>OY720430.1:119624061-120224061 GCA_963082735.1 Pocota personata
TCTAATCTAAATCTAATAGTAAGTACATATTGCTAGGATCACGCTGGAAAGGTGTGCGAATATGCATAAGTTTGGTTTTGTCTGCGTTAACTACCAGTCCGTTGTCATGGCACCATCTCGATAGTATAGATAGAATTCCTATTGCATATCTAATAATCGTTGCAGTTTTGAGGCACTGCGAAGAAGTTCATTTGTATACAGTATAAATAACAAAGGCCCTGTGGTACACCATAGAGATTACCTTCTTCTTCGCTGATGGTATTAAATATCTTCACCTTAGTTGTTCTTTCAAATATGTAGCTCACTCCAATTTTAGTAATTGCCTCTATGAGTTTTTAGTGACATTAGTGTGTCAAATGTCTTACTAAAATCGACGAATGTTATTAGGACGTGATTATTTTTGTTAACGCTTATGTTCGCCGTATTTGAAAGTTCCCCAAGTAGTCTTCCCATACTTTTTCCTTTCTGAAAGCCATACTGGTTATCCTGTACAATTGAATGTTTTCCCAAAAAAATGCTAGGCCTGCGCACAACAATTTCTTCATTTTTTTAAATTTTTTTTATTGCAATTATAATTCTTTTTATTTTCGCTTTTATAAAATAGTCGTATTATCGCTGTTTTAAGCAATTTAGGTACATGACATTGATTTATGCTTTGGTTGATAATAGTTTATATAGCTGGAGCTAGTGATGTTGCGTTAAACTTGATATCTACTGCTCTTATATTATCAGTTCCTGGACTTTTATTAGTGTTTAGATTGAGTAGCATATTCAAAGCTTCAACTTCACTTCAACGATTACAAAAATCGTTGGTGTAATGTACTGTTTTTCATTACTTAATGCTATATGGTTAAAACTATGCATAATTTTTGCGGCTTGGTTTGCATACTGTTTAGCAAAATCGTCCGCAATCGTCTAATTGTTGTAACATCATCATCATTCCATGTCGTCTTAGAATATTTTTTAGCATTTACAAGTTGTGTTTAACAGAACTTGGATTTTGTAGTTTGGATAGTTTTGTTCACTATGTTTCGAAAATGATTGTATTCTTGTTTGTATGTGATATTTCTAGAGTTATTCTTCCATCTCCTACACAGCTCATCTCTCCTTTTACACATTCTAATGATTTCCGGTGTTACCTGTGGTTTTTGTTGACGATTGTATCTGTGTATACATAAGTTGTCAGTGACTGAGTGTATAAATCATTCACATTTTTAATGAATGAGTGTTAGATGTTCTCAACATTGCTCTCTTCGCGAAATTTCTTGCCAATTTGTTTCCTGAATCAGTTGATTAATTTTTTGTCGATTGATTTTAGTGGGCGTTTTATCTTTGACTATAACATCTGTGTGGCCCGTTATAATGTACAAGGTAGCAAAATGATCTGATATCTTACTAGATATTACTCGTATTATTAAAATATGATCTATAAGTGTAGAAGATCCTCCGCTTACATCAATTCGAGTAGTCTGAAAGATTACATTAGTTAGTCCTTTAGATGCAATAATTTCCATGTAATTTTGTTATTGTAGATTACTTGAATCTATAAAATCGATATTAAAGTCAGCCAGAACAATCCCTTCTCCTTTTGTACTTTTTATTTCTCATTTTGTACATTTCTGTCGAATTCATCAATAAATTCAAGTATACTGAGTTTTTGTGACCAGTATATATAGTATGAATAGATTTTTCTCCTTCTTTAAATTCTATCTCTATTTTTAAGCTTTCATAAAAAATTGGCGATTCTTCACAGTTCCTCTCATAACGTATATTATTTTTAATGAAGATGGCTATTCCTCCTCCTTTTTTCAATCTCTTTTTAAAAATTTAGCATTATATCCTTTGATTTGGTGTAAAATATATTCATGATCTTTTATATTAGTAACTAAACAACAAACAAGCAACGTTTTCGCATAAATTTTATGTTATGACATACACAACTAAAAATACTTTTCTTAAAACAGTTAGTACAAATGCCAGTAAATACATGCATTACCCTAAAGTCGACATCAGCTTCACAATACTCGTATATGTACAACAACTTCCCGGCTCTGGTTACGTCAGAGTCAGAGAACGAAGACGACGAGCTGGAGTTAGTTAACACTAGTATAAGGCAACTTCAGCAGAAAGTATTGGCCATAAAATCCAAGCATATAACAAGGCGGGATAGGGAGAGGCAGGCTATGCTCCATAGATCCCAAGAGCAACAGCAACAAAAACAGCCACAGCAAAGCAGCTTAACCAGCAATAAAAAAAAAGCAGCCGCAGCAACAAAAGAAGCTGCAGCAGCAGCCAAAGCAATAGCAACAGCAGCAGCAACATCAGCAGGACCAGCCGAAACAGCAACAACAACAGCAGCAGAACAAGCCAGGGAAGGTGCGAGTTCCACCCATCAATACATACAAGATGGAGCTCAAGGACACCATAGAACTGTGTAAGTCGGTCATAGGAAATAACTTTACAATTAAACGGCACAATGATAGTAGACACTCCATCCAGTGCAATACGGTGGAGCAGTACAATAAAATTAAGAAACTGTTAAGGGACTCGACGACGGAGTTCTTGTCTTTGACCCCGAAGGGGGAAAAGATACAAACGATGCTCTGAAAAGGGATGGAACAGTCTACCCAGCCGGAGGAGGTCCTTAAGACGATCCAAAAAATTACATACGACGGTCTCAATTTTGTAGGGGTTAAGCCTATCACCATAAGAAGGGCCAAAAGGGAGAAGCGGAAACTACCGTTCTTCCCGGTTCAGCTGTCGCCCGATAGCAAACTGGATGGTCTAAGGAGTATAAAAGTTCTATACTACCAGCTTGTCTCATGGGATAAATTAAAGCGCAGCGAAAGCATTACTCAATGCATTCGCTGCAAAAGGTTCGGTCACGTAACGTCGAACTGCTATATCCAGCCTCAATGCGTGAAGTGTGGAAAGAATCACAAAACGGAGGAATGTCTTCTAGGTAAGGAGGGAGTGGCAGGTAAGGGCCAGCTCACATGTGTGCTATGCACACACCGCAAACTATCGGGGTTGTCCTGGGTTTCAATGCATTAAAAAAGCAAATCTGGCTAGTAAGCAGAAAAGTGCAGTGAGAGTCCCACCAGGTCTAGTTCAAAAAGCAACCGTTACTCCCCAAATAACCTACGCCCAAATTGCGTCTGGTGGGGGAACCACGATACAGCAACAACCGAAGGTAACTGCACCGGCCCCAGTGCCTAAGGCAACTGAGGCGCAAGGCGACTTGCTGACCATCTTGCTCTCTATCCAGGGGCAGATGGGACAGCTACAGCGCCAGTTACAAGAACAGGCAATCCCTGTGGACAGGATCTTCGCGCTTCTGCCTACCCTAACGCATCTTCAATCGTGATGGATACGAACGCGACTGAAAATTCCTTGAAGATTCTAGCGGTGAATGTAAATTCATTGATTAGAATCGAATGAAAAGAATCGCTTTACAGGTTACTCGACGACCAAAGCCCTGATGTGTGTCTGGTTAGCGAAACTAAGCTAAACCAGAAACGCAAGTCACGACATAAAAACTATAATATAGAAAGAAGGGACCGACCCAACTCCACTCAAAGAGGAGGTGTAGCGATCTTCATTCGTAAAGAACTTAGATATAAGAGCGTGTATTATGTACATCCCTCTCCGTAGTGGAGAAAAGATGTACGTGGTCGCACTTTACGCTGCTGAAGCAGCTCAATCTACTTTATTTATGCCAGAGCTCGAGACATTGCTTCGATGCCTAAGGCTGGAGTCGAGGGAGAATTATTTCTTCATGGCCGGAGATCTAAACGCTAAGAATAGAGATTGGGGAAATAACACACAAATCCTAAAGGGAACTCACTATTCAATTGGTGGGATCAAAACAATGTTGAGTTTTGGCTTGATTTGAAGGCTGCAGATAGTCCGTTATTTCCCAGAAGCGGTTCCTATCTGGATCTACTGCTATTCGAGGAACGATTATAACTGACTAACGTGGACCGACAAACGATAAACTGTCTGCGCACGTTTGTGTATGACAGTGACCATTGCGGACTTAGTGCCAAAATTCGACGATTCCCAACGAAATTGCGGAATTGGAAAAGTTTGTTCAAACGTACTCCTAAAACTACAGTAGGACTCGTTGGACTCGTTGAACTCGCTTCTCCCGAGACTTTCAAAAGCACTATCATCGAACTCGCTCTACCCACCGTCGAATAGAAATCTGTCAAATGAGGATATTGGCAGGTACCTAAAACAAATGGACGAGACAATCAAACGAACGATGGACAGTACGATACCTCGGTATCGACCAACTAAAAAAGGGGTTCCATAATGCAACAATCGACGCACTGCACGTACAAAAAAGTAAACTGCTTATAAGACTAAAAAACTTGTATAGGCAGTTTACAACAGATAAAACTCGGAGGTTAGGATGCTGAAATCGTTGATAAAGAACCTCCAAATACTAATTAGAACACATATAATGTGTCGGTGGTCGGCTAATTTGCACTGGGGCGGCAAGATTCTGGCTATCAAGTCTGGTAATCCTAGTATGTTCCCCCAGATTAATAAAATATTTCGGAGGAACGATGTCAACGAACTTCCGTGTCTGAAAATCCCCTGAACAACGAACAATGAACGCTTACTTACAGCAGCAGGAATAACAAGGGACGCTGTCGATAATGACGACTTTTTTGCGGAGGCTATTGAACTATTTCCGAGGATGTGTACAAGGTAAATCCTAGCATGGAGAATAGAGTCCTTATGCACAACTTCTACCTTCGAAATGATATGGATCACTGGCGATCAGAGAATACTGGTTTTACCGGGTTCAATGACGAAAACTTGGCAAACAATGCCATCGCCAATGATAGGGTTCACCCCCGTACGTATCGAAGGTAGAACTCCAAACGATCTTCGAATCATTGAGAAAGAAGAAATCAGTGGGAATCGATGGAATATCGAACATTGTGCTTCGACATCTTCCTCTAGGATCGGTGGAAATTTACGCCACCCTGTTCAACAATACACTGAATAATACGCATTATCCAGAGCATTGGAAAACAGCAGCGATACAACCGATCCCCAAAAGGGGAAAGGACGCCTCCAATTCGGCAAATCTCCGGTCGATAAGTCTCCTTCCGAATATCAGCAAGGTATTCGAAAAAGTGATCAATAGAGCCTTGATTAAGTGGGTTGAGGACAATAATATAGTTCCGGATAACCAATTCGGTTTCAAGGCCGGGAATGATACAATACATGTCGCGTCTAAACTGGTGTCGGATATCCAATGGAACAAAAGCAAGAATCAATGTACGGGGCTAACGAGTAGAAAGTTAGTTCTGAAAAATGGCAATTTGACTTCTGCTGGGACGTACGAAATTAAAAATGGTCTGCAACATGGTGAGGTATCTGGGCGCGATATTAAAGATGTGAAGAAGCAGCACCAGCAATTCTGGTGGTTACTAGAGAGAGCTCCCTCGTCAATCCCTTTTGATCTGGGGTAGTAGTACTGATACAAAGTTTTTTAAAATAACAAATTTCTCTTAGTCATAATTGTTATTCAAATAAAATAGTTATAAGTAATAGATAAAGTTGATAGATATAGATAAGGATTAAGTTTAGTTTAGAGCGCCCGCATAGGGGCAGTAAGTTAGAATAAGATAGTTAAGTTAGTTAAGCTAATTTTAAGCGTTTTTCTTTAGCATGTAAGTATAAATGAATTAAATTAATAAAAACTAAAAAAAAAAAACTCGTATATGTAGGTTTTTTTTTTATAATCTGCGCGCGCCAAAGGGGATATGAATGCCCTTAAACTGTTTCAGGGCACGGACGTCAGGGAAAAGGGGGAAAAGGAACAGAGGAGGAGCCTATGCACGTTGGCTTTGAATGTTTGAAGGTTGTAGTGATGGGGAAATACAGAGCCTGGTAGACTATTCCACATTCGTGTTGTTCGGCTTATAAATGAATCCCTATATTTGACAGTACGACCGAAGTTTTGCTTTAGGGTAAACTGATGTGCATTCGAAGCATGACGCGTATTGCGGGTGAAATTTTGAAGGGGAGGAATGCAACTGGCTGTTTCGGTGGAGCATTTTTTATGAAAATAACGATAAAACAGGGAGAGACAGGAGACATTTCTCCGATGTTCTAGTGAATGAATAGAATTCACAATGTCTCTATCACCTATAAGTTTGAGCGCGCGATTCTGTACCCTATCAAGAATGTGCAGAACGGTCTTGGGTGCACCAGACCAGATATGTGCGTTATATTCCAGCTTAGGGCGGATGAATGCCTTATAAATTGAGGCCAGATCAGACGGGGTAAAATATTTCTTGCACCGTTTAAGGAATCCTAGACATTTTGCAGCATTTCTGGCGACGTCGAATATATAATCATTCCATCGAAGATGGTTATTAATACACATACCGAGAATGGCAAGGCTTTCGGTTTCAATGATTGAGAGACAGAAGACAGCATTGTGTTTTGGAAGCATTACATTCCACTCTGTTGGTTGAACCCCATTTAATTATGCTGTTCAGGTCGGAATTCAATGTGTTTAACATACGCTGTCGTTCCCCTTCTACGGCCGAAGAGCAAGGACGTGAGTTAGGGAACGAATATGAAAAACTGTGATTGGATTAGAAGTTGCAGACAAGAGATCATTTATAAAAATAAGAAAGAGAGTCTTGGGGAAGACCAGCATTTATTTGGTGAATTGCAGACTTGAAGCCGTCCAAAAAAAACTTGTATTGAACGCCCCGAAAGGTAATTTCTAATCCATTGAAGAAGAGACTCATCAATGCCATATGCACGCATTTTCGACAAAAGAGCCTGATGCCAAACTCTGTCAAATGCCTTTGAAATATCAAGCGCAACCATCTTGGTTTCGCCGAAGTGATGGAGAGATTGGTTCGACTTCTCGGTGAGATATGCCATCAAATCACCAGTGGACCTGTTGCTATGAAAACCATACTGCCGGTCATTAAGAAGTTTTCGTGAATCGAGATATTTCATAAGCTGACGATTTATCAGCGTTTCCATGACCTTGGAAAAAAGGGACGTAAGTGCAATGGGCCGGTAATTGGACTGGGAGGAAGATTCGCCTTTTTTAAGGATGGGCTGGACAAATGCTGTTTTCCATCTACTCGGAAAGAGCCCTGAAAAGTAGGATAGACAGAAAAGCTTACGCAGAGGTTTTGCCAGCATTATCTGGCAGCGTGGAGTTCACTGCAAAGTGAGCAGCAAGCAGATTGGCTTTGTCTAAGGAGCTGACAGCTGGAATGTCATTGTAAATGAGCGTGGGGATGGCAGAGGTTGGGTGGGGAGGTTTTGCATCATCATGTTGTTTACTTTATTTTGATCTTCTTCGGTCATTGCACTTCCTGTTATATTGATATTTTACTAATATCACTCATAGATCCAATATGTATAGCTTCACCGTTTTCCACTTTTCTTGCAAGTATTTTACCGGGTGATTTCCACACATATCTTCAATTGCATTCACTGGCTTTGTTTTTGCCTAGCCAAAGTAAGTGTTTGTTTGTAGGAGTAAGCTGACTGTTTATAAAAACAATTTTATCACTTTCTGTTTCCTCGTTGTGATTCTCTCCCATGTTTTCTCCAATTTTTTCAGCTCTAATTTGCGGAGTGATTTTGCCTTTTTTTATAAATTCAGTTCTACGTGTATAGCTTGCAAAAGAAGCAACAATTTTCGATTTGTTCGGTTCTCTTGATTTTGTTCTGTATATGTATGTCAACAATGTCATCTGAGCTTAGTTGATAATTTATTGTTTTGTCCATAGCTTTAATAGTTTCAATTAAATTTGTATTTGGTGTTGGTGGAATATTTGTGACTTCTATGTTGTTTTTTATAAATTGTTGTTCAAGTGTGTTTATTTTAATTTCCATTTGAAGGAGCTGTTCATGTTTTTTTTTTATATTACTTTCCTTTAATTCCTGTATTTCCGTTGATAGTTTTTTTTATTAGTAAATCATTGTTTTGTATCATGTTTTGATTGATTTCTTCATATTTGTTAGCGACGAATTCACAGCTAAATTTTATTTCTTAGTATTTTGTTGGTATCAACCAACAGGTGAATTAATGCTCCTGGTTCTCTTTGATGCTGGCTGCGTTGGTGTTGTTGCAATTGATAGCGCGGGTTTTGTGATCCTGTCTATCAAAGATGCTGGATTAGCATTTTCTTTTCTGCAGGTAGAGCACTCCATTTTTCCTTCTGTAAAGCGGTCATCTTGCGGTAAGATCTTTCTGAAACCGTAGTGCTTTGAAAGTGCATTTTACGATCGTATCCATGACAACTTACAACATGAAGTATTGAAATATGACAAAAGTTGAATAAATTAAACAGTACTTGTGTGACGCTAAAAAAAAAAAAAAAAAAAATTAACATCTCTTCGACTCATACACCGGACGGCCTCGACCTACGCGGCGTATGGTTTAGTTTTTCTTGTACTAATCACATCTATTTGAAAGTGACATAAAGCCATAATACATCGAAATATGGCCTTATGGCCCTTTCGCAGAGGGACTTAAGGCAATACTTGGAAATATGGCCTTCTGTCACGGCACCGTAATACTCATGTAAGAGTAAATCACACAAGAAAATAATTCTAAATTCTCAAATAAAGTGGAATTATTGCCCACGTTGCCCTGCACTAAGGGGTGCAGGGAAATAACTTCACGTTATAAAAGTGTATTTATTTCCCACTTGAGGTGAAGTTATTTCCCATGTGAAGTAATTTCCCGTGAAGTTATTTCCTACTCCGGCCAACTTTTTTTTCAACTTTTGTCTCTGACTCCGGCCTTTACCAGTTAAGCGGCGTTACAAACTACTTAGGTAGACAACTCGACCTTATTTTCTCATCAGATGCCGACAACTGCGTCAGCGAGGAACCACCTTCTCTCCAAATTAGACCGCTACCACCCACCTCTATCTCTCACATTTTTTTACAACAACGGTAATAAAACTGTACACGCTGAAAACTCATACAGTTTTAATTTTCGTAAAGCAGACTTCATAAAACTGAATAACATTTTGAGTAACGTTAATTTCAATGTTATTTTTGAAAATCCTAGAATTACTATCGACGGTGCTCTCGCTTTGTTCTACTTCGAAATCTTCAACTGTTTCACACAATCCGTCCCATTCGTGCTCCAGAAGAACTCCTCGTCGTCCCCACCCTGGTTCACCAAAGAATTGCGCTCGCTTCGCAATAGAAGAAATAAACTTTGGCACACGTACTTTAAATCTCGTTCGCACTCTGACTTTTCCAATTATCTCCACGCATATACCCACTTTTCCGAACTCTGTGAATCTCTATTTCTCGAATATTTATCCAGCATACCATGATCTCCGATCCGAAACGATTTTTCCAATTCATCAACACAAAAAGAAAATCTGACAACTATCCAGCCACTCTAAAATTGTCAAACACTTCCTCCGGTGATCCTAAGATAATCGCAAATTTATTTGCCCACTTTTTCAGCTAATCATTTTGCAACCATGGGCTTGAAGTTGATCTTGAATACTTCTCCTACATGAAAAGCTGTGCCCAAACCTCGTTAGTCTCCGTTGACATAACCGTGGAACACGTGAAAGAAAAGATAAAAAAACTCAAGAACGAATACTCTCCTCGTCCTGATGGTATCCCTTCAATAGTACTGAAAAATTGCTTGAACCATCTGGCCCAACCCCTCACGGCTCTCTTCCAGATATCTATCGCACAAGGAGTCTTCCCCAAGCTTTGGAAGAGCTCTTACATAATTCCCTTTCACAAAAAGGGTCCCAAGAATGAGATATCCAACTACCGGCCCATTGCTAATCTCTCCTGCGTTCCTAAGCTCTTTGAAAGAATTATTTACGATACAATGTTCTTCCATTGCAAATCTATCTTTTCCCCTAATCAGCACGGAGATCTTAAGGGAAGGTCAACAACTACTAACTTAACGGAATTCTTATCTACGACTCTGTGTGCATTAGAGGATGGCAAAGAAGTTGATGTAATTGCCACAGATTTTAGTAAGGCCTTCGATAAAATCTCGCACAGAATCATTCTTTTTAAACTCAAATCCCTTGGCTTCCAACTGAGTTTCATTGGGTGGATTAAATCCTACCGTGAGGAACTCCAATACAAAATCCTATTTAGATCGGCTGTATCCGACCCCATTAAAGCCACTTCCGGGGTCCCTCAAGGTAGCCATCTTGGTCCCCTGATTTTCATTTTGTCAATTAACGACGTTGACTTCATCATCAAAGACTCTATCTATCTATCCATCTACGCTGATGACATGAAAATCTTCAGGCACATATTAAACCCCGCCGACTCTTGCCCACTTCAAGCTGACTAGAACAACTTTTCAAAAAAATTTTCTTGAGCTCAACGTCAACAAATGTCAAGCTATTACATATTCCCGAAAGCGCCTTCCAGCCCCTAGATCCTATTCCATCTCTGACGAGCTCGTCCCTTCTGTAACTTTATTACGCGATTTGGGTGTTATCTGCGACAGAGAACTAAATTTCCGCTGCCATATTGACAACATTATTAGCAGTGCCAACTCTGCGCTCGGTTTCGTAAAACGATGGTCTAAAGAATTATCGAATCCCTACGTCACGAAATCTCTCTACTTCACATTTGTTCGGCCAATCCTCGAATATGCTAGCCAAGTATGGTCCCCCTATCATGATACCCATTCCCTTCGAATAGAGACTGTTCAACGCAGGTTCATCCGTTTTGCTGTTCTTGGTCTGACAGGCATAACTTACCCCCCTATGAGAATCGTTTGAAATTAATTAACGAACAGCCACTTGAAATACGTCGAGAAATTGCTGACATACTCTTTGTACGTCAGCTGTTAGCTGGGAACATCGACAGCCCTAATCTGCTCCAAATGATCTCCCTTAACACTAACCCACGCCTCCTGAGGTCTGTACTCATCTTCCTCAATTTTCATCGCACCAATTATGGTTGTAACGAGCCAATGTCTGGAACGCTACGTTTGGCCAACGGCGCGCACAGCTCTTTTGATTTTCACTGCAGCAGATTTGCACTTAGAAACGCCCTCCAGAATTCCATTTCCACTCCGCCGCCTTAATAACTTTAGTTTTAGTTTTAAGTTTAGTTTTTAAGTACTTAGCCTAAGTCTTAAGTTGTGTTTAGTAATAGTCTAGTTTTAGTGTAGTTATTAAATTCTGCTTGAATTAAGCTAAATAAATAAATAAATAAAATAAATACACCAATTTATTGTACTTTTTGATAATTTTTTTTTTAAGGACAATGAAGCAAATTTAGAAATTTATGCATTTATTTTGTGATTTTTGGTAAAATTGGAGTTTTTAGGTGTCAATTTTAGTGATTAACCCCTTTTTTTTTGTTTTTAAGAACGATGACGTCATTAAAATTGTATTTTGAAAAAGTATTGTTTTTTGTAATATTTTTAGTGAATCTATTCATTTATTTTGTGATTTTAACCATTTTTTAATGTTTTAAAACAAATATAGTTTTATAAATTCACTTCATTATATTGTAGAAAAAAGAAACACACTGGATTTTGATTTTTTTTTTGTGGATTTGAGATACTTTTTGATGTTTTTTTAAGAACGAAAGAGAACAAAATAGAGAATTTTATAAAAGTAGTGTTTTTTGATAATATTTTTAGTGAATTTAGGCACTTATTTTGTAAATATGACAATTTTGTAAAATTTTTAAATTTGAGTCCACTGAATGCCCACTTTGCCTACTAATACAAAATCGCTCATCATGGAGACTTATGAACATTCGATGTAGTAGAAAACTTTTATTATTTTTCCACGAATCCTTATAAAGGTAGCATACAAAACAAGTAAAAATATGGATCAAACACAGGCAATAAATTGCGTCCACCAGTGTAATTTATTAAATAACTCGAAAATTTGTACACAAATTTGTATGTGCCTATCTATCCTACACGGCCGCAGTGCAATAGATCACCACAACTGCCTGGAAGATCTGGTCTATTTGGGTCGTGCCTTTAATTGTAAATAAAGTAATTAAATTTACAATTTTTACAAAAAAAAAAAAATGTCTACTTACGGAGCTGGTGGGCGGCCACCTGGTTGCGGAACACGTCCACAATGACTCAGGTCACCACAATTTCCCGGAAGATTATCATTGGACTTTACTGTCGAAAGAATTATACACAATGCAATGAGGACTCTCCATACACGAATTGAAATCATGTTTGCAAAAAATATTTCTTAAACGCAGTTGTCTTCTAAATACTGAAGCTGTCTTTACACTGATGCTTAATTTAACATTTTCTGGTCTTTATATACGAACAATTATTACTATTTAATTAACCGAATCTAATGTGTGTTATACGGTTGCTATTGTTTGTAATATTTTATTATTGATAAGAACTAATTAAACTAATTGCCACTGATTTTACTGATAGTGATCTCTTTTTTTGAGTCTTCATTAAAGTCAGAAATATCAGTAAATATTGAATGAACGGTAGAAGCAAACAAAAGGAAGATTAATGGCAAAATGAAAAACGAAAAACGTCACTGGAGAGTGGTGACTGGTCTTTGTGCAAAAGTTTTAATTTTACATTTCAAAAACCTGCATTATAAAATAATGTAAAGATAGTCCAGCACCATCAATTTCGGTGTATGTGGCTCTCTTCTCTCGCAACAAAGGCTTTAAACTCCGAGATATATCATTTATTTTCCGGCAATCCGTGTTTTCAGGTTATTAGGTTATAGCCTGTAAATACGCAGTCCGCAGTTTAACCGCTTAGTAGGCTTACGGGGCTGACGGATGCTGGTGGGCTATAGTAAATACCCACACACGATCTTTCAAACGGTTGAGATCTGGAAAATTGCGACATATGTATGTGGGACCTTTGCAATCAGGGACTTTCCAGGCAACTGCAGTGCAAGTACGATAGTTAAAGTGAGTATAGGTCGGAACCTATCTGGAAATGGAGAAGAATCGTCTGCCCCGACCGAAGCCAGAAAAAATGTTCGTCTATGCCTGATTTCTGATATACAAGGTGTTGCAAAATAAAGTTTTCTTCTCTCTCTCAGGAATTTTCCATTTTGTGGGAATTTCAAAATACAAAGTGTTACGAAAGGAATTCTCCCATTCCGGACAGACATTGTATATTATAGGCATTTTTTTTTTTTGAACGGGTTGGTGCAATCTTCGCAGACACTATGAGATACCATATACCCATAGTGGTATCAGATTTCTACTGACCCGTCTTAGCTTATACTTCAAGCCATACTGCCAGACCCTGTCGAAGGCTTGAGAGACGTCAAGAAAATCGCTAGAGTGGATATTTTTCTCCTCTAGAGTTTTTTTCAATTTGATCGGTTATTCTATAAACCCGGTAAATTGTGGAATGCATGATTCTGAACCCGAATTGGTGGTCAGGTATAAGGCGTCTTTTTTCAATGACCGGTTGGATACGTTTCAAAAGGAGTCTTTCAAATACCTTTGATATTAGTAATAGGTCTGTACGATTTTTTGTCGTTTGGAGGTTTTCCCGGTTTCGGAATCATTATCACTTCTACCACTTTCCACGGATCTGGTACGTAAAGGGTGGTTAAGTTTTAAGGGCCGATGTTGATTTTGAATAAAACACAAATTATTTAGGAAATTACTGTCATTTCTTTTTATTATGATAATATTGGTATGGTTCAATTATGTATGGAACAAAATATCGGCCAAATGGCCGCCGCGACCTCGGCGGCACACCTCCATCCGATGGTCCAAATTTTCGATGACGCTGAGGCATAATTGAGGTTCTATGCCGTTAATGTGCCGAATTATCTCATCCTTTAGCTCTTGAATTGTTGCTGGCTTATCGACGTACACCTTTTCTTTCAAATAACCCCAAAGAAAGAAGTCCAATGGTGTCAAATCACATGATCTTGGCGGCCAATTGACATCGCCACCACGTGAGATAACACGGCCATTGAATTTGTAGCGCAAAAGAGCCATTGTTTCGTTAGCTGTGTGGCAAGTGGCACCATCCTGTTGAAACCATATATCGTCCACATCCATATCTTCCAATTCGGGCCATAAAAAGTTCGTTATCATCTCACGATAGCGAACACCATTCACAGTAACTGCCTGACCGGCCTCATTTTGGAAAAAATACGGCCCGATGATGCCGCCAGCCCATAAACCGCACCAATCAGTCACTCTTTGTGGGTGCATTGGTTTTTCGACAATCACTCTTGGATTATCATTCGCCCAAATGCGGCAATTCTGCTTATTGACGAATCCACCGAGGTGAAAATGTGCCTCATCACTGAAGATGATTTTCTTCGAAAATTGATCATCCACTGTTGCCATTTCTTGCCACCATTGTGACCATTGACGACGCTTGAAATGGTCAAGAGGCTTTAGTTCTTGAGTCAATTGCACCTTGTAAGCGCGTAAATGCAAGTCCTTATGCATAATGTTCATCAACGACGAGTGTGAGAGGTGCAATTGTTGGGCACGACGACGAGTTGAGGTGGACGGCTATTCAGCCACACTATCGCGAGCAGCAGCAATATTTTCTGCAGTACGAGCTGTACGAGCATGCACTGGTGTTTTCACATCTCCTACAGACCCGGTTTGCACAAATTTTTGCACGATTTTTCCGATTGTACGCACATTTGGACGATTAAATTGACCGAAAGAATCACGAAATGCACGATATGCATTTTGATTTGAACGCCCATTTTCATAATAAGCCTGAATAACTTTAACGCGTTGCTCGATTGTGTATCTTTCCATGGTTCAAATTGAGTTAGTCTGAAATTGAGAAATGTCAAATGAAATGCAGAAAAAAACTTGACGTTTAGGTGTGGTTCACATTCAACATCGGCCCTTAAAATTTAACCACCCTTTATAACAATCTAGTTGAAGCGTTTATTAGATATAAAAGTTTAATTAATCCTTTTTTTTCAATTTTTTAAGTATTTGTCCGGTTATTAAACCATGGCCAGGGGCTTTATTATTTTTCAAATTTTTTATTGTCTGACAAAGTTCGGTTAACGATACACTTTTTATTCTAAAGTTACTCGTATCAGATGTCGTTGTTTGTCCATCAAACCATCCATCAATTGTGCGGTAAAAAGATTCGGATTTTCTTTGTCACCCCCTTGCCCATTCGCCATTGTTTTTTCTGATTGGTGGCGATTGTATTTGGGTTTTTCTGACACTTTTCATGGCTTTCCAGAGCGAGTAATTTGTGCAGATAAGCAGCGGTCTTGTGGTTTTTTTGTATCTTGAATCGCTTTTCTAAGTTTATTACATAAGTAGTATGAATATGTTTTATGTTGGGGGGCGCGGGTTTTGTTGCCATATTTTGCGTGCTCTCCTCTTTTCACGAACAAGTTCTTTTATTTCCGGCGGGTAATTAGCTTCGCTGATTTTGTTTACTTTTCTCATTAAAGAAGTATTTTTCCATGCGGCATTCTGAATAGCTTCAATAAATTTGCCAAGTTCTGCTTCTATCTCGAGTGGTGTTTTTAGCGACGCATTTAATATAATATTTTCTTCGCAAATTTCGTATAGAAGTTCGCGTTTCGGTGAATTGTATCTCGAAGTTCGTTCCAAGCGAGGTGAAGAGACCTACAAGGTCGTTAATTAAAAAATTTGCATCGCGGAGGAGAATACATGGACGCGATGTTGTAATATAAGTTCTCGTTTTTAACACGAACTGAAGTTGCTTGCAATGTGTCGAGTTCAGTCGTTGCATTCATGGAGTGCTTAATGCAGTCTTTGATGGATAAGGACTATCCGCCCCTGGCTCTTCCGGAAGGATGGTATGCGTGATAACCACGAAATACTCTTATTTTTACTTGATAGTCCTTTGTAGGGTGGGTTTCAGAGATCAAGCATATGTCAATGTTCCCCAAGAATACCTCTAGTCTGGTGATTTTTTGTTAGAGGCCGTATGCGTTCCATATTGAAATTTTTAGTAACCGTTTCATATTCATGTGGGTGTTCTTTTGTTGCGAGGTTCTAACTAAAGCTTGGTCAATTTGTCAAATATGACGTAGTTTATTTTGGTTTACGCTCCTGAAATTTCTGGCCTTTCCTTAATTTTTGACAGAGGGACTTTACTTTGTTCAGAAAAATTTGCGAATGTAAATTGAATTTATTTTGAATTGTTGTTTTGAATTATTTCTTTTGTAAGTTGTAAATTATTAATTTTTAAAATATTTCCAACGTAGTTCACGGACGGGGAGAATTTTGAAGCCACGTCTAAACGTGGTCCGTGTAAACAGAAACCGTATAAACCCATAAAATCCCCTTCAGGGAAATTTGATTATCAGCTGTCAAGTCAATTTCCATACACCAATAAAACACATTAATTTGTTAACTCTTGAACGGTAAAGTTGTTTAATTTAATTCTTGTTTTTTTGGAAGCTTTATCGACTACATTACACATAGAAAAAACAATGGATCTTTTCCGCGTTTAGTTTTTTGGATATTGCTCAATAGCCGTCAGAGTCAATTATGTTAAATTTCCAAGCATTATTTCTTGATGACGTTACTTTAAACTCCGATGTCATGGTTACTTTGAGAAAGCAATATAATTTATTATAGTCCGTAATGCAGACGACGTTTATTGCAGGCATCAAATATCACACTTCACACGTGATATTTGGGACTAGCTGCACGGGGAGGGGTAACTTCGTGCTCCTTTTGCGAAAGTGAGTTCTTTAGAGCCTTGTTTTCTCTTGGTAGAGTAGATCAATTCTATTTAGCTTAACACAGAGTTCATTGTTTTCCTCCTCATTCGGTCTTGATGGTGGAGACCGAGTTACCCTTGAATTTTTTAAAAAAAAAATGCTTTATTAAATGCAACAATTGGCTCTTCCCAGAAACCATGGAACCTACCTCCGAAGAGGATGGATTTTCCAGTGAACTTGAACTGCCACCGGGGGTATTTTATCTATTTATGTTACTTAATGCATATACTCGTATGCTATTAGATGGCGTACCACGATTTCGCCAAAAAAATTTAATATTGTATTTCTCGATTATAGCTCTATCGATTTTGTTCGAAATTAATATTTAAAAGATTTTTGATACATGCACGGTCGTGGTATACCAAATTTTGGAAAATTGTAAGCGATTCTGTTGCGAAAAAAAAAAAAACAAATTGGGTAGGTCGAAAGTTCAGAATTTTTGCTAGAAATATAAAGAAAATTGTTTTTCCAATTACTCTTTCTGCATTTTTCATTCCTTTAATGAGGTCTTGAACAATATCACTAACAATGCCTTCATTAGCAACGCTTTCAATTTGTGTTCTATGCATAGGTATAATGACGCTATTGATACTTTGCAATCAGTAAGGTCGGTGGTAATTAGTTTAATTAGTTCTTATCAACATTGAAACATTACAAACATTTGATTCGGTTATTAAATGGTAATAACTTTCGCTTATAGAAATACCATGCAATTTTAAATTAAGCACCAGTGTCATGACAGCATTAGTATTTAGAAGGCAACTACATTTAAGAAATCTTTTGAAAACATGAACGCAATTCACCTATGGAGAGCAGGGTATTTGTTTCCCCAAAATAAAATATCCGGATCCATATCAGCAACATTGTCTTAAAGTTACAGGGTGATTCATGGAACATGAGTTATTATAGGACCGATATTTTAAGTGATGGGGTTTTTGAAGAAATCAACAAAGTATGATCATAGATTATAATAGCAAAGGGTGGGCTTTCTACACCTGCGTACAGACACACTTAGACCAAAAGTGGTCCAATGTGATACTACGGGATTTATCGCTATTCTAACTACTTGAAAGTCTAATTGAACCAGCCGGAAAATCTTATGAAGCAGAGGCTGCTTCTGACGTCAATATTCGCCAGGGTCACAATTAGAAGCGAAATAGGAAGTTTCATTCTTATTTTAGAAATGTGTATGGATATGGTATTCAAATTTTGGACATATGTTAAACAAAAAAATGTTTAACCTTTTAAAAGAATTTTTCGAATATTTCCATTAATTTTAAATCTGAATAATATACGAATAAAATAAATAAATATTTTGCGCTAACTGCCAATACTGGGCCTGGCCTAGATTCTCCCAACCATTTGTGCTGTGAGAATGGCAGGGGGAAAGCAAATGACAGAACACTTGTGTACTGATGGAACAGAATGCATAGATGGCAACAGAGAGCCAGAGGTAGAGATACGAAGTTTCCTTGCTCTGCCGAGAAATATCAGAGAAGCGGAGACTGTACTACTCGTACTAGTCACAACTGAGAAAATCATTGAAGCTGCATTCGCGATAACAAGGCGCCAGCAATTGATGGGATCCCAAACTTCGTAGTGAACAAAGCCCATCAAAGCAAGGCCCGAAATCTTCACACGTTTGTACACGGCATACCTAACGGAAGACATATTCCCTATATAGTGGAAAAGGCAGCGGCTTGTAGGCCGCTGCGTATGCTCGGCACACACTGTAAAGTGCTTGAGAAAGTCATACGAGCAAGACTAGAGCGATACAGTAAAAGAGATTCCGGGCTCTCAAACCAACAGTTTGGCTTCAGAAAGAATCGACGCACCATGCAGGTAATAGAGGTAGTGTGCAACATTGCGCGGGAAGTGCGAAGATGGCTAGGAGGGATAGGGCAGTACTGCATCATCGTAATACTAGACGTCAACAATGCTTTCAACACAGTCAGCTGGAACTGCATAGTAAGAGCGTTAAGCAACCTACAGGTACCGAATTGCATAATAAGAAGTATTCCCAGATACTGCAAAAATAGAACTCTTCACCACGACACAGAAGAAGAGCCAAAGAAGTACAAAATCACGGGAGAAGTTCCTCAGTTCCTGTGGAACATAATGCATGACGCGATCCTGAGAATACCCAAAGCGAGCGGAGTAGACATCATCGGCTACGCTGACGATATTGCAGTAGTCGTTGTGGCAAAAATGCTGGAACAAGTGTTTGAAAAATGTAATCATGTGATCAGATATGATAGATCATGGCTACAGACATCAGAGCTGGAACTGGCTGAGCACAAGACAGATGAAGTATTAATAAGTAGCAGGATAAGAGTAGAACACCTCACTATACAGGTAGGTCACACCATTAAGTCAAGCGCTTATATCAGATACCTGGGCATTCTGCTGGACCACAGGCTCAACTTCAAAAAGCACATAATGTATCATTGTCAGAAAGCCTCCCGGCATTGGAGGACCCAGCCAACCAATTAGAAAACTGCTAGAAACGGTGAGCAAATCAAACTTATGTATGTGTTTCCCATATGGGTACCAACGACGAATGTGAAATCTTACGTGAGATGGATGAACTCGATGCATTGAATCGCATCGCTAAGGGTATGCTGCGCTTTTAGAAACTTGTTAGCGGAAGCCATAAGCGTAATCCAGGCAGAACGCCTATCGACCTCGAAGCCAAAAAGAGAGCGGCACATCGCGGAATTGAGCCAGAAGAGAAGAGAACCACCAGCGAAGCCGTACAGGCGGAGTGGCATCACAGATGGAACACTACAACCACTGGAAGGCAGACATACACACTAATACCCAACATAGAGCAGTGGACTAGCAGAGGACATAAAAAGGTGAACTAATACTTGACATAATTGCTGTCGGGGCATGGATGCTTCAGGGAGTACGTCTGCAAATATAAGCAAGTGGATGACCCATACTCCTCGCACTGGGATGGCAAATGTCGAAGATACATTACGGCCAGAAACACCCTAGAGAGGGAAATAGATGGAGAGGTGACACCAAAAGGGCTGATAACTTTCATTCTAACGACAAGTGAAGTCTGGAAGACTGCGAATGAAGTTATCATAGGCATAATGCAACAACTACGCCTGGAAAAACGGGCAGCTATAAATATCTGCAAACTCCGGCAATTGCCAGCCAACTCGGAAATACACAACCTACATATATACAACCACTACACACGTTACCAAACAAACACCTATACAAAAGAAAGGAGCAACCAACAAAAGCCCATGTTCCGAAAGAGACGCGGATAAACTCGCCGAAAATATGAAGTAGTAACATCGGTTTGGATCTGTCTAAGCAAATTTTAGTTTTAGATCAACGAAAAGAAATGGGCAAGCCGAGTAAGACGAAAGACAGAAGACTAATTGGAGCAAGAATGGTTTAAGTTTGCCAAGAAAATGCGGACCAAGAATATTAGAATCATAGGTGCGATAATAATTAAGAAGACCGGAGATCTACCATGTGCTAACATGCTTCGGATATTGAAGGCTAGTTCTTCACTTAAAGAAGTAGGAAAGTATGTAAGCCGAATATAAAAACTGCAAGTGGTGACCTTCTACTCTCGCTGAGCAAATCGGTGAATCCTACAACTACGGCCTATAAATACCGAATCAAGGAAGCGTTTGGTCCATAACGCAAGAGGTCTTACTAAATATCGACGAAGCGACGTCGAAGGATCTGTGCTGCCCTAACAGATCAATTACAATTTGAATTCGAAGCAACTATGATTAAAAGTGTTAGAAAAGCCAATGGTGGAACACAAACAGCCAACATGAGCCTACCAGCGTAAATCGCTGATAAGCTGTTGGAAATCGAAAAAAAGCGGATCGGGTGGGTTTATTGTCGAAAACGTGAGAAAATTGTGCCGAAACGCTGCTCCAGATGTTTCAGATTTGCACACATCGCGAAAGCATGCAAAGTTATAACGACCGATCAACTCTGTAAATCACATGCGAAGAAAATGAGCACAAATTGAAGGACTGCAAAGACAGACTGACATATAATCGGTAGCAGGAGATGTTCAGAATTCCAAAAGGCATTGGAAACTATTTTGAAAAGAATATAATATCTAACATCTTAACCTTAATCATTGTGAACGGGCTCATGACCTCTTTGAATGTTATTTTTTGCTTTCTGCAGTCATCAATTCTTACTAAATGTCCAATCCATCGTATCCTTTGGGCTTCAAGTACTGCCTTGATCTCTTCGTTCATACGCCGTATTTATATTCCATTTTCTAGTCTTGCACAGTATATTTTTCTGATTATTTTCTTTTCGAAGATTCTCAAATTTTTTTCATCGGTTGTTGTTAGAGACCAGACTTCGCAACCGTATGTTATTATTGGGCGTATTATCGTTTTGTATAATGATGTTTTCAGTTTTTTAAACAAAAGTTTTGACTGTAGTAGTTTTTTATGTGCAAAATAACTGACGTTGCCTGCTTGTATTCTTCCTTAAATGCATTCTAATGTATTCAAAGTTTTCAACTCCTTCGAAGGTAACGTCGGCGATGGTTATATTTTGGGGAGTTCTTACTCTAGTGTTCCTAGACATTCTCATATACTTTGTTTTATTTTCGTTTATTTCGAGTCCAACCTGCTTTGCTCTCGATTTCAATGCTACAAATACTTCAACCATACTGCGGCATGTGTTAACCATTATCACTAAATCGTCTGCATATCCTAATATTTGGTATGAGATACAATGTATGTATGTATATGCTAACATAGACTCTAGTAGACAATTTAACAACTGTGCTTGAATTTATTTTAAGTTTATTAAGCGGTTAAGTCATAATATAAGAATGTATTTAATGCGCACAATAATTACATAGGCAACAACTTTAAATTTAGTTCCTTAATAAATGTGTTGCGTTCATCGCTTAGTTACATGCTTCAAAGAGCCATGGAAACGAAAACGATTAGTCCATCTCGCAGCGTGACATTTACACAGACACTAACATAGGTCATGCCCCCAAGAATAGGTTTCTGCCCCAAGTTCAATAGAGATTTTTCCTCTTCAATGTCTTAACCATTAGAGCAGTGATACGTAAGCGAAGTGCTTTAGCAAATAACAAAAAAATCGTTCGTCCTTCATTTTGCACTAAAAATCTAAGATACTTTAATGTGATCCCTCGAAAATTCTTTAGAACTTTGTTCTCAAAAATATATGTATGTAAGTAATCCCCATTCAAGTTAACGAATCTGGAACCATCAATAAGTCGCTTGAGTAAACACATTGAACCCGAAATTAGGTTCGCCACCACATTTCACAGCTCACTAGATTCTTAACCGACACACTACGTAGTTCGCAATTGAATGCTTACAGAAAGCATTTCAATTTCAATACAATTCTACGATTCAAACTTCTTGGAATAACTTATAATCAGTCTGTGCAGTCTGATTTCGAAATTAAATTTACCAACTTTAGATACTTACATACGTGCATGCTACACAGTTATATTATTTATTTATCTAGTAAGTAGGACGCGGGTAGGATTCCATTTCATCCCCGCAAACAGATTCGAGTGGTGCGATTGTGTAATACTGGCAATTGTGTCAGGATTTATGTACATGTGTCTGTGCTGTCAGAATGAAGGGAACATGGGGATCTCATTAAATTCTAATTTCCGATTAATTTTTGGTTCGCAAATTAAATAATAAGATAACATCCTTTTGCTTTTCTTCTATTTTAGGCTTATCAAGGACATATATTAAGCATTCGATATGGCGTATGAATACAAGACAGGGAATCTCAAGGAATTCCTTTCACATCTATATCTCGAATGTATGACAAAGTATCAGAATGAAACTGAGAGTAATGAGACGACAATTATGCCAACCGAATGTGAGTAACTAAATGATGATATGTAGTAGGGAACAGTTGGGGTGGAAAGTATATAAGCAGATTTGAAGGTTTTATTGTAATACCGACATGATTATGCAGTGCCTCAAGGGACAGTACTTAGGCAGCTTCTTTATAACATTGCTCAAAGCGGATATGAAGAGAAAATTCATCCTCAAGTAATTGGGCCTATTTCTTGGTGGTCCAGGTCCAATCGGACTTTGAGGTATTGTAAAGGAATTAATGAGGATAACTGAAGCGAGTTTAATAAAAACAATGATCGAATGGTAACCAATAACTGGTCGTTCCAAATCATATACATATAAGTGAAGAATTAGGAAGGAACTAGACAGAGAAAATTATTTCAAGAATAAATATTGGAAAAGGCAAACTCTCGTACTAAACACGATTATGTAGTGTAGCAACAGATACGTTACTCTTTAACTTAGTCTAATTATCATAAAACATAGTAGCTTTAAACATGGTACTTTGTTAGATCATATGATAGAAAAAATATCGCTTAGAGAAATAGAAGTACCTCTGAAGAGAGATATGTGTTCATCGAGCATTTTCAAATACGAGTAACATGCTTCTTGGTAAAATAGAACCAATTCGCTTGAGCTGTGAACTGTACTGTGCGGTGAAATCCAATGAAAAGACTCTAAGGAAAGCTTTGCATACATTAAAAAGTGTTTGCTAGCCTGAGTTTAAGTCGGTCTGTCCGATATAGGCCCACAGAAACATGTGATTCAAAGCAAGGAAATCGTTCCCGACTTCTAGCAAAATTAACGCTGGAAAAAGATAGTCCATATGGCAGTATTTGCAGAAGAGAAAGCTAAAGTCATTATTCCTACTTCTTTTGATACTGATCATGAAACACCACAAACATCTTCGTTTCTCTAATCTTAACATCGACCTTACAAGCCCCTATTGATAGATTTCAATTTAATCAACTTTGATTTTTTGAACTGGACAAAATGATTTCTTCCGACGGTCTTACGAGTATAACTTTTATTTTAATTAGAGTCACTAGCAGGGCGAATCGCTTGACAAACAGCAGATACAATTTCTTCTCCTTAAAGCTCTTGCAATTACATATCACAACGGATTAACCCAAAACAGTCTGCACAGGTAGGGACAGGGCAGTGCCCAATGCGGATGCCAGAGATAGCAATCCCTACGACTAATTCTAACCAGAGAAAATAATCGATTGAAGACCTGCATGGCTTCTTATAAGTAAGTAGGATTCATATAAATGTAAAAACAGATTCAATGAAGACTCTTTGAAAAGTAAACGGCCATTACTAATTTCTTACTTATATGAGTAGTATTCGAACTATATTTTTATAGTTCGTTAGAGATTGTATGACCCATTATTCCCTTGTAGCGTGAATCCTACATTGCAAACCAATCTCTGGGTCATTTGTGGGAGCATCGAGTGCCTACAAAATATGATAACTCTCATTGCTAACGCGATTCGTTGGTTGGCTTTCAAATCCAGTCCAGGCTCTGACGCCTTCTAAGTAATAAAATATGTATACAACATACGGTATACCTATCGCAGGTGAATACGGAGTAGAGCTGGAGAAAACAGTGAAATTATTTCATTCATAACTTTAACTAAATTTCAAGCAATCAACAAGTTGATATATGTACGAGTATGTACATGTAAATATAAGGGTGGTTCGTCTTTAGTTTCCGAGATATATATCTCGAACGGATCGGAGGGAAATTTGAAAAACAGATCCAGTATTCGCACTTTTCAAGAGACTTTATGAAAAATATATTGTTAGAAATTTTTCTTAGCAGAATGTTGGCGTGGCTGCCAAAAATTCTAACCAAAGCTCACAATAAGACTTAACCATCACTATAAATAGCTTTAAGAAAGCAATATATGGTTTTTAAAAAGCAACGCCCTCAACAAGTGGGGGTGGTCATGTAGAATATTTGGACGGAAGAAGGTCAACATCTATACATATTTTATCTAGCCAATGTTTTTAAGTTTCTAAAAAAAATATTAAAAAAGACTACATTTTTTTGATTTCAAAAATTTGTACACTTGTGCTGCTTCAGATATTTAAAAGCCTGTATATGAAATTTCATGTTCCTAAAAATGTAAAGCCCAAAAAGTGGTGACATATGGACAGACGGGCGAACGGACATGGCTAAATCGACATAATTTTATGCTATCGTTATTATTTTTCTTTGTTATAAACTATGTATCAGAATTTTATTTGTGATTATTATTTCTTAAAATTTTTAAAACCTACTGCGTGAAGAAGTGAAAATGAAATGCATAAACTTAAATTTGCTGAATATACCTAGTACCTACATATGCAGGTATGTAGTCTGTGAAAAATAATGTAAAACAGAGAAAACCACTTACCGTTATCCTGATCTTAGCTATGTAAGGCGTCGGATTTTCAACTTTTCAAAGTAACAGGAACCACAACCACATACTCGAAGGCAGACCCGAACCGAAACCGTAAACAAAACATACTAACGCAACTGACTTCATTCATGCATGGAGATTGCATTCTATGAATTACATTGGGTTTTTGTACCTAAATTTTCTACCTGAACAATGCATAATACATTCAGATAATAAAAGTCGAGTAACTTTACACCCACGCTTTTGAATAGTAAGCGTTTTGTTTTCAAATATGGGAAAAACCGCTTTCCTGGTTTATTGAGAAGAATTTAGTTTTTCGTAATTATTAAATTTTATGACTTTTGGTTGTTGATTCAGCACTAGATTATGACTCCTTTCATCAAAGTGGTTCTGAAATCCCAAAATTTGTCGACCTGGGTTGGAAGGGTCTTATATAAAAGCCACAGTGGTAAGAATTTATTTCAGATTCTTCACGTCTTGAGACAATCGAGAAACAATCTGCAATCATCACCCTTCTTAAAGAAGGCAAATCGCAGCGGGAAGTTGCTTCGCAGTTGAAGGTATCAAGGTGCTACGTTCAACGTACCATTGAACGACACGCTTAAACCGGAAGTCTTGAGGATAAATCACGGTCAAGACGGCCTAGAGCTACAACTAAACACGAGGATCGGCTAATAGTCACAACAAGCAAACGAAGTAGATGAAAAACAGCACCTGAAATAAGCGCCAAAATAAATGAAGCACGGAATAATCTGATGTCCTTGACAACGGTCAAACGAAGATTAAGACATGCTGGACTGTTTGAAAACCTCTTTGCGTCCACAAAACAAGCAGAGTTTTATGGAGCGATGAATCCAAATTCGAGATGTTTGGCACAAAACGGAGAGTTTCCGTTCGACGCAGCGCTGAACAAAAGATGATACCAGATTGTGTGGTTCCTACCGTCAAGCATGGAGGCAGTACTGTTATGGTTTGGGGATATTTCTCTTCAAGTGGAGTGGGAGATCTGACTCGATTGATTGCAAAAATTAACAAGGAGCCATGCAAAACAATATTGTAAGAAAACGCTATAACCTCTGGACTAAGATTCATTGGCGAAAGATTCGTATTTCAACAGGAAAACGACCCTAAAGACACGTCAAGGCCTTGTCAAGACTACCTGAAACAAAGGGAAGATGAATAAATCTTAAAAATCATGATATGGCCGCAGCAATCAACAGATTTAAACCCTATAGAGCTGTTTTTGAGGAATTGGATAGAAGGGTCCGGGATCAATGCCCATCATCAGAATCTGCGTTATGGAATATACTATTGGATTGATGGAGCAATATAAGCAACAATTCAAAAACTGATAGCTAGAATGCCAAGAATTGTAAAAATATTTTTCTTCTTATTCATATATGTTCCCCGTTCATTTTGCATGATTATTATTCTACTAAAGAGTTCTTTTCGATATTAGATTTTGTTTTTCCTTCGAGCACTGAGGGCGTCCTCAAACTTTTGGCCTGCAGTCTAATTGAAAACACTGTGAACACCATGCAAATTTAATGGGAATGAAACTTTCAGATTTTTGTGCAAGGAGAATGGGACAGCAAGATATCGCACTTGACTTTCGCACACTTTTACACCTATGAGCTTATCAGCCGTATGCAACAATGTCACTGGACTTACACAAAAAAAAAAAATTCTAACATCAGAGGAAAAAAAAATCTTTTGTTACGATCCGCGCACTGAACTAGAGATAGACCACTAAGCACAAAACACAAATCACTACTGCTACTCAGGAGCCGACATCGATGGCTTTGGTTGTATGATTGCCAATACAATTCAGCTGTACATATTGAACTCTTGGAAAGATAACAAAAACAATGTTGGTATGATAATTTAGGTTAGATAAGATGTGGGGGGCCGGGGTATAAATATATAAATCATATTTATTGGTAACTCAATTATTAAAATTAAGCTAAGACTTAACTGAAAATGATTTAAATCGGAAGAAGTGGGGGTAAGATATGGAAAGGTTTCTTAAAAATCTTCCAATCATTCTTCTCATACATCTAAATCAAGAACTACTCAACGGGTTTTGATGAAATTTGGATCTTGACTTATACAAATGTATTTGCACCAGAATCATTAAAATCGGATCAAACAGGGGTAAGATACGATATAAGAGATTACGCCAATCTTGCTAACAGCAGCCTTGCGAAAAAACACCAAGTCTTAGTTCTGTTCCTCGATTTCAGCAAAACATTCGACCATAACAAAATAATCGACATCTTGGAAGCAGCAGAAATTAGACTATCTCAGAGCGGGGACCTTCCGTGTAAATAATAAAAGAGGTGTAATATGGAGTTCCACAAGTGTCAAAACTAGGCCCCCTATTGTTCATCTTATACACTAATAGAATGCTGAAGTGATTTAAAAAGTGCTCCTCCTTTGCATATGTAGACGACACGGCAATAGTTGTTTGTCACAACAATGTAAAAAAGCAACGAAGATGACGCAGATGGAGCTCTACGAAATAGGAAAGTGGTGCCACAATACCCTGTGACAGAAATTAAGCTTAAATCCTACAATTGTACCAATCAAACCACTGCTGATGCCATAGAGGTAGTGGCTACAATCTAAGTATTACCATCGACAGCCACTTTCTTTGGGAAGCACATATTAATGAGCTGAGAGGGTCCCTGTTTGCATTGGCTTGTATGCAATACAAACCGACACTTTGCACCAAAAGCAAATATACCACGCTCTTATTGAGTCAAGACTCAGATATGGCATCCTAAATTGGGAAGATGCTGCAGAAACGCTCATCAACACACTGTAGATTATCCAAAGCAAGGCAATTAAACTGTTTTCGAGAAAGAACATGGCAGAAAGCAGCGTAAGAATACTGAACGTAAGACAGATCTTCGAGATGACAAAGGCGCTGGAATATTACGATAGCGATCAGTTCCGGATACAAATCAGCCACAACTTTAATATGAGAAGACAAGCGGACGGGGTGTACAAACTCCCACATTACAACTACACTTACAGCAAGAGACAATTGATGTATACGGTACCAAACATCTTAAATAATCTTCCTCACTACTTAAGAAATGTACAGCACACCAACATAAGAAAAAGAAAACTGAAAGAACATTACTTACTCGTACGTGTATGTGGGGGTGCAAAGAGACTTTTTGAATTTTTCTCATGGCCTCATAAGCTCTCAATTTTTTTTCGCGCTGATACTTTTGAAGATAGAGGGGGCATTGCCTTTGCCTTGATCTTCGAAGTTTTGGGTTTAAAAAACTAAAAAAAATTTTACATACTCGAATCCTTAGGACTCTGACTATCATTTGATATATCGCATGCTGAGGTGAAAATTTATATTTTGGGATACATTATGCTTTTCTATTTAATTCAATTCACCACGTACTAATTTTATGCAATATTTCGACTTTTTGTCGGACAGACATACATATAGAAAGGCAGATGTTGTGTTGAATCCATTAGAGTTTCGTTTTATACCATTCTGTTTTTAATTCTTAAGAATACTTTGCATTAACCCATATACGCCCGCCGTGCCCAAACGAGGACACCTAAAGAAATACCGTAAACTTCTTAATATTTTTGCTTTTTCTTCTTTCTTTTGTTGACATTTGATGGTTAAGAAGCTATTGACGTGTTATTAGACAAAAGAGTAATCAGAAATAATTAAAAGTGATTTTGCCGCGCATCTTGTGGAGTTTTTTCAGTGATCAGTGAATACATAAAATAAGTAATTTTTATTTGTAAGTTAGTTTTTTTAGTTTTTTAATTTTTTAGTTTTTAGTTTTTTTAGTTTTTAGTACCGTGTGTCATAAAAAAACACGTTGGCAATGCAAAAAGTGTGTGCAAACTTTATGCGTTGAAAGAGAATGCTTTGAAATTGTTCATACTGCTTAAGCCCAGTGTCCCCATTTGAGGACTTCTTTTTTTTTCCAATGAAGGATTTATTTTTTTTTTTTGTTTCTTTATTATTTTCTTATAACAATAATAGTTTTTACCAACTAATAAAGAAATTTTGTCCATCGCGAAGTTTTATTTGGGCCCAAATGGGTTAATAAAACCAATAATTCTCAGAAACTATTGTCGAGAAAACTTTTTCTTTTATGTTCTCGCCACTAAGTCGATTTCGGTTGCTCAGTAAATAGTAATTAAGTTGAAGCAACACTTTGGAAGAAATTGAAGAAGCAGGTGAAATCAATTTCTTTTATTTTATTTCTGAAAGATTATGTGTTAAGTGGCGACCATCAAACCAACACTTTAATGGATATGATAGGTTGCTCCAAATACAACTACAATTCATTTGGCACAGAACCATGACTGGGAACTTTCTGGGTAGATAAAGCTAACTTTGTAATTTGCTCATGCCTGGACCAAATAGAGTCTCAGCATCTTTCCGATCTGCGGCTTCCTTTAAATAAGAATTCAGGAGAAATAAGTCCCCTGCGTCTATGCCCACATCGAACTTCGCTGTTAACAACTCCGATATGGCGTTGGCGACAGCAGTTGAAGAGCCATTTAAAGCGAGAGTTCAAAATTCAAGTTCAGTTTAAGTTATACCAATCTCGAATTTGCTTGAACCAAGTTTTTGATGAACCAACAGATGAACCGAGTTTTTGCTGAACCAAGTTTGAAAGCATATTGACTAAACTGCTTATATTGCATATAAGCATATTGATCATGTCAAGTACATTTCTTCTAGATTGACTTTTGGAAGAATACAATTTTGCCACAATCACGGACAATTGAATAAATCTTTCCATCATTTGTATCCCTTAAGATCATTGTTACACTCTGTTCTGTTACTTCGCTAAATATTTGTACATTAAATTCTAAGAGTACGTTGACGAGACGTAAAAAAGGTCGGTCGGTGTTGAGTAACGATATACTCGTATCGAATTTAGAAATATCGACTCGATATATCAATACATTTTGTGCAGAACCCTTCTGCACATAAATAAATTTACTCTTGAAAGGATGTTTTGAGAATCCATCTAACCAAACAAATATTTAAATTAAAGCAAACCGTTCAAAGTAGCCACAAACCTTCGGACATGTTCGACTTACCTGAAATTATGACGGACCGGACCACGAGCGGAGCATGCTCGTCCTTCCCACCTACGTTCAGATCAAATTGTCGAACATAAATTAGGTCTCATTCACACGGAGCTTAATATCGCAATAAAATAACAAAAAACCATGTATAATGTATAATTTAAAAAAAATACGATGACAAGAGAAGGAGCATGCTCTCCATTTCACTAGACAATTGAATTTATTCGTGGTCCGGTCCATGCTCGATGGGTAAGTCGGAGCGAAGGGCGGACCGACAACGATCGCTTTTAGAGCCACCACGCACTGAGAACTTTGTATCTTTTTTCAGTGTATGGAATCAAATTCCCTAAAGTATGCAACAACAACTCATAGGTACACACACAAAGTCACGTGCTAGACGCACATTAAATAACAGAAATGCTCGCTTCTTGTAATACAACACTCCACTTTATCGTACATAATTAATGCCCGGTGCATACGTCCACGTTCTGTGACGAAATGTCACTCTCTCAGTGGCTTGGGGTTTCAACCTGGGAGTACTATGGACCGAAATCGAATCTAGATACTCCGGTATTTGGTTGCCCAATTTACAAAAAATAAAACAACAACAAATAAAAGCTATTATAGTGGTAGTGTTCGCCCGCAAACCAAATTAAGTGCACGACTGGGTCGCACTTACTTGCACCTGCATGTTGTTTATCTGGAAAAACTCAGATTTTAATTTTTTTTTTAAATCCGTTCAAATATAACTAAAACTGAAATCCAACAAAACTCATAACCAAAAGAAAGATGTGAGATAATTGCGAAAAAGAGAAGAGCTAGAAAACATTGGCAACAATCAAGGGCGCTCATCGACAAAACAATATTGACAACAGTAAACTTAAAAGATCAATTGAAAATGGGTCTCTTAAAAAATACCTTACCAATCTTACGAATGATAATAGTACCGAATACTCACTCTGGGAGGCAACAAAGAAAATGAAAAGGCCAATTGCACCCATTCTACCAGTTAAAAACAGACAAGGTAACTGGGCAAAAAAACAACCAAGAAAAAACGAATTTATTTGCTGAGTATCTCGAAGGCGCCTTCCAACCATATGAAGATAAAGACTGACATGAAACGGAAGAATTGGGCGAAGAGACATATTCAACCGGTAACGGCGAAAGAAATTGCCAAAGAAATAGAAGAAGGCATTAATACTAAAAAAAAAAACCCTGGATTTGACTTGATATCAGGGGAAATCCTAATGCAACTCCCAAAAAAAGACTTAAAGAAACCAGCACAGATTATAAATGTTGCATTTAGGATAAGGTATGTATTTAGCATGTGGAAAGTCGCGGAGGTAATTATGATACCAAAACCAGGGAAACCACCTCCTACCGCCTCATATCAATTCTGCCTATGTTGTCCAAACTATTTGAAAAGATGTTGATTAAACGTCTGCATAAAATAATCGAAGAAAAATCGTTAATCCCAAACCATCAATTTGGTTTCAGAAATAATCACTCGACGATTGATCAGGTGCATAAGTGATAAAATCTTATGCATTTGAAGAAAAGAAGATACGAGGGTGGGTCAATAAGTCCATGAAAAATGAAATAAGGAACACTCTTTTCGGTATAAAAACATTTTATTTTTCAACATAGTCTCCTTTTAGTTCTATACACTTCATCCAACGTTTCTCCAATTTTTTGATGCCCTCCAAATAATACGATTTCAGGAGCCCCTCAAAATAAGCATTTGTTTCAGCGATGACCTCTGCATTCGACCCAAATCTCTTACCTCCGAGCCATTTCTTCATGTTTGGAAACAAGAAAAGTCGCAGGGGGATAAATCTGGGGAATATGCTGGATGGGGGAGGAGTTTGTAGCCTAACTCATGTAATTTTGCAATTGCGACTGCGGACTTGTGCGCCGGTGCGTTGTCCTGGTGAAAATGAACTTTTTTCTTTGCCAAATGCGGCCGTTTTTGCTTCAAATCGGCTTGGAATTAATCCAGCAGTTCTGCGTAATATGCGCCGGTGATCGTTTTACCCTTTTCAAGGTAATCGATGTGAATAACACCGCACGCATCCCAAAAAACTGTCGCCATGACCTTGTTTGCTGACAAACCCGCCTTGGCCTTCTTCGGCTTCGATTCACCAGGAGAAGTCCTTTGTTTGACTGTTCCTTGGTTTCATCCACGGTTATGAAACGGCGCAGAAACTCAGCCGAATTTTTCTGGAACATCGTCAAACAAACCTTTCAAGTTGTCAAACGAATGCGTTTGTTGTCGATTGTGAGCAAACGCGGCACCCATCTTGCGGAAAGCTTTTTCATGTCCAAATATTTATGTAAAATCGAAATCACTGAGCCATGTGATAAGCCTTTGGCCTCTTCAAGTTCGCGCACTTTCACTCGCCGATCGTCCATTATCAAACCATGGATTTTGTCGACCATTTCTGGTGTGGCGACCTCAATTGGGCGACCAGAATGTTCGGCGTCACTTGTGCTTGAACGACCGCACCGAAATTGAGTAAACCAATAGTGAATGGTTCCAATCGATGGTGAAGAGTCCCCATAATATTTGCAAAGTTATTGTTTGGTTTGCGTGATAGTTTTTTCTCGCAAAAAAATAGTGTTTAATGAGCACTCGAAATTCACTTTTTTCCATTTTAACGAAAATGGCTGCCACAACAAAACTATTTGACAGATCTGTCTGAAAATTTGGGTGCGTTCTTTTAAAAAATGATTCTTGATAAAAAAAAAAAAAATTTAAGGTGACGACACAATTTGTGTTAATTTTCAGGGACTTATTGACCCACCGTATGCTCTACTCTTTATATTTCTCGATATATGGTAGCTCAAGTCGATAAAGTATGACACAAAGGATTGATACATAAATTGCAAAGCATCTGCCAAAGCAATACTAAAAAATCCTAAATGTTGCCTTTTTAGAATCAAGCAAGGAGAAGACTATTCCACATTGAGACAAATATAAGCTGGTGTACCACAAGGCAGTGTGCTAGGCCCTGTATTATATCTCTTATTTACCAGCGACTTGCCATTTAGTGGTGAAACAACTGTGGCAACATTTGCAGATGATACTGCTATCCTTGCTGTGGGAGAAACTGTCGAAGTAGCGATGAAAAGCTACAGAAGGCAGTGAATAATATATCAAAATGGACCAAAAAATGGCAGATTAAATAACCTAAAGTCGGTCCATATCAACTTTACAAATAAAAATGTTCCGCACATCCCAGTAATAATAAATGATAATGAAGTAGAATACGCAAATACAGCCAAATATCTAGGCATGACACTAGATGCAAAAATGCGCTGGAAAGCGCATGTAAAGAAAGAAGGAGAAGAACTGAACGTGTGTTACCGTAGTAAGATGAATTCTCTTATAGGGAAATTCTCTGGTTTGTCAAATTACAAAAAATTCTAAAACCAGTATGGACCTACGGGCTCCATCTATGGGCATGCACATGCAAAACCAATTTACAGAAAATACAAACACTTCAAAATAAAGTACTACGGAAATGCACTAAGGAACATAAGAAATACTGATCTGCATACAGATCTAGAAATTGAAATGGTTGAAGATGAAGTCAAAAAGTAGATAATAGACACAAACTTAGACTTCTCAATCACGTCAACTCAAAATTGTCGGAACTATTAAATACTACCAATCTGACTAGGAGATTAAGATTTTGAACTAGCTAGATAGGTAGAAAAAAAAAATTAAAAAAATAAAATATAAAAAGATAAAATAATAATTAATAGTCCACAGATGAATACTTACCATAAACACCCTAAGATCTGAAAGACAAATTGCTGATTGGTCTAACAACTAGGTGCAATAAGTGGAAGGCTGACTCCTCCCCACCCTGAATGAAATGCCAAGACGGCGGTACCGTAGGGAAAACGGAAAGCATGGAAAAGGGGTTAGTGGGTAAAAATCCCACACTGTTACTGAGTATGGGCCCAGTTTCGTCTTTTGAAGATTACCATCTCCCAGCGTAAAAAAAAAACAAAAACAAAGCTATCCGTGAAAATTGAAAAAAAAATTGACAATTTTCCAAAACTTGATAAGCCGAAGTATTAGTGTTTTTAATACTTTACAATAACATTACATAGACAGATTTACAATTTCCCAAATTACAACATACCCCTGCTAAAGATGCGTCCTATGAAATGAAGCTAGTTAAATATTTTACTTCGTGGAGAGATTACATGGATATTTTCACTTCACGAGAGATTACCGCAGAAGTTCACAGCTGGTTGCCAAGATAGGAAACCTCTGACACTGCGGGACAAATAATTGTTGCAGGGATGTTGGCGAGACTGTTCTAACATCGTGGGAGATTACCACAGCAAGCATGGGGATAGCAGCCATAGGGGTTTCATACTTCATGGGAGATTACCACCGAAGCTAGTGCTGATGGCCATAAGAAATCTCTTCTACTAGAACGCTACTTATAAGGAGTATGCTGCATCACAGAGTATTATTATTACTAACAAAAATGTCTATCATTTAATTAAAAAATTTTTTAGTTTTTACTCGTAATTGCAGCTCTTTTAAACATTTCTTTTTTTACAAAATCCGCATTCTCTTTTAAACAACCTTAGATTTGTTTCACATTTGACATCGTCCGGTAGCGAATTAAATAGACGAAGTCCCTTGTACTGGAGCGTATTTTGAGCAGCTGATGAATTTTGACGTCGCAGTCTGAAATCATTCGCGTTTCGCAGATAGTATGGCTGTACGTCTCCTACACGTCTGACTGATAGATTGGCGCTTCACCATATTTCACTTTAAATACTGCTATCAGTATGTTGAGTTCCGATCTCTGTTTGACGTTTAACCATTTAAGTGGCTCCAATATGGCTCTAATTGCAGCACGTACGAGTATAGATTATTGTCGAGCAATACTCGAAATGAGGTTTGAAAGGTTGAGGTTTTTTGCTATCCGTGAAAGAACTGTAACAGCTGTTCAATCATCCATCCTTTTTGAATCCTCTTAAAAAAGCGAATTTTTTTGCCAATTTGTTTGCCAATATTTTTACAAATATAATCAATATGTTCCTCAAATTTCAACTGTTTATCTACAATCATTCCCAGATACTTAATAGTACTCACGTTCTCTATCACATTACCATTTATTTCCACTGTCGTTTGACTATTCAAATTTATATCCATTAGTTTAGTTTTCTGTCCATTTAACTTTAACTTATTCATTTTTAATCATGTTGTTAGTTTACGAAAACCATCCGTTAGCTTATTTTTGCATTCTTCAGATTTATTTCCTTCAGCGTAAATCAATGTATCATCCGCCATAACCCTTTGGCATATCATTGATGTTCCTCTTTTCCTTACGGCGAAGTTATGATCCGGTCTAGAAGGATGACAACCCTCCCACTTTACTGCATCCCTACTGGTCCACCTCATTTGAACATGACCAACTGACGCGGTCGTGCTCTATCTTGCTTGTGATGGGTTCTTTTACATGAAGGCTTCCTCGAATCTTTGAACTTCTTATTCTATCCAGCATCTTCATCTCAGCTGCCGTTAATTTGCCCATACTTTTTGTACATTGTCCAGCATTGTGAACCTTATGCGAGCGCTGGACCTACAACTGCGGTGTAGAGCCTTCCTTTCAGCTTAGGGAGAATTGTTCGATCACAGAAGATAGCGGAGTTTTCCCACCACTTCATCCACCCTACGCTTACGCGATGATTGATGCTATTGATCATAGATCCCAGAGTTTTGAACTTTTCGCACTTGGGAAGCACTTTTCCATTCAAGTAAATGTCTGGAATAGGCCCGTGTGGATCAAAGAACGGTCTGCACAGATACTCTGTCTTTTTTGAATTAATACGGTACCAATTTTCCTCCAAAACATCCACCCATACATCAAGTGCTCGTTGCAGGGACGTTTGATCTTCACTTATGATAACTCCTTTGTCAGCAAAGAATAACTGATGAACTTTGGGGTCCGTCAATTTTCCTTCAAGCAGATAATCTAGAACTGCAATAAATAGCAAAGGACTGAGGACGCTACCCTAGTGTACACCGACTTTGATTGGGAACTCTTCGGTAACTCCTGTGGGACATCTTACTCTTGTCATTGCTCCCTCATATATGTCCATGATCATGCGTACGTAGGTTTCTGGAACTCCTCGTTGTGTTAGCGCCACCCATAAGTGATCTCTTGGTTGTCTATCAAAGGCTTTTTCAAAATCAAACAACACCATGTGCAAGTCCTTTAAGGAATCACGATGTTTTTCCATTATGATCCTTATACTTTGGATTGCATCTGTTGTTGATTTACCCGAGACAAACCCGCAGTGGTCATCAGATAGCCATATTATTTTCCGCAGTCGGCCATCTATTACCCGCTCAATGATCTTCATCGTGTGTGACGCCAGCTTGACAGAACGGTAGTTATCGCAGTTTCGCGTATCGCCCTTTCCTTTCTGCAAAGGAAGAAGATAACTTTCCCTCCACTGATTAGGATCACTGCTCATAAGTTTGAAAATAAGAATCATGAGCCATCTGGACCCGAAGTCTCCCATCTTTTTCCAGAACTCAGAGGGCATCTCGTCTGGTCCAAAACCTTTTCCTTTTTTGGAGTATTTGACCGCATTCCTAACTTCTTCGACAGTAATGTCGGATACTTCGTCATGGTTAGAAGCGGCTCTTGGAAAGTATACCCGGGGAAACTGTTGGTTCAGAAGTCTTTCACAATACTGTCGCCATCTGTGGAGAATTTTATCGTCTTCCACAAGAAGCTGGCCTTGAGCATTGTTAATGAACTTTGGAGGACGAATCTCCTGAGAATTTCCTTCCTCAAGTTGGCATATCATTGATGTATATAATAAATAGCTATGACCTTACATATATCAAATATTGTTCAGATATTAATTTCAAACAAAATCGATCGAGCCATAGCCGATAACCAATTTTTAAGAGCCAGTTAATAAGTAAAGTACCATTATGCGTATTTTTTGACCAAAATATATGTTTTTTTTTTCAAAATCGGCCATTGGTAAAGTTTAATTTTGGGGTTAAAATGAAAATTCCGATTTCGCCTCGAATTGTGACCCCCATACCCCAGATATGAAGTTGTAGTTTGAGGCTGCAGTTTTGCGTACAGACAGACAGACCCACTTATTTGAGTTTCTCTATCACAGTAATGTCAAGTTTGATCAAAATCTCCAGATAGGTGCCAGTAAAAATTGTTTGTCATTGAAAACTAGGAAATGTTGACTATCAGCCATCCATCGATCTGGTGTAGGTAATTTCCCTGCCGCACATTTCCCCTTAAATCATTTCCTTGTATCTCGTATAGTTATAGCAGCTCATTAAGTTTTTCGAATACTAAAAGCAATTTTTTCAACTTGTTTGTATATGTTCACTGTTCTCCTCCCTAAAAATACAGCACCCATTTCATAAAAAATAAGCTATAGAATGGTGAAAGTCGCATCAAAATCAGAAGTTCTCGAGATTAAGTGAATATCTCCAAGCTAATGTGCATCAAATAATAGAAGAAATAGTCTAGCCCTAAGGGAAAGGTCATGCACTTTGGCCAAACTAATTCAAACCCCAAAGTTTTCCTTCCCAAATAGCAAAACGTGTCCGCCCATTAAGGTTGCCAACCACTTTGCCGACACAAGAGCTAATCCGCTTATTTCTCCACCCTACTTTATACACACACTCAAACATCAAGAACCAACCAACATACATGAAACCCATACCAAGAATTACTAATAGATTTTTTTTTTTTCCATCCAGTTTACTTAACCAGCCCTATGCCCACCAGCATTGAAGGATTTACTCTACTCTCCGAGACTGACGAGAATGGGATTTATAGAGACATACTCGTAGACACCCACCCCCATTGCCCTGTACGCTTCGATGGATATCTTTGCTGGCCACGCACTCCAGCTGGCACTGTTCTGAGTCAATATTGTCCGGATTTTGTTGAAGGATTCAATCGAAATTTCTTGGCGCACAAAACGTAAGTACAGCGGTATGCACATACAATGTACTTCTCAAATGATTAGGTAACATGATTTCACAATTGCACTCTCATTACAACAAATCCATTCCATTTCGATTTTGTTTTGTAATTTCCCAGTTGCCTAGAGAACGGCACTTGGTATCATCATCCCGAGAGTGGGCAGGAGTGGTCGAATTACACCAATTGCATTGATTACCATGATCTCGAGGTAAATAGATTTGAAATGGACACGTATCTATTTGCGCTCTCTTGAGCTTCCTTATTGCAGTTTCGTTCCTTCATCAATGAGTTGTACGTGAAGGGGTATGGACTATCCTTGGTTGCATTGGTGGCGTCTTTGATAATATTCCTTGGATTTAGGTGGGTGTGTTGAAATTGAGTTCTTTTCCTAGAGGATTCTTTCATTTTCTATTCATCAAAGCAGATCGCTTCGTTGCACAAGGATACGGATACACGTGCATCTGTTCACTTCGCTGGCGTTGACCTGCATCGCATGGATAGTGTGGTACAAATTGGTGGTAGAGAGGCCGCAGGATATACGTAATAACCCGGTGAGGAGACGAGAAATAAAAGTGTTTTTGGAAGATATTATTTTGAGATGATTTCTAATTTAATTTTTCAGCCCTGGTGCATAGGACTTCATTTAATAGTACACTACTGCATGCTGGTGAATTATTTTTGGATGTTCTGTGAAGGATTGCATCTGCACTTGGTGTTGGTTGTGGTAAGTTTTCGACTCGAGAATTTCTGATAATTTTAAGAAGAACTTACGAGTATGTATTATTATGCAAATTCAATTAAAAGTTTGAGGTAAACACTTTAATTGAGTTTCAAGTGTGGGGCTGAATTGATGAGTCTAGTGGGTAGGCCTGAACGATAATGAAAATGTATAAAGAGTCGTAGAACAAAGACACTCGGATATTCTGAATATGACAATGGAGGACGACAGCAATTCATTTGTATTCGTATCAAATACAAATGAATTATTCGCATCCACGTCCATTGGAAAGAATACCTTATTCCATTGTCACTGAATAAAGGCAAATACCTTTATATTTCAGCGTTAAAATCAGTAACCGTTTTGTAGAAATACTCGCAGTAGAATATGTAATACTAATCTGGTGATAATGGTGCTCTTATGGCAGTGTGTGCTCTTGAATACTGATTTGTGGGTCCAGTTACTGTGCAGGCAACCCCAAGATAGTCAATTATCTACTATCAGCAAAAGAATGAATTGAAGAGGTTTATCAAATTTGCGTCTACTGGAATAACTGTGATATTTTTAATTTTATTTCTTCTTCGTTAATTCTTAAATTGCATATTAAAACCAACTCTTATGCCCGTTTTCACAGTGCGAGCTTAAGTGTCGATCCAAGAATAAACTCAGAATCAACAAAATTTTTTTTATTATTATTCGCGCGAAACAGGTAATTTCTATAAAGAATGGCAAAATGAAATTCAAGCCAGGAAACAACTTGAGAAATTGGTTATGAGTCTTCAACAACTCGTGAAAGAACTCGAAGAGAAAGTCAGCTTGGTCGACAGGAAAGGCTCAGCGTCCGTTCAGCCAAACCAACAAATCTGAGTTTCAAACAGATGAGGACGAACTTGTTCTCGAAACTGAAAGAAAGAAAAATAAACCCCCATCAAAAAAGCGAAGAGCAGAGAGTAGCCCTGAAACTTCTACAAAAACTCAACAAAAAGTAGTAAGAGTAGAGAAAGTGGCAACACTGAGCACACAAAATCAAGGAATAAAAGACGTAACAGTGCAAGCTATTCCTCACAAGAATGCTAAGACTAAAAACGGTAGACAAATTGCACCACCCCCAATAATGATCTCAGGATTAAAGATGTTTGGCGAGCTTAAAACCATTATTGAGAAAAACACGAAACAAATATGCAAATAGTACAATAAGGGCAATTGGAAAGTCAATGTCGACGACGCTGATGCATATAGATCTATCACTGAGGAATTGAGTAAAAATAAAATACAGTGGCACTCTTATGAAAATTAAGCTACAAGGTCCATAAAAGTAGTAGCTAGAGGTCTTCATTCATCGTGTGATGCAAAAGAAATCTTAGAAGACCTAACTCAAAAAGGATTTCAAGCTCCGGAAGCCAGCAATTTAATAAAAAATGAGACAATTAAAGATTCCAATGGGAAATCAGTGATAAATAAAAGGCACCTACCTTTATTCATGTTCACTTTTGACAATAAAGATAGTGTCGAGAAGATATACACTATTAAATCAATTATGGGAATAGTTGTAAAAATTGAGCCACTTCGAAAGTCCAAAACTGTCCCACAATGTAAACGTTGCCAAACATTTGGACACACACAAAAATACTGCAACCGCGACTATGCTTGTGTAAAATGTGAAGGTAAACATGTAACCAAAAATTGTTCTCTCAATAAAGAACAGGAAGCTAAATGTGTCAACTGTCAAGGCAATCAGCCTGCAAATTATAGAGGATGTCCAGTTGCAAAAAAGTTCCAAGAAAGTAAAAGTAAACGCACTTCTAATAGAACTAATTCCCAAAATGTAACAAATAAAAAAACAACGATTAAATATAAACCTAAAAAACAACCCGCCAAAGAAATCGCTCAGAATAAAAGTATGGAAAATAGCAAATCCTATTCCCAAATTGATAAAAATGTACGGAAAGATGAGGAAATTTCCATGAAAGAAATGCTGGCGCTTATCCTTAAATGAATAGATAATCAGGATTTAACAATAAAACAGTTATGCGAAAAAAACAATGATGGACAGAACATTTAAAATCGCAGCATGGAATGCAAACGGTCTTTCACAGCACACGTCTGAGCTGAACATCTTTTTAGATATGAAAAATATAGACATTTGCCTGGTGTCGGAAACACATTTCCCCATGGTTAAAAGTTTTGATATTAAAACACCAAAATATACCTGTTACCATGCACCACATCCAGCTGATAAAGCTAGAGGAGGGTCGGCTATACTTATAAGGAAGAACCTGAAACATTATGAAGAAGCCAAGTTCATTAATGAGAATATGCAAGTTACAACAATAAGTATTTGTTTAAACAGGAAAGAGTTCAAGGTAGCAGCAATTTACTGCCCACCTAAGCGCTCCCCAACTGAAGAAGACTATACAGAACTTCTAAATTTGCTGGGACATCACTTTCTTGTTGGTGGTGACTTCAATGCTAAACATACCCACTTGGGATCTAGGTTAACAACAACAAAAGGAAAAAGGCTTTATCAAGCTAGTCGCAAATACAACTGCGAATTCTTTTCATCTGGATCGCCTACATACTGGCCATCTGATCCCAACAAAATACCAGACCTAGTTGACTTTTTTGTAGCAAAAGGTATTAAGCGAAATCATATAAGTGTTGAAGGTAATTATGACCTATCGTCAGATCATACTCCGGTGATTTTGTCACTAAGTGAAACGGAAGTGCAAGAAAAAAGTTATCCTAAGCTTGTAAACAAAAGAACGAATTGGATTGAATTCAGAGAAAAGTTAGAAAGTATTATAAACCTCCTATGGAAACAAGAAAGCAAATTGATCATGAAGTGGAACAATTCATTACTGATATACAACAGGCGGCAGAGGAAAGCACTCCACCTAATTTGAATAGGAGGCAACCTGAAACAAAATACCCCGCCGTGATAAGGGAGCTGATATTAGAAAAAAGAAGGGCTCGTAGAAAATGGCAAACCACGAGGTTCCCAGGCGATAAGGCTGTGTTCAACCGTCTTAACAATGATCTTAAAAAACGAATCTTCGAATTCAAAAATAAGTCACTTAGTAGGTTTCTACAAAGCTTAACGTCGGATGCGTCAACCGACTACTCCCTGTGGAAAGCAGCTAAGCGTCTAAAAAGACCTCAGTTTCAAAACCCGCCCTTGAAAGCACCAGACGGTAAATGGATTGGAAACCCGAAACAAATAGCTGATCTGTTCGCAGGACATCTGTCGAACGTTTTCAAACCATTCTCGTCAAGTACAGCTACTGAAAATCTAGAGCTTGTTGATAAAAGGGACGAAGCTGAAATCCCCCTTGTAACGCTCAGAGAAGTAAGAAGTATGTGTCAATACCAGTTGTCAAATAAAAAAGCACCAGGTTACGATTTAAAAACTGTCCAGGTCTTGGAAGAAATGCCATTAATAGCCTTAAAAAAAACTTCAATTTATAATAAACGCATGTCTAATGACCCGATATGTCCTACATCATTGGAAAATTGCTGAAGTAATTGAAATACCAAAGCAAGGAAAACCACCAACAGAAGTAACTTCTTATAGACCGATATCCCTTATACCTATTATGGCAAAGGTTTTCGAAAAATTACTCCTGAAAAGGCTTAGCAAAATCATCGAAGAAAGAAGTCTAATCCCGAATCATCAGTTTGGATTTAGAAATAAACATTCCACGATAGACCAAGTACACCGAATTACGGATATAGTGGAAAAAGCACTGGAAGAAAGACAAGTCTGTTCGGCACTATTATTAGATGTTGCTCAAGCCTTTGACAAGGTTTGGCATGAGGGCCTTGAGTATAAACTACATAGGGATTTACCTAGACAGTATTACCAAATACTGAAATCCTATATTTCAGATCGATTCTTCCGAGTCCGATACGAACAAGAATATTCGGAACAAAAGAAAATTGAAGCAGGTGTTCCACAGGGAAGTGTCTTAGGACCAACCCTATATCTGTTGTATACCACGGATATTCCTGTGGACAATAATGCCATGATTGCTACTTTTGCAGATGACACTGCAATATTAGCACGTGATAAATGCACTGTGACGGCGACAGAGAAACTGCAGAATGCAGTCAATAGAGTAAGTGATTGGACGCAACAATGCCGTATCATACTCAATCAGACAAAGTCAACTCACATAAACTTCACAAATAAAAAGATAAATAATCTTCCGATATTCATTAACAATAAAATTGTACCCTATGCCAATACAGCAAAGTACCTTGGAATGACTTTGGACGTAAAGCTAAAATGGAAAGAGCACATTAAAAAGAAAAGAGAAGAACTTAACTTTAAATATAGAAAAATATACTGGTTACAAGGAAGAAACTCAGATATGTCTATCCAAAACAAAATCTTGCTATATAAGCAAGTATTAAAGCCTATCTGGACTTACGGCATCCAATTATGGGACTGCACAAAGAAAACAAATATTCAAACTATACAGACATTTCAAAACAAAGTCCTTCGTGGAATAATAAATGCCCCTTGGTATATAAGAAATAGCGATTTGCACTGTGACCTACAAGTAGACATGGTGACGGAAGTGGTTAGAAAGCACGCTGTGTCCCACAATCAGCGACTGCAAAATCACATCAACTCCGAGGTAGAAACCGTCTTAAATGTACGAGACAATATCCGGAGATTGAGAAAAACCAAGCCTCACGAGCTAATGGTCTAAAAGCTATGGAAAGTACTTATAATTTTAAACTTTCCTCAACGTGATTTTAAATATAAGAAAGAAAAATCATTTGTTGATCTTACATGATCGGTCCTGATTAAGGAGGTATTTTTTTTTTTTTTTTTTTTTTTCTTTTTTTTTCTTTTTAGTGGCGTTAGAGTCCCACACTACTTGGTAACCGTGAACTACCAAGTTTCTTTCGAGATTTTTCACCTCCCTTACACTTTCGTAAGAGCACAAAACATGGACTGTGCTCCAGCCGAGCCTAACTTACGGTTTTTACTGGGGTAGGTAACGCCGAACAACTGGCGTATGTAATTTGAAAAAGAAAACAAATTCGCGCGCCAAAAGGAATATGAAGGGCACGGGCTTTTAGGAAAAAGGGGAAGATGAACAGCGGAGAAGCGGCTTTAAATGTTTGAAGGTTGTAGGTATGGGGAAATACAGAGCTTGGTAGATCATTCCACATTCGTGTCGTTCGGCTTATAAACGAATCCCTATATTTGACAGTACGACCGAAGTTAGGCTTTAGGGTGAACTGATGTGCATTCGAAGCATGTCGCGTATTGCAATTTTGTACCCTATCAAGAATGTGCACAACGGTCTTGGGTGCACCAGACCAGATATGGGCGTTATATTCCAGATTAGGGCGGATGAATGCCTTATAAATTGAGGCCAGATCAGACGGAGTAAAATATTTCTTGCACCGTTTAAGGAATCCTAGATATTTTGCAGCATTTTTGGCGACCTCGAATATGTGATCGTTCCATCGAAGATGGTTATTAATACGGTGCCGTGACATAAGGCCATGTGACATAAGGCCATATTTCAAAATATGGCCTTATGACGCTTTCACAAAGTGTCATAAAGCAATATTTCGACTGACTCAACACAACGTGGTTCCTACGATGGAAAACTCAATTTTCTCACTATTACTTTGAAAATATAAGCTTCAGTTTACTCTATCTAATGCTCAAAATCTTAATATCTAAATCTAAATATAAAAATCTAAATATTAGATAAAGTAATAATGCTCAAAAACTGAAGCTTAGATTTTCAAATTAGATATTTCGGTTTTGAGCATTAGATAAAGTAATAGTGAGAAAGTGACATAAGGCCATAATGGTCTTATGTCGCTTTTCGAAAGCGGTCATACTCCGAAATATGGCTTTATGACACTTTCTGAAAGCGTCATAAGGCCATATTTTGAAATATGGCCTTATGTCATATGGCGTTATGTCACGGCACCTATTAATACACATACCGAGAATGGCAAGTCTTTCAGTTTCAATGATACAAGTACCATCCATTGATAATGGTTGAGGGTTTTGGTTTCCCTTGAGAGACAGAAGACAGCATTGTGTTTTGGAAGCATTAAATTCCACTCTGTTGGTTGAACCCCATTTGATTATGCTGCTCAGGTCGGAATTTAATGTGATTAACATACGTTGCCGTTCCCCTTCTACGGCCGAAGAGCAAGGACGTGAGTTATTGAACAAATATGAAAAACTGAGGGTACTGTCATCATCGAAATAATGGATTTGATTAGAAGTTGCAGACAAGAGATCATTTACAAAAATAGGAAAAAATTTTTTTTTATAATTTGCACGTGTTAAAAGGGATATGAATACCCTTATACTAATTTTTAGAACACGTGCGTTTTGTGGAAAGGGGAAGTGACAGAGAGAAAGAGAGAGTGGTGTAGTTGGTTTGAAACTCTGGTGGTATTAAGTTTCAGTGAACCCCAAGGGTGGCGTCCAGATAACTGGGGAGTTTTGCTGTTATTATCGTTGCTTATGATTCACAGTATTTTTTCCGTCCTCCTGATGTCATTCTCTCGATCAAGTTGCGTTTTAGCTACATATATGACCACCCTACTGCCAGTAGAGTTGACATAAGCTTTCGCAATTGCTCGACTTTTTTATTTATTTCATACGAAATAAATACATGATGAAATGAATACAGGATTTGAACTGTGAACCTGCAGCGTGACAAGCGATGATGTTACCACTACACCATGGATACCTAGCAGAGCCTTGGGAAACACCAGCATTTATTTGGTGAATTGCAGACTTGAAGCCGTCCAAAACAACTTGTATTGAATGCCCCGAAAGGTAATTTTTAATTTTCGACAAAAGAGCCAGATGCCAAACTCTGTCAAGTGCCTTTGAAATATCAAGCGCCACCATCTTAGTTTCGCCGAAGTGATGGAGCGATTGGTTCCACTTCTCGGTGAGATATGCCATCAAATCACCAGTGCTACGAAAATCATACTGCCGGTCATTAAGAAGTTTTCGTGAATCTAGATATTTCATAAGCTGATGATTTATCAGTGCTTCCATGACCTTGGAAAGAAAGGACGTAAGTGTAATGGGTCGGTAATTGGACAGGGAGGAAGATTCACTTTTTTTAGGGATGGGCTGGATAAATGCTGTTTTCCATTTACTCGGAAAGAGTCCTGAAAAGTAGGTTAGGCAGAAAAGCTTACGCGGAGGTTTTGTCAGCGTAGAAGAACACCTCTTCAAAATTGTGGGGGGATACCATCTGGACCAGCGGATTTGTGTATGTTAAGACCTTTGAGTACTCCTGCAAATGTACGAGAGCGAAAGTGGGCCTGGCCCAAGGAAAATTTGACGCTCTCAAATACAGGTGGAGACAAAGCATTATCTGGCAGCGTGGAATTCACTGCAAAGTGTGCAGCAAGCAGATTGGCTTTGTCTAAGGAGCTGACAGCTGGAATGTCATTGTAAATGAGCGTGGGGATGGCAGACTAAGCAGAATTTTTGATTTTTTTTTTTTTCATGTAAGAATTTTACACGTCGAATATGGGCATTGCAGTCTTTTCTGGATTGTTTAAACTTCTTTAGGTTCTCCTCACATTTGTTGGCTTTATTAGACCGAAAACTTACTTCTTTCAACTTGATAGCCTCTTTACAGCTCTGGTCAAACCACGAGTTTGCCTTAGGTTTAATGCTCTTTATTCTGTTAGGAATAAAGTCATTCATACCTAAGAGTATGGTGTTAGTGATCATATCAGCAGCGGCATCCACGTCGCTATCGAGGAAGCATAGCGACCAGTTAAAAGTCCTAAAGAAGCTATTAAGACCACTCCAGTTGGCTTTCTCGTATTGCAATACTTTTCTTTTAGGAGTGTTTTCTTTAACTGAGTGGTCGGAGTACGATATTATGCTCAGACCGACCTAGAGGCGCTACAACATCAATAGTGTATTTATCAGGGTGCGAAGTAAGAAAGTCCAAAGTGTTGGCGGAATGACTTTCAATGTCCGGTATACGTGTAGGCTCTTTTAGTAGCTGAGTCAAATTGTTCACCTCAGCGAAACGTTCAATATACCTTCCGTCGGGTGTTCTCTGGCCAGAATGTTGAAGCCAATCCAAATTGTGTATATTGAAATGACGATTTCAGTACAAGGAGAAAATTCGAGTGGTGGAATCAGACAGCGCATCAAATTCGTCAAAAGTTAAGTTGCTGTCCGCACTAGGGCTTCTGTAAACAAAGCAGTAGTGAATTATTTGCTTACGGACGGTGGCCATACTGTGGTGGCACTTGGTCAGCAATATCACTACGGACGTAAATGGTGAGGCCACCGTGGGGAAAGAATAATGACACTAAGTTATATCCAGACAGTTTCAAATCGGAAGATTCTTCCACTACCTGTGTTTCGCTTAGTGCCAAAACAGCTGGTTTATGGGTGTACACATTGAAGAAATTCGTTCGAAGCCCACTAAATGTTGGTAAAATCAACCATAAATTCCCTCATCACTACCACATAAAAACCCAAAAAGACACAAATCTGACGTAACTAAGGGAAGCTGTGAAGTGAATATCCAGAGAATAGTTTTTCAAAGCAGACTGTCGCAGGTGCTATGCCCAAACGACAATCAGCTAAGGTCCGCTGTTCGGATAAACATTTACAGTCCGCTATGCATCAAGTGGAGGTTTAACGATAAACTCCACTTAAGTAGTGGTTTAACATAAACCACCGTGGCTAAAGTGTCGATCCAGAGAGTACATAGTTTCCATTAGTGTACTAAAATAATATTAACCCCAAAATACATTAGAGAAAATTATTAGAGAATTAGAAATTACAGTAAGGGCAGTTGTATGTGACCAAGGAACTTCTAATAGAAAAGCTTATAGCCTGTTAGGAGTTTCGCATGTGAACCCATATATGTTCATTAATAGCATTAAAATCTTCTGTTTATATGACTTTCCACCTTTGATAAAATCGTCACGTATCTGTCTGTTGAAGTCGAATCTTAATACTCCTGATGCCTTGGTTAGTTTCGAAGTTGTCAAAGAGCTTTGGCACCTAAAACAAAATGGCAAAACAAGAATGTACCCGAAACTAACAAGTCATTTCCAAAAATGCGAGTCAAGTATGCAACTTAAATTTTTAGTAGAACTGTAAGTGCAGCGATTGGCACAGTTATAGAGACTTGTGGTTTTAGGAACTGTTCAAAGGAAGTTGCAGTTTCTACAAAAACTTTTCTTAGTAAAATTGATCAAGTTTTTGACTGCATGAATAGCGGTTCTCTAAATTCCGACAATTTTTATAGATCAGCCATACAAAAAAAATAATTGCGCTCATGAATTCTTAAAAACTTTTAAGAGTTACGTTGCTCAAGTTTCCTTGGTTCAACAATCAAAAACTGTTTATTTTTTAAAAGGGATTGAACAGTCTATAAACGGAGTACTACAACTTGCCGATGATTTATTTAACGATTGTTCTGAAGACATTTTTTTCCTACTAACCAAGCGTTTGAACCAAGACGCATTGAAAAATTTATTCGCAGTTATAAGACAGAAAGGAGGAAACAATCAAAACCCATCTCTATATGAGTTCAATATAATAATTGCAAAAGTGATGGCTACTAACATAATTCAATCTAGTTCTTTAAGCAATTGCGAAGAGGATAACGATTCCATGCTTAACATTATTAGATGCGATGAAAATGTTTCTTTATCCCTCTCAGTGGCTCAAAATGATCAGCAATATGACAAGAAATTGCCTGATTTTGATATCCTCGAAAAATATCCTGATTTCTTCGTTGGCGATCATTTTGAAAATGAAGATATTGAAATGAAAATTGATTTGGTATCAATGAGGTATTTTATATACTACGTCGCTTTTAAAGTTGGCCCGAAAATAAACTGTGAAACATATTGCGCTAGAATTAAGAAAAGTGATAAAGTAATAAGCGCTCCATCTGAACTTTTCTTATTTCAAAAAAATTACAGCCGAAACTCAGATTTTGGGAACCTTAATGCGCCATCTGATCATTTTTTCGAAATAAGTAAGAAACTGTAAGAGTTTTTTTTAAAATTTCTGAACCACCCGGTCATGTCTGCCTCGTTTTACATGCACCATGCTCTTATATAATTATTATGCTGTTATAAACTTATTATGCTCTCATGCTCTCACTTTTCAAAGCACTGTAAAATCAGACGATGATAATGTATATAATCGATACAATAAGCATTGATCGTGTCGTTGATCAATTCATGTAAGTATTTAAATCAGTTGTAATAAAGAGTTCATACGGAGAAGAAGTGTTCTGGTTTTTTTTATGTTTTATGTGATCCGTTCCCTCCCGTTACAACTACTCAGAAGTGGGATCAGTGAACAATTTATGATTTTCTTAATTTTACGTTTTAAAAAGAAAAGAAGCTAAACAAATTTTTATAATAATTGTGCTAAAACAAAATGAGTGCACGTGCCGAGAGATTTGTTCAAAACGCTAATGTACAACAACTTAAAGAAAAGTTAGCGGAAATGGACTTAGCCACAAACGGAGTTAAAGCTGTGCTAAAGGAACGTCTGCAGCAAGCCGTTGAACTATTGGATGCAAGTCGTTTAGAGGAGTATTTTCCAGCAAATATTTTGGAAGAAGGAGCTGTCGACGAAGACCCAGCAGACCTAGAGGAAGAAGACAGGTTAGTAACAGAACAAGTGGAAAAGTTACGTGAGATAGTCGCCAAAAAGGAGAAGCTACGTTCGTTGCAGAGGAAATTAGCCGAGTTAAGTGCCTCAGTGGAGCCAAACCAGTCGATTAATTAATTTTCTGGTGACGACAGTTATTCTATTGGGAAGTGGATTAAGACTTTTGAAGATGCAGTGAGTATTTATAAGTTGGACGAATCAAAGTGCTTCATTTAGGCACAGAGTCTGCTAAAAGGGACAGCAAAGCCTTTTTTTTAGATCAACCGTATGCCGTTCCTGGAGGGAACTAAAAACCGCTCTTCTAACGGAGTTCGATCACCATACCACAGCTAGCGATGTTCACAACAGTTTGCGAAATCGTAAAAAAGAGGATGGAGGAGAGCATGCAGCAATTTGTCCTCGCAATGCAAGAAATTGCATCCTCAGCCGACATCGAGGAACAAGATATTATTAACTACATCATCAGAGGAATTCCTAACTCCATGCTAAATAAGCAGATCTTACTCACAGCCGACACCATCTTCGAGCTGAAAAGAGCTTTAAGGAAATATGAAAAAATGAAGACAGATATTTCCCCGCCAATACCAGGACCCATTAAACCCACTCAACTTAAATCTGCAGCACCAACCCGAAGCAAATCCACCTTAAGATGTTATAACTGCAACGATCTAGGGCATATCATCACCAATTGCCCAAAACCACCAAGGGAAAGAGGCTCTTGTTTTCGCTGTGGGCAGAAAGGGCATGTTCTAAAGAATTGTCCGCAATCAACCTCTGTCATGCTGCTCCAGAATATTCATCCAGCTGAACCAGCTCGTCTAAATCAACCATCATTTTTAAGTGACTTCCAAGGGACTTTCGAGTACACTTTTCATCAAGAGGGTCCACCAGCAGTGAATACTACTATGAAAGCCATCACAATGATAGACACAGGAAGCCCGATCAGCTTTATCCAACAGCAGTACGTCCCATCATATCTCATCGCACCAGTTCCATCAATGCAAGATTTTGTTGTTGATTTGAAAGTTGATTGCATGATAAATTTGAATATGTATGGTTGGTTTGTCATTAAAAACGACACAATGAAAAACGTTATTATTTTAGGACGAGACTTTTTGCAAAAATGTAATATAAAATTAACTTTAAATAATAAAAACGAAGCTATTGAAGCTGAAAGGCAAATTTTAGAAGAAGCTAATATAGATAATGACACTTGTGACATTTTAAATATCGATGCATGTAATGACCGCGACGATAAACTTAATTTGAAAATTAATGAAAATTTAGATTTTTATGAAAAGAATAAAATACGGAATTTAGTTGAAGGGAGTTTATCAAACAGTAAATTAATAACGGAATCTAAAAGTTATGAGATGAAAATAATTTTAACGGATATGAACAGTGTTTTCAATTGTGCTCCTAGGCGGTTACCATACGCGCACACGCAGCAATAGCGCACAATGTTAGATATTTTACTAGCAGATAACATAATTTGCGAAAGCAACTCCCCCTTTGCATCTCCCATAGTTCTCACAAAGAAGAAATCAGGTGAACTACGTCTGTGTGTTGATTTTAGGCAATTAAATAAAATCACAGTTAAAGATAATTTTCCTATCCCCCTCATAGAAGACCTTTTAGACAAGCTGCGAGGTAAAAAATATTTCACCTTATTGGACCTAAAGAGTGGATTTCACCATGTAAAAATGGCAGACGATTCAATTAAGTATACGTCCTTCGTGACACCTTTAGGCCAATTCGAATACCTTCGCATGCCTTTCGGGCTGAAAAATGCCCCCGCAGTTTTTCAACGTTAAATAAATTCAATTTTTAATGAGCTGATACGATTAGGAAAGTTGCTTGTTTACATAGACGATTTGCTTGTTGCAACTGAATCGAAGGAGGAACACTTTACAATTTTAGCTGAGGTTATGGATATAGTGCGAGATTATAATTTACAGTTGAGATGTTAGGATTTACCTAACGGGTATCAAATTTAAAATCGCGACCGATTGTAAATCGTTAACTCTGACGCTAAACAAAAAGTTGTTGAATCCTAGGATCTCACGCTGGGCTCTAGAACTTCAAGACTATGACTACGCTATCGAGCATAGAGACAACAAAAGGATGAATCATGTTGATGCCCTTAGCAGGTGTCACAATGTCCTGATTATCGAGCCAGAGTCCTTTGAGCATATTCTTGCTGCGTTACAGCAAAAGGATCCGATCGTTAAACGATTAGTCGAAATGCTAGAGAAAAGAGAGAGTCCTTTTTACGACCTAATAAATGGCCTTGTGTACCGCAAGTTAGACCAAAAAGTCTTTTTTTATGTCCCATCGAATATGGAAAGAAATGTCATACAAACCCATCACGATGCATTGTGTCATGCAGGTGTTGAAAAATGTTATGACTTTTTAAAGAAGACCTACTGGTTTCCACTCATGAAAGCTAAAATAAAGACCTTTATTAGGAGCTGCCTAAAATGCATCCACTTTTCAGTTCCACCTGGTAAAAAGGAAGGCGTTTTGCATAATATCCCTAAAGGTGATAAGCCATTCGAGACAATTCATTTTGACCACTATGGTCCATTACCTTCTTCAGTGCGGAACACCAAGAAACACATCTTTCTAGTGGTTGATGGATTCTCAAAATTCACCAAACTGTATCCAGTAAGACAACAACGAGCACCAGCGAGGTAATTAAGTGTTTAGAATCTTATTTCGCAGCATTTAGTAAGCCGACACGCATCATTTCGGATAGAGGCAGCTGTTACACATCAGCTGACTTCTCAAACTTTTGCAGTGAGTTCAGCATACAGCACATTAAGGTCGCCACAAATTCACCTCAATCCAATGGTCAGGTAGAAAGAATCAATAGAAGCCTCACACCAATGCTCGCCAAAGAAAGTGAATTAGATCCTGGTGAATGAACAAAGCACTTAAAGAAGGTAGAATTTGCGTTAAACAACCTTGAAAACAAAAGTACAGGTTTCAGTCCAAGTAAGTTGTTGTTGGTGTTGCTCAAAAGGGTACAATTCAAGATTGCATTCGAGAATATCTAGAACAGAATGTAGTCGGAGAGGAGCCAAGAGATTTAGAAGCTGTTAGGAAGGAAGCCAAAGAAAACACTGATCGTAGCCAAGGAGTAAATAAGATTTATTTTGACAAACGTCACAAAAATCCGCATTCGTACAATGTCGGTGATTATGTCATGATTAAGAATATAATTGTTACACAAGTTTTAAATAAAAAACTATTGCCGAAATATAAAGGGCCATTCGAGGTGAAGAAAGTATTACCGAATGACAGGTATTTAATTAAAGATTTGGAGAATCTACAAATTGCGCGAATACCTTATGAAGGGGTAGCTTCTCTCGAGAACATGAAGCCTTACGTCTCAATATAAAACGGGTCATTACATGCAGCATCATTTCACAATTTCTGTTGTGATTATTCTATCACCTTCGTTTGATTATGTCTAGCATATGTAACCAACAATACTGATATAGAAGCGAAGATGAAAAAATAAAAACTAAAAAGATAAATATACTTAATGTATTCTCGATCCAAGTTCCGTGATATTAAATCTTAATTTAGTTTATTCACAATCTTTGTATTTATGTTAAGCATTTTGCTAATATAAATCGAGGTCGATTAATAGTCAGGATGGTCGATTTGTAAGAGTTTTAATAATAATACAAGTATAGAAAGATTTTTAAATTTCCGAACCACCCGGTCATGTCTGCCTCGTTTTACATGCACCATGCTCTTATATAATTATTATGCTGTTATAAACTTATTATGCTCTCATGCTCTCACTTTTCAAAGCACTGTAAAATATAATCGATACAATAAGCATTGATCGTGTCGTTGATCAATTCATGTATTTAAATCAGTTGTAATAAAGAGTTCATACGAAGAAGTGTTCTGGTTTTTTTATGTTTTATGTGATCCGTTCCCTCCCGTTACAAAACATATTTTCAGGTAGTCCTGATATAAAACATATCAGAGAAAAGATTGTTGAAAAATGCAAAAAGGCCACAAATGAATGGTTTTTGAACGACTCATGCTTGGGCCACAAAATGAAATTAGTTGAATTTTTGGTTTTAGTTCTCTTAAGAAAAAAATGCTCCTGGAAAATGGATGAAATAAAATCGAAAAGCAAGAGAAAAACTAAGATCCAAAATGTTTCTGATTTTAGAAAAAAAAAAAAAAGAAAAAACAAACAGACAAACCATCGTATTTATTAAAATAAAAGGAAACATTATTTGCTCAGGAAAATGTTTTTGTTCTTTTATTTTCCACTTCGTCACCTGTTTTCATGAAGCAATCCAATAAAAAAAAAAAAAAAAAAAATAGGCAACAACAAAACTAGAAACTATTCATTTGCGCACTTCAAATTCAACGTACAAGAATGGAACATTTCATGTGTGCTTAAAAAGCAAACGAAGTAAATCGGATATTGTCATGGTATATATGCAGATCTTTTTGAAATCTTTTCATTTTTTGAGGCAGATAATAATACCGGTTTTCACAGTGCGAACTTAAGTGTTGGTTTTTGGTTTTCCTTTTTAGAGTCAATATTTTATTGAGTGTCATTGTGAACTATTTATGAAAAATAGTTTTTGTGATTGAACACGAAATGTCAAATGAAATTTGTTTTTTATCTTGTCAAGTGCTTTCTTTTAAAAAACAATGGAAAATAAGGACAAAAGTTAATTAAGTTAAGAAGCTAATTTTAGTGTAGCGGAAGTGGAAATTCTATTGGTAATAGTAGTGAAACACCGCATATAGAGTATATGCGAATGAAAAGCCGCTGCTTGGTTGCAAATACGAGTGCTGTGGCCTAAGTGTCGATGCAGAGATTACATAGTTTCCATTAGTATACTAAAATAATATTAACCCCAAAATACATTAGAGAAAACCTATATAAGCAACCAAATATTTTGACTGGCAATGGTGTTGAAGGCAAATGTCGAATTAATTTGCGATTATATACAAGTGGAGACTTTAGTGGAGGTTCTGTTTCATCAGCATGCAGAATTATAAAAAAGGTGTCACACTACGTAGATCTATTGAGAAGTCAGGACATTAAATTTCCTTTAACTGTCGATTAAATAAAGAAAAATAATAGGAAATTTTACGGAATTGCTCGGTTTCCACTTACATTCGCAGTTTTAGATTGCACTCACATTCGCATACAGTCACCAGGTTTGTAAATTAAATATTCTGCGGGTTTTTAAATCTTATCTGTTTACCATTAAAAGCGAAATATTCAGAAATCCAAAAGGATTTTTTTCTACAATATTCAAACGCTGTGTGACGCAGACTAATAATGGACATATGTAGTTGCGAGGTGGCCTCGATCATCACATGATTCAACAATTATTAACAACTCTAGAATTAGAGCACGTTTTGAAAGCGGTGAATTCAGAAATAACATCATAGTTGCTGATGGCAGATATCAATGCAGGAACTATATCATGATAGCTTTAAGGAGTTGCAATTTACCACAAGAGAATAGCTACAACGAATCGCTAATTCAAACACGTAATTGTGTTGAACGATCGTACGGGGTATAGAAGAGACGATTTCCCGTCCTTGCAACAGGTCCAAGACTACAAAATCGAACGGTGCAGAGTGTCTTAGTAGCAACAGCAGTGCTTCACAACATTTGTTGCATGAATCAGGATGTAGATCTGCCACAATTGGACAACTATTTGTTGGATCGCATTGAGTACATTAACAATGTTGGGGTTCCACTGGCTGTTGGAGAAGAAAACACTACCGTAAGAAACGTTTTGATTAATGCATATTTTGTAAACATTTTAAATGAAAACCAACTACACAATTAGATATAATGAACAAAGTAACGAATTTCAAAACTATATTTCCATAAAGTTACGGAATAAAAAAGGAACGTTTAAAATAAAAGAAAGGAACGCAAATGTTTGTTTAGTAGCTGTGCTTCCAGTAGCTTGATTTTAAGTTCATGCTCTTTTGCCATGTGCATCATTTGGAGATTGTCGGTTTCCCTGTTATGAATCAATTGCTATACCGCTCTCACCATTTCTCACCCGCTGTTGCTTTTTAATAGCCTTTTTTCTTGATTGGCAGGACATACAAATTTATATATATTATTACAGTATCTTTACATATAGCTGAATCAACAATCTCTTGTTAGCTTGGTTTATTTTCTTTTCCTCTCTTCAGTTGGGTGCTGCACGTCGGTTTCTCATTAACACTTTCCGTGTCTGAAATATAAAATAAAACACTCATTAGATGACTTTTAGATATAAAGTTGGATTTTACATTATCACTTTGGGTTGGTTTTAAAAAGTCCGTGCAGCTCGTACTGCAGAAAATATTGGTGCTGTTCGCGATAGTGTGGCTGAAGAGCCGTCCACCTCAACTCGTCATAGTGCCCAACAATTGCACCTCTCACACTCGTCGTTGATGAACATTATGCATAAGGACTTGCATTTACGCGCTTACAAGGTGCAATTGACTCAAGAACTAAAGCCTCTTGACCATTTCAAGCGTCGTCAATGGTCACAATGGTGGCAAGAAATGGCAACAGTGGATGATCAATTTTCGAAGAAAATCATCTTCAGTGATGAGGCACATTTTCACCTCAGTGGATTCGTCAATAAGCAGAATTGCCGCATTTGGGCGAATGATAATCCAAGAGTGATTGTCGAAAAACCAATGCACCCACAAAGAGTGACTGTTTGGTGCGGTTTATGGGCTGGCGGCATCATCGGGCCGTATTTTTTCCAAAATGAGGCCGGTCAGGCAGTTACTGTGAATGGTGTTCGCTATCGTGAGATGATAACGAACTTTTTATGGCCCGAATTGGAAGATATGGATGTGGACGATATGTGGTTTCAACAGGATGGTGCCACTTGCAACACAGCTAACGAAACAATGGCTCTTTTGCGCGACAAATTCAATGGCCGTGTTATCTCACGTGGTGGCGATGTCAATTGGCCGCCAAGATCATGTGATTTGACACCATTGGACTTCTTTCTTTGGGGTTATTTGAAAGAAAAGGTGTACGTCGATAAGCCAGCAACAATTCAAGAGCTAAAGGATGAGATAATTCGGCACATTAACGGCATAGAACCTCAATTATGCCTCAGCGTCATCGAAAATTTGGACCATCGGATGGAGGTGTGCCGCCGAGGTCGCGGCGGCCATTTGGCCGATATTTTGTTCCATACATAATTGAACCATACCAATATTATCATAATAAAAAGAAATGACAGTAATTTCCTAAATAATTTGTGTTTTATTCAAAATCAACATCGGCCCTTAAAACTTAACCACCCTTTAGAAGTTCATGCAGAGTTTTGTCCATGTTATTTATACTTTTATTTTGCGCCGGCCCACCGTAGCTTATATATATATTTATTTTTTTTTTACTTCAGCATACTTCTGCTTCGTCGATTTTTTTAAATTTTCATATTTTTTTTAGAACAGCAGCCGTTCTTCATATGTTGCCGGAAGCACAATTAAATTATTTTTTCTATTTGCAAGCAAGCAGCGCCTTTTTTTTCGCATACATTCTGTCTGTGCTTTTATTTTCTATTATTTTGCGGTGTTTCACTACTATTTCCAATAGAATTTCCATTTCCGCTACACTCAAATTAGCTTCTTAACTTAATTAGCTTCTTCTTTTGTCCTTATTTTCCATTGTTTTTTAAAAGAAAGCACTTGACAAAATGAAAAAAAAAAATTCATTTGACATTTAGTGTTCAATCACAAAAACTATTTTTCATAAATAGTTCACAATGACACTCAATCCATGGCTTGACTAAACCACCCCACTGTAGAAACGAAAACTTCTTAAGTGAAGTTTATGTTCGATCCTACACAGCAAAACCAACACTTAAGTTCGCACTGTAGAAACGGGTATTAACGGTTCAACAATTTTGGCGAAGTAGACGAAAACCTATTACCAAAGAATATATAATTACCAAGAAGTATTATCTGCTTCAAAAAATTAAAACGATTTCAAAAAGCTCTGCACATATACCATGACAATATCCAATTTGCTTCGTTTGCTTTTTAAGCACACATGAAATGTATCATTCTTGTGCGTTGAATTTGAAGTGCGTAAATGAAAAGTTCTAGTTTTGTTGTTGCCTTTTTTTTTTTTTTTTTTTGTTCTTTTTTTATTGGATTGCTCCATGGAAACAGGTGACGAAGTGGAAAATAAAAGAACAAAAACATTTTCCTGAGCAAATGATGTTTTCTTTTATTTTAATAAATACGATGGTTTATCTGTTTTTTTTTCTAAAATCGGAAACATTTTGGAGCGGGGACTTAACTATTTATATTGTTTAAACAATATCTAAGATTTTTTTTTTTTTTTTTTTTTATTTCAAACAAAAGGAATTACAAATGTTTGTTTACACTGCGACTAGTTATGCAACTAACGAGCAGTTTGCTTTTCAGTATTATTAGCGGGAGAAAAGTAAATGGCTAACAGTTTACTATTTTTAAGGTACATTATAATTGTAATTTGTTGTATGTTAACTTTTGATGACAGTAACAAGAGCATAGATGGGATTTAATCCATCCAAAGCGTTGGAGGTTAAGTTCACTCCGAGCGCCTCTTTTCGCACGTTGTTGTCGCTCTGTTACTATCTAGTAGAGTAGAGAAAGAAGAATTGTTGCTTTCTCGTTAATATGCTCCTGAAATCTCTTCTCGTGTGCTTTGGCCCTTGAGTTGATCTCTTCAAGAACAGTAGGAATACCTAGGTCCCGATGGAGGTCGCTGTTTCAATACTTCGTAGGACCTTATTCTGGAATCGTTGGATGACTGCAATATTGGTCTGGCTGGCACATCCCCAGAGTTGAGCGCCATAGTTCCACACTGGTTTTAGGATCTGGTTATATAAAAGAATTTTATTAGTAATTGATAGTCCTGACTTCCTGCCTATAAGCCATTCTAATTTTCGCCATTTAATGTCTAATTCTAGTCTTTTGATTTTAATATGCTCTTTCCAACGAAGCTTGGCATCTAGAGTCATACCTAGATACTTCGCTGTATTTGCATATGGTAATGTCGTGCCTGATATTGCTATAGGGGAGTACGAAATAGACTTATTTGTGAAGTCAATATGTATAGATATGCTCGAATTCAGTTTTATACGCCATCTTTGAGTCCACCTGATAATTTGGTCTGTAGCAGCTTGCAGCTTTTGCGTCGATTCTAGCGTTGTATCTCCCACTGCTAAGACTGCCGTGTCATCGGCAAAAGTTGCAGTTTTGGTGTAGGGCATTGTAGGTAGGTCTTTAGTGTAAAGAAGGTATAACAGAGGTCCGAGGACGCTTCCTTGAGGAACTCCGGCTTCGATCTTCACTAGATTAGAGTAGTAGTTTTCTGTTTTATACGGAAGTATAGCGATGTTAAAAAAGACTCCATTAGGTGGAAGAACTGTTCTGGTAGGTACACTTTTAGTTTATTGAGTAGACCTTCATGCCATAATCTATCGAAAGCCTGTGCTATGTCTAAGAAAATTGCAGAACGTACTTCTTTTCCTTCTAGTGCTCTTTCTACTAACTTGTTCTATTATGGAGTGTTTGCTTCGAAAGCCAAACTGGTGATTTGGGATTAGGTTTCTTGACTCTACGATTGGTTTGAGACGCTTAAAAATCAGTCTTTCAAACAACTTTGATGTTGAAGAAAGTAGAGATATTGGTCTGTATGCGGATACCTCGTGAGGGTCCTTACCTGGTTTAAGGATCATTATCACGTCAGCTACTTTCCAGACACTTGGTACATACTCAAGGCTAATTGCTTTATTCATTAACCGCAAGAGTTTAGCTAACCCTTTGTTTGGCAGTCGCTTCAGGACTTCCGCAGTGATCAAGTCAAAACCTGGAGCTTTTTTGTCTTTTAATCGCTTTATCTCATATTTTAATTCATGCTTTTTAATCGGAGGAATCATAGAACAGGCATTTTCATTGAGATTTAGAAGCTCATCACAGATAGCATCATTAGGCTTAAAGGTATTCGCTAGGTGGTCTGCAAAAGCAGTAGCTTTTTCCTCATTGCTTTTAGCCCATTGCCCATTACTGCATCTTATTGGAGGAATATGATTTGTTGATCGCTTAAGATATTTTGTACTTTTCCAAAGTGAATATTCAGTGGTCTTGTCAGCAGTTAGCTCTGATAGATATATTTTCATTGTCTTATTTCGGATTAGCTTTATCTCAAGCTTAAGATCTTGTGTGGTCTTGTTTTATCGGAAGGAGATCGAGTTTGTTGCCATCTACGCCGAAGTTTTCTTTTATTCCTTATGAGCTCCTTTATTTCTTTTGGATAATTGGTACCCACCGTTTTCCTCTTTGTTGGAGGAGTACAGCTCCAAGCCGCAAATTGGATTAGTTGGATGAACGAATATGCTTCGTTTTCCAGCTGGTCTGTCGTCTCAATAGGTGTACTAATATTTATTTGATCTTTTAGGATATGTTTAAAACTAAGCCAGTCTGTGAACTTATTTGAAAGGTATGGATTTTCCTCTTTAACTATAACAGTTTCACTAAGTGACAGATATATTGGTGAGTGGTCCGAGTCGAGATCCAAGCCTTCTTGTACCTGGATAAAGTTCCTTGATAATTTATTTATCACAAAAAAGTCAACCAGATCAGGAATTTTGGTAACTTCCGTCGGCCAGTATGTAGGCTTACCAGTAGATACAAATTCACACCCTGTTTTTTTTAGCTGCATCCTAGAGTTCACGAGCTTTTGTTGTAGTGAATCGTGATCCCCAGTATGTGTGTTTAGCATTGAAGTCTCCTCCCATTATAAACTTAGACTTGTGCATTTTAATGAGCTGTTGATATTCATTTGAAGAGATCGAATGTTTGAGAGGACTATAGATTTTTTTTCCTAAAATTGAATTTTTACTAACTAGTTAACTAAAATCAAACATTTTCATTTTCCATTTTCCAGGAACATTTTTTTCTTAAGAGAACAAAAACCAAAAATTCAACTAATTTAATTTTGTGGTCCAAGCATGAGTCGTTCGAAAACCATTCATTTGTGGCCTTTTTGCATTTTTCAACAATCTTTTCTCTGATATGTTTTATGTCAGGACTACCTGAAAATATGAAATCGAAAACCAAAATATGTTTCTTACTTATTTCGAAAAATTGAACAGATGTCGCATTAAGGTTCCCGAAATCTGAGTTGCGGCTGTAATTTTTTTGAAATAAGAAAAGTTCAGATGGAGCGCTTATTACTTCATCTCTTTTCTTAATTCTAGCGCAACATGTTTCACAGTTTAATTTCGGGCCAACTTTAAAAGCGAAGTAGCCTATAAAATACCTCATTGATACCAAATCAATTTTCATTTCAATATCTTCATTTTCAAAATGATCGCCAACGAAGAAATCAAGATATTTTTCGAGGATATCAAAATCAGGCAATTTCGTGTCATATTGCTGATCATTTTGAGCCGCTGATCATTAGTAGCCATCACTTTTGCAATTAGTATATTGAACTCATATAGAGATGGGTTTTGATTGTTTCCTCTTTTCTGTCTTATAATTACGAATAAATTTTAGAATGCATCTTGGTTTAAACGCCTGGTTAGTAGGAAAAAAATGTTTTCAGAACAATCGTTAAATAAATCATCGGCTAGTTGTAGTACTCCGTTTATAGACTGTTCAATCTCTTTCAAAAAATAAACAGTTTTTGATTGTTGAACCAAGGAAACTTGAGCAACGTAACTCTTAAAAGTTTTTAAAAATTCATGAGGGCAATTATTTTTTTTGTATGGCTGATCTATCAAAATTGTCGGAATTTAGAAAACCGCTATTCATGCAGTCAAAAACTTGATCAATTTTACTAAGAAATGTTTTTGTAGAAACTGCAACTTCCTTTGAACAGTTCCTACAACCACAAGTCTCTATAACTGTGCCAATCGATGCACTTACAGTTCTACTAAAAAATTTAAGTTGCATACTTGACTCGCATTTTATGGAAATGACTTGTTAGTTTCGGGTACATTCTTGTTTTGCCATTTCGTTCTAGCTGCCAAAGCTCTTTAACAACTTCGAAACTAACCAAGGCATCAGGAGTATTAAGATTCGACTTCAACAGACAGTTACGCGACGATTTTATCAAATGTGGAAAGTCATATAAACAGAAGATTTTAATGCTATTAATGAACATATATGGTTTCACATGCGAAACTCCTAACAGGCTGTAAGCTTCTCTATTAAAAGGTCTTTGGTCTTACTGTAATTTCTAATTCGGAAAGAATTTGTATATTTTTTAATAAAATTGTTTTCAAATTTTCACCTGATAAGCCATTTTCGGTTACAAAGTAATTAAAAATAAGCTTCCAATTAGAAAATAAACTCCTAACCATAAAAACACAAACCTGCTTACCAATGTTCGAATTTCGCCTAAAGCCTAAATCTTCAAACCCATCGATTAAATCTAATTTTGAGTTGAAAAAAAAAAAAGAAAACTTAGGTTTCTTTTTTTATTGCGATTTCATTAAAGAGTAGCGCAACATTGCCTTTGTCCTTCCCATCCATTAACTTAATATTTAATTTTAATTTCTCAATAGCATTATTGATAAACCCAGGTTGAAGGAACATCGATGTAAAGTTGAAACATCGGGTATGTTAAGATTCAATTTATCTCGTAAAAATGTATAGGTGGATTGCGAAACATAGAAAATATTTTGTGCAAGCCACTTAACTTCATCGCTATATTCTTTGGGCCGCGCTTACTTATGAGCAACTTGCAAAATATTTTCGACTGTTAGCTTATATTTAAAAAGCTTATATAAGTTTTAATGGTACTTAGTTTAGTAACATGTTTAGTCGTTCTTTTTTCGTACGATTTCATATTTTTTAAAGCATCTTTAAGTTTTTTTTTTTAATTTTTGTTTTGCTTTTCTAAAGCAATATTTTTTTTCTGTACATGGCAGTAGTTTTATTAAATTTTTCGCATTTTGAACAAACAATAGATAAATTGCTGCACGAAGGTTTCCTTCTCCGAGGTAATTCTTCTAAACAAAAAAAAATCTCAGGATCATCATTATCGACATGAGCGTTTAAGTTCAACGATGGAACAGGTCCATTTTTTAATTTCTTCTTTCCAATATCTTGAGAGAAAAAGTGAAGATTACAAATAAATAATTTTTTTCTGGAATTATTTACATTAATACCACATTTTTCTCTCCAAATTTGTCCCATAGGCGTATCCAGAAGTGGAAATTGGAACATCTTCGCTTCTGGTTTTAACCTTTTCGAGACATTGCAGTTAGAAATGCAACATTTTATTCCGGATCTTAAATTATTTTTAGAATTCATATCAAACTATGAATCTTACAAAAAACGCAAGCAACGCTAAAAACCTTGAAAATAACTCCAACATTCACTTATATCTACGGGCGCATCAACGAAGCCATTGAGACACAATATAAAATTACTTGTACCTCTCCTGAAATGCACTGTACTGTGTGCGTGTGTGCCTGCCTGTGTGTGCCTGCGAGAATAAATAAAACTTCTCTCAAAAACCCAAATGCTCTGAGAGCGGGTCGTGACATTAGAACCCGCCATACAAAAATGTTCAGTGCAAAAATTTGTATGAGATGCGTCTTCTTGGTAATTATATATTCTTTGGTATTAATGTGTTACCAGTACCAATAAGCCGTCATCAGATTCTCTATTGAAAGGGGACTACTTTTACCCGATGACTAAGGTTGAGTTTACCTATTTGTCAACAAATATCTCTTCGCCGTGCGTGGTCAGTATGCTTCAGTTCTTGGGTCAATTGCACTTTGTGTGCAGGAAGATGCAAATCTTCCTGGAAGAATACTCTGTAGAGAGCTTCTTGAAATGTCCAATTCTAGACCACGGCGCCGAATTGATGTTTCTGGACTCTCAACAACACTCTCACGAACTGCGTCGATGTTTTGTGTTGAACAACTTGTTGAAGGGCGGCCAAAGGGTCTAAGATCACTAATTGATCCAGTCTTCCTGAATTTTTGAATTAACCTCTTCACAGTTGATGAAGTTAAATCACAGTACTTTGTACGAAAGTTGCGAACTGTAGCTGCCAAACCTTCATTATTTTTAAAATATTGCTCAACAATAGAAACGCGTGGTTCTTTCGTGTAGCATTCCACTTTTAATAACACTGAACTGTCATGATAACAACATAAGACAGTTTATTATCATATTTAAATTATATTCAGCACAACAATAGCCGGATTGGCAATACATAACAGCATCGACTCAACTTTTGTTAAATTCTCGCCTACAGCTGACTTCGAATATATTTGCATCAAAAGTACCTTCCCAAGGCGTAACCTCTACATACTGTGTTGCTACATTCGCCCTTCTCAACCAATCCAGGGTTATCAGCTTGTCTTAGATGTGATTGATTCCCTATGTGACATTGTAGACCCCTGTGACGACGTCATGATTCTGGGAGACTTTAATCTTCCCCATCTACAATGGGCCCAGTCTGAAGGTTTGTTGCTGCAAACCCTACCTCTGAAAAAGAAGCCCTTTTCTGTGCCACAGAAGAACTTTACGTAAGCCCCGCCGTGGTATAATAAAGAGCTACACTCACTTCGTAAAAAAAGAAACAAAATATGGCAAACATTCCTCAAATCTCTATCTGACTCTGATTTTTCCAATTACCAACACGTCCACTTCCAATTCTCTGAACTCTGTGAATATCTTTACGTTGAATATCTTGACAGCCAATCGTTTACGGATCACGTTACTCAACCTGATCATAACTACTTAGACAACTGTCACCAAACCTCCTTAGTCACAATTGATATGACTTCAGTGTCGTTAGTAGATAAGATCAAAAAATTAAAGAGCGAATTCTCCCCCGGCCCTGATAGCCTGCCCGTTATAGTTCTGAAAAAAATTCGTGAACTACTTAGTACAACCCCTTACTACTCTATTCCAAATATCTATTTCGCAGGGAGTTTTCCCTGAAATCTAGAAAAATAGAATGAAAGAAATAAATATTGGTTTTCAATTGGGGTTTATCTCATGGATCAAATCTTACTTGGAAAAACGCCAATATCAAGTCCTCTTCAGATCTACAATTTCTGACCCTATTAAAGCCTCATCGGGAGTCCCTCAAGGTAACTATCTTGGTCCAATGATCTTCATTTTGACAATTAACGATGTTGATTGTATCATCAATGACTCCCACCTTTCTATATACGCGGATGATATGAAAATGTTCAGAGCCACATCATCTCGTACCAACTCTCTCTTACTGCAAGATGATTTGAACCGATTTTCAGTCTGGTGACATAGTAATTTTTTAGAGCTCAACGTCAGCAAGTGCCAAGCTATTACATATTCTCGTTAGCGTATTCGAGTCTATTCCATTAGCGGTAAGCCTATACCCTCTGTCTCTTTACTGCGCGACTTGGATGTTTTCTGTGATAGGGAACTCAACTTCCGTTCTCATATTGATAACATTATCAACAGAGCTAACTCTGCGTTCAGTTTCATTAAACGATGGTCTAAGGAATTCTCAAACCCATATGTTACAAAATCATTATACATTCGTTAGACCCCTCCTTGAGTACGCTTGCCAGGTATGGTCACCGTACTACGAAATCCATATCTTGCGAATCGAAGCTATCTAGCGTTGGTTCATCCGCTTTGCCTTACGTGGTCTTGCTTGGACTGATAGTTACAATTTACCCCCATACGCTAACCGTTTGAAACTAATCAATTACAGCCTCTCGATAAACATCGCGAAGTTGCTGACATCTTATTTATTCATCAGTTATTGTCTGGTAACATTGATTCCCCCACGCTGCTGCATATGATTTCTTTCAACACGTAACCTCAGGTCCTCACCCTTCTCCCGTCTTATTTCTCACCGCACCAATTATGGATACCATGAACCAATGTCCAGAATGATCCGCAGAGCTAATCGCATGCAAACCGTTTTTGACTTTCACATTAGCAGACCCTCCCTGAGAAATGTCCTTCATTCCTTTAATTAGTTTAGTTATTTTTAGTTCTAAGTTTAGTTTTAAGTTCTCGCTTGTATTAAGCTTAAATAAATAAATAAATAAAATAAAATAAATAAAAATGAAACAATAAAGGTGTCATATTGCTGACTAAACTTCTAAATTTATTTGTATATTTTGTAATTTGTTTGTGAAGTTAGCAATATTTTAGTATTTAGACATTCAAATTAAATAATCGAGTCAGAACATTTTGAAGCGTCAAGGTTCTCTCAGTCACTCTCAGGATTCGCTGAAGAAACCAAAGCGCATTTGCAGGCCCCGACAGAAGAAATGAGTGACCTTGAATACGATGCTCTGGAACACGTAGCCGGTTACATAATATAGGGTGACCAGATAAGAACGATAGGAAAAGAAATTTAAATGAAACAATAACGGTCTAAGATATCAAATTGATTCTGGCTTTATTTTAAAGCTACATTTATGCCATTATGTATGGAATAGCACATCATTTAAATAGCGGTCGGTCAAATTTTTAATGACTCGGTCCAATATGTGCGGCATTATTCCGGCAATAGCGTCTCGAATGTTGGCCTCGAGGTCGTCCAAAGTGGTTGACTTGTTAGCGTAGACTAAGGTCTTGACGTAGCCTCAGAGAAAATAATCGATGGGTGTCAAGTCGCATGATCGCGGCGGCCAATTGATGAACGCTCGCCGTGAGATGGCCCAGTCGCCAAATTTCTCCTTCACCACTTCGAGCGTTGCGACGCTTGTATGGCATGTAGCGCCGTCTTGTTGGAACCACAGCTCGGATATGTCGATGTTGTCGAGCTCGGGCCACAGAAAATCGGTTAACATCATCTATACCGAATACCATTGACGGTAACGATGTCTCCTTCCTCATTTCGAAAGAAATAAGGTCCAATAATGCTGCCGTGCCATAAACCGCACCAAACAGTCAATCTCTGCGGATGCATTGATTCTTGGTCGAACACATGTGGATTGTGGTCGCTCCAATAATGACAATTTTGCTTGTTGACATAGCCGCTGAGCCAAAAATGGGCCTCGTCCGAGAAGATAATTTTTTGGCCAAAATCCGGATCTTCGGCCAACATATCCAGCCGCCCAATTAGCGAACTCACGGCGTTCTCTATGGTCGTCCGGCTTCAAGTCAGCACAATCTTATACAAATACAACCGCAAAATAAACCTGGTTGACTCTCTGGCGATGCCCAATTCAGCTGATCGGTGCCGAATCAACATTTCTGGGTCTTCTTCGATACTGGCCACTACGGCGGGTATCTTCATATTTCTTCACTTCGCACCGATCTCTGTCTGGTTGGTGGCTAAAGGTCCAAAAGAGTGTATTCACGCTCAAACTTTTCCACGGTGCGACGAATTGCCTGCGCACTGAAGCCATGATAACGACCGACCTCACGACGAAATTCAAGTTGCGTATTTACAACTGAGCCGGAATTTCGATAATATTTTTTAATAATTTCCACACTTTTGGGAAGCGTCAAGCAGGGCATGATGCAATGGCAAACCTTACTGAATAATTTGACAGCTGGATGTCATTGATAGTTTTGACAGCTGCTGAAACAACAATTGGAAAAACTATCATTGCTATCTGGTCATCCTTTACATATGCCATTGCCCTATAAGTATAAAAAAAAGTGTAAAAATTGTGTTTTATCAATTAACAAATTAAATATCGACATCGACCTATGTCATGATGCTAGAGATTTGAATTTTTCTGTGAATATGAGATGATTAGAAAAGGAGAAAGGACACAACTACAAGCCGATAACCTTATCATCCTCAGTAAATAAGTTGTATACCAAATCACTGGAAAAGCGACTTAGGCGAGTAGTGGAAGAAGACCTAGAAGAGGAACAGGCGGCGTTAAGACCGGGTCGACAAACACAAGACCACATCTTCACATCAAGAGCCATCATAGAAAAATGGATTGCTAAGGGGAAAGACCTTTTCCTGGCGTTCGTAGATTTAAAAGCGGCGTTTGATAGTGTCCCAAGACAGCATGCATGGGAGGCACTAAAAACTAAAAATGTCCCAGAGAGACTGATAAACGCTGTCAAAAGTGTTTATGACAATCCGATGGAAAAAGGAAGACTAGAGGGAGAGAAGTCAGAAGTATTCAAAATATGCAAAGGATTAAAGCCAGAGACAGTCTTAGCCCTCTACTGTTCATTCTATTCATGGATGAAATAACAAAATCGTATAAGAGGCAAACAGAAAGAACCAAAATTGGGAACTGGAGACTTCACTCCATGCAATTCCTATTATATATAGGTATGCAGACGATATTATTATCAATGCAAACAATCCGGACAGACTACGACAAGTATTGGATATGAGGTCCAATAATCTGAAGAGAAAGGGGATGGTGGTAAATGTAACTAAGCGCAAAGTAATGTGGGTCTTTAAAGCTATAATGGAAAAATAGACCAAGAAGTAATAAGCCGAACCAAGAAGGCAGTGTCAGCGTACTATCAAATAAATAACACAATAGTGGGTAAACGAGAGATAAACTCAATGACAAAGCTCAAGCTCTACAACGCAGTTATAGTACCAATAGCACTATAAGGTACCGAGTGTATACCGCTATTCGATAAACAGATTAGCTTAATTTTGAAAAGCATTTTGATTATTTGTTAAAAAAAAAAAAGTGACAAATAAAATCGGCTTCTTTCGTAGGATAAGTTTGTATTTTAAAGCCAATTAAAGGGTGGCCGTGGTGTAGTGGTAACATCAACGCTTGTCACGCTCTTGGTTCACGGTTCAAATCCTGATGTAAAGAATCATCTATTTATTTCGTCTGAAATAAATAAAAAAGTCGATCAATTGCGAAAGCTAAGTCAACTCTACTGCGAAGGCATAGCACTGGCAGTAGAGCGGTCATATGGCTGAAAATGCAACTTGATCGTGATGATGACATCGTGAGGATGGAAAAAATACTGTGAATCATGAGCAATGACAAAATCAAAACAAACAAGCTTCCCAGTTATCTGGACGCTACCCTTGGAGTTTACAGAAACTTAATACCATCTAAGTTTCAAACCACTACACTAAATCTTTCTTTCTCTCTCTCTCCTTCACAAAAACGCCCGTGTCCTGTAATAGTATAAGAGTATTCATATCCTCTTTGGCGCGCGCAAATTATAAAAAAAAAGTATATATAACACCGATATAAGACCACATTTTGATTGCCCGGCAATACTATTAAAAATGCAGAAACTTCAAAATAAAACTATGCGGTCTATTCTTCGTTGTAATAGGTATACACCAATAGTAAGCATGCTTCAAATGTTAAATTGGCTTAGTATAAAGCAACAAATTATAATGGGTGCTCTTATGTTTATTTTTAAAATCAAAAATAAATTGTTAAATGTATTAAATAGCTTAAATGTATTAAATAGCTTTTTTATGCTAAATAAACTCTTTAACTAACTAAAAGAAGAATTTAATAAATTAGACATTACTATAAAAAGAAAAAAAATTAAACTTGAATTTTAGAAAAGTCCTCAAGACTAACAATTTTATGAACTTTATCGCCTTCTTTTATCCTGACAAGTACAGATACATCTCTCACCCAAATGAACTTCAATTTGTTTTTATACTTCAGCTTTATTCAAAAGAGAACGAGTGTAGAATCTGTTCTGCTATTAATGTTGTTGTTGTTGCCGGTATTACTGCATTTTGTGAGTGCATTTTACTCATAATATTCTCTTTCCGTGACAACGAAGAAAATTTGACACACACCACTTTTTTGTTATCATTCCCTTTTCCTTTAATATTCTTGATGTACAATAGTATTGCTCGATATCAAAATTGTTATTTTATTGAAATTCAATTCTATGTTTTACAATTGTAAAAAGTAGATAGACTTGGCACAAAGTGCCGTCTGCCAGATTAAACATTACTTACGTTTGCTTTAGATGGCGCTGCTGTCTAGGGTGGACCTGGACTTCAACCAACAAGCGTCTCCAGTCAGCTCGATCTTGTGCTAGCCGCCTCCAATTTTGATTGAGGTCCCTCTTCGGGCTGAATCGTTGATGTCCATTCGCTCTACATGTCCTAGCTACTCGTACCTCAGGCGATGCATTCGGACCCTGGTGACTAGGTCGTTGTCGCTATACAACCGGTATAGTTCGTCGTTGTATCTTTGTTTCCATTCCCCGTCGATGCAAACGGGATCAAAAATCACTTGAAGAATTTATCTTTCAAAACAACCGAGGGTGTTTTCATTTGCCTTTGATAACGTCCATGCTTCTGCGCCTTATAGTAGGACTGCGATGATGAAGGTCTTATACAAGGTAGCCCAAAAGTCATAAACTAGTGTAAACAATTTATAACTTATTAATTAAGTATCTTTATAATCTTTTCTTTTCAGAATAACAAAGCGAAAGTGGTCGAATTCTTTTTTTTACAAATCAACAGTCAATTCAGCGTGCACATCGACGTCATTTTAATACTGCAAACTGCCTATCGCGACTATAAGGAGAATAGTTCAACGTTTTCGAGCACAAGGAACAGTTACAGACTTGCCCCGAAGCGGAAGACCGCGAACAATTCAAATTGCAGCCACGATTGAACGGGTGAAGGATAGTGTCGCTGATATAATAACAACCACCAGGCTGATATAATAACAACATCACTGCAAAGAATTTTAAAGGATCTGCACCTTTTTCCATACAAAATTCAATTGGTGTAAGAAATGAATCCATTGGATCAACTTAAGCACCTTGAATATTCCCGTAGACTCCAAGATTTTGTCAGACAAAACAATAATTTTATTCACACACTCATCATGAGTGATGAAGCTCATTCTCATTTGAATGGGTTTGTTAATAAACAAAACTGCAGGATTTGGGCTTCGGAGAATCCAAGAGCAGTTCACCAGCGTCAGTTGCATCCACTTCGCTGTACAGTTTGGTGCTGTGTTACGTCAGCAAGAATAATTGCACCATATTTTTTCGAATATCACCATGATCATACTCTGTCCATTACAGGCGACCAATACCGGGTAATGGTTGAAAACTTGTTGGTGCCAGCTGTTGTTAACACTCCACTGATTTTGTGGTTTTAGCAAGATGGTGCAACTTCACACACTGCTCGCGCACAACTTTTGGAGAACAATTAATTTCGAAAAATGCGGATTTAACGGCACCCGATTTTTTTCTTTGGGGATAGAGCGTGTCTACGTAAACAAGCCGCGGACCATTCGAGCGCTAAAAGTCAACATTGAGCATGAAATTCGAGCAATACAGCCCGAATTAATAAGGAAAGTAATAAAAAATGTAGCGAGAAGAGCAATTTTGCGCAAAGCAGCCAACTATGTACGTGTAATTGTTTTTGGCAATTGATATGTAAAAAAATTTGATTAATTAAATAAAAAAATACCAATCGTCATTTTTGTGTTTTTATCAATATTTTAGAAATTATAGGGTAAACAAACCAGTTCGTGATTTCTGCATCACCCTGTATAAAGTCACATTAGTTGTCCGTTAGAGAGCTTTTCTACTCAGTTGTCTTCTTAGCTCAAAGAAACAGCGGTTGTCAAGAGTGATTAATCGCTTGATCTCTGCGTTGGTTCCATTTCTTGAATTTACGGCGGCGGAGCCTAGGTAGACAAAGTCTTTCACTTCATCAAAATTGTATTTGACTATTGTAACGTTCTGTCCAAGTCGCCAATGATTGAACATTACCGATTAAAAATTAACATTTTGGTTAATGATATTCATAAACGGGTGTTCAGCGTATCCACCTTCATTTGCTTTTTCTTAAATGTATTACCAATTTGTTTTTAGGATCTTCCTTCCTCCGCATACACACATAAGTATGTCTTCCCCGGCAATCAACCAAAGGTAACTGTTTTTCTCATAAAACTCTTAAACGTTCCACAGTTACTTCAACCTCCGAAGGATATTCCTCCTCAACCGGATAAAGTCGTAAACAAAATTTGCATTTCGAACATTAAACGTTGATTATCCCGGCAACCAGACTCAAGGCCAATTCAAAACGCAGACCATTTCTGCACTTAATGCAGACATGAACTGTCAACAAATCTTAATTAAATCTTTCAATTAAAAAACGAACAGAAAGCGAATAAGGGAAGGGAAGAAGGGTCCCAATGTAAATAGGACTGGCCAATCCCAGTTGGATTGAATGAGGCACGTACCAAGACCAATTCAAACACGAAAACATCTTGAAAATTTATTGCCAACTTTATTCCCTTTTGCCTCTTCATTTACATTCATTTGTAAGTATGTTTTATTTTCAGGTATTTGTAAAGGACACAGTGGTTATGCGATGGTTCATACTGTTGGGATGGCTATCGCCACTGCTCTTTCTTGGTGGTTATGCTGCGGCGCGGTACTATCATCCGACCGATTCAGCACAGTGAGTACTGAGTATCCAGCCTTTGAATATTTAAGGATGTCCCATCTACACCCACATTTTTATTTTTTTTATAGCTGTTGGATGGCAGATAGCGAAATCATGTGGATCCTAACAATTCCTGTTTGCGTGTCACTAATGTCATCATTTGGTATGAATGAGAAAAAAAACCGCTTTTGTTTGTCTCTAAAGAATCCTTTTGTTTTCAATTTTCTTCTTACAGTTTTCCTCATCAACGTCCTTCGGGTTATAGTGAGAAAACTCCATCCAAAGTCAGCACAACCAGCTCCCCTGGCAATCCGAAAAGCAGTACGGGCAACAATTATTTTGGTAATAAGGACATTTTCATCTATGGCCTTTCAAAATGCAGACTGTTTTTGTTCTCTCTTACAGATCCCCCTCTTTGGTCTGCAGCACTTCTTGCTCCCATATCGTCCCGATAGTGGATCTCCACTGGAACGTTTCTATCAGATTATGTCCGTCATACTGGTGAGTCTACAGGGATTTGTGGTGTCATGTTTGTTCTGTTTTGCCAATCATGATGTGGCATTTGCTACTAGGAGCTTTTTGAATCGGCTCCTGCCTGGTCTGGTATCACCACCACCACCGGGGAGTAATACAGGACAAATGGCTACGACAACACCGAGTAGAGAATTAGGCGTCTAAAGGGAATGACTAAGCCCACTTAATTACTTGAATCGTAATCATATTATAAATTCTATTTTGATGATGAATCTTTAAGTGTGTAAGGAGATCAGTGTGAATAAAGAAATAAAGGATAGAATACAGGGTGACAATGAATGTAGAATAAGTACTCAAAGCTTAAAAGTAGTTCTAAGATTTTGATGTACCAAATTAAAAGAAACTTTAAAATCTTTGCTCTCAAACAGGTTTTTTTTTTTAATGTGTACTTATATCGTAGAACAGATATGAGTTCCATCCACAGTTGAGTTTCATTCGATATTAGGTTACAAGGGTAAGTCCAAAATAATTTTTTAATTTAATATCTAAATGTTAATGACCAGGCTTAAAGTTAAATACGCTATGAAGAATGATAGGGTCTTTATAAATAGGTTCACTCACCCCACTTGAACAAAGACGCAATTCTGTCGCACTTTGGGAAAATGAAATAACATTCTATTAAGCTCCTAGAGAGTCTGAAATTCATGAAATATGTGCGATGTAGATGCAGAGGCAAGGACGGGAACACCACAATAGACAAAAGCCGTTTTCAAAATCTGGACTAACAATTTCTACAAACTATTAAACGGCGACGTTATCAAATAGTCTCAAGGAAATCAAAGCGGATTTAACCAAAACACATCTGTTGTTTCTTATGATCTAAAAGCTGAATTAACTTGATAGGAATTTTATAACAAAGTTGCTCAGAGACCTTGAATGACTTTGGATGGTATTGCAATTTATTTGTATACTAATGCATACTTATATTCAGCCCCATCGTGAATTCTGATAGAGAAAAAAGTTCCCCAGGAAAACTTTGTTCCCGCGAAAAAAAATGTCTGTATCGTGAAATTCCTGCGGAATTTGTTTTCCCCCGGAATCAATCGTACAACTTGCTAATGAGAAAAAATTATTCGAATGTTTTGACAGCAACTATTGTGTACTTGAAATCTTTAAAATTGGTTGAAGAAATTTAAAATAAAGCAAACGCCGAAGGATGTTCACGAATGCATCTATAATAGCAGCTGAATTACATGAAGAGATGCAGCAACATAAGTTAAGGATAACTCGAAGAAATCTAAGGGATAAAAGTAATCCCTCAGAGCTACCGGATACATTGTAAGTAGGAACATAATTTCATTTTTCATTTCATTTGCATTTCAGAGTCAACAAGCCAATGTTCGCATATCTGTTATAAATATTGTCCAACTCATTACATCCTCGCAAAAAGCCCTTTGCTGTTGCACCAATAATAAAACTGAGCGCATGCCTACGCTTCTTTGCTGAAGGTGGGTATCAAAAAGGTGTAGGGCGAGAGCACGACCTTGGGTTGGCACAGGCTTCCCTATCAGAAATTCTTTCTGAAGTGCTAGACGTGTTCGAATCAGCAGCGCGACTAAATTTCTATGAAAAATTCAACATTCCTGGAATAATAGGGTGTATTGTACCCATGTGAGAATAATCGCACCAAAAGAAAATAAACATCTATATTATAATAGAAAAGACTTTTATATTCTCACAGTTTTACTCGTAAGTTTGTTATTTTTCCCTTTTTATCTTCAATTCATTCTGCATTATTAGCTTTGTGATTTGAAATGATAATCCGCTTTGTTTATGCGACTCATCCTGGAGCGTGTCACGATTCGTTAATATGGAATGTTGGTGCATTACGATCGAGGATAAAGCAAAAATATTTAGCTGGAGAAAGAAATTCTCGGCTGCTCGGTGTGTTTTCTTTTTCCGTTCATTTTCATTTTGTAATATTTACAACATGTGGTTTATTTTTTAAAGGAGATGCTGGCTATGCTTTGAAAACCTGGTTATTCCCCCCTACTTTTAAAGTTTTTCGAGACGACGACCCTACCCAAACCTTGGTTGACTCGAGGCGTGCTACTGGCCATCCATAATGACCTTGACTCTTATCTCATCGCCATTTCTTCCTCTTCTAAGGTCGACTTTGTTACAATAAAAATAACTTTTCCACACCGATCCCTGTACGTTATATGTTGTTACATTCTGCCAAATCAATCTATCGAATTTTACCAATTTGCTATAGACGCGATTGATCAAATAATGCACCTATCTGATTCCCTCCCTCGATGACATCCTTATTTTTGGCGACTTTAATCTACCTCTCCTGCAGTGGAGTCCTTCCGATAATGAATCCTTTTTCATCTCTTCAAATGCCAACTCCACTAAGGAATGTCTCTTCATAGATCGGCTAACTGATTTAAGTCTATGTCAAGTTAGTAATGTCTTAAATTACATGGGAAGGCTATTAGACTTTATATTCACAACTGATCCCATTAACTCCTCAGTCTCGCTTTGTCCCCTAACTCTGTCGACTATTGATAACTTTCATCCTCCCCTTCTTCTTTCACTTTTCCTCAATTCTCTACTCCAATCTACACCTCCTGTATTTCGCACTTCTTACGACTTTCATAAAGCTAATTTCCGCAAAATAAATGCCTATCTGAGTAGATGTTCCTTTGAGTTTGCTAACTTATCCTTAAACGAAGCCCTCACAATTTTCTGGAGAGAAATATTTAATTCTATTTCTCTTTATGTCCCCTTTTCTCGTCATAAAACTTCATCTTCATCCCCCCTTAGTATAATCGCAAACTTCGCGCCTTACGTAACAAGAGCAACAAGTTATGGGCAGCTTTCCTTCGTACCAATTCTGTTTTCGACTATTCCAACTATCTGGGTTGATCATCTTTATAACCCTCTCTACCAGCGGCACCTAATTAACGCGCAAGCAAATCTTATAAACGACCCTAAGTCATTTTTTCAATTCGTCAACTATAAAAAAAACCCTCCGTCCCTCTCTTTTGAAAACATATCCTCAACTAATCCGCAAACCATTGCCAACTTTTTTGACACCTATTTTAAACAATCCTTCGTCGACAACTCTTTTGAACCAGACCCCTCTTACTTCACTCACCTTCTTAACTTCTCCGTTGGCCCCTTTCTGTCCCTGCCTTTTGATCCTGCTGTAATTGAAAATAAACTACAAAATCTTAATGATGGATTCTCACCCGGCCCAGATGGTCTCCCTGCCATTTTTCTTAAAAAATGCTCTTCCATTCTCTCCCTCCCCCTCTCTCATCTCTTCCGTTTGTCTCTGTCACTAGGAGAATTCCCTCAGATTTGGAAGACCTCTTTCATAACCCCCATACACAAAAAGGGATCAAAGAACGAAGTAACAAACTAACAAACATTGCTAAACTTTCTCATCTACCCAAACTTTTCGAAAGTATTTTATACGAAGCCTTAAGCTTTCAGTGCAAGTGTCTTATCTCTCCCATCCAACACGCTTTTCTGAAAGGTAGATCGACTACCACTAACTTAGTCGATTTCGTATCCTTCGCCCTGTCTGCCTTAGAGAATGGCAAATAAGTCGACGTTATTGCAACTGATTTTAGTAAGGCTTTTGATAAGATATCTCATAACTTAATCCTCTTTAAATTGTCTGCCCTCGGTTTCGAACCCATATTGTTAAAATGGATATCTTCTTACCTGGAAACCCGTTCTTACAGAGTTCGCTTCAGATCCATCTTATCGACTCCCTTCTTGGCCACCTCTGGTGTTCCGCAAGGCAGCCATCTAGGTCCCCTTCTCTTCATTCTAACCATAAACGATGTCGAGAGGGTTATTAAACACTCTTCCCTCTCTCTGTACGCTGATGATACCAAATTTTCCAAAGCCATCTCTTCACCACATGACTACTGTCTCCTTCAACAAGACGTTGACAGTTTTTCGAACTGGTGCCTACAAAATCGCTTAGAGCTCAATATCGCCAAAAGTCAATCCATTACCTTATCACGTAAGTACCACGTGTCCTCCACCCGCCTTTACCTTCTCCATGGTCAACCTATACCCATCGTTCAATCTCTCCGCGATCTTGGTATATTGTACGATAGGGAACTAAATTTCCGTTCACATATTGATGAGATAATTCGTAAAGCTTGGCTTTGTCAAACGATGGTCCAAAGAATTCTCCGACCCTTACGTGACCAGATCGCTCTACATTACCTTTGTGCGCCCCCTCCTTGAATACGCCAGTCAAGCGTGGTCACCCTTTCAACAAGTTCATGTGACCAGAATCGAGAATGTTCAACGTCGATTTCTTCGATTTGCCCTTCGAGGTCTTCCTTGGAACGATCCAATTATCTTGCCTCCCTATCAAGACCGCTTCAATTTCATCAACCTGAGTACTCTACTGCAGACATTCTTTTCATTCATCGATTTCTTTCAGGCTCTGTCGATTGCGCATCTCTTTATAATCCAATTTTCTTCAATACCAACCCACTAAATTTACGATGCCCTCGTCTTTTCTATCTACCATCTCACCGCACTTCATATGGATCTAATGAACCAATTTCCCGTATGCTGCGAAAAGTGAACTCAAACCTCACCCAGTTTGATTTTAACCTCAGCACTCCCTGCCTTAAAACCAAACTCCTTCACCGTTCTCCTTAGCTTTAAGTCTTAGTTTTAAGTTTTAGGTTTAAGTTTTAGCCTTAAGTTAGTTGTAGCTTGTAATAAGCCAAATAAATGGAGGCTTTCTCCCCCACCAAAATTAAAAATTAAATTAAATTAACTCCTTTTAGAACTAATGTGGAAGATTCACCGGAAGTCAATTTTAACAAAGCCCACTCTAGTGCACGAAATATAATTGAAAGAACAAATGGAATTCTCAAAAACAGGTGGAGATGCTTACTGGATGCAAGAGAACTTCACGACCATCCGAAAAAAACTGTAAAAATTGTAAATATATGCTGTGCTTTGCACAATATTTGCATTCATTTCAACACTGATGATATGTGTATGGATTACCTTTTTCTGACGAAGGAATTCAAATACAGGAACCCAGTGACTCAGAATTCCTTGCTGAAGCACAACAACTAAGAAGGGAAATAACAAGTTTCCTTTAAAATTCATACATTTATTCTATTAAAGAAAAGAATAATACATATTGTAGCATAATAATAACTACGCTCCTATGTCTATGCAGCAAATTCCGAAGTGACTTTCCATTCTGGCAGAATTTTGGTTCGAACTGTCCGTTCATTCGAGGTTCGTGTCTGGGACGAAGTCTCCACAGCTCATGTCAACGAAAGAGACGAATAATATCAGGGATAAAAGGGAATTATAACTGCAAGAATTATTTCTCTTGTTCCAGTGGTCGAAGAATTTGCTAGAAGTTTCTGGCTATCAGAAACTTCTGCTATATAAGGACAGATGGCGATCAAAAAAGACACAGTTGGTTTAGAACCGTGGCGAAGAGATTGGAAAAGTGATAATGGGCGAAGTTGTAATTTTGTGATAAATTGAAAGTTGAGAGTTAACAAGAAGAAGTAATTAGTTTGGATTTGTGAATTAAGTAATTGAAAGGAGATAAAGTGATTTGAGAGGAAAGAGACCTTGTAAGAAAAGAATTTGCGAAGAATAGTATAGTGTGAACTTGAATTGTTCTATAGAGTAGAAAATAAAGAAATAATTTCACAGAATAATTGTTTTATCTACTCGAGCCGTAGCTCGCATATTACAATATGTATAATTCAATAAAACAAAAATAATAAAAAACAAACAAAATAATTCAATAAATCAAAAATAAAAGAATTCATTTATTTCCAACAACGAAAATTAAGGAATTCTAATTTAATTTCTGAAGTTTCTCCCTTTCTATTTCAAGGATTTCTTCCTTTGGTTATATTTTTGTCTGAATTTCATATGTTCTAAGACGTTTCACTTCTTCATGATGCCGTTTAATTTCTTGTAACATAAGCTTATGTTGTAAATAAATTCGATATTTTTTTAATATTTGCCTCCATTTGAATTTGATGAATTTTGATTGCATCGATTCGATCAGCCACATTATCACAGAAATCACGCTGTACTCTAAGTTTTTTTTCTAGAATTTCGGTTGTACTCCTACATTGGCCCGATCCGTCCTTTTTTGGTGTATTGGTGTTTCCTGAGTTTTGTTGGTCGGTTTCTCTAAACTATTCATAATGGCTGTTAATTCGTTCTCCTCTATTTCCTCCATCTGGTATGTTGATAAATTTACATTTTCTTTATTTGATACATCCAAAGTTTCCAGATCTACGTCTGACGAACATGGAGGTCTCCCAGAATTGTGACCTCCTTGGTTTTCGTCCACCAGACAACGGACGCGTATATAAGGATGGATCTTACGACCGTGATATATAACCAGAACGTAACATTTGGGGACAGACCCCAGGTTTTGCATTACATACGGCGACAGATCCACATGGCAGTGGTTGCCTTGGCAATTTTATGCTTAACGTGGGAATTCCAGTTAAGCTTCTTATCCAGGACAATGCCTAGATAGCTTACCTCGTCGGAAAAACGAATGGTTGTGCCATTTAGAGTCACTGAACCAATGTTCAGTGTTCTTCTTCTTGTAAACGGTACAACGACTAACGATAAGCCCTCGGTAGAACACCAGTCCGAGACTACGAGGAGTACATTTTGCATGAGTTGACACACATTGTCTTCATGTTTGCCTTTGATGATGATTGCAAGATCATCTGCATAGCCTATAGTTGTAAAGCCTATTAAGTCTATTCAATAAGTCATCCACCACGTGAGGCGAGAGGACGCCGCCCTGGGAGCAGCCTTTAGACACGCAGATCGTCACAGAGACCTCTCCTAATGAAGATGTTATTATGCGGCTATCGAGTATAGACCTAACCCATCTGGTAATAGGTTCGTCGATTCCCCTGCGACTCATGGCACTAGTGATGGACTCAAAACCAGTGTTATCAAAAGCACCTTCTATGTCAAGGAATGCGCAAAGGGCGATTTCTCTGCCATGGTAAGCTGATTTGATCTCTGTATCGAGATGATGAAGGGCGCCTTCCGTGGATCGACCTTTCCTGTATGCATATTGACAAGAATGCAGAGGAGTAGTCTTTGTATACTATACCTTTTTGAATAAGGGCTGGAAAAAGACCATCACTGCAGGGTGCCTTAAAGGGTTTAAATGAACCGATTGCCCATTTAATTTTAACTTGACTGAACAGATTTCCAGACAAGCTGTTGATTCTTCTGGAGGTGCCACATATGGTGCCTTCAGGAGCAACAGGTGCGTGATCACTTAGAATTGTCGAACCAGGGAAGTGTACCTCGAGCAAAGTTTCTAGGGTTTCCCTTCGACCGGATGTATAGGTGCTGTCGCGGACGGCGGGCTGAACCACGGCAAATTTAAATGTGCGAATAAAATTTGAACCAAAAATGAACAAAGTCAACAAATTTATTTTTAGTATTCCGGCTCGCTACTTGCTGAAATATTTTAAGAAACTCTTACATTTTGCCTTCTTCACCAAAATTCTCGGAGGAAAATTAACATAAATTTCCATGGGAACCGTTATCCCGATAACGATTATTCGGGGTAAATTTTTCGAAAATCCATTCACGATACCAATTTTTCGAATATAGGTAATATTTCGGGGGAAATTTTTATTCAGGATAGGGCTGATTATAATCAATAAAAAGTAAACGTAAAATTCATAATTTGAATGTAAAGATAATTTTGCGATAACACAACGGTTTCTGAGATACATATTCAAGAAATCTTCAGGTTCACCGGATTTTTTTTTATTATTGCGCTCGTAGCCTGTTTCTTTTCACTGGAAGTTGTCAAGTTAACGAGTAATTAAGTTTTAAATCTATGAGCTCTGAACGGTCTGTAAGATTTTACAGCTTTACTCCAATAAAACTAAATCGCCGGAGCATCTTCCTAATGGGATATTCACATTGGTGTACCTAGCTTCACCTATGATTCAGTAGTATTTTTCTCTGAAAAATCATAGCGGTTAGAATGAGCTTTGCACTTATTTTGTTCATGATTTATTTACAAGACCATATGAAAATGATACTTCGGCAAGTACAGACAAAATTAAACATACCCGATGATTTAAAGTGCCCCACACACCAATTCATAGAAACCAATCTGTAAGTTATTAGAGTAGGGGAAATTATGTGCTACCCTCCACACGTTCCAATTTGAGCAGACAATTTGTTGGGTTTCTTATTTACTTATTTACCGTACGGATTTGCATATTATTACAATGCTGCGCGTAGGTACATACATAACGTATATAATCATTTCAAACTAACATTGGTACTATTGGTGTTGATGTTTACGTTTCCGTTGTTTGTTTGCAGTTAATTAGCTTTTAATATCGGGAGTTGTGCTTACTTGCTTTCCCGATGGCAACCAAAGCAAATGCGATACTCAGAAATAAAGGGAGGAGTTTTGAAATTTACCCGTCATCTGAAGACCAGTCCTGATATCAGGAGAGTACGATACATAACTTCCATGTTACAATACAAAATAATATTTGATATGCAAATTTTTATTAGAATTAATTTTTTATTGACTTGCTACATTTTTAGGGACATGGTTAAGGTTATACGAGGTAGGGCAAAGGTAATGTCATAATGCGAATGTGCCATAATTTTTGCAAATGGCGTCAAATGTCATTGTGCTTTGACATTTATGTTGTAGATAGAGAATTATGCCCGATTCACAATGCAGCGTGAGAGCGAGACTAGAGCGAGGCGAGAAATCCTCGTCCTCATAAAATCGTTTCCCAGTTCACAATGAAGGCGATACAGCGAGCATGTATCATCTGTGTTAAAGTGAAAAAGCAACAACGGCAACACACCATCTTTCTCTTTCTAGCTACATAACAAAGTCGCATCAGCCTACTGACAGGTAATCTCGTCGCGAGAGTTTTTCAATTTTCTGAAAAGAATGCATTGCGATAGAATGAGTCTCGCATCATTGTGTATTGCTTCATATATTTGCATAAATCGAAACCTTTTTTGACAACTCGCGCTACACTCGTCTCGCTCTCGTCTCGCTATCACGCTGCATTGTGAATCGGGCATAAGTTGACAACAAGCAATGAAGCGATATACACCTGAAGAACGCGGAATTATTGTTACTGATTATTTGATCAATTTCCAGTCTGTTGGCGCTGCAGAGTGCTGTGCTTGTTTTTTTTTTTCCTGTAAACCTAACTAAAACTACCTAAATCTAAGCTATGTAAGTCGGCCATAGAAAAACGGTCAATTTTAAAAAGGTTATCCCGGATTGAGAGGGAACGACGAAGGAAGAACTGCTGCAACAGGAACCACCGTCATTGTCGTTGACATAGTCCATCGGGTAGCTGATGTTTTGGTCATTATCCTCCCCGCTGATATCTTGCACACCATCATCAGTGAGAGAAGTAACAGAGATCACAACCCAACCGTTTCTTCTTTGGTTCTTTCTTTTACTCGCTAATCTGTAGGAGACTTGCCAGAGAGTAGATCTCTTCTCCCTTCCATTGTGACAATGATGAGTAGTGGGATGTGATATAGACAAAAAACATAGAATTTTTTTTGCCTGTGGGACTTTTTTCGTGTTGATTCACACATCTGTTTGGCTTCCGCCTCGTAATCAATTATTTTATTAATCCATTCGCCGGCGGCACTTTTAGCCTATGGCAATTGAAAATGATGCATATTTGCTTCAGATAACATTTATGTTGCGTTGCAACAGGGGGCTTTCTGCGCTCGCGGTTGCCGGATTCACTTGCCTTTACCTCCACAAAAATGGATAGTGCAGCATACACACAGCTACTCTAAGAGAACTTGGTACCATATTTAAGGCGATATCGGCGATTTCCTCATGATTCACGTCAGTCATCGACATTTGGAATGGTTTCAAGCCCAAAACACCAGATTGATGAAGTGGCCGGCACGTTCTCTGGATTGTAACACGCCGAGTTTATTCCCATAATAGGCAAATCGCGAACATTTCTGAGCTCCGAGCTTCAATTATGGATGCATGGAACTCCTTGGAGGATTCCATACTAAGAAAACTAATTGAGAGTATACCCAATAGAATTTTTAGTATCATTGAAAAAAGGGGTAATAAAATCCCATACTATTATACAATAATATCTGTAAAAACAATTAGCCAAAATAAAAAAAAAAAATTGAGAAAAATTTAATGCGGTTATACTTTTGCAAGTTAGACGAAACAGTTTTTTATTGCTGGAAATCGCAAAAGAAAATATCTGGGATTTTTTTTTTGCTCTTATTACTTGTTAATTGATGCCATAAAATAAAAAAATAAAGAAGGTCCGATAACCGTTTAGAGTTTCCTGGAAAATGCTTTTTACAGGGTGCGGTTATACTTTTGCAAAGCACTGTATACATCCGATATCATTTTTCATTTAATTTGTAATGCATTTTTATTGATCAATTCATTGTAACTTAATTGCTAGACAAAAAACGCTTAAAACTAGCTTAACTAACTTAACTATCTTATTCTAACTATTATTATCCGATAGCACGAGATTTGGCATGCTTTACATTTTCTTTCTATTCTACTACCTACAAAAAGCTTATTTCAAATCTGTTGATTCCGATAGAAGTGATCATGGACGAAATCATCATTGAATAAATTCAAGAAGATCAGAATCAATTCGTCTTGAGTTTAGCTTAATATACGTAGTCTGCAAAAAAGAATTATTGAAATCAGTGCATTTTTGTATAAGTTACCGCGAACCAAATAAATGAAGAAATTTGACAAAATGACTGCACTTTCGAACCCCCAAGCCCGATTGACGCAATAATAGGCGGATCAACACTCCAACTTGACATTAACCTCTTCCAAAATTAATCATTCAAATCGGTTTTGCGAGACGAAAAACATGCCTAAATTCCACAGAAAGATCAATTTAAATGGGTGCAATGAAAGAAGCTAAAGGCAATGTCACAGACAGACACGCACAGTCGCCATACCGACTTCTGTTCAATTTGGAGTCCGATTATACTGGTACCGTTAGAATCGGACCTTACCTCGCATACAATTTTTTCAGACGATCAGCATTATTATTTTTTTAGAACATGAAAGCAGAAATTGTGTTAAGTGAACTACCACTTAAATTACTTCAGAAATATTGAAACCTTTAACCAACTGACTTTAACCACAGATAATAAAGTTACATACATAGATATCGCATGCAGAGCAAAAAAAAATACCACTTTTTCAACGACAATAGAATTCTCAAACCTAAGGGTTGTTGCATCAATTCGGTATGAAACCATTTTAAGTTGTATAGTCGTGGATATTAACCATCCTCCAGTGTGTTGTAACTTCGATATTTCTCACATACAATATCAAAAATGACTTAATTGATGGATTTGAAGATCAATTAGTGGATCGAAAAAGATTGTACGGCAACGAAATTTGTGTTGTCATGGTAAACGGCCTCTTTGATAGCTGGAAAAGTATTTTAAATTATTTTGTTTCAGCAAACTCTGTCAAAGGGGTTAACCTGAAGTCTATTTTAGAAAATAATTTGACAATTTGCCAAGAACTTGGTCTGGCGCTATATTTTGCGACCCAGGACCTAACAACAGGAAAGCTTACCAATTATTAGGTGTTACAGAAGAAAAGCCTGTTTTTATGATTTTCCTCATTAATTAAAATCCATGCGTAATGTTTTACTCAAATCTGATATACTAACTCCAGATGGTAATATTTCCTTTGATGTTTTCAGAGAAATACTCAATTTAGAAAGAGATAATGTGGCTAAAACATGCTTGAAATTTACAAGTTCACACATAACCCCAAATGCATTTGAAAAAATGAGTGTTCGCTTGGCAACGGAAACCTTTAGTAGGACAACGGCAGCATCAATACAAACAGCTCATCAACTTAATTGCCTAAAAAATAGTTCAAATGCTTTCAACTGTTTTTTAAAGCGTCGAGTTCAGGTCGGAAATCCAGCTTATAATGAGCTTAAACAATTCTTGTCTTACTTAAGATTAAGGAATTTTTGAGTAAAAAGAATGGTACAGACAATAAACGGGGTTTCATTACTTATTGAAGATATAAGTGATGGTTTATTCGGGAAAGTTGAGTATTTGGTTGGTTGGTTGGTTTGAGAGGGTGAGCTTATGCTCTTCACTTAGGCCTCCATTGGGCCCGTTGTGTTCCCCTCATCTGCGTAACTGTAAGGAATAGTGATGTGTTTTGGGAATTATGTATGATCGGGGAATCGTAGTGTTCGTCTCTCGAACTCCAGTATATCCCCGATTCCTTTCTTATTGAGGTGTGTAATATCCGGAATCCTTGGAGATCCCAGAATTTTCAGCCTTAGCCTCGCTGTAGCGGGGCAGTGACAGAGGAAGTGTTCTATATCTTCCTCCTCCTCTTTACAGTTGGCACAGATTGCTGTATCAGCTATCCCGAGTCTGAACGAATGTTTGTTGAGATTGATGTGCCCTGTTAAAAGTCCTACCATCAATCTGAATTGTGTTCTGCTTGAGTTAAGAGCTCTTTTTGCTGTGTTGTTACTCGGTTTGGTTATTACAGATCTAGCCACTTTGCACGTGTCTAGATTCGTCCAGTAGTTATTGAGCTCCTGTCGTATCTTATCATTGATTATTGTTTTAATAGTTTTCAGAGTAACCCCTATTGTACTATCCTGATTCAGTTCTGTATTGCCTGCTCCTTTCCTTGCTAGTTCGTCTGCCTTTTCGTTACCCGGTACGCCCTCGTGCCCCGGTACCCATGTGCGACGGACTCTATTGCGTCTGGCAAGTAAGTTCAATTTAGTTTTGCACTCCCTTACTAGTCGTGATTTCGACATGGGGTTTGTGATCGCGCTAATTGCTGCTCTGCTGTCCGAGCAGATGTCAATTTGCCTTTCTTCGCTGGTGTCTTCTGCGAGTATTTCGGTTGCCTTCATAATTGCATAGACTTCAGCTTGGAACACCGATACAAATGGTTCTAGGTGCATAGCAAGTTCAATCGGTGGGTTAGCACTGAAGATGCCAGCCCCTGATTCCCCTGATATGTTAGAGCCATCTGTATAAACCGATATCCCATTGGAGTTTCTTGTCGATCTTTCATACGTCCAATATTCTCTTGCGGGAAAAATTGTTTCGAAGTTGTTGGAGAATGTATACGATTTCCCAAAAACATCACTGGGGCAATCGATGAGTGGTGTCATTACTCTTATCATTTCGGTGATTTTTCGATGTCCCGTATTTGCACCACCGGTGAAATGGCCGATAGTTTTAAGCCGTGAGGCTGAAATACCGGCAATCTTTTTCGCTTCGAGGTGCACTGGTAGAATGTTAAGTATCGCTTCCATGGCCGCGGTTGGTGTTGAGGATTGTGCTCCGGTAATACCCAGGCAGACCATACGCTGCACCTTAGTTAGCAAGTCTCTTGCATACTTTTTGCTCATCACTGGCCACCATACAACTACTCCGTAGAAGATGATGGGTTTTATTACGCATTCGTATATCCAGTAGACCTGTTTCGGTTTCAAGACCCAAGACTTCCCGATGGCCCTCCTGCATATCCAATATGCTCTCTTTGCTTTGGTGACTCTTTCTTCCAGGTTCTTTCTCCAGGTCAGTTTCCTGTCCAATATAATGCCCAGATACTTGACGCTGTCGCGGAGTTGTAGTGATACTCCTCCGAGTTGTGGAATGTGAAAGTCACTAGTTTTGGTTTTCTTTGTAAAGAGAACCATTTCCGTTTTATTTGGATTTATTTCTAATCCACTCTCCTCCGCCCATTCTTTTATGATTCGAAGGGTGTTTTGCATAAGCTCTCCTATGATGTTCAGGTGCTTACCTCTTATCAGAACGACTAGGTCATCTGCGTACGCTACACATTTCGCACAGGTTCCATCCAGTGCTTTTAAAAGTTGGTCCATTGTGAGCACCCACAGAAAAGTTTGTACATTTTCATAAAACAAAATATAAAAGTTAATTAAAATTAAAAATAAAAGAACAAAACAAATTTACAACCTAAAACAATGATATACTAACAAGACCATCATTTAAATATTGTAATATGCGAGCTACGGCTCGAGTAGATAAAACGATATTCTGTGAAATTTATTTCTTTATTTTCTAGTCTATAGAACAATTCAAGTTCACACTATACTAAACTTCTAGCAAATTCTTCGACCACTGGAACAAGAGAAATAATTCTTGCAGTTATAATTCCCTTTTATCCCTGATATTATTCGTCTCTTTCGTTGACATGAGCTGTGGAGACTTCGTCCCAGACACGAACCTCGAATGAACGGACAGTTCGAACCAAAATTCTGCCAGAATGGAAAGTCACTTCGGAATTTGCTGCATAGACATAGGAGCGTAGTTATTATTATGCTACACTGCCCCCCTCTTAGACGTGTTCGTCCCGAACAAGTGCATCCTCATTTCGGCCATTGTATCGACTCAGTCGGTCCACATGAACCACTTTCATTTTGGCCCTCGGTCCTCGCTAGATGCGGTAGACAACATCGTTGATGCGGGTTACTATTCTGTAGGGACCTTCCCAGTTCCGCTGTAATTTCGGTGATTTCCCCTTTTATCGATGGGGATTATACAGCCACACCAGATCTCCTTCCTGGAATCCTGACGTTGTTGCCTTGGCATCATACCTGGTCTTCATGCGGTCGCTCGTCATCTTAATCTGGCTTCTGGTCCTTTGGTGTATGTCCCTAAGCCTTTCCCTAAGGTCCGCCACGTACTCTTCTTCATTTCTGGGCTCATTGGTAGGAGATCCAAATTTCACCTCACTGGGTAAACGAGCTATTCCACCAAATAAGATTTCGAACGGCGTATGTCGAGTAGTGCTATGCACGGCAGTTCTATAGGCCATCAAAAACAAGGGAATCTGCCGGTCCCAATCCCGTTGGTAGTCACCTACGACCTTCGAGAGATGTTCGTCCAAAGTCCTATTGAAACGCTCCACCATACCGTCCGACTGTGGATGAAGCGGGGTTGTCCTTGTCTTTTTGATTCCGAGTAGTTGACACATCTCTTGGAAGATTCTTGACTCGAAGTTCCGCCCTTGGTCAGAATGCAATTCCAAGGGCACACCGAATCTGCTAACCCAATTGTAGACGATCTGCTCCGCCACGGTTCTGGCTTCCTGGTTAGGGATCGGAAACGCTTCCGGCCACTTACTGAAGTAGTCCATCACTACGAGGATATACCGATTACCATTGTCGGTTTCCGGAAAGGGCCCTGCGATGTCAATGGCGATTCGTTCGAAAGGTGCTCCCACGTTGTATTGGTGCATCTTACCTCGAGTTTTGATTCTCGGACCCTTGCTAGCTGCACACACGTCGCATTTTCTGCACCAGTCTTCGATATCTTCCTTCGCTTTTAACCAATAAAAACGTTCTCGTACCTTTTCTAGCGTCTTATTCACTCCCAAGTGGCCTCCGGTCGCCCCGCCATGCATTTCCTGTAACACCTCCTTGACCCTCGTCCGCGGTACGACAAGCTGCATTACAAACGACTTTCCGTCGGAGGATTCCCATTTTCTTCTCAGAACACCTTCTTGGACATGGAGGGAGTCCCACTGCGCAAAATATGCCTTTAAGGTCGGGCTTCTGTGAGAGATGTCCTGATGATCCGGTTTCTCCATGTTCTCCTTCCAGGCCAGAATCGGCTCGATATCCGGGTCTTCCTTCTGAGCGTTCCGGATCTCATCTACGCTCCAGCCGGCGATAGGTTCGGCTCTCATTCTTTGGATGGAAACCAGCTCCCGTTCTTCCTGACGCGCACAATGTTTACAATCCGTTCTGCATGGTCTCCGGGACAGTGCATCCGCATTAGAGTGGAGTTTTCCTTTACGATGCTGTATTTCGTAGTCGTAGATTTGCAGCCTTTCGATCCATCTTGCGACCTGACCCTCAGGACTCTTGAACTGTAATAGCCATTTTAAGGCTGCATGGTCTGTGCGAAGAACGAACTTCCTCCCGTAGAGGTATTTGTGAAAATGCTTCGTAGCCAAGATCAAAGCTAGAAGTTCTCTCCTTGTCACGCAGTAGTTCCTTTCTGGCTTAGAGAGCACCTTGCTGAAGTACGCAACCACCTTCTCTTGGCCGTCATGCACCTGGGAGAGTACGGCTCCTACCCCGACATTACTAGCATCTGCATCCACAACGAACGTTTCCCCGGGAGTGGGGTAAGCCAGTATCGGGGCATCGCATAGCCGTTGTTTAAGTGCCTTGAAGCTCTTCTCGCACTCAATTGACCATTCGAATTGTTTTCCCTTTTCCGTCAACTGGTGCAGGTTCTTTGCGATCCCGGCAAAATCCTTCACGAACCGTCTGTAGTAGGTGGCTAGGCCCAGGAAGCTCCTTAGTTGGTGTTTGTCTTTGGGGACTGGCCAGTTTTTCACCGCTTCGACCTTCTCCGGATCGGTTCTCACTCCTTTCGCTGAAATTATGTGCCCCAAGTACGTGACTTCTGCTCTAAACAGGGCGCACTTCTTGGGGTTGAGCTTCAGGTGGGCACTTCGAAGCCTTTGAAACACATCCCTTAGATTGTCTCGGTGTTGCGCAAACGTTTTTCCTACGACGATGACATCATCCAAGTATACCAAACAGGTTTTCCATGTTAACCCTTGCAGGACACATTCCATCAATCGCTCGAAAGTCGCCGGAGCATTGCACAGCCCGAATGGCATTACCGTAAATTGCCATAGCCCATTTCCTGCGGTGAAGGCGGTTTTCTCCCGGTCTTCTGGATGGATCTGTACCTGCCAGTAGCCACTCTTCAAGTCGAGAGTGGAAAACCATCGGGCTTCTGATAGTGTGTCTAGCGTGTCGTCAATCCGTGTCTTTCTTGGTGACGTAATTGAGCTGCCGATAGTCCACGCAGAACCGCGTGCTGCCATCTTTCTTCTTAATCAGTACAACCGGTGATGCCCACGGACTTTTGGAACTTTCAATCAGACCTTCTTTCTCCATTGCCGACACCATCTCTGCAACTTCTGTCTGCTTTGCCAATGGAAGGCGCCTAACAGGCTGACGAATTGGTCTAGTATCACCAGTGTCTATTCGATGTTGTACCAGGTGTGTTCGGCCGTATTCTCCGTCCTGTGAAGCAAATACATCAGCGTACTCATTGATAAGATTCTCTGCCATAGTTCGCTGCTCCTGATTCAGGTCGCTGGACTGGAGAATCATCTCTCTCGTTTCCGCTGTCCAAGGTGATGGGAGAGGTTTTGGAGCATCATGTTCAGATATTGTTGCGACGGCGGTAATCGGCGTACATTTTCCAGTCACCTCCCCTCGCCTTAGTTTGACAGTGTGTGGTCTTGTGTTCAAAACTCTCACTGGAACCATGGTGTTCTTTGGTTCGACTAACGTCTTTCCCACGATGTAGTCTTGAGAATTCTTCTCTGGGTCTGGTTCTACTATGTAGAATCGGTGGCTCCCAAGATCACCTTCCAGCTTCGTCCAAATGATTGTCTCTGAAGAAGGCGGCAAAACTTCGTCTTTGCTGATGACTGTCCTGAGAGTTACGGTATTCTCGTTTCCGTACACCATCGGAATCTCCACATTTCGATACCTCAGTACTTCCATACGATGTCCGAGATTACTTCATTTGCTTTCATGAAGTCTATTCCGATGATGCACTCGTCGCATATATCTGCCACCAGAAACGCATGGAAGAACGTCAGTCCCGCCAGAGTAATCGTAAGACGAACTTCTCCAAACACCTTCGCCATTTCCCCTGTTGCAGTCTTCAAGCAGTAGCTGTTGGTGTTGTGCAGCCAGGAGCTTCTGACGATATCTCTTCTTACAATGGAGGCAGTGGCACCTGTGTCGATGGTGGCTACGCACTTCTTCTTGTTGATTAGTGCCTCCACTGTCAGGCTCTTGTTACCCCGTTTGGTTTGCGAAACTTGAATGGTGGTCCTGGGGGCCTCGATTCCAGTAACCAACTTCTGCCCCGCGAAGTTGGTCCTTACGCATCTCCCGACTGCTGGTTTTGGGAAGTCTGACCGACAGGATGCTTCCTCTCTGCTTCTCCTACTTCCGCAATGTGGACAATTTCCTCGTCTAGATGCACTTCTGCACTGTCGTTGTAGGTGTCCGGTTTGGATGCAATTCCAGCAACGGATTTGACTTCCGCGAGCTCTGTCTTCATCCATGACGGTTGTTCTCTGGCATGAGCGTTCCACGACGGACATTTCCCTGACACGGTGTATTCCCTGGTATGCTTGGTCCGCAGCCTTCATTGACAAAGCGAATGCCAATGCCTCGGGGTGTGTTCGCTTTTCAGCCATCCTTACAGCCATTTGCAGTTGTCTGTCCTCTATGCCCTGAATAAAAGCTTCCACTGCCATTTCGTTGATAAGCTCCTCACCGGCTTTAGGATATGAAAGATGGGCTAGTCGCTCTATATCCGCTTGCAACTGTTGGAGCGTTTCCCCCTTTTCTGGACTCGACTACGCAGCTGAACCCTGTACACCTGCTGCATGTGTTCATCCCCAAACCGCATCTCGATAGCCTGAACCAGAGAATCGTAGTTCTGCTGTTTATCTTCCGGGATGGTCTGCAAGAGCTCCGCAGCTGGACCCCTCAGTGCAAGTGTGAGTGCAATGGACTTCTCTTCATCGTCCCAGCTATTGGTCATTGCGGCCGCTTCGAATTGCCTTTTATAAATTGGCCATGATGTTTGACCATCGAAGATAGGAGGCTGCATCTCCTTTCTTCTCAGACCGTCAGTGGAATATTCCCGTGCTTTCTGTCTCTTCACATTGCTGAGCTCCTTAGCAAGATTTTCGACTTGCTTCCCTACTATCTCGAATTGCGTATCCACTTTTTCAAACTGAGTCTCTATTTTCCCGAACTGAGTTTCATGTTTCTCAAAATTTTCATCGAATTTAGTTTCGACTTTTCCGAGTTGCGTCTCGACCTTCTCGATTTTCTCTTCGATCACTTCGAATTTGGATTCCAAGTTCTTGTTTTGCTCATCAAGTTTACTTTCCAGAGCATCTAGAGAATTCTTTTGTTCGTCCATTGCTTTCTTTTGTTCGTTCATTGCTTTCTTTTGTTCGTCCATTGCTTTCTTTTGTTCGTCCAGCTTAAGTTCTAGAGAATTCCTCTGGTCGTCCATTGCTTTCTTTTGGTCATCGAGCTTAAGTTCCAGAGACTTCTTTTGGTCTTCCATTGTTTTCCTTTGTTCGTCCATGACTGACTTAAGTTGCAGGAGCAGACTTGTTATATCCGGGTCGGCTAGTGTACTTGCTGGTTCCTCTCCCACGTCAAACTCTACGTCATGCGGATTTTCACCTACCTGCGTTACTGCTTCTTCCAAACGAATCAGTAGGGCATCTTTTCCCCCAGTTGTGTCGAGGTTCCGCTTACTGAGTTCTGCCTTTAGTTGAGTTATAGTTAGTTTTCCCAATTTGCGACCCATTTTGCGCAACTAATTAACTCAACACAGAAATCGTTTTTTTTTTTTTTTTTTAATTGTGCAATTTCACGCCACGGAAATAGTTATTCACAGAATAAGTTTTATCTCACTTCTGACACCAATGTAATATGCGAGCTACGGCTCGAGTAGATAAAACGATATTCTGTGAAATTTATTTCTTTATTTTCTAGTCTATAGAACAATTCAAGTTCACACTATACTATTCTTCGCAAATTCTTTTCTTACAAGGTCCCTTTCCTCTCAAATCACTTTATCTCCTTCCAATTACTTAATTCACAAATCCAAACTAATTACTTTTTCTTGTTCACTCTCAACTTTCAATTTATCACCAAATTACAACTTCGCCCATTATCACTTTTCCAATCTCTTCGCCACGGTTCTAAACCAACTGTGTCTTTTTTGATCGCCATCTGTCCTTACATAGCAGAAGTTTCTGATAGCCAGAAACTTCTAGCAAATTCTTCGACCACTGGAACAAGAGAAATAATTCTTGCAGTTATAATTCCCTTTTATCCCTGATATTATTCGTCTCTTTCGTTGACATGAGCTGTGGAGACTTCGTCCCAGACACGAACCTCGAATGAAAGGACAGTTCGAACCAAAATTCTGCCAGAATGGAAAGTCACTTCGGAATTTGCTGCATAGACATAGGAGCGTAGTTATTATTATGCTACAATATATTACAAATAGGTATAGCTTTTAACTTAACTATGTATCTATGTACAATTACTTAATTTTAGATTTGAAACCCTTGGCCATAATTGTCGCAAGCTCAGACGAATCACGCCCTCTAGTTTCTGGCACAAAGTATAGGGTAATGAAGAATACTAACGTACAGGCAAAGGCAAATGGCAAGAAAACAAATGCACCGATAAGGCCATTCAGGGGTGGGAATGACATACACACAGTAAGATTGCATATCCACGACGTAAGACTACCCAATGAACAGGCTACTGGTCGTGGTGAGACCTCAACGATTTCTGCTCCTATGAAATAAGGCATTGATCCAAGCCCGAATTGGAAGAAGAATATGAAGATAAAGATGCAAACGATGCAAGCCATCGGTACCCAGTTTGCTGAGTCAATAAAGTTGAGTGTCATGGTGATAGCAACAAGAAAGATTGCACACATCGAACTTGATAGCAGCATCAAAGGCCTTCTATTGAATTTCGCCATAAGGTAAGGTCCCAAAAGTGAGATGGCCAAGTTCATAGATCCAGCACCAAAGTTAGCCCATTGGGCATCGGTTGCCGAGAAACCGGCTTTCATGAAAATTGGCACCGAATAGAAGAAGATAGAATTGATTCCAGACAATTGCTGCCCAGCTTGATAACTGCAAATAACAAACAACGGCAGTACCATAGCTGGATCGGTAATCACAGACCAGAAACTACTCTTTAAAACCTGAGCATTGGCTTCATGTTCTAGTTCTAACATTTCAGCATCAACCTGTGCCTTATCATTCTGCCGCAATCGATTTAGTTTACTACGGGCTCCCTTGGCATCCCCTTTAATCAAAGATGGCAGGTAGCAAATAATAACCATAGCTCCGTAGGCACTCAGAGCATATTGCCAATGGGCTTCGTTCCCAAAGACTATATTTAGGCTGAAAAATTGTCCAACAACAATGCCTGCTGTAACGCCCACAGCACAGAAGACACCCAAGGTACCACGTAAGTGCGGCGGTGCGATTTCCAACAGATACATAGGCAATGTTGTGTAGGTTATTCCAGATGAGATGCTAACAATGAAACGTCCTATTAACAACAGCTCTATGGATTTCGCCTCACGGCAGTAGTTGAACATAAATGCGGCGATAAGTAGAAGACTTCCATCTATGAGGATGGCTCCTTTTCTTCCAAACTTGTCGGAAACCCAGGCACATGGATCCAATCATACCGCCAACCAGTAAAATTGAGACAACAAACGCCCACAGTACATCTATGTCACCCTCGCTCAAGTGCCAATCGTATCTTTCAATCAGTGTTGTATTGCACCAATCTTTTATAAACAAAGCGGGACTATTGACACATCCTAAGCAATATCCTATTGGAACTGAAGCACCTATTGTCGTTGCATATGCCACCATTATAAGAAGTCCACCCCATTTTTGTGGTTTTTTAACCGTTTCAATCTCAATCTCAGTAGACGAAAGAAATTCAATTTCTTCAATTCTTGTCTCACCGCGTACTATAGGATATCCAAACAAATATCTATTCATGATGGCACAATTAGTGGACGGGTAAAGAATTTTAAAAACGCCGATACAAGTAATAATATAAATTGGTACATTAGTGGACAATCTCTGTAAACTGTATTATTTGGTTATTACAGCATATCGAGAGTGCCTCCACAATTTATTGAGTTTTCACATTGTTAAATGCCCCTTCGATATCTAGAAAAACGCCTGCGACTGATTCCTTGGTTTCAAAGCATCTTCTATTGTGGATACAACCTGGTGTAGTGCCGTCTCAACTGATTTTCCTTTGAGATATGCATGTTGATTAGGACACAGCCGCGGAATTGTAATCTGTGTTCTGATGTAGTTATCACAGATTCTCTCCATTGATTTTAGTAAAAAGGACGTTAGGCTAATAGGTCTGTAGCCCTTTGCTGTCGACAAATCTTTCCCGGGTTTCGGTAGGAACACCACCCTCACCTCTTGCCATTGTGTTGGTGTGTATCCATGATATAGATATCCCCTGAAGATATTGACCAGGGTTTTCTTTAGGGTGTCTAATTCTATCCCTTTTTGCAAGAAGATGGGAAGTATTCCGTCCAAGCCCGGTGATTTGTGTGGCGCAAATGAGTTAATAGCCCAGGTCACTTTATCTGCATCAACTAGGTTCTCAGTGTCTTCCCATTTTGTATCAGTTCGAGTGACCCCACGCTTGGAAGGTGTAGCTGCCTCGCTGGAAACAGTTTGGGAAGTGTACACACATCAGCGTCTCTAAGGTATCAGCTGCGGTTGCCAAGTTATTGCCCGCCTGTAGAAGTTGATAACTTGGTGGTTCCTTGGACAGGATCTTCTTTAATCGCGCTGCTCCATTATTATCGCATATGTTGGTGCAGAAAGTTTTCCATGATTCCCTTTTAGCAGCCCTGGTGAGCTTCTTGAAGCCTCTTTTACTTTCTTTATAGGATTCCCAGTCTGCTTCTTCGTTGGTTCTTAAAGCTTTATTAAGGCGTTGTCTAGCAACCTTCCTTATTTCATGGAGGTCGCCGTTCCACCATTTTTGCTTTGCACTTCTAGGTACCGGTTTTAGAGGACAGGCGGCCTCAAAAGATTCTATAATACACTTCTGTACTTTGAGGACTTCATTGTTTAATTGGTTAATCTCAGTGTAGCTGTTATCCTGAGTTGGTGTCAGCTTTCCCTGAAGATTACTTACAAAGATGGACCAGTCAGTTTTCTTAGGATTCCTAATCATTATTTTGGATTTGTGATCAATTCCAATATCAAAACTCAACCACCTGTGGTCCGAAAAGGAGATCTCATTACTGATCCTCCAGTTCGACACCAGGTGTATAGACCTAACGTCGCATAAGGTTATATCTAATACCTCCCTTCTAATTTTATTTCCTGGATGAGGGCGATATCCGCTTTTCCTGCTAAGAGGTAAGAACAGAGGTTGGCAGTTGCCGCCCTACTGTGCTGAAGGTTTGCTTGGATTAGCTTCATTAATTCTTCCGTGGGATGAAGGGATTACAAAGCTGACCTGGTGAAAGCCGCATAATGCTTTACCCCCTTTACCTCCTTTGCGTGGTAGAGTTTCCACTTTTCTGTCTTAAGGTCCTTGTTTTGCAGCTTCATTCGTGCAAACAGCGTTGCAGGTTCCTCGATTACCCCTGGGATCCAAACGGACACCCTGGTTAATCTGGGAATCTTTCCCACCGGGAGAACCACTAGGTTGGTTCCATCCCAACCATCGAGTCTAGATGTTAGTTTAGCTAACGACTCCGTTGAGGCATTATCCTGACAGCATATGTGGTAGCGGCTGCCTTTGAAACCTGCCCTCAGGAGATTCAGGGAAGTCGTCGGATTCTCACAAAGTGTTTGGTCCAGGGCAGCATTGAGAGCTTTCTGGAACCGTTCATGAAGCTCCTCCGGTATCTTCCCATCCTCGTCGTTTCTGTTGCAGACCACCATCTCCAGGAGGTTGGCTGCTACATCCCTATACGACCTCGTGTGACGAGATTTTATGGGTGTGGCTGCCTGTCTCCTTGAAGTTGACGGCCTAATCGGGTTTTTAGATTTTGGTTGTGCGACAGTACTTCCCTCGCTCCTCCCTGACTGAGCGAGGGAGCGGATATCGTGCAGTGAAGAGGTTTGCCGAGGCATCCTCTGGTGATAGAGTAGGGTGTTCCATCCGTTCCCCGGTCAGTGTCTGTTCACTGTTTGCTTTTTGACCACGCGGGGAGACGACTTTTGGTGTTGAAGCCAGGCAGTTTGGGTTTGAAACCAAATTTCCTTGCTTCTCCATCTCCAGTCGTCTTCTTTCTTTGACCCTTTTTCGTTGTTGGGCTCCAGAGATTTTGCATTTTTTTCGGGTCGCTGACTCGTCCTCTTTATGAGCGGTCAATGTCGATGTTGTTGCACCCTCTTCGATTTTATCTGTTGCAGTGAAGAGGTGCTGCAACCCGAAGTTGTTTTTATTTTTGCTCGTGTGCGTTTTTTTTTTTGTGTTTTTGCTACTTCACTGTAGGTTCTTTTTGTTTACCTTTTAGTTTCTTGATCTCCACCCTGACCTTCCCTGGATCTATTCCAGGTATAGCTCAAGAGTATCATCGGTCCTTACTCAGCCCCTCCACCACGACAAGGTAGGCAAACGACGGAGGGGAAGTTGAGTATTTACTTGCAAAGAGAACTCATCAAGATATTTTGGAAAATTTATTTTCTATTATTCGCAGTAAAGGCGGTGGTAATAACAAAAATCCCTCCCTGTACGATTTTAATGTTTTGATGTCAAAAATTCTGTCCTCAAATCTAATTGCTTTCTCTCCTCATAGTAATTGTGCTGATGACACAATTAGGTACCTCCCAGACGCAACCGCACACATCAAGAACTTTTTTATTACCTGAAGCACGCGAGGAAACTGTATTTGATAATACTGTAATATGCGAGCTACGGCTCGAGTAGATAAAACGATATTCTGTGAAATTTATTTCTTTATTTTCTAGTCTATAAAACAATTCAAGTTCACACTATACTATTCTTCGCAAATTCTTTTCCTACAAGGTCTCTTTCCTCTCAAATCACTTTATCTCCTTTCAATTACTTAATTCACAAATCCAAACTAATTACTTCTTCTTGTTAACTCTCAACTTTCAATTTATCACAAAATTACAACTTCGCCCATTATCACTTTTCCAATCTCTTCGCCACGGTTCTAAACCAACTGCGTGGTCTGGATCGCCATCTGTCCTTATATAGCAGAAGTTTCTGATAGCCAGAAACTTCTAGCAAATTCTTCAACCACTGGAAAAAAAAAATTCTGATGTAATAATTCCAAGATGACAATCATTAAGTGCAGTTAAAATTCTCTCTTGTTCTCTCTTATCCGTGATATTATCCGAACTGTGGAGACTAATTGCAGACACGAACCTCAAATGAAAAGACACTTCGGAATTTGTTGCCTGTTCGAGGGCGTAGTTATTATGCTACATTATGTTACAATACTTTGTTCGAAAAAGTGATAAATGAAATCAAAATTACAAATGGAATTTCATTGGAAACGACTGCAATGTTATTTTACAGGATATCTGGCGTTTAAAATGCTTTTAAAAAACAAGTGTGCAAATTGTTCGAAATTATTTTTCAAAAGTGATGAACAAATTACATGTCCATCAGAATTTTTCATTCTTGCTAAGAATTTTTCCCAAAATAGTAATTTTGGAAGTCTCTTAGCACCAACTGATGAATTTTTCAATATTTGTAAGCTCCATTTCAAAGCATTCCATACAATTTTTAGAGATCGTCCGCATATTAGAAATATAAGGGAGAGAATGGCCTTGGAATGCATGAGATTAACAAACCTTAGATACTCGAACTGGTTTGATGAGCAAAACCAATGCTTTGAGCATCGCAAAGAAATTCTTTGCTTTGCACTTACAAAAAATACAAAAAATAATTACCAGTAAAAATCAAAAAATTCAAATTTTGTCAGGAAAACAAATGCAAAACAATCATGAAATTGAACCAACTACGCCAGAGTGAGAGGCACGGGGACCTCACTATAAACCAACACCCCAAGAGTACACTGGTGAATCCAATCTATGACTTTCGTCTATGTATTCAAATGAAATAATTTAATAATCCACCTCTGTAGGCCAGCAAAAGCAACAAGCAATTTGTTGTTCCAACCAATTCTTATGCACGCTTCGAACGAATTCGATCAAACTGGGACGTAAATCCCATTCGCCTGAAAAAGTGACATATTTTTTTTACTCTGCATGCGATATCTATATAACTTTATTATCCGTGCTTTAACCCTTGTACTCGTATTGTGACTGCCTAAAATTATGTGAAGACGTATGTATTTGTTTGCGTCCGTGAGAATTAAATGCACAAACTTAAATTTACGCAATTACCTACTTACATATGTATGTATGTGTATTTAGTGTGTAAAAAGTAATATAAATCAAAGAAAACCGCTTACCGTAATCCTGAACATCTGTCCAATTTTCAACTTTGTAAAGTATCAGCAACCACAACCACTACCGCATACTCGAACGCAGACCCAGACCGAAACCGCAAGCAAAACATAACAACACCGTGCAAATTGAATGGAAATGAAACCTTCCCATTTTAATGCAAGGAGAATGTGACAGCGAGACATCACACTTGACTTTCGACACTTTTACACCTATGAGAGTTAGTTGGTAAAGCTTTGCTAAAATATTTCACGACACACTTGATTTTATGCATAAAAAGAGAGGAATGAGAAATTCTATAGTTTGGAATTTACTCCGATCCGCGCACTGAACTAGAATTAGGCCACTAAACGAAACACAAATCACTACTGGTACTGAAGGGCCGAACAACTGAAACTTTGCACGCGTACACTACAGATAACGATGCACAGCATAAGAATAATATTTGGAATCCTTAAATACGATTCCCCATCGTGGATGGCATATTTCCACACCTTAGACAAGATCTGAATTACCTAAAAACACATAAATTTTTACAGACTACGATATACAAACGTAAATAGATTTTCCATTTAACAAACAAATAGTATAATAACACTATATATGTAAATTATTTTAATGCGACTTGTCAGTAGGTGCGTGTCCCTTTTAATATATTCAGGGTCGCTCAGATTACCTAGAAAGTTATAGCATAGACCAAAAGGCGGAATATAATGGAGCCTTATATTCGATTTTCAAATTACAGAGTGTTAAAAGAACATTTTGTTGTTTCTTTAATAAAATTTTACAATTTGTGTGTGTGCTTTTCCACAATCTCAAAGACCCTCCGGATTACTTAGAAAAAGAAACTTTGTACACGTACAGGCTCAAGCCCACAAGGCTTTTGATCAAAATACATATTTACAAAGAAAGTGTTTATGGGTCTTAAATACTCCTGGCCCTTATAATAAATATCTAGATTCGAGGCACAACTTTAGAGAGTCGGATTTCCGATTTTTAATTTACAAAATGCTACAAAGTACATTTTTAAAATTTCTTTCTGATATTATGCCAACGGTTGTAAAGGGCGTCCCAAAATTCACGCAAGATTTGAATTTAGCGCCATTTGTGCGATAAAGTATTGCCAACGAAAAAAAAGACAGCGTGAAAGTTCAGGCGTTTTCATTGGTTTGGCAGCTACAGTTCGCAATTCTCGTACAAAATATGGTCGGAATAGTGATTAGACTTCATCAACTGTGAAGAGATTAATTCAAAAATTCAGCAAGACTGGATCAATTAATGAGCTTAGACACTCTGGCCGTCCTTCAGCAAGTCGTTCAACACAAAACAGCGAAGCATTTCATGAGAGTGTTGTTGAGAGTCCAGGAACATCAATTCGGCACCGTGGTCAAAAATTGGACGCACGATTTGCATCTTCGTGCACACAAACTTCAATTGACTCAAGAACTGAAGCCTACTGACCACGCACAGCGAAGAGAGTTCGTTGAATGGATTATGGAACAGCATAAGTGGATGCTGATTTATCAAACAACCATTCTTCTTTGAAAATGCTACTGGTTAGTCAATAACAGTTAATGGTGCTCGCTATCGCGACACGATAATCCAGTTTTTTATGCCTAAATTACAGGATATGGATGTGGACCATATTTGGTTTCAACAAGAGAAACAATTCAATTACTGCATGAGTCATTTCCTGGTCGTGCAATTTTTTATTTCCCGTTTTGGTGATCAGAATTGGCCGCCCAGATAATGTGATTTAACGCCGTTGGACTTTTTTCTTTGGGGTTTTTTGAAGTCTAAGTCTAAAGAACACATCTATGCAAAACGGTCATTGAAAATTTCGACAGAAGAGTACGTATGTGCAAGCAAAGCTGTGGAGATGATTTACCCGATATGTTATTCCATACATAATCCTGTACTCTATACTTTATGAATCAATAAGACATTTACAATTTTTAATTAAAAACCTGTGTTTTCTATCAAAATTATTTCTTGCTTGCATTTTGAGACACCCTTTACATATGTTTGTATATGCATGCTAGAGACTGTAATTTCTAAACATTTCTTCAATCTCTAGATTTTCTAATCCCAAGATTACGGGATCCCTTAGGATTGATAGCAAAAAATATTCTTTCGCTAAATATAATTAATATTACTATTGTTAGTTACATTTACGAATAATAGTCATTTAGCAGAGGTCTCAGGCATGTTTACTGTTCTTATTCTGGAGTCATGATTTTTCTACTAACTTGGATTCTTATTATGAAATTTGATTTTAATGATACCGTAAGACTACCTACCCTCATAGTTAGACAGTGAATATGTATTTACAGACTCTACTGTTGCCGGATAGCGGAAAGATTTTATGCATTTACAACCAAAGAAGATGGGACACTTTGGCCCAAGAGCGTACATCAATGAGACTGGTATCAAAATGTAAGCTGTAAGTATAGGTACATTAAAACTGTGAAGTTCATGTTGATGGATCTTCTGATAATTTTTGTCCGTTAAACGTATCAAATGAAAAGGCAATTTCATTATCTTTCGCATAACGTAAAAATCATAACGTGAGCACAACATCCAACAATTCTCACACCAACCAGACAACTGCAATAATAAGCTTTAATAGAATTGCTTCTATTAGCAATATTTCCTTCATTGCTAACAAGAATGTATGTGTAATATACTCTAAAAGTTATACGTATATGTCGAGATTGTATATGGCATTTTAATAAGTAATTGTTTCCTTGAAAACTCTGGTGTCCTGTGGTAATTCTAGCTATATTTGGACACACGTCTATTTTGTAGCTCCCGTTTTGCTGCAGATGTTCTCCACAGTATGAACGAGCTTGCTTTATTCAAACTTAGTAAGGGAAAGTTAATTAAATTTGCCCTTCAAAATACTGGCCTTCTTCGGTTAAGGTTATTTTCCATCACAAAATCACCTAAGTGATTAGGAGTTTTTATTCTGCATAAAGCGATTTGCAGTAGCTCATAAGCATCATCGGTGTCTTCGATCAGTGGGTGAAACTTGTTTAAAATTGCAGAAGCTATTTTAAAATCATCCATCAAGTGAGGAGAAGCAAGATTAAAGAACTCTGATAGAACAGCTTAAAATCCTTTTTAAAGCGTCCATTTAAAACTTCTATAACCCACCTACAGATCGTTATACATCGCGATTTGTTTGCTTGTAGTGTTGTTAACACGTTGGCTGCCAGTGAGAGAAAAATGTATCACGGGTGATTCCAGAATATCGATTCTACCATAACAGTTAAAAGAGTTTATGAAAATTTTGAAATTAAATATAAGAGTAAATATATTTTTTTGCATAAAAAACAAAACAATTTATTCATAGTACTGAAAAAAAAAAAACAAGATATAATTAAACAAAAAAAAAAAAAAATCATAAAAAAATGTATCAAAATCAGACTTTGTGCAACTTAATGCAATTCTTAAAAATGTTGAATGCATAAAAATGGGTTTTCCGGACATTGCGACAATACGTGTTCACAAGCTTTGCCTTTTTCCTTGCGGTTGCAACGGACGCAGTAGATTTTAGCTCAGTACTTTCAACAGCGATGTCTCTTTCGCCTACCATCTGTTGTTAGTGCCGTTGAAAGTGTAAAAATATGTTTTTCTTCCATAGGTATTCGTGTAGTTAATGAATTATCTTGACCATTTAAATAAATAATGATATTTTGACGAAACTCGGATATCTGCATAGTGGGATTATTTTTGTTGTATAATGTATATGCATTTATAGCCGCTGTATTTAAGAGGATATCAAACGCAACTTTGTGGAACCAACGAATAGTTTTGCGAAGAGGACTAAAGTAACTTGCCAATTGATCAGCTAAGTCTATACCTAGGTTTCAAAAATTAGTTTACATAAATTCATGAATATTATTAAATATACTGTACCTTGTTTGCATTTATTATATTCCAAGATTACATCAGGTTTTAGAATATCTGCACCAAGCCTGTTTTTTTTTCCTGAGGGCAGAAGTGCACCAATATTTGCTGTCGACAAAAAACTAACTTCTCTTTTGTCTCTCCAGTATCCAACTACTATGACAGACTTTTCATAAGAAATGCATTCTAACTTTTTCAATGTTTGAGTTAATTTAGGCAACCCTTTTCGATTTTTTCGTAATGTTTCCTGTAGATGCGTTTTCCTATTTAGACAAGCATTAGCCAATTCAATCGAAGTGTAGAAATTGTCGACTGTTAAAGTTCGGTTCTCTCCAAAGTAACCTTCCATCAGCTTAAGGCAAATATTGGTTGAAAGGGATAGACCTGTTGTTGTGTCTGACTTTTCAGTGTATACTTTCATATTATAAGTATAGCCGTCAGTATCTGCCAATTTTAACACTTTAACACCATACTTATGTGCTTTCCCTGGAAGATATTATTATATATATATATACTATATATATATATATATATTTTAATCAATTACCAAGTTTTTACCAGCTGACCTATTTTGTTTAAAGTTTCCTATTACTTCTTGCATTATTTTGTCAACTTTAAAAAGTTTTAGATGATGTTTCGAATGCTTGGTATTCATTTTCGAAATGTATAAATTTCAATAGAATCTAAAAACGGTTACGAGACATAACATTCGGGACGAATGAGTTTCCAAATAATTTTGTTGATTTCCAATAATCTGTGATTGAAGGATATCTTACTAGACCCATATACATGACTATGGCCAAAAATTGCATGATCTCCTTACGGTCAGTATCTTTCCGTTCATTTAGTCTACTGCTCCTCCGACTTCTGGACCGATATGTAAAATTGTTTGCACTTTTATTTGTTCCCTCAACAATGATATCTAAGAACATATCCGTCAAAAATTCTATAATATTCAGACGGAGAACTGTGATCATCTTCACTAATCTGATACGGAGTGAACATTTCTGAGAATTGCTTTAAAGTGTCTCCAGTTGCGGGAGATTTCCAGGTTACCGGAATTTCTATTTGACGTTCCTCTGTTGTAATATCAGGTACTGCTACACTGACTTCCCGACTTCGATGCCCATTTTCATCAGAGGTGTTATCACTTGATGAATCACTAGTATAATCCGGGATGTAATCATTGTCCCAATCCGCACTAATAGCACCCGAACTTTCACTTGAATTATCTGTCGCTTCCAACATTTCAATTATTTGCTCGGGATCCATTTCTCTATCAATTTAATACACCAAATATAAAAATTATAAAACACGTCCACTCTCAGCTCTAACTTTACACTGAATGACTTCTTCCGCCGTGTGATCACTGGTGATACATGTTAAAAAAATTTATGTTTTGAACACAAATGTATCACCGGTGATCACTATATGGAAACATGCTCAAACATGTCCTGACAGATCCACTATTGTCTGTACAGAAGATCTCAGTTACCAATTCATCATAACATGCTTATTCCCGCTTGGCACCTGGGGAACGATTTTTGATGTGATCACCGGTGATACACTGGCATCTGGGGGGTGAAATTAGTTGTGATCATCGGGGATACACTGGCAGCCAACGTGTTAATTGCTGTTGTCCTTCCAGCAAAGATTCGGAGATATGCGCTCTGTTCCCATGAGATTCTAGGGTTGAAATTTAATCTCTGAAGCCGATATCGAGAATGAAGACATCATTCCTTCCGAAAAACTGCCCCACTGGCCTTTTTCGCTTCTGAATAGTGTGTTCATTATTGAAGCATCCAAATCAGTGGCAGCATACGGAATACTTGAAGAATATATCCATCACAGCACGTTATAAGAAATGGTTTAACCAAATTCTGATACTTATATAAACTGCACGCTTGCTTTTGAAATGCGTAATAAGATCTCGTTTGGGTGTAAAGATAAGTGCTGTCAAAAATGACTATAGCTGGTCTATCATTTTCAGATATTTCAGGATTGCCAAATAATCCATTCAGAATTAATTTATTCCTTCTCGCAACGTCTTGAACGCTCTTATGTTCCAAGCCCAAGTAGCGATGTATGTACGAACTGTCTCGATAAGCAGCTCGTAGCGGTGGACAAGTGCAGTGTCCTGCAGGATATGTCAACCAATATAGAAAGCCTTCGATTACTATCGCCTGTTCTTAAATTTGCCATGTAAGCAAAAAGCTCAGTACGTGGCTAAGTAAATCTGTGAACTTAGCCTACCCAAAACCGACATAAATGCGAGTTCATTTCATTGACATTGTGCAGATTGATTGGATTTGCAGCTATGTAGCAATGTAGCCCCAGTAAAATCACGAAATTCGGTACTATTAGCTGTACCGACATATTGAACACATGGTGATTGATTTGCACCACCTAGGACTTTGAAAGTGCATTCTCTTAGTTAATGTTGACCGAATCTTACATTATAAAACACCAAATTAAAGCCTGCAAGATGCTATTTCAACTGTAAAAAAGAGGTACGCTGTTGCTGGAGATTTTTCAGACATTAGTAATTTTTAAAAAAAATACTTTACTTTTCAAGTCTTCAGAGATTAATTGATTATTTAAAAAACTAAAACTCTTTCGTTATTCGAAAGATAATGAAAGTACTTTTCATTTTATACCAAATGCATATATTTGCGTTTATGATATATGATTTTATATGCATTTTAACGGACAAAAATCATCAGAAGATCCATCCACAACAACTTCACACAAGAAAATCTCAAAATTCCCACATATGATCATTGATGTACGCTCTTGGCTCAAGCTCCATATAAAATTGAATCAACTGAATCTGTATATCCCGTCACAGTTCATAAACCAAGAGCGGCACTAATGGAGGGTGTGACGGAAAAACTATAAAATTGTGACTGGGCGAGTAGAAGCCGCCTATTACACAAGCTTCTTATCCCTAACGCAAGGTGTCAAGCGACTCGTGCTGAGGCCTGAATGGTGTTGGGGAATCAATACAGCATCGAGAACAGAGCCTTCCAGATACCTGATGACCTCCGGAGGTAATGAAGCCTTACCACATTACAGGGGGCTATGATGTGGCTGACATCCATTTCCCCCGTACTCGTGGGAACAACATGGAAAAATTTCTAAAACAAAACAATACAGAAAACCAAAACAAACAAATACAGGAAAAAAAAAACTGGTGCAAGACCTCCCAACCATAGAAGACCCGTTCCGGAAGAGCAGATTACTGGTGTTCACCGCCAAAAGTGACAATGGATAAGAAGCAGTTAACAACTGAGACTCTATCCTTGATATCTCGGAGATAAACAACATTCCCGCGGATGAAGAAAAGAGCACATCTTGAGAACAAAGAAAGAGATCTATTCAAAGTGCTGGGAAAGAAGGTAATTTAGCTTGTCAACTTCATTAAGTCGAAAAGCAATATACATCATGATATTAGGAGACTAATGGCCGCAATTCAATCCACATACGCATGAAAAGGTCATGAAAAGGCCATTGAAAAGACCACGGAGAGTAGCAATAGATTTATTGGAAAAGCCGACCAAGTGCAACTCCCAGCAATGAGCTATCGTACAGCTGTTCTAAAATACACTGAGGCCGAACCAGAGAAGGAAATGCGCTTGACAACTCCAAAGCGTAGGCGTGAAAATAAGCTAAACAGGGAGGGTGGCCGTGGTGTAGTGGTAACATCAACGCTTGTCACGCTCTTGGTTCACGGTTCAAATCCTGATCTCAACAATCATCTATTTATTTCGTCCGAAATAAATAAAAAAGTCGATCAATTGCGAAAAGCTTAGTCAACTCTACTACGAAGGCATAACAGTGGCAGTAGTGTGGTCATATGGCTTAAATGCAACTTGATCGTGATGATGACATCAGGTGGAGGGAAAGAAATACTGTGAATCATGAGCAACGACAAAAAGCAAAACAAACAAGCTCCCCAGTTATCTGGATGCCACCCTTGGAGTTTACTGAAACTTAATACCACCTAAGTTTCAAACCCACTACACCAATCTTTCTTTCTCTCTCTCTCTCAATTTCTACAGCAAAAACAAAAAGGCTGCTGCCAGACGGGATGAAGACACACCAGTACAACTAAACCAGAAGCAGTTAAAAAATGGGAGCGAGTTGATGCAAGGACAAAGAGTACCACTTTCGTGCACCACCTGAGTCGCGGTCTTCCTCTACTGCACTGTCCCTCGGGAATGGATTCGAAAATCTTTCGGACCGGAGTATTGGTGTCCATGCGCTCTACATGACCCAGCCACCTCAGTCGTTAGACCTTCACTCTCCTGGCTAAGTCGATGGTCGCTGTACCGCCCGTACAGTTCGTCGTTGTATCTCCTCCTCCACTCACCAGCTATGTAGACGGAACCAAAAATCACCCGAAAAATTTTCCTCTCTAAACAGCCAAAGCAACTTTAACCACTTTTGATAAGTCCATACCTCTGCACCATACAGTAGGACTGGGATGATTATAAAGGGTCACTGGGTTTTATAAAGGGTCACTTTAGCTGTTCAAGAGAGGGCTTTGCTACTCAATTGCCTTCTTAGCCCAAAGAAGCAGCGGTTGACAAGAGTTATTCTTCGTTTGATATCAGTGCTCGTGTTGTTTTCTGAATTTATAGCGGATCCTAAGGTAGACAAAGCCCCTAACTACCTCAAAGTTATATCTGTCTACCGTGACGTTCTGCCGAGACCTCGATGTTGGTTGCCTTGGTCTTGGCCTCATCGACCATAAAACCTATCTTCGACGCTTCCGCCTCAATACTCACGAAATAGCTACTGACATCACGCTGCTTTCTTCCCATTATGTCAATATCGTCAGCATATGCGAGTAATTGGGCAGACTTTTGAAAGATTGTGCCTCTGGTGTTGGCCCGTAAGTTTTGCACTATTCTTTCAAGAACGATGTTAAAGAAATCGCATGACAGCGCGTCGCCTTGTCTGAATCCTTTTTTGACATCAAAAGTCTCGGTGAGGTCCTTACCGACCGTGATGGAGCAGCGTGCATTCTCCATCGCCATCCTGCACAAAAGGACGAGTTTGGCAGGGATGTCGAAACTAGACATTGCTTTATATAGCTCGTCTCTATAAATACTATCATATGCTGTCTTAAAATCGATGAATAGGTGGTGAGTATCGATTTGAAGCTCCTGCATTTTTTCCAAGATCTGCGTAGTGTGACGGTGGACTTTCCTGGCCTAAAGCCACACTGATATGGACCGATCTGGTTGTTAACGAATGGCTTCAGGCATTCACACAACACAGCAGATAAGATCTTATAAGCGATGTTCAGTAGACTGATGGCTCTCTAGTTGGCGTAGTTCAGATGGTCTCATTATTTAGGATCATCGGACATACTTTCATACGACCATATTTTACAGATGAGTTAGCGCATGCTCCTTACCAAGCCATCGCCGGCCGATTTGAACAGTTCGGCAGATAGGCCGTCAGCTCCAGCAACTTTGTTAAACTTAAATTTAGATATGCTATCTTCACTTCGTCTAAATCGGGTGGACGGAATTGTTGATCTACATCGTCCAGGTTGATTGGTCCATTCTGCCTGACAGCGGGATTCGATTCGTCGTCACCGTTATACAGTCCGCATAAATGGTTCATACATATCCTCAGCATCAACTGCGTTTCTACCGCGATATTCCCTTGATCGTCCTTGCAGACTTCGGTTAAGAAGTAACTCGTTATCGAAATGTGAAGATTTGGCATTACCGCTCTCGTAATCGAGCATTCACTATCGAAATGTGAGATGACAGCACACGTTATAGTGCATCATTTCATTCGAACACTAATGTGCTGTCGAGTCGTCCAACGAAACAACAAAGATGTGAGTATTTTTGTTTTAAATTTTTTTTTTTAAGGAATTTACTAATACAATCTCTGTTTTTTTTATTAAGGTCTAATCTGAACAAAATTAATTTATTAGAGAAAAATATTCTGGCCAAACTCCCCGATTATTTTTTTTTTTAAATGTGGCTGATAAATACACAAAAATTTTATTTCCGTTTTTGTTCGCGTATGCTTATACTTACATAGCATTTGGCAATGGAAACGGATTGCTCCTATATCTTAAGCGCCGGCGCTCAACGCGTTCGCGATATTCATCGTCTGAATCCGAGAACAAATAAAATAATAGATCCATTAATGACTTTAATTTCACTGCAAATGATATTGTAATATGCGAGCTACGGCTCGAGTAGATAAAACAATATTCTGTGAAATTATTTCTTTATTTTCTAGTCTCTAGAACAATTCAGGTTCACACTATACTATTCTTCGCAATTCTTTTCTTACAAGGTCTCTGTCCTCTCAAATCACTTTATCTCCTTTCAATTACTTAATTCACAAATCCAAACTAATTACTTCTTCTTGTTAAATCTCAACTTTCAATTTATCACAAAATTACAACTTCGCCCATTATCACTTTTCTAATCTCATCGCCACAGTTTAGAAACTACTGCTCCCTTTCTGATCGCCATCTGTCCTTATATAGCAGAAGTTTCTGATAGCCAGAAACTTCTAGCAAATTCTTCGACCACTGGAACAAGAGAAATTCCAAGATGACAATCATTCTTGCAGTTATAATTCCCTCTCATCCGTGATATTATCCGTCTCTTTCGTAAACATGAACTGTGGAAACCGCAGACACGAACCTCGAATGAAAGGACAGTTCGAACCAAAATTCTGCCAGAATGAAAAGTCACTTCGGAATTTGTTGCATCATACTTTTAGGGAGCGTAGTTATTATTATGCTACAATATTTTTCTCTTTTGTATATCACCCGGAGAAACGTCACTTTGTGAGTTGTAGTAGAATTTCTCTAGTACAATTTCATTTTCATTCGACACGTGAGCTTTCGAGTGCCATCATCTCAATGAGGTTAATCGATTATTCGATCACGAGTCCTACTCACTCACTCGTTATTGATTGCGGTATTTTGGCCCCTGGGGTTTCGTTGTGGTGGCTGAGTGAAACCCAGCACACCAGAAGCGGCATCAATATAAATACTCGATAGGACGTCTAAAGAGATTAAGGGAGACTCGATCGGAAAAGGATTTCGCGATCTCTTGCAATTGTAGCAATCCGAGGTTAAACTTCCGCACATTATTTCCTTGTTTTGGGGGTGTTCAGCATGTCCGCTACGGCACATTGACTACAAGAAGATAGTGATCCGAATAAATGTTGGTACCTCGGAAAGTTCGGACATCCATAATACCTTGCATCGATCGCAACGTGCTCAATCTGGTTGACAGTTGATTGCTCAGGAATATCGAGATGCGGGAACCACGTACTAGCTACGACAACAATTCGCCCGGCAGCAAAGACAATCAGAGGTGGTGACGTGTAGGCTGCACTTTCCGACTGTACTACCAAAGATGCCCTCTCTTCCTAGCTTTGCTTTGTCCAAGAGGTCGTGGAACCTGTCTTTGGTGTCGTCGTCTTTCTCCGTTTGCCGAGGGTTCATAAAAAAAAACAATTTTATTTCAATTCCGTAATCAGTTACTTTCTTACTGTTACTTATTCCTATTTTTTTTTACAGATCAGCAAATAATTTTATATTTTTAATTCTTTAGGTATTATATTGAAATAATTAATTTGACACTGCGATGTTTCCGCTGACTTATTTCCCACTGTGAATGACTTGGGATTTCACCTGCTATTGATATACAGGGTCTTCCAATAGGGACTTCCGAACTTTGCCAGTTGATAGCGGCCATATTGTTGAAGTTACATCTGTCAAATTGGCTGTCAGTCTGTTTTGTCAAATCACCATGGATATAGTGTTCAACAACACGTGCAAATAATAAAATTGTTTTACCAAAATGGGTGTTTTGTTCGGGCAACGTTCCGCGCGCTTCGCCCATTTTACGGTCGCCATAATCGGCCTTCCGAGAAAACTATTCGCAGTGTGGTGAATAAATTTGAGTCTACTGGTTTAGTAAACGATTAACCAACGCCCGTACGTCGACGAAACGCAAGATCTGCCGAAAACATCGCCGCTGTCCGTGAGAGTGTGCAGGAGAATCTGATTTCGCGTCGCTCACAAGAACTCGGCCTTTCACCGACCATAACTTGGCGAATTTTGCATCGTGACTTGGGCCTGCACCCGTACAAAATTCAACTGACCCAGGAGCTGAAGGTAAACGACCATAGACAACGACGTGTGTTCGCTGAATGGGCTCTGGAGCAGTTGGAAACTGACCCTAATTTTCATCGAAAAATCATCTTCAGCGATGAGGCCCATTTCTGGATGAATGGGTACGTCAACCAACGAAATTGTCGAATTTGGGACGATACCAATCCACATGAGATCCAAGAGCGTCCAATGCATCCCGAAAAAGCCACTGTTTGGTGTGAATTTTGGGTTGGCGGCGTCATTGGTCCATATTTCTTTGAGAACGACGTTGGCCAGCGCTATAGGTCGATGATTACCAACTTCTTTTGGCCTGAATTGGATCATATGGACACCAGCGAAATGTGGTTTCAACAGGACGGCGCTACGTGCCACACAGCTCACGCCACATTAGAAATTCTGCACGGGCGGTTCGAGAGCATGGTCATCTCACGTGGAGGTGATGTGAACCCGTTAGACTTTTACTTGTGGGGTTTTCTGAAGTCGTAGGTCTATGCGAATAAGCCATAAACCACAGCGGCCCTCAAAGCCAACATAACCCATGCCATCGGTCAAATTTAGCCTTATTTATGCGCCAGAGTCATTGAAAATTGGACTAGAAGCCTTTTCACAACTGGACGACATCACCTATGTCAGCAGTTGCATGACACATATAACGAATTGGAGCGTAAGTTACATATACACGAAAAGCGATCACCAGGCAATCATATGCGAACTCCACCTAAAAGCAAAGAGCTCCCAAGCAACACCACCACTGCAACAACAATTGATGGGTGGTGCTGGAAAAAATTGCTCCCGCGTCTTCTTTTTTACTTATGCTCTCTATTTGAAACTTGTAAAGCAACTCTGCTTTCTTTCTTGCACCAAACGTTATTCCATTGCTGGCTTGTCTAATTGACAGGTTTACGGACTTGCCTTGGCCGAGCTTTTCGGTGATCTGTCGACAGTTCTGGTCCACGATTCGGGGTAAAAGCTGGTATCCAAATTCCTTTAACACTCATTATTAATTTTAAAAACCAATATTTTTCTAACTTGTTTTCCTATTTTTTTTAAAATAAATATTTTTTTCTTAAAAATTTTTTTTTTTTTTTTTAATTGTTCAATTTCAATTAAATAGGTCGACTAATTGTATAAACACCATTTGGTCAACTGTCATTCAAACTTCTTAGAAATAACCCATTGCCATGCACAAAAAAACCTACAACACAGTTTATCTTTGAGCTTATTGCCGTAAGTGTTCATTGAAATATTAGGTCTGTTCCCATACTTGAGCATGCTGCGATGGTGGACTAGTTCAATGAGTAACCGATCGATGTTACTCTAATGACCAAGCCTTACGAGTTTCAACATCTGTCTTATTGATCAACAAATAAATCTCTCCTCTGATTTTAACCCCGCCAACCCGCGAATTACCTCACTGTAGTTCAACGTAGGTACATTACTTTCACGGAGTTAGTGGAAGACGATTTTCGCTGAGGTGAAAACACTTCTGAACTCAATATTAAGCAAGAACTATAAAATAGTAGCTTGGAACAATGATGTTTGGAAAATTAATATTCCAGATTCCGATACATACAAAGCTCTTGCGAAGAAGTTTAGTAAAACTTAAATTCAATGATTTACTTACATACATACATATTTGGCGCAACAGCTCTTTAAGTGCCAGGGGCCTAGCTTCTCGCAACCACTCGTGTTGTGTGCGTTATATTTTTCACACGAATGGAAGGGACCTACAGTTTAGTGCCGTATCCGAACGGAAATTTGTTTTGAGAAGCTTTCTCGTGACAACAATACTCTCGGATGTTTGTCAGACGTTCGCGAGAGGTGGGATCGTGAAAAAACTTTTTGGTGTTTTCTGGGATTCGAACTTGGAACCTCTTGCGTAGTGATCCGACACACTAACCACTACGCCTCGACGCCCACTAATGATTTACTTATGAAGACAAAAATAACAGACTCTTCAAGGTTATGGCCAGGAATCTCCATCCAACATGTGATAGGCAAAGCATTATAGAAGATTTGCAACATCCAAAAAAAGAGAAAATAGACAGATGAAGAAAGAAAGTAAGTAGTATCCAACATAGCACTTCCACTCTATGCTGACATTTGACAACAAAGAGAAAGCAGAAAATATATACAAACTATGCTCCATTCTTAACATGAGAGTTAAAATTGAACCACTGCGAAAAACATCTGACGCAATGCCATAGTGCAAGAAATGTCAAGGTTTTAACCACACGGAGAAATATTGCTCGTGTGAAGCAAGATGTGTCAGATGTACCGGAAAACACTTAACACAAAACTGTACTGCCAGTAAAAACATCCTGCAAGATATAGGGGATGTGCCTAAGAACTGCAAAAAATCCAGCAACGAAAATCACAAATACAAAAGAAAAGGAAAGTAGAAAACTAGCTACCCCATCAAAGAAGGTCAAACATCATAACAAATAGAAAAACAGGGGACTCCTGAAGAAATTACTAAAAAAAAAAAACACAAAAGAGAATATTATGCAAAAAGAACCTACTAAGACATTAATTAAAAAGAGACAACCTACTACTAGTAAAGTAATTAGTTAACACCAAGAACTCAACAAAGTTGTGAAACACAACGATAGCCAAATATTGGAGAAAACACTTAATATCCTAGATAAACTAAACAGAAGACTTGAAGAACAAAAAGACACAAATAATAAAATATTTGAAAAATTCAAGCAATTAGACAAGTTTATCAAATACAAAGTGACTAAAAAATCAGTGTGAATAATGGACTAAGAATTGTGACCTGGAATGCAAATAGAGCACATTGAAGAGTTATTAGTTTTCTTAAATACGGAAAAAATAGATATTTGCTTAATCACAGAAAGCCACTAACTATCTGGATATTGTTGTTATCATGATATTCATCCAGCGAATAAGGCAAGAGGAGGATCTGCGTTACTCGTAAAAGACTTAATCAAACATTACGAAGACTCGAAAATTGAAGAAAACAAAATGCAAGTTACAACCAAAATGTACACGCATTAAACAAAATTTGCAATATGCTGTCCACCAAAACATAATCTACAAAAAGACGACTAAGTTAGATTTTTCCAAAGAGACTTCTATCTAAGAAAAGGAATATCTGATAACTACATTTATGTAGGAAATAAAGATTATCTGTCGTCACATCATTCTCCTCTTCTTATGACGATTAGTGTAAGTGTACTGAAAACTGAAAGTCAACCACGTCTTATAAATCATAAAAAAATGGCTCCTATTCAGACAAAATTAGAAGATAGCATAACATACCCCATTTAAACTAGAAGAAGAAATTGAGCTATTTAATACAAATATCCAGCACCCCTATTTACCAAAAAAGAGGAATGTAGACATAAGCTATGCAGTTAAAGAATTAATCAGGAAAAAACACAAATCTCGTAAAACTTGGCAAAGAATCCGAACACTTGAGAATAAAAAGATTCTTAACGCATTGTGCAATAAACTCATGAGGCTTCTAAAAAATGTAAAGAACGAATCAGTTGGTAAATACTTGAATAATCTATCAGCCCAAAAGGATACAGAATATTCGCTATGGAAAGCTGTCAAATTCTTAAAAAAAATCAGGAAAAAAAGTACCGTCCAATTAATCAATAAAATGGGTCAATAAATGACAAAGAAAAGACTAATTTCTTCGCAGATCACTTGCAGGAAACCTTCCAACCACTTCCTAGGTAAACTGCATACGAAAACCTATTTCTGCATATAACATTACAAGAACTAAAATGCGAAAGTAAAAGTAACATAAATGCAAAAAAGCACCGGGCTATGATTTGATAACAGGACAAATGCTTAATGAGTTCCCGGATAAAGCTAAACGTAAACTGTTACTTATAATTGCAGCACTCAGGCTAAAGTATGTTCCGATGCAATGGAAAGTGGCAGAAGTAATCATGATTCTGAACCCAGATAAGTCGCCAAATGAAATGAAATCGTAGACCTATTTCGCTCCTACCCGTATACGAGTACCAAAGCTATTTGAAAAACTGCTTTTGAAAAGACTCAAACCAATAATATAAGAAAGAAATCTTGTACATAGGATTGCGAGTACAATAGCAAAACCTCTTGAGAACAAAAAAGTCAGTTCAGCCGTCTTTCTAGACGTAGCACAAGCGTTTCTTAGTCTGACATCGGACTAGAATTTGAACTGCAAAGAGATCTCCCCGAAGAGTTCTGCTTGATTCTTAAATCTTATATCGCAGATCGTTACTTTCGAGTGAGATATGAAGATAAATATTTTAATTTAAAATATCCGCAGGAGTTCCACAAGGAAGTGCCTCGGGACCAATCCTTTATTTTTATTTTTATTTTAATTTTTATAATTTGCGCCCTTAAAATATTTACCCTTATACTACTTCAAGACACGTGCGTTTTTTGGGGAAATTGGGAAGAGATAGAGAGAAAGAAATATTAGTGTAGTGGTTTGAAACTCAGGTGTTATCAAGTTTCAGTAAACTCCAAGGGTGACGTCCAGATAACTGGGGAGCATTTTTGTTTTGCTGTTATTGTCGTTTCTTATGATTCACAGTATTCTTTTCCGTCCTCCTGATGTCATCATCACAATCAAGTTGCATTTTCAGCCATATGAGCACCCTACTGCCAGTGTTATGCCTTCGCAGTAGAATCGACTTTTTAATTTATTTCTTAAGAATAGATAATTCTTGACATCAGGATTTGAACCGTGAACCTGCAGCGTGACAAGCGATAAGACACCTACCTCAGCAGGAAAAAGCTAACTTGGCGGCTTTCGCTGACGACAATTGATATGCAATTATGACTATTGGCGACAATGCTGATAAAGCAGAGAAAGAACTATAAAAGGCTATTAAATCTGTACTTGATTGGACAAAAAAATGGAGACTAAAGCTTCATGAAACTAAATCTATCCATATCAACTTTACTAACAGAAGAATAAATACTGTAAGAGATAATATTGATGGATAAGAAATTCCATGTGCATTACTGCTAAATATATGGACACCAACGATATTTGAGTATGTCAAAAAGAAAAAAAAGGAACACAGACAAATGCGTTGGTTAATGGGAATGGATTCCCAGCTATCAATTGACAACAAACTGCTATTATACAGGGTCTTCCAATAGGGACAATAGGGACCGAAATTTGACAGTAGATAGCGGCCTTATTGTTGAAGCTACATCTGTCAAATTGGCTGTCATTTATTCAGTCTGTTTTGCCAAATCACCATGGATGGATATACGAGTAGCGTTCTACAACACGTGCAAATAATAAAATTGTTTTATCAAAATGGATGTTCTGTCCGGGCAACGTTCCGCGCGCTTCGCCCATTTTACGGTTGCCAATCGTCCTTCCGAGAGGACTATTCGCAGTGTGATGGATAAATTTGAGTCCACTGGTTCAGTAAACGATCAACCAACACCCGTACGTCGACGAAACGAAAGATCTGCCGAAAACTCGGCCTTTCGCAGACCACAACTTGGTGAATTTTGCGTCCTGACTTGGGCCTGAACCCGTACAAAATTCAACTGATCCAGGAGCTGAAGGTAAACGACCGTAAACGACGTGTGTTCGCTGAAGATCTGCCAAAAATATCGCCGCTGTCCGTGAGAGTATGCAGGAGAATCCGAGGCAGTCGATTTCGCGTCGCTCACAAGAACTCGGCCTTTCGCAGACCACAACTTGGTGAATTTTGCGTCGTGACTTGGGCCTGCACCCATACAAAATTCAACTGACCCAGGAGCTGAAGGTAAATGACCATAGATAACGATGTGTGTTCGCTGAATGGGCTCTGGAGCAGTTGGACACTGACCCTAATTTTCATCGAAAAATCATCTTCAGCGATGAGGCCCATTTCTGAATGAATGGGTACGTCAACAAACAAAATTGTTGAATTTGGGACTAAACCAATCCACATGAGATCCAAGAGCGTCCAATGCATCCCGAAAAAGTCACTGTTTGGTGTGGATATGGGCTGGCGGCGTCATCGGTACATATTTCTTTGAGAACGACGTTGGCCAGGCCATCACCGTCAACGTCGAGCGCTATAGGCCGATGATTACTAACTTCTTTTGGCCTGAATTGGATCATATGGACACCAACGATATGTGGTGTCCATACAACAGGACGGCGCTACGTGCCACACAGCTCTCGCCACATTGGAAATTCTGCAGGAGCGATTCGAGGGCATGGTGAATTCACGTGGATGTGATATGAACTGGCCACCGAGATCGTGCGATTTGACCCCGTTAGACTTTTTCTTGTGGGGTTTTCTGAAGTCGCAGGTCTATGCGAATAAGCCACAAACCACAGCGGCCCTCAAAGCCAACATAACCCATGCCATCGGTCAAATTCAGCATGATTTATGCGCCAGAGTCATGGAAAATTGGACATTTCGGATGCGCGCCACCCAGAGAAGCTGCGGCGGACATTTGAACGATGTTATATTCCGTACATAATGGCATCGATAGGCCTTTCAAAATACTTTGTTTTATTTAAATTTAAAGATAGGAAGCGCTTTGTGAAAGACCCTTTATAAACAAGTTCTGAGACCTGTGTGGACGTATGGAATACAACTTTGGGGTCGTACCAAAAAGACAAATCTAAGAATGATACAAACATTCCTACACAGAGATTTACAAGTAGACAATGTTAGTTAAATTGTTAAAAAAATATGCATTTAGGTACTACCAATAACTCCAAGACCATTTAAATCCTCAAATACAATACATGGTGGCTTAAAAGATTAAGGCCGTATGACTTAATATCTTAACGAAAAACTAGATATAAATATAAAAGCATAACCGTTTAAGTATATATATGTATGTACATGTACAGGTAGGTATACCTATAATCTATAAATAAAATTTAAGTACCTACAAAATTAATTTCGGGGTCAGCTAATGAGCCCCCTCCAAAACGTTACTAATATATTAGAAAAAAGTTACTGGATGAGACATCCTCTCAGTTGCAATATTAGGAGGTGCTTCCTGCTTGGGATGTTTTCTCATACTATGCAATCCACTGAATTCGAAATCATGTTCGAAGATTTTAACAGTTGTTTGTTTGTGAAAAAAAAATAAATAAAAACGATTATGTTTAAAATTGGTGTTATGGTGTACTAATTGTGGAGGAACAAGAAAGACAAAATAGTGAGATACGCGTAATACGAAGAACTTTAAGAGATAAATCTAATCGTTTGGAATTGGCACCAACCATGTAAGCAAGGGCGGATCCAGGATTTATTTCTGGGAGGGGCACAAAGGCCAGATAGGTAAAGAGTGTACCCCATAGTATTCTAATTGCTAGTGTTTTTTCGACTGGCCTGTTTTATCCGAATCGTGTCTCCGCCCTTGCATGTAAGATAATTCGTTCTTGCAAAATGGTTTTAAATGTTAAATGTTTTTAAATATCTATTGGATGTTTTAATAGAATCCTTGCTACCATCATAAAAATGTTCCGCTGTGCACAATATTTGCGTACACTATAAAGCAGATATTTCAATGGAGAATCTAGCAGAGATATTTGGCGTAGACGATGCAAATATGTCTAATGGAATTACTTCGCCTTCGGCGGAAGGGCAGCGTATACGGAGAGAAATAGCTGTTATTTTAACCCCTCATAGCAGAAAAAACACATGAATCATAAAAAATAACCATAAAATATATTTACTTAAGAACATAAAGAAAAATACGAACACAAGATTTCATTTTATTATTTCATGATTTGGTAAAAAAAAAAAACACAACAAGTGTTGATAACACTTCTGGGGTTTGATGTAAGTTTTCTTTATTAGAAATATGAAATGTGTCTTCACTGCCTGACAGAAAATTATGATTATCCAAAGAAGAGGTGTGGTGTTTCATCAAAAAGCTTCATCCAGTTGCAAGTCGCCCTTCGTTTTGTTCTACTCTTCCAGATTGAAAGATTCATTAAAGTTTCATTTTTTTAGAGCAAGACTGTAATCCCAACTTTAAGGCACCCACTGGTGCATTGAACATATCTTTATCAAAGCTTTTCAGATATATTCATTTGAATGTTGACTTCACTGGCGGTACAACTATTTAGTTCTTTTCCTGATTTTTCCAAATTTAATTTTGCTCTTCCTTACTCCACCTAGTGAAGCCGTTGGCAATGTCTGGATATTTCTCCATCCAGCTAATTAATATTTCACTCTGTCTTTAATTTGTTGCATTCGACCTAGAAATGTAAATACATGCACACTCCTAAGTATTTTCACCAGAATTCAAACAAAAATCTATATGTGTATTTTATAAAATTTTTCGAAAAATATGCGAACTTGTTTTTCTTTGTTCAATATTCTGTGAAAATTTCCATCGGAAAGTTATTCACAATAGGGAAAACTTTTTCCTTTCCCTTTCGAACATTGTTCACAATACCGGGTATTCCGATAAGAGAACAACTTCGGGAAGTATTTTATTCATGATAGGGGTGAATAAGTCTTATTTGTGTATATTTTTATAATCTTTGTTTGAAACAGCTAAATGTTGCTAAATAAAATATACAAGTATGAATGAATAAAAAACAAAAAGAGGATAAAAAGGGAAGTTTAAGAGTTTATTGGTCCAAGTAAAATCTCATATTAATACTAGGTTTAAGGATTGTATTTTGCTGTACGCTGTCTCCTAACTTGGTATCTTGCAAAATTCAAGCAAATTCTTGACAAAATTATTATAATAGGTGTAACGCTTGAAATCTGGAAATGTTCTCCCTAATAAAAATAATATTTTGGCGAGAATTCAAGAAAAAAATTAGTGCCATATTTCACTATATATTCAGTATCGTTGCAACAGGCAATGTTATTTTCTGGTCAGACGTGCTACTATCATAATGGCGAGCAAAGAAGAAGAGCAGCGAATTACAATAGTGAACGAATATCTGCAAAATCCAAATATTCCATTGTATATAATTGCAAAGAAATTAAAAGTGGCTGTTTCAACGGTATATTCGGTTATAAATAATTACAAGGAAACCCTGTCAGTCCAGAGAAAGGCAGGTTCGGGTCGAAAACTTGGACCTCTGGACCCCAGACTTCAAGCTAATATTGAGTGCACTTTTAAGAGAAACCCCAACCTTTCTGTTCGAGGCGCAGCGAAAAAGCTTTCCACATCAACTGGTACTATCCAGCGCGCTAAAGTTAGAGCTAGATTATCATCGTATAAAGTAAAAAAGGTACCAGATCGCGACGAATCAAAGCAAAAGGAAGCAATACGTCGATCTCGAAAGCTTTACGAAAATTTTTTTGACAAAATACGATTGCTGTGTAATGGATGACGAGACTTACTGTGTTGCCGACTTTGCTCAAATTCCAGGCAATGAATATTACGTTGCAAATTTTGTTGGTGGCGTTGATGCAAAATTTAGGACCCGTCGAGCTTCGAAATTCCCCAAAAAATTCCTCATTTAGCAGGCTATCTGCTCCTGTGGCAAAAAAAAAGTGAGGAATTCATCACTCATGGCACAACATCTACATCAAGAAATGTTTACAAAAGCGTCTGCTTAAGTTTATTAGAGAGCATAAGAAATCGGTTCTATTTTGGCCGGATTGGGCGACATCACACTATGCGAAAAGGACGCTTGAGTTTTTTATTCAAAATAAGATAAATGTTATGCCAAAGGATGCTAATCCTCCTAATTGTCCAGAACTCCGCCCCATAGAAACGTTTTGAGCTCTAATGAAAGCTAAGTTAAAGACAAATGGTGGAGTATACGAAACGGAACAAACTTTTCGAAAAAAGTGGAGACAAGTGGCCAAAACCTTAACCGAAGATGATGTTCAAGCCTTAATGAGAGGTGTGAAAAGCAAAGTCCGTGCGTTTTGGCACGATCCAAAATAATTATTATTTTTAAGTATATATTATAAAACCAAACATGTATCTAATAAATGAGTGAAAAAAAAAAATATTTTTATGAGTTTTTACTTACAAAAAAAACATATTTCCTTTTCCAGATTTCAAGCGTCACACACTATAGTTTGTGGAAATTTATTTTTTTGTTAGACTATTACATCAGTTTATTTTCCTACCTATCCAATAAAGTGCTGGTAAAATATTTGCAGAGGCACAAAATTTCTCTACGAATTGGCCTGAATTTCATACTAAAAAGTAAGATTTTGGTTTCCATTTGACCTAAATGTTCGTATGTCTGGTATGGCAATTTTGATAACCTTGAACTTCGTATTAGGCTATTTCATGTGCAATGTTTAAGATGTATTTTCCATACCTTTATATATCCTCTTTAATTCCATTAAACCTATGTCAACATAAAATAAATCGGCAAGAACGACTCCGTCCGAACAATAAATTTTGTTACGTATGAAATTCAGACAGAGCGTTCTGCACGAAATTTTCTGATATAATTTCTAAATAATTGAACCGATGTATTTGTTAGCTAGAATATTTTCTTGGGGACGTAGGGAAACAACCAAATTAATAAGAATATCGAAATCAGACTTATTTGTCATTCACCCTTATTATGAGTGGCGTTAAACGCCTCGTCAAAAATCGACAGTGCAAATCGGCATTATAGCTGGCGTTACGCCAGTGGTTTAACGCCATTTCCATCAGCTGTCATTTTATGTTTTGTGTAACGTAATTCTTGTTCTACAGTTGGCGTTTAAAGTCTCTTTATCGGAATTCTATTTGTCGTTTAAGTGTGGCAAAACGCTTAGTTAAAAGCCAGTTTTTTATCATAGAGGAATTAATAAACGCCAGGCATTAAAAATTAGTTTAAAATGTAGGTTTTGTTGAATCCCTCCATATATTTAGTTTAATTTGTATTTTTTAAGGGTAAAAATAACAAACAATAAACAAATGAAGCGGCTAGTCGAGCTGATGGAACAAAATGTAAGCTTGGAAACCAATTTCAAAAGAGGTGTGCCACAAACGCATTCGCAGAAAACTGGGTGAGAAGAGGTAGCTTCTATATTAAGTGGCTAAGGGTCACCAATACAGGACTATAAAGAATGGCAAAAAGCAAGAAAATAAAATGTAAAGTTAGGCAAAACCACTAACCATTATATAATTATAGGTTTGGTTGGATGTCAAATTCAAAGTGAAAAAGTCCACTTAGGCTTTACTTCCTTCTTCCTCCGTGCTTTGGAATTGTATACATTGCGGACAAATGGAGTTCTCCATTGCAACAGTTATTTAATTCAAAATCCTACTTACCGTAGGTTGTGCTAATCCTGAAACAAAATCGTTGCCTACACCCTTTTGGTAACTACCCTCAGGAAAGAACCTTAAGGTTGCCGCAAGTTTAAGTATTTCTGGCACAGAAAATGGCATTGTTGTTTCAGGAAGCCTTTCCTGCACTTCATTGAGAACATAAACAAATGCCTCTTTGTTTAGCCGAAAGAACATTTTAAATCTGAATGAGAATGGTTTACTTTCCATTTTAAAATCTGCATACATAGCATCTGGTAAGTCCAAGGATTGGACTTCGATCTAATACTTCTCCGTATTCGCATTAGATCCGTTTTCTGTGCTTCCTCTTGGTCTTCATCTTCACTACTATCCAGCATTAAAATCAAAATGCTGTCCATATTTTGTTCAAATTCTATGATTCACTAAAAACCCACGTACTTTTGCACTCAAGTATAAGAATAATAAGGGTGAATAATAAAAGATGTTAGCAGGCAACTGTCAATGTCAGTTTTTTCTGTGGAACGTAAGTAAAACAACACTCAAGGTGTTTCACTCCCGTAATACCGACACTACAACGCCAGTAAACTGCCACGACTCAAAAAATGACAGGAGTCGATCAACTTAAACGCCAATCGTAATGTGATTGTCTCTGATTTTTTTTTAAGTATTTGGGTCACATTCTTTGGAAATGCGGGGAGGGAGCACTCATTTTTCATAGACATTCCTCCACAGTGAGAAAATTTAAAAATTTTTAAATAAGTAACTATTTTTGGATTCTACTCAAAAAGATCTTTTCAACAACGGGTCACATGGCTATATACGAATAAACAAAATTGTACTGCGACATGACTTGTGTAATAATCATGCATAAAGCATTTATATCATAGTTAATCATGTTAATCATAGGATTTACATCATAGTTTACGAGATTGAAGTTGAAGACGGACGAGCTAGCGAGAGAAATAGGATTCGCTAAAAATACTGAAATCCCCCGGATTTTCGATTTAGTAATCCCGGGATTGCAGTCCCGATGGATTATTGTATGAAACTATTGATTTTTAATTTACTTTGCAAAAAAACCTAACCCATTACGTTATGCAGTGGAAGATTTACTAGTAAGGCAGTATATATATTTTGAATCAGAACAAAATTCTAGCCCCCATAGCTAGGAACGGGGGGAATAGAGACCCATCCTCAAGTACAATTTTTTTCTTGCACCTATAAAAGAAAATATTGGTTTCTTGAAAATGTACGATCTCGAGATGTTGATCAAACTTGACATTATTATTATAGAGAATCTAAAAAAAAAAAGTGGAGGTGATGTTTGCTAGTACGAATTATGATGGAATATATTAACCAGAATATTTGTACTTTCAATTGAACCAAAGATTATAACAATATTCAAAGAAAAAAGCGTTCAAGAGAGAGAGAACACTATATCAATTACTCCTTCGAGTGTTCTAAAGTAAGTCAAAAACAGTGTCTAATAAAGTTTCGAAATTATGAGGACTGCCCTTAATGAAACATCTGAAAAACACTGGGATGTATTTTTTTTTTTTAATTTTTCATTTTATTTCGAAACGAACTAAATTACATAAATTAATTTTTGTTTAGTAAATATATATTTTTTTTAGTTTCTTTCTTCTTTTTATTCTCTGATTCTTTTTTAATATAATGAGACAATAATTCTGACTAGAGAAGAGAGTGTCATGCGTTTGTTTTAAAAATGTATTGCAAAAAAGATATTTTTGTTTTAATTTTCTTCATCGTTCGTTTGGGGGGCTAAGAGGGTTTTGTTGTTTGTTTATGTTTTCACAATTGTTTTTTTACGTTTTATTTATTACATAAATTACATAAAACACATAAAATTGTATTGTAAATAATATGTATATTGGTTTAGTTGTCTTTTGGAAATTACATTCATATAATAATGGATAATAATAATAATAATTAGAAGAAATACATTCTTTGTGTTACGTGTTTTTTTGTTTTTGTTTTTTTTTTTTTTTTTGTCAATTTAATTTAATTATTGTAATAATAATGAATAATAATTGTAATTATATCGACTAGAATAATATAATATATTAAATTTGTTTTCTTTTTTTCAATATTCTTTAAAAATTTGTAAGCAAAATGACATACATTATATTTAAGAAAAGAACTATAATAATAATAAATAAATAAATTAAGAATAAAACTAAAACTAATTGAAAATAAAATAAAAACACAAGGTTACTATAGAGTATTTTTAAAAATTGTCTTTTTTTTATTTTTGTTTTCTTTCTATATTAGGTACACATAAACGTTTATATATATTTTAAGTTTCTTTTATATATATTAATAGTTTCTACTAATTGGAAAAAATAAAATTAAATTAATAAAAATTTAAAAAAAAAAAGTACATTAGATTACAGGATAGAGAATAAGAAAGTGTAATTAATAAGAAAAATTGGTAATTTTTTGGTATCATTTTTTTTTTTTTGTTTTTTTTTTTTTTCTTTTCTTTAATTGTTAGTACATTTAATATAATTTAATTAGACTAAGTTGAGAATAATTTATATTTAAAAATTTCTTCTATGTATTTCTTACTAATAATTTTTTTCATTTTCATGTTTTTTTTTTTTTTTTTTCTTTTCTCGTTAAAGTGACTTTTTTTCTTAGTTGTCCTTAATGATTTCAAATTAATTTAAAAGTTTTGATCTTTTTGTTTTCTTTAATTATTTAGCATCTTTTTGCAATTTTCATTTAAATAAGGATTAGAACATAAAGAATTTAAATAAATTTTTAACTAGTACTCGTATATATTATAAAATAAATACATCGATACACACCAAATATATATATATTTTTTCATAGAAACATTTAAATAAGTTAAGTTTTTTATTTAGTTTGATTTTTTTTATGTTACTGTGTATGGCGGATTTTATATAATTGAATTGTTTACAAACAGGTTATTTTTTGTTTTCTTGGATTTGAACTGAGATTCAGTAAGGGTTACACGTTAAGATGTTCAATTAAAAAAGGAAATATTTTTTTTATTATTTGTTTTACTTTTAATGAGTATTTTTATAGGTATTTAAATAAATTAACTTGAAATTGTGCGAATATTTTATTTAAGTTAGTTTAGTTTAAAAACAATACACATAGGATGGACAATCGTAAAGGATTTCGAGGGATGTGTAGCTATGGTTGGTTTTAAAAGGGTTGAGTTTGAGCACAAAAAGAGTATGAGAAGGTTGTCCCCCATTCGGTTGTAGTCGCTAAAACAGATTCTAGGCTTTGATTTGAAACTTTGGTTCTAAAGGTATCAAAATTCGAAGATGGATATTAATGTGTATGATTATTTTTAGTGTGATTTAAAATTTCAGGCCGTCAGCTTTTGCCGAAATATAAGGAAGGAAAATATTATGTAACTATTTAAAGCTATTAGCTTACTTGAGGGCTAAGCCGTATCAAGCATATGCTTGTGATACTCTTAATAACTATATACGTATGTATGTGTGTACTTCGTACTGCTGAACAATTCGACAACATTCGTTTGCCAGGATACTCATCCATCATCATCTTCCGCTACAAATCAATGAATGATTTCTCGCGGTGGTAAGATGACGGGGATATAGAGTCTTTAATATTTGACGCTCCCTTTGAGTGTAAAAACCGAACAACGATATTCTAAAAATTACGGTACAGCCAACGCGATAAAGTCACATTAAGGTTAAATCAGAAACACATAGTTCAAATTCAATGTTACCAACTAGAGGTAAATTGAACCACTCACTCGCCCTAACTTCTCCCTTTAGTATTGTTGGAAAGAAATGATATACCCCTCTCAATGAGTTCCTAATCTTTGTCAATTTTGATTGCCGGTAAGCTTCTATTGATTAAACGTAATGTTGTATAACGAATCATTTTCTCAACAAAAATAACAATGTCTATATGGGTTAATGAAAAAAACAGGAGCTTGGAAACAGGCATTGATTCAGTCTGATAAACTATCTACCAAACAATGTTTTAAGTTCCCGGAGACTTCCATTTTGTGCTAGGTGTCTTACGAGACTGTCTGTACGCGTCACTTACTCTTAATCTTTATATGAGTATGTATATGCATTACTTTTTTTTTAAATACTGGTTCTTATAATGTTTTGATTATGCGTGTAATTTTCGGCGCAAGGAGGACGATTCACATGAAGATTTAGCACGGTTAACACAGTATGAAAGATGTTTTTTTTTTTTTTTTTTATAATTTGCACGTGTTAAAGGGGATATGAATACCCTTATACTAATTTTTAGAACAAGTGCGTTTTTGTGGAAAGAGGAAGAGACAGAGAGAAAGAAAGATTGGTGTAGTGGGTTTGAAACTTAGGTGGTATTAAGTTTCTGTAAACTCCAAGGGTGGCTGTCCAGATAACTGGGGAGTATTTTGTTTTGATTTCGCTATTATTGTCGTTACTTATGATTCACAGTATTTTTTTCCGTCCACCTGATGTCATCATCACGATCAAGTTGCATTTTAGCTGTATGACCGCCCTACTGCCAGTGTTATGCCTTCACAGTAGAGTTGACTTAGCTTTCGCAATTGATCGACTTTTTTATTTATTTCATGCGAAATAATCAGGATTTGAACCGTGAATCAATAGCGTGACAAGCGATGATGTTACCACTACACCACGGCCACCCCTAATGTCTAAAGATCGATTTGTTTTAAAGCATCTTCTACAAATGACCTGCATTTGAAATTTTTGACAAATGATTTATACATGACCTGGAAAGTGTAAGGACTTATATTTAGGATTAAATGACTGTCTTTCATACTGGCTACCTGCCACCAATCTTAAAGATTTACACAGATTCCTTTTTTAAGACTAAACATACTTATAACTGATAACAATCGCAGCTAATTATCCGCTTTAGTGTTTCAGAGGAATGTGAGGAGAGATTACTTCACTGTGTATCAGACATGATTTAAACACCTAACTCTTAACATGCCCGTTACTAGTCGATATTTTGTGCTTTGTAATCACCATAATCAAGTTCAAAATAAGTTAAAAAGTCTTTCAGACTAGTTTTAAGCAGTGGATGTTAACATCAAATTAAATTCAATCAGAACGATGATAAGAGTCTATGGAGACTATTCTGAAACAATAACAAGTCATTCGCACACGAAGAGACAAAAGTAAAACCCATTGCAGATTTCTATCACTCAATCTGTATTTTCGATTAGCGGCCAATGTACTGCAATGGCGGTCATCACACGACGTATCAAATCACCAGCGGCAGTCAATAAGTCGAATAGCGCAGCGCAGTCTAATTCGTTGACGAATAAATAACTAGATATTTGGTTAATAATAGACCATAACCCGATGAACAAGATCAATACCTATTATCTTGGTTAGTGACCAACAGCTGTCTTTTAGCTGTTGGAAGTCCCAACTTCTTCTGCGGTATTATACAAAGTCTACAGTATGTATGTGTTTCTACTATAAAGTTTGTTATAGTATGTTCCAAAGTTCGCATTTAACTGACATATATCACAGAATCTCAGGACTGCGGCATTTTACTGCTCTTTTAGAACCAGACTACAGCAGGTGGAATGCCTTAAGTACTGGAAGAATAGATGCAAAAAACTCTTTGATTTTTCCTAGGTTTTGAAACTTTAAAATTCAAAATAACAAACCCATACAAAATTGACCATATCCACACCGCCTCTCCAACCCCCTCTGACTCTCTAGCCCCTATATAATAAAGCTGCAAACTATAAAATTTACATCACAACAACTGAATTGTGCTCTCAGTAAAAGTTTTTTTTTTTTTTGTGCATTATATCGTTCAATTCAACAATTAATTAATTACATTTAAAAATTAATGTTATTATATTAAAAATTACTTTTCATTTTAACTACAAGTTCTTTGTGTTGTGTAAATTTATAAATATGTAAGAGATTTTTTTTATGTTTAGTTTCTTTGTTTAAGTCTCGTTGCTGATTTTTTTTTTAAATTATATTAACGCATATGTATATCATAGCATTTTTGTTTTTAAATATATTGCACTTAAAGTTAAAAAAATTTGTTGTTTTTTTTTTTTAAATATCTATGCAAAGAATAAAACTGAGTTGAGAAGAATAAAAATTAAAAAAAAAATAAAAAAACAAAGTAAAACCGGAGGATAGAGAAATAATGAAATTGTTTTAAACTATATAATTTTTTTTTTTAATTTCATTTTTTTTTAGTTTTTTTTTGTATTTTTTTTTTTTTTCTTTCTTCTTGTTTTTTGGTTGATCCATTTTTTTGCGCGTAAAAATTCATTATAAGAAAATTTCTAATATTAAAACACTTACTTGTCTAGTATCTTAAAAATTTTGGAAGCTGGATTTTATGGTTTTCTTTTTTATACGTTTCTCACATTTTTTAATACACATATATATATTCTTTTTTTTTGAGTGAAGTTCCGTTGTGTTTCTGTCTCATTTCATTATATATCTATATACTTTTTAAAATTTTATTTTTAGTTTATTGTTGTGTTCTCTTTGTATAATATTGCGGGGTTAGATTTCACCTATTTTTTTTTTTTTTTTTTTGTATCGTCTGTTTATTTCCTTTGTATAGGGAGATGTGAGAGAGGGTGATGTGTTCGTGTGTGGTAAATTTTCAAAATACGATGACTTGGGTTCCTGTTTTTTTTTTTTTTTTTTCTCTAAAATATATATATGCACATATATTTTATTTCATCTTATTTTAATATTTATATAAAGTCTGATATCGATTTTTTATATATCAATTTGTAAAAGTTTTTTTTTTTTTTTGTTTTGAAATTCCTCAACCTCCAAAAATATTGCCATCGTTTAGATATATATATATTTTTTTGTTTTTTTTTTTTTGTTCACATTTAAAAATGCTTTTTTTTACACGTGTAGAAATAGTTTTTTTTTTTAATTTTTTTTTTTATATATTTTATCTTAAAAAAATTTATTTTGGTGTTCTTTTTTATCATTCCTTTACTAATTATTTAGAAAAAAATAAAAAAAAAAACACATTTTAGCTATTTTGTTATAGTAAATAAATTAATTCGAAAGGAAACTTGTTTTTTAGACCGACTGACGTGTCTTAGAGAAAAGAAAAGAAAAAAATATATTTTAAGAATAAAAGATGAAAAAAAAAAAAAAAAATATTAAGTAACATTTTATACTCAAACTCAAACCCATTTTAAGCAGTTTTTGTCTTATTAGTCTTAAAGCTTACTTGCAACACTCGGTTGCCAAGTGTGTAGCCGTTAAGAGATTGTATTGCAACAACGGCCTCGTCGTAGTTTGTCATTGTGACAAAACCGAATCCCTTGCATTTACTCGTTTGCAGGTCTCGGATTACTTTCACCGATTGGACGGCACCAAACGGTCCGAACAGCTGCCACAGGACATTCTCTTCGGTTTCCGGGGCCAGGTTGTAGACAAATATACACCAACCGGATCCGGTCATTGCGTTTCCGGGTAGAATGGAGTTGGCCAATAAATCACCGGCTAATGGAGAATATCTGGAATTGAGAGAGAAATGGAAATTAGTTTACTTAAAATGTTCTAAAATGAGAATGGATCATTGATTTACAAGTTGAACAATTGCCTACGATTCTTTTTTTTTTCGTAATTTAGTTCTACATACTTTGTATTTTATATTAAGTATAGCTTATATCTACATATGTATGTTTTAGTTTTTATTTATTTTAATTTTTTGTAAAATATACTTAATTTTGATTACAAATTTTTGCATGCGGGAAAAGGGAATGATTTTTGACTGAAGGATATGAAGTGTGAACGTGTTGTGTCCAAAGTTGAGAGTTAAAGATAGAAAAAGCATTGTAGAATTGTTAGATTTTGTCATTAGAATAGCCTAAATCTGTCGCTGCGAAAAAAGGGTAATAATATACTCCATCAAATCAGCGATGGATCACACAACACATATCAAAGCATGACCTAAATATGATAAATCCAAACTCTATATATAGGGGATGTAGTAGGGTATATTGTTTGTGTAGGGAAGTTCATGGGTTCAAGACCTAGCCAGGGTACGACCAGACTGTCGCCGTGGGGTAAGAGAAACTAATAAAATCTAATCTTCTCCCATTATCTTACTGCTACGATTAAAGGTAAGTATGCGAATATTCCAATGATACGATTTGTTACGCTTTCCTAAATTTTTCGAAAACCGATATCTTCTCATCATTACCAAAGAATTTTTTCTTTCATTTTACACCCATATACAAAATAAAAGTTTACTTTTATTGTACACTCCAATTTGTTTTTTTTTTTTTGCCCTTTTCTTAAATTTTACTTTAGAGCTGTACGCAATCTCAACTGTTAAAAATTTGGAGTCAATACCTCTCAAGATGTTCGATTCTCCTTAAAATTAAAAAAAAAAAAAACTAGAGGGTGTATCTCCTTGACCGTTCGAACAGAGTGGTCATACTGGAAATAGCCCGATAAAATTAACCGGAAAATAAAGTTTACGAGAAAAGAATGACTAAGCTCCTCTGGAAATTGCATTTTTGCTATTACCAATAATAGCAGTTTTTGCCCTATCGAATTGTAACTAGTCAGAGGGCCGAATTTGTACTTTTTCCGTTTTCCTTAATACCATCTATCATCGCTGTGTACATTACGCTGCTAGCACTTTCAATTGCTATTCCATTGGGCAAATCCATATACGAGTATGTATGTACAATTTCCTACGAAATTTTCAAATATGTGTGTTACATTCGGCACATTCCAGAGGTCTGTACATTTTGAGAAAATGGCAGCAACACTGAAGCTCCTTAACTAAGGAATAATTCGAAGACATGGAGGGGTTGACTTTTATGTAACTCAGATGCTAAAAGGACATGGGAGTTCCCGTTCATACCTTTATCGCATTAAGTACGATATCTCCCCCAACTGTCCTGCTTGCAGTGATACCCCCAAAGATGTGGAGCATGTATTCTTCCACTGTCCGCAATTCCAGCCACAAGGGGGCACATTGTAGATAAAATTGGAAAAAACACTAACCCGAGTCACAGGATAAGTGGAATGCAGTAAACAAATATGCAAAAGATACATATATGCAAAAGATAAAACACAAGAAGTAATACAGTGAGTGCGAGTGGACACACCTTCACAAATGCACAGACTTTCGTATATTACAATTAGAGACATCAAAGTAACCAGATTTCTTATTTTCTAAATACAGGATGTTGCACAGCACTACCCCTATGTTTTACAACACCTTGTATTTCTAGAACCAATAATACGAAACCGTAGGATTCTATAAATTCAAAAACTTTCTGATTTTTTTTCGTCAGGATGCAGAAAAAAATGACATTGAAACAATTTTTTTTAAGTAATTTCACTTTCCTTTTTTAATTTATAAGTAAAAACAATTTTAATGCAGACTAAGTGCATTTTGGTAAGAAATTTAATTTAGAAAAACACTTTTCCTAAGAAAATAAGTTATTGATGAAAATATTATATTCCGTCCCTTTGAAAAGAACAAAGAAGAAAACATTCGATTCAAGATTAGGGAACAAGGTTTTAGCCACAACGCCCTACCAACTGACCTATCCCTGTATTCTTTCATCCTCGGTCAATTCTCCAACATCAAAATTTGCTGTCATATGCGCTCTTTGCTATTCGGGTCGTAGCTGATTAAGAACAGAAATACTCATATGTATGTATATTTGCTACGTTCCAGTGCTGTCGTTTGTACTTTACTACACGTACTTTCCATTAAAGTCAAACTATTGCATTGTGAGTGAGTTTTTCTATCACTATCACCAAATCTTTGCAACATAAATTCGGTCCTCTTTAGTGTATTGAAATTGAATATTGATTATTATTAAAAATCAGTTGTATCTTAAACAATGCCTTGCACATCACATTCAATAAATACGAATATTAGAAAACAGTATCTGGCTCTAGAGAAGAGACTGCCAACTTTGATGTAACGTAAAATCGGTTTACCCTCCTAAACTATATATATAGGGAATTATCATTTCCGTGTACCCTATTTCTCTTCGATCTGCGTACATAGTTCTGTGTTTTGACGTTGATTAGAGATGGGTGCTAAGCTTCATAAAAGTTTAGGAAAGTCTCAACAGCTTAGAGAAATGCCGATTTTTAAAACTGTCACACATTATATCCATTTCTATTTTCTATTTTTTGTTTGCACTAGCATTAGAGTACCTGCTTTTGAAACTAGAGCATGTACTAATCTTTCTTTGAACTACTTTCAAAACTTCACAAATGGCAGCACTGCAATACGTCCTCGATCGTTGCCGAAGTCAAAACATTCAGAAACGGAAAACATTCGATTACTATCCTAACAACTTTTTCTTGCTGGCAACAATCCATATCAGCGTGATCTCCGCTGATCACAGAACACTTATAAAGCCAGCAGGTGAATGCAATATTGACTTTGAAGTATAGTATAAGTCGCTTACATAATAAATCACTGAAATTTATTCGAAGACAATAAAATAGTAGGCCGGAATTACAAATCAGATCACAGAAAACTTCCTTGGTTTCGACGCTCGTTAAATGTATTTTGCAGATTTTATTTGATATTTAAAAGCACACACTTTCTATAAAAATTAAAATAATATAAAGTTAATTTACATATATGTTTATATATGCAAGCTCCCATTTAACTTCCACTGCTACCTTCGTATTCTCTGGAGACCAAGAGATTTTCTGGTGTCTAATGCCCGTGGCATAGAATTGGGCAATTGTAATCGATTACTAAATAATTACGATGCAATGTAATCAAAAATATTTATTACATGTAGATAATCTTCATAATTTTAATTAATGTAATTGTTTAAGTAATGGATTACTTTTGTTATGGAGTATGCATAACTCTGCCGTGGCAGACAGACTCAATTTAGCTACTACATAATAGTTGTGATTTTTTGTGAAAATCATGTTTAACTTGTGAAAATATTGACGAAAAAAAAGAAAGCGTAATTTCATATTTTGAATTTAGGATTCTGTTCAATACTAAATTATTGAATATGCATCAGTTATTCTTTGCTGACGATGGCGCTGTCGTAAGTGAAGACCAAACGTCACTGCAACGAGCACTAGATGTATGGGTGGATATTTTGGAGGGAAATGGGTATCGTATTAGTTCAAAAAAGACAGAGTATCTGTGCTGCCCGTTCTCTGATCGACACCAGCCTATTCCAAACATTTACTCGAATGGAAAAGTGCTTCCCAAGTGCGAAAAGTCCAAATATCTGGGATCTAGATCAATAGCGAAGCAACTTGTGATGATGACATCAATCATCGCGTAAGCGTAGGGTGGATGAAGTGGCGGGAAAACTCCACTATCTTCTGTGAAAGAAAAATGCCACCTAAGCTATAAGAAAGGATCTACACCGCAGTTGTACGTTCGGCGCTCACATACGGTTCACAATGCTGGGCAATGTACAAAAAGTATGAGGGCAAATTAACGGCAGCTGAGATGAAGATGCTTCACATGACAGCAGGAGTAACAAAGCTTGATAGAATAAGAAGTTCAAAAGAACCCATCACAAGCAAGATAGAGCTCGACCGGCTCAGTTGGTATTGTCATGTTCAAAGAAGAGATCCTTAGAACTCCGTCAAAAAAGGCAATATCAATCAACGTTCCTACACAATCGCGCAAAAAAGTCAGACCAAAAAACAACTGGATCACACAAATGCAAAAACACCAGCATTTGACTGGCCTCAGTGACGAAGTGATCCGAAACCGGGACGCCTGCCAGTACTTCCTGAGGTCCAACCTGCAAACCCCACAGGCGGACCAGTAGGGATGCAGTAAAGTGGGAGGGTTGTGATCCTTCTATTCCGGATTATAACTTCGCAGTAGGCAAAAGAAGAAGACTAAATTATTGAATGATTAATTTAACAACAGAAAGAGTGGGACGATGACAGAAACACTAATTTTCTTTAATCCAATTCTCCAATCCACACCAAAAATTACTTTGGGGAACGTCCGACTACAAATAATTTTATTTCTTTGATCTAAAAAAATAAATAATTTCCATTCAGCGAACTTCACAGTCATAAATAGGAATAATTAGGAGAGATTTGTATTTCAAAACGCAAGATACAAATGTTTTTGTCGCACAAAGACTTCTATTTTTTTTTTTTTTTTCTAGCAAATATGTAAATAAAGTTCATAAATTTTTCGGGCAAATAATAGACAAACACAGAATTACTGGTCGATCTATTTATTTGTTTGCAGAGCTGAATTTTTTACATACCTACATTAAGAAAAATTATCGAAGTGCATATAAAGGTTACTATACGTACAGTTGTAGTGCCCATGTGAACTTTTGCGAAAATTGTCCGCTCATGAATTTTCTTTTTTTGTTCGATTATGATAACCTTGGAGAACTAGGTATTTGTTCATTTTAGAATAAATCGGCGGCAGACAAAAAAAAAATTTCTGAAATGATAGTCCTATATATTTTCATCTTACAATTGAATAAAAGAAAATTTATGAAAAATGGAGGCAGTGGTAGATGGACTAGGCATACTACATATGTACATAGTTACCCTCCACGGTGTAGTTAGGAAAGCCAGATTCTACGGGCAATAATTAGGGTATACTATAAGTAGTACTGTGAAATAGAATACTTAAGCATCTGTGTTTCCTAGTTCAACAAATGTCAACTAAAAAAGCGCTTGTTTGTCAGTTTTCAAATAAAATCTTTGTCTGTTTTAAATAATACTATAATATTCAATGCACAATACACCTTGTGTACTGAAAACTTTTTTTAAATTGTGTAATTTTTTTTTTTTTCTTTAATTTAATGCAAGTGAGTGATGCAAAATCAAAAATAACATTTAGTCTCTAAGAATACAACCAAATTATGCTAAACTGAAAATATGTTATAGATATGTATTGCAAAATAATAATTGCGCATTCCAAGAGAATAAATACACAATTTTAATTAAAAATAAAATTCAACAAATATACTCAGTTAACAGATAAGAATTAAATTAAAAAAAAAACTAAAAATTAAAAATAAAAAATAAAAATAAACACTTAGATAGAGGTAACTTGAATTGAAGAAGTTACAATAATAAAATAATCATTTTCCAAAGAGTAAAACATATTAAAAATATATAATCATATAATAATTTCTGGTAAACAAGAAATTAAAGTATAGGTTTTGGTTTCGTTGTAAAAAAAGAAATTAATTCACCTTTGTAAACCCTTGTTAATGGCTAACATCGGGCTTTTTCCAATGCTAAAATATAAAAAAGAAAACAAATAAAAGAACAAATTAAAAAACGAATTTATATATTTTCGGGCGAATTTTGTGGTTATTGGTATTTTTTTTTTATTAATCTACTTGACAACATAAAATTTGTTTAAAAAAAATAATAATAATAGAAAGTAAGAAATAGAAAAAAATATTATGTAAATTAGTAGAATTAGGAACTAAATTTATGTAAACATTTTAATGTGGGTTTTTATGAATAAATAAATATATACTTTTTTTTTGTATAAAATTAACACTTTACACTTTGAGGTTGAGTATAATAAAATTTTAAATACTATCTTAAGTATGCTAATACATATTTAGTATAGTAGCAATTCTGTTTTAAGATAGTTTGTTTTACAATAATTTTTTTTCAACATATCACGAAAGGTCGGCAAAAAATTAGTCGTCTTTTTTGACTTGTGTAAGTAAATGACTATGAAGATGAGATCTACGTAGATATTCATGCAGTATTTGAGTCTTGAAATTGCTGAAACTTGGAAAACTTCATAAAAATGCATGTCGCCTGTACGTGAATATTTTATAAACTTACAATTTAGATTTTGCATGAGAGGGTACATGCATGTATAAACAATATGTAACAATGAGTCAAAGTAAACTTTTGATAATACATAGGTACAATTTTAAAGTACTTTATCGCGTTTGAAAAGGACTAAGAAAAGTAATTTGTCTAGAAAGGTATGTTGAGATATGAATATAACAATATTGCCTTGAAACCTTAAACCTTCTAATCCGATCCTCCAGAGATATCTCGAATTAAACCACTTTTCGTCTCTTTTTGTGACTGGTACTTGAATTTAGAAGAAGCTAACACACTATCCACTACACCAATACAAGCCGGCTTTTTCATATCAATCTTCTCTGCATAGATTAGGTTAGGTTCAAGTGGTTGCCTACGCCCTAAGCACAGACACACCTAGACCAGAGTAGGCCCATTGTGATACTTAGAACCAATTGGAACTTCTAATGAAACATTCAAGTTAGCCAATTTACTGAGCTCCCAAGTGAAGCCTTCTTCTGACAGAGAGTGCCGGAGAAGTGCAGAGGAGATGGAGATTTGTATCCTCCTCCTCCTCCTCGTCCCTACAGCTTCTACCAAAGTCGTTAGAAAAGAGGCCAAGCTTTTTGGCGTGCCTTCCAATGAACAAAACATATTATATTGTATTTGAGCTTTTAAGAACCCGAAGCAGTACAAGTTTTAAAAAGCTTAAAATCTGCCCACAAACACGCCCACTTTTAAAACAAAAAATATTTTTTTTCAATATTTTTAATAGAAAAGAAAAAAAATTATTGCTGTACAAAATATATAGATGTTGCCATTCTGCACAATTCGTCAATACTTTTTTGTTCAAAAAACTGTGTTATTCTTTCTCAAAATTATTTACGGTGATGGTTAAGTATTATTGTGCATATCTTATCAAAATCCGTGGACTTCAGTTATGAATGGTGACAGCCACGTCTACTTTTTTCTAAGAAAATTTCGTAACAACATTTACGAAATTATCGTATTCTGATAGAATGTCAAAAAAGTGTCGAAAATGTTCTCTGAGTAGAAAGAACTCATTCCATTTCACTATGACACACCTCCGTTTCCGACGGATTGAAACTTCTCTATTTTTTTATTCCACATTCCGTCACAGACAAAGTTATGTTATCCACTTTTCCTCAGATTTAAAAAAAAAAAAAATGTACTACTGGGTCGTACGTTCTTATGCCTATATGCTGCAAGTTATTTGCAAATCACTCAGATTTATAATTTAAACAAAATCTTTAAATTTGATTCTTAATTTTTCACAACTTGGTATGCCATAATCTTGTTTATGTCAAATATTGGTTTCAAACAAAAACAAGTGGAATAAATTGTAAACTTTCTAAAATCAGCTGATATGTAAAGTACCCTCATAGGCATTTTTGGCAACAACCTGCTTCGCCATATATTGACATATGCCCACTATAACTCAAAAATTAAATTGGAACAAAATCTTAAGAGCCATTTTCGAGAAAACCGATTCTTTACAAAATCGAGTAAAGTACCATCAGTTTTGTGAAAATATACTTTTCTAATACTTTTTTCTTTAGATGAGATGAGGGAAACTTACAATGAAGCACCTATCTCATCCACCACAACATTACAGTGGATGAAGTTGCATTTTAAGGAAGAGACGTTTCGGTTCTAGTGAAGTGAAAGCTCTTTCTTTTAATTATTTTCAGGACCTGCACACAAATCTTTTTTAAAAGCAATCATCTTCAAGGCTGTGCGAAAAGAGTTTCATCTATGTTGCAGCAGTTCAGTCTACGAAGTAGTTAAGTATAGTTATCTAGTGAAATGTCTTCGCAAAAGTAAATTCTAAACAATCAATTCTGTTGTATGTGGGTGTGAAGTGGTTCGAGTCTCGAGACATCTGCAAGAACGAACAGGTAAGTGGAATATTCTAATCTATTTTATTCAACGATTTTTTTAAACTAGGATATACTCGTATGTACTACATAAGTGGGATTTGATAAATAAAACGCAACCGATCTCATTTTATTTCACTTCGTTTAAAACTTTTACTTCCCTGATATAAAATACGCATGACCCTCTTCGCAAGCTGATTGATGCCTAACTCCTACGCAAAAATGAAATAAAAATACAGCTTTGTCTGTTCTATTTGTTCTGTCGTATGCTCTTTTTTTCCCCTGGGGCCGAATTATGACATCAGTTATCGAGCAACACGTGACTGATAAATACTGATTTGGCATGACCGCTTAAGAGATCGAATATCGAGTATCGAAATTTGGCATTCTGTCATGTGATCGTGTATTTGGACTTCATACCTGCCGTGGTTCATTTACTTCGTTATCTTGTAGTGTCCAAAAAACTTAGGTCATAGCATCATACCCGTACCGAATTGAATTAGCTCAATGGCGACTAACTCACCCAACTTGTACGTCTGCTCCGGTACTCGCTCTTTGTTGAATGATCTTTGGTTCTCCCGTTGAACCATTTCAAAGTTATCGTAAACCTCCTCCCGCATGTATCACGCAGCTATCGCCAATCTAGACAATCCGGAACACGCATTTTTAGGCCTGTGAGTACTTTAAAATTACTATCTCCCTTGATGGAAAGTTATTCAATACTTGCTGGGCGCTATCAACGTATTTTTACCAATTCTGCGTACTGCCTACTGCAAAATCGAGTAAAGAATCGAGACGCCTTCGTCAATATTGGAGTAACTATCTGGTGGATTCTCTCCACCTCTCCGTTGCGCCGAGGAATTCCAGTGGCGATCAGTAATGCTGTATACCGTCGGCACTACAATATTGATAAACGCAGTTAATGTGAATTCCGTTCCCATGCGCGATATTATTCTCCTTGGATTACCAAATGTTATAGCCTGTTTTCTGAGCCTCTCGATGACTTCCTCGATGCACTTGACGCAACTCTTAATAGCGTAAGTCACTTTCTTCGCTAAGATAGGAATGTAAAATGTCCTGCATTTTGCATTTTTGACAGCAATATGCGGCAGTTGGTGTACTATGGAGGTAATCTCTTTTCAGATTTTCGTTGGTATTACGATGAGTTATTTTACCGGTTCCTTACACAACATACCTGTTTTCATAAAAAAAAGTCTCCATATGTATCCTTCCCCAAAACTATTCGCACTACTTTTACCCTAGGGTCTTCGAGTTGTGCTTCTCTGATGTGATAGTTTAACGACTCCTTGATCAACAGACAATAAACCATGCTTAAAAATCGACGTGTTTTATCTTGTTTCCGGAATGATGCTCTATCTCACAGTCAAACTCTTGGAGAAACATTGCCCACCTTGCTTCTCTCAACAATGAGTCGCTAAATATTTCGAACCGCATCGCCACCACGTACACTCTCCATTTCTTGAGCGCCTCAATGATAACTAGTACCTCTAGCTAGTACAAGTGGTACTTCTCCTCTACTCTCCTAGTCCTTCGGTTCATATACTGTTACTGGACCGGATGAAAGCATTAGTCATCCTCATCTTTCTATCATAGCTATGCGCTACATCCAAATTTGCTAGCATCTGCGTCAATGTTGAAGCCTTAGGATTTAACACCTTAAGAACTGGTGCTTTGATGAGCGCTGATTTGAATTGTTGAAATGCTAAGAGATATTCGGCTTCCCACCTGGACTTCAAGTCCTTGCGCAATAAATTTGTTAAAGGCTTAGCTATGTCTTTCACAAACCGCCGGAAATAGGATCTTAAAACCAAGAAACGTTGAAGTCTTTTCTTGTCAACTGAAACTGGAAATTCATTCACAGCTTTCGACTTCTCCACGGACGACTGGATGTTACTATCCTCGATAATATATTCGAGAAATTTCACTCTACTCCTCAAAAATTGGCATTTTTCTCACTTTATGCGTAGTCCACACGTCGCCGCTACTTCGAGAACAAATTTTAAGTTCTCAATGTCCTCCTCTTCATCTTTCGATGGAATAATCATACCGTCCATATACAATGACATTACGAGTACATCGGCTTGGATTAATGTCCGAAACACAGCGAATATATGTACACATATCGGCAAAAGATTGCTAGCGAAATGGAGATAGAATACAAAATCGGTGACTCGTATGGGGATGTACTCCTACTTAGATGTATTATTCCTTCCTCTAGCTATCGATTGACTTACTGACACACTATGTCCTGATCCCACTGCGACATACGCCTAGGCTTGAAAAACGGGGACCTCATCTTGAAGTAGTAACTTCATTTCTACCGGTGAGTTTCTATGGTGAATAATCATCAATCGTCTCCCTTAGGATTCGTTGTATCTCAGATGGTCGGCTTGTTCACGAACTCTCTCTTGCTGACTTCTGATCTTGCCTGATACTCCTTGGCTAAGTGTGACGGCTCGCTATATTTGAAGCAAGTTCTCTCCCTCTTCTTCGGTTAACGGCTACTGGTTGCCTCCTGAGTAAGATGACTTCTGAGTAGGACCACGCACCTTCTCGTACAGCTTAGCAACGAATCTGTGGGTTTTTTGTGAGGGGCCTTCAACATTTTGCTACAAAATTCCTTCTGAAGCGCACCTCTCAATGTCTTCTAATCTGTCACTCCTGACAAACTCCTAATTAATCAATTGCTTGACGTGTATAAATTTCTGGAGGTCATTCCACTCGATGACTGCGTTCTCTTCGAAGGCCTGGGCCCATTGATAGATGCTGGGGAATCCTGAGCCGTTGAAGGATAAAAGCGAGTCTTCTATGTCCCAGAGAGTAATCGATCGTGTTGTCGACACCGCTGGAGTGTAATCTGACGAGAATTCATCTTCAAAATTAAAGTAATTAAAAAAAAAAAAAAAAAAAGAGCGACAAAAACTTAAATCTAGATTACCAAACACCTAGTACTCTAGCCTACGAAACAAGAATTCAACTGGAACTTCCCTTTCTTCTGCGTCGTCTTCTTCCACTCCATCTGTGTTGTTCGCCCAACTGTTTTCACTTGCCCACATACCACGAATATAATGGAGTGGACTTATACCATAGATCGTGTGGCAAGGTGGTCTACACGATCTAATCTCTTGAGGTATCGAGGCCTGGGTCAATGGGTGCATTTCTGTTTAAATTTTTTCTCCAAATTCAGTTCAATATCATTTTCGAATCAAATACGCTTTCAAGGTATTTTAAGTAGAAACCATACTATTGTCAATACCTATATGAACATTTGTCCTCGCCGTAGCTGAGTGGTTAAGTGTGTCATCACTGAGCGGGAGACTCATGGTTCGGGTCTCAGAAAACGCCAGACAAACATTCGAGAGTAAAATTGTCATGAGATGAAAAGCTTCTCTCAATCGAAAAATGTTCATTACGGAAATGGAATAAAACTGCAGGTCCCTTCCATTTGTCTCGCCGGCTTTGTAAAAAATCGATTTTCTCGAAAACCGCTTTAACGATTTTGTTCAAACTTAATATATGTATGTATATACCGATAGATGGCGCACCATGTTTTGACAAAAAAGTCTATAACGAATCTTTACTTATTAACTGTTGTTTGAAAATTTGCTATTTCTCGATTATTACTCAATCGATTTTGTTAGATTATAGCATACCAAGCGACCCAATCGTGCGCTTTATTTAATGCAGAGTTTTCTTAAGTTACGCAATTCAGAAGTTCTACTTGGATTAGAAATATTTTACAAATAATTTTGCATGTACGCAATTGGGCAGATATGTAAGACATTTTCATTAAAATCGTGCAAGTCCTGGTGACCATAAGTAATTTGCTTTCGCTGTTCATGTCACAAGCAACCTGCCTCCTTACTTGTTCAGGTCCTTAAGCATTGAGTCAACCACTTTTTCATTGACCATTTGGCTGGAAAAAAAGATACGCTTGGATGTAGTCTTTTAGCGACATCTCCGCTTCCATACATATTGTTTAATAAGTATTACTACGAGTATTGTATTGTTACATTTAATAGACGTCTGTGCTTCCTCGTCAGCGTTTGTGCGCTACAGCCATAGGTTGAGCTAATTGACGGTAGTACCCACGTTCTTACTTCGAAATTATAGTTACCGATGATGATATTTTTTCCCAAGCGAAGTCGGACTTTGTATTGTCTTGTTCATCGATACAAACAAATATTTCACAAACAGTCAATTTCGATCGGCCAATGACATTGATATAATTCCCACTTACAATAGGTGAACGTTATAGTATATAGGGGTGGACATGGTGTAGTGGTAACATCATCGCTTGTCACTATTCGAATCCTGATGTCAAGAATCATCTATTTATTTCGTATGAAATAAATAAAAAAGTCGATGAATTGCGAAAGCTTATGTCAACTCTACTGCGAAGGCATAGCACTGGCAGTAGGATGGTCATATGGCTAAAAAGCAACTTGATAGTGATGATGAGACATCAGGAGAACGGAAAAAAATACTGTGAATCATAAGCAAAGACAATAACAGCAAAACGAAAATGCTCCCCAGTTATCTGGACAAGCCACCCTTGGAGTTCACTGAAACTTATTTGATTGAGATTATAGCATATTCTCAGCAAAAAAAAATGGCGTGACATAGTTTTATTCTCTCGGAAATCGTAAACACAAGCCTTAACATGATTGGATAGTGGGTGACATCTTTCAATTCTAGTGATCGCACCGAGTGAAGAAATCATAGTCGCCGTAGCGGTCAGTATCGAAGAAGACCCAGAAATATTAATTCGGTGCCGATCAGCTTAATTGGGCATCGCCAGAGAGTCAACCAAGCTTATTTTGCGGTTGGATTTGGGCCTACATCCGTATAAGATTGTGCTAACGCAATAATTGAAGCCGGACGACCATAGACAACGCCATGAGTTATTGAAGTCCGACAAATATGAATTTTGTGATGTAACAGCAATTTATTTAGCAAATTTCATCTCAAAAAGATAGGTACCTATATATTGTCTTCGTCAATTTTGATGAGAACATTTCAGTAAAAAACATATCAGAAATTTATTATGAATCATTAATAAGAAATTGTGTACGGTCTATTACCTCTCAAAATTGTATCATCTGAAGTGAAAAATTACCCTGTACATATATAACTACTTTTATGCCTATTATTTTATTTGTCTACGTTATAAACTACATATATATTAAAATGAATATACCCTAGATAGGGTATAAACAATTAATTCGTTTCCATACAAAGACAATAATTATCATTCCGCTGATACCATTGAAAGAGCATACAAACGTTACAATAATGACTGAGGGAAAAATGACTACCGAGATAGATTTTTTCAGGAGCATAACATCATACACTCAATAGATAGGTTTGGATGGGTGTACGTACTGTGCAATTACTTGGTTTGTGACATATTTCTTTGTTTATCTTTCTCCTAGCTGTGTAAAGTAGGCTGGTCCTTATTTAGTGTACCGACAAATATTTCCTGCATAGAACTTATACTCATCGTACTCATTACATATGGATATTCGTTAAGCGTTGTATTACCAAATATCAAAATAATTTCCCAAAATTGTCGACTTGAGTTGAGCCTTCCACTCCACTTAAAATTTATGTATTTTTTCTTCATTGTCGACAACAATTGGGTTTTTGCGTGATTTTGCTGAATAGAAGAACATATGTACATATACGAGTACGTAGATGGAAGTTTTATGTGAGTTCCAGTCATACACTTCATTTTTTAAGTATTCAGATTACGTAATTGATCACAATATGTAAACATTTTTCTTGGTTAAGGCAAGATAAACAATTTTCACTGATCGATCAACTCGGTCAATGAGGAAATAATTTTTGCGACGAAATATAGACTTGCTCACATATAAAACGAGCTTTCGATCAATTAACTATGTATTTAAGTTGAATCATTTCTACGTGTATCTACGATCAATTAATCGTGATCGCTTGTACAAGGCTGTCTTCTATTAGAGTGTTTTTAGACTTAATGCTGTAAGTGTCATTTTTAGAAGGATGGTTCTCATCTTCAAGCTTCAAAAACTATATGTGTGAAACAGAAAAGTTTGGCTATCTAGCCTACTCTAAATCTCCAACTAGAGACGTACGTGACCGAATTTGTTCTAATTTTCAAGTTCCACAAACATAAAATGGGCACTGAAGATATCTAGGGTTTAAATGACTAAGCATGATCAAAATAGAATCTTGTTAGGACCTCTCCCACCTAATACAGATTGAATTGTCTGCTGACACATCTCAAATCAGTCCCAAGATATTCCAGTCAAGTGTTTGAGATTCGATGCACGAGCACATCATATAAAACTAAGTAGTTAATAAAATCTTACGATAATGTAATCTGTACTGAAAGAAATTATCTTAAGTCTTGGCCCGAGGTCTGAATACACAAAAATTGTCAGCAATTAGAAAAATAACAATTAAAATATATCACAGGAAAGCAAAATAATTCTTTAAATAATTGTTAAAGTCAAAGTATTTCTATTAGCCAATTAGTAACTAAGATTATATTTAGTGCATAAAAGCTTACAGTAAAAACATTCATATTATATAACCCACACTAAAACGAACAACTAAATAATCAAAATAATTCAAAAACTTTCGAAAATAATACAAAAAATTAAAAAAAAATCGGAAACATTTCAAACAAACAAAATCATTAACCCAAAGTCAAAAATGTTACTAAATAATTGTTTCGTTAGTTTTTTTGACATTTGAAGAGGTTTTGTTGACGTTTGGTTCGCACGATCGATTCGAATTTGAATACGGTTCATTCTCTATTAGTGTGTTTTGTTTTTTTGTTTTTTTTGTTTTGTTTTTCTATTCGTGAAAATCTCACCTAATCCTGCCGGCCGATGGTAGAGCACCGGCCAATCTCCTTGTGGCCGCAGCAGCCTGCGGAGTCAGATATGCAGCCAACGGTGGTGGGATTTGAGCTTTAGCACTATTGCTTGGATTGTTTGCGAATTTCACAGTAATTGGTTCGGTATATCCTTTTGGTGTTTTACCATTTAACTCCTGAATAGCACGTTCAGCTTCGTTGCGTTGATCGAAACGAATAAAACCAACACCTTTCGATAGACCTAAGGGAAGGGTATTCATTAGTCTTCTGTTATCATGAATGTTGACTACAAAACAAAAGTCAAAAAATTAATGGAAAAAAGGAAGTTGACGTACCGTCGATTTTGGCTACGCTTACATTGCCAAATATATCAGTAACTAAAAATGAAAAAGAAAAAAGGAAACACAAAATAAATCAAAAAAACAAAAGATACACAAAACGCCATTCTTTGGCTTCACTTACCAGATATATTATCACAGAGTATACGAGATGTAATTATCTTTCCAAATGATGCAAACATTGCCTCCAAGTCTGGTTGTGATAGATTTTTGGGAAGACCCGATACATAGAGATTAGCACCCTTTATCGATTCCGAACTTGGACGGGCGTATGATACCTTAATGACTTTATTTTGTAAACGCAAACCATTTAGGGTATTAACAGCTTTCTCAGCATCTTCGGCGCGAACATAATTGACGAAACCATAGCCGAGGCTTTGACCTGAAAAAACAGGAGCTTTAATGGACTTTTGCAATCGGACAGGGCGTTGAACTAAAACTTGATCTGGCAAACTTACTCGTACCTTGCTGCAGAGCTGGATTTAATGCTGTCAGTGATGCTGGTAAAACTATTGAAAAAAAAAATGTTTTTTTTTTTTTATAATAATATAGGTATAACTACTGCTTGTAGGTATTGGTTTATGGAAATTCAATGGACTTCAGTGGTCTTCTGTGGTATAATACTACTGCACATGGTTTCAAATAGAAGTTTATTCGAAAATACGGATATACATACATAAATACCTACATAGATGAAAAAAAAGAAAACTATAACCTACATACAACCTACATACAACTTAAAACTACGGAAAATAGGGGACAAATCCCGCGTTTCTCCTTAAAAAATACAAGTAATGGCATATCAAAAATTCAAACAAATCCAAACAGAATTTAACTGTTTATTACAGCAAATAAGCAAAAAATATAAACAAAATAAATTTGTTCGCAAACTGTTAAGGTAAATCGAGGAATTATGAATCTGAAATTAGAATTTCAAAATTTAAAATGGCAGACTCAAAATGGCGCCCAAAAAATCAAAATAATACTGCGAAAACTGATTAGTCCACATATGTACGAGTATGTACGAGTATATGCCTTTAAGGCCGCTGAATACTTTCGTACATCAACAGCAATTTCTATCAGTGTAATGAAAAGAAAAATTGACCTTTAGAACAAATAGGCTATTGGAAATAATTAAAAGAGGCATCAATTCACCGGACTAATAAGAGCTGTCAGGATACGGAAAAAGTAAAGAACTAGAAACTATCAAACACTTGCTCTGTGAATACCAAAATCTTCAAACACTTCGCCTTCACTATATATTAAAAAACTAGAGGGCCTGGTGCATGTTCCACTAACAAACACGATATGTTTCATCAAGAGTATAGGTTGGTTTGCAAAAGACCGACCGAAGGACCAGCATAGTTTAGAACTGGTACCATAAATAAAAGGGCAACACAATGGACCAATTGTCCCTAAGGTCGCTCAAATCCCAAGTCAGAGTTTACAAATTCAAAATGGCGTTAAAAAACGTTTTAAAAAAATGCGCCATTTTAAATTAAAGTATGGCCTAAACCAGTGTTTTTCAAACTTTTTGAGTACGCGACCCCTTTGTTAGTGAAAACATTTTTGGCGACCCCCACATTATAATGTGTCAGTTATTTAAAAAGCTACATACACTGAACCCCTTCCAAACCCGGTCTAATTACACAAGATTTTACTTATTCGCGATGAAATTCTCTCCCGTGTTGCCAAAAATAAAAAAAAAAAAATGTAGCAGGCCTTGCAGTAATACAGTGCTGTCTGGGTAGCGTGAACTAATTATTGCACAGGCTGCCCATGCTGGCCAGTTTGTTCACACTGCACATTCCACTGCAGTCACAGACAAACTATGTATGTAGAGTTTACCGTTTCATGCGACGCGAAGAATGTAACTGTGTATTTCTGCAAACCAAGTGCCTAAAAGGGGAAGTCCCCGAATAGTATGTGGGCACAAGTTGGTTGTTCACGTTATAGAGTTTTTATTTGTTCACGCTACAGAGTGCCCTGTAGAAAAAAAATTGGTGTTTATGCGAGCGAGGTGTTCACGCAATCAAGGGTTAACGCTACCCAGACACCACTGTATTCATTTTTTTGAATTCTTAAGTGCGCATCAGAATTGTCATTTAATTTTTTCAACTGAGAGTACTTATTTATCAAAAAATTAAGTGTTGTGTTGTGTTGTTTACGAGTGATTATGGACAAGTTTCTCAAAAGACCGTTACAGCCTTGCACACCTGGTATAAGTGGAAGCGGAGGAAGCAACAGTTTTACAGTTTTAAATAATAAGCCTCAATGTGTTATTTGTTGTGAAGTTTTATCTGCTGAAAGTATGAAACCATCAAAGCTTATGCGACATCTCTCAACTAAACATTCCAAAGAAGCAGATAAGCCGTTAGAATTTTTCGAACGAAAATTGAAATTCCTTAACCAGCAAAAAAGTACTGTGGTTCAGGTAAGAAAAATAAGTCTTATTTGAATGCCCTTTATTATTTTTGGATCAAAAATAATATTTTTAATATTAGGGTATGTACATATGTACTAACCGGCTAAACTTCGCGAAAAATATACCTACGCTTTCCGAGTCGCCAAAGCAGGGAAACCTCATACAATTGTGAGAATCTTATTTTGCCTGCAACCCTGGATATGGTTGAAATTATTTTGGGTAAACAGGAGGCAGATAAGCTTAAAAATATACCACTTTCTGATAATACAATTATGCGGAGAATAAGTGACATGGCTGTTGACATTAGAGAACAATTAATCGAAAAATTAAAGAGCCCACATTTTGCCTTTCAACTGAATGAATCTATTGATGTTTCAGACTGTGCACAGTTTGTGGTATTTGTTCGTTTTGAAGCAGAGGAAAACATTGAAGAAGAAATTTTATTTTGCAAAGCCCTTCCTGCTAATACTACTGGCCAGTGTTTGTACGACATGTTTTTAGAAAGCTGTCGCGACTACGAGATTGATTGAACAAAATGTTTTGCTATTTGTAGCGATGGTGCTAAAGCTTTGACGGGCAACAAAAGTGGACTCATTGCAAAATTAAAATTAATAATGCCAAACGTTTCATGGACACACTGCTCTCTTCATCGACAAGTTTTGGCATCCAAGGTGTTACCTTCTGAATTAAATGATGTGCTTAAAGATGTGATAAGAGTTGTGAACTCTATTAAAGGCAAGCCTTGCAAAGTCGGCTATTTAGGATCATATGTGATGAAATGGGTTCACTCCAGCAAAATCTTCTTTATCACAGAGAGGTCAGATGGCTGTCAAAAGGAAAGGTATTGCCACGAGTTCTGGAATTAAAAGCTGAATTATTGATGCTCTTACAAGATTCAAAATCTGGAAATTCGAATCGTTTTTCTGATCCCACCTGGCTTTTAAAATTATCATTTCTGGCTGATCTTTTTGACCACTTAAACATCTTGAATAAGAGCCTCCAAGGGAGAGAAGAAAGCATTATAACTGCAAAAGGCAAAATCAGAGGATTCTTCGCAAAACTTCGTTTGTGGTCAGAGTCTTTACAAACAAAAATTTTTGATTATTTTCCCTGCGTTCAAAAGATCCTCGAAGAAATTTCATCAGATAAATCGTTATCAGTAAGCTCGCATATTCATCTCATGGTACAGAGTTTGCATAATTTAGGGAAGAAACTATTAAGTTTCTTTCCAGAACTGGATTCTGAAAGTGGAAATGGACAAAGATGGATATTAAATCCTTTTTTGAATATGTCAGTCGAACTCGCCGATCTACCATCGGTAAAGATGAAAGCAAATCTTATAGATTTAGCTGCAGATGGCATGCTGAGAATGGAATTCAATTTAAAAACTATTGACAATTTGTGGATAAAGAGCTCCTCTTCTCGTATCCTGAGCTGGCAAACGAGGCTTTGAGGTTGTTACTGCCATTCGCCACTTCATATCTGTGTGAAGTCACATTCTCTTCAATGTTTGACATTAAAACTAAAAAGAGAAACAGGCTAAATTTGGAAAATGATTTAATCGTAAAAGTGTCAAAGATTAATCCAAGATTTCAAGGTTTATTAAAAAATAACCAGGCACATATATGGGGGGTTGCGCCCCAAGGAACTCTTGGCGACTTCCTAGGGGGTCACGACCCACAGTTTGAAAAACACTTGCCTAAACAATGTAAATCGTTGCAGAATTTTTTTCTTTTTTTGTTTAATTTCTGGGCGCCATTTTAATCCACCTTTTTGAATTCTCAATTTTTGCCTACGGTTTCATACCCCGAGACATTTTCACTCATATTATATTTTGATCGATGAAAAAATTGAATTTGTATATATTTTTGGTTTTTTCAGCTAAATATTGGATCCGCCATGTTGTATTTTTAAAATTCTGAATCCGCATTCAGATTTATCGACCCAAAAAAAGCTTTTATTCCAATAAACGAAATTTAATTTATCAATATATATATTATATTTTTCCATTTATTTCCACTAAAAAACAAATTGTAGAGGTGTGAGGACATTATGGGAATCACGAAGCAAAATTACCGCCATTAATGGCCTTCAAATATTTTTTTTTTTTTTCATTTTACCGTAGTCTAATAAGATTCGATAGTCTTCACAAGTTCAGAAAAGACTTATTTTGCTTGTTTGCTAACTGCTTCAAAACTAGTCTAAAGTGTTCGAACATGATGGGTAGCAAGACCGAGGTCAAGCCCTTTGATTCCAGTCACTTGTCACGTACTAAGACCAGCTTTATATTCGGTCATGTCTGGCCTTCATGTTAGGGTAAAGATGCATCAAACGGGGTTATACTTCCTCTCTTACCACTATCACATACACCATATTGGTGTATATCAGACTGTATTCTGGAAAAGAGAAAGCTCGTCGAAATGTGCAACGAATCCGACCAAAATCCGTTGGGGAAAAGTGGTTATGGTAATTGAAGGATGGCCGAAAACCCACAGTGTTTCTCGAAAACGTGGTCGCTGCACTTTTTCTATAGGAACAGGGAATATAGGAACAAACGGAACGGATAAATATGACGGAGGCTTTACCAATACCAATACCCCTCGCCACCGCAGATGTTGTCCGGTAAGTCTGCATAAAAATCCAAGGACCAAAAAGAACCTGGTGTCAATGGAATCCCCAACATTGCCTTAAAAGCAGCAATCAATTGGCGCCCACACATCTTCGCAATACACAACACTTGCTTTAAGGTAGGAGTATTCCCCGACTAGTGGAAGAAACAAAGACTGGTCCTCCTACCAAAAGGTAACAAACCACCACAGAAGATAATGATGGACTATTTTAGAAATAGAATATTGCACTATGACACCGACGATGGCACGAGGCAGTATAACGTCAGTATAACGCCCTTCGAACAACCTCCTACGACGCGGCATGTGTAGTGGCTGGCAAGGTACCAATAGATCTTCTTACTGAAGAAGCCCAACAGAAATACCGTGCCAGCAGAACAACGGCATTAACAGCGACGAGTCAAAGTGATACGGGGGTACTACCTAGGACAAGTATGGAAGAATGGCAGGAGAGATGGTATCACTATGATAAAGGCAGGTGGACGCAGAGATTGATCCCCAGTATAGACGTTTGGATCAATAGGAAGCATGGGGAGCTGAATTTCTACCTGACCCAGATGCTCAATGGCCATGGATGCTTCGAGCCTACCTCCACAGGTTTGGACACGATGACCATTTGTACGGAAGCAGTCGAGGATGTGGAACACATCGTGAGCATTGAGGGTCTTCTCGCAATGAGCCATTCTGTTCAGGTTTTGTTTCGCCCTAATTTTCGCACAGTCAGTTTTGTAAGGGAGTAAAAAAACTCAATGGAACTTCTTATTAAGTTGATTTATACGCAGTGTTCAGGTACGAAGGCCTGTAAACGAGCTATGTTCGGACTTTATCACAAAATATGTTGACCAGTCTGTTGATCTTCAATTCATCACAAGAAGTTTGCTACTAGTCCTTCAAACGAAAAATTTTAGTGTTGTGATAAAAATTGTAAGATAAGATTATAAAATTATTGATGCATTGCCCAGGGTGGTCAACGCTTAGCCTTTCAGTATTGCACCATTTCTAGACTTAATCAAAGAAATTTTGTGTCAATGACGACGGCCTCGTGGTTAGATACCACCTAGAATAACGCTGTGCGAAACAAAGTGGTATGTTTGCTGAAGTAATATTTCCGAATATAAAATAAAGTGGATGGCGATCTCTGGGTGGGGGGCCTCAAGGTTGGAGTCCCACAAAACATTAAAAAGTCTTCTCACGATCCTACTTCTCCTGCTACAATGAAATCAAGGCATCTTGAAGCTTTGTCCGACAAATATCCGAGAGTAAAATCGTCATGAAAGCTTCCCTCAATGGAAAAAAAATGTCCACCGGAAACTGCATAAAATTGTAGGTCTCTACCATTCGCGTGTTGCACGGTAGTAATTGCCGCTAGCAGCTAGACCAGACCCCATATGAGCTGTTAGCGCAAAAATATTTATACATACTTATTTATAATAGAAGGAAAATAAACCTTTCTACAACCAGTCGCGGAAAGGTCAGTTAGGTCACTACCATTAGTAGCTTCGAGTATTCCGAGGATTTTATTCATAAATATCATTTTATATACATATGTATGTACATATAAATTTATTACAAAAGGGAGTAATATTTTTAAGTTGTTTTATAATTAATAAAATATCTTTTCTAAATACATATATCACAATTTCTTTCTATAATTCTCGCGAAACTTGATCAGCAAAGCAAAACAAATAAACTTATATTTGGAAAATTGAGCAATCTCGAGAATAAAACTCGCAAAACAGGAACTCCAGTATGAATATGAAACAGTTGCTTAAAATATTAGCATGGCACATAAACAATATTCACATATGCTCAATTTTCGAAACGAACTTGAAAAAGAAATCTACTCGTAGTGTAAAAATAAGAGGATACTGTGCGTACCATGCTTACCATCCGTCTGAAAGGGCTAGATGCGGATCTTCCCTATTCATTAAAGATTGTATTGAGCATTCTATAAATATAATTATTGAGACCCATGCGATGCAAGTAAGTACAGTCTTCGTAAGAAATAAGCACTCGTACTACAATATCGCCCTCCGCAATACAAACTAGAAAAGAACGACTTTATATCGGTGGTGATTTGAATTCGAAACACACCTTTTAGGATTCAAGATGCGATTCAACTAAAGGCAGACTACTTTACGAAGCCTTCTTGCAATTTAATGTTGACTTCTTTTCGACGGGAAAACCGACATATTGGCCCACCGATAGAGCAAAAACTCCTGATCTCGTAGACTTCTTCATTACAAGAGGTGTACCTAACGATTTTACACTTTGACTGCCAAAAAAATCGAATTATTCACTATGGAAAGCCAAGTATTAAAAAACCCCAAATACAATCGCTACCGATAAGAAAAAATAATGGCAAAAGGAGACAAAGAGAAGGCGGATTTATTTGCTGTGCACCTGGAAGAAACATTAAAACCATTCGACGGACAGGCGCTAACAGAAGACCTTGGTGGTACGATTATGACATCTGACAACTTTAAATTAAAGAGCGTGCCGTTGGTCGAGCTATGCCAGATAATAAAAAATCTTAAAAATAACAAGGCCCTTGGATATGATTTAATAACCGGACAGATCCTCTAGGAATTGTAAAAGAAAGATCAAGCTTCTGCATATTATAAATGCCGCGCTAAGTTAAGACAGGTTCTTCTGGAACAATTATATGAGATTTTACAATCCTACCTTTCGAACAGACAATTCCGTGTTAAACACGGATCGGAATACTCCCAACTTAAGGAAACCGTCGCCGGAGTACCACAAGAAAGTGTTGTTGGTCCGGTCTTGTTCTTACTGTACACTCGAGATATACCGCAAGAAAAAGGCACTGTCATAGCTACGTTCGCGGACGATATGGCTATATTAACAACAGATAAATCAGTCGAGCTAGCAACTATAAGCTCCAACGAGCTTTGGACAAAATTTGCGAGTAGACAAAGTTTTGGCGCATTGCTCTCGACGAGGCCAAATCAGCTCATGTTAACTTTGCTTACAAAAAAATTAACAACCTACCCATTTTCATTAACTCGGTTCAATACCGTATGCAAACAAGGCAAAGTATCTAGGAACGACACTAGACGCGAAACTCAAATAGAAGTCGCACATTAAGAAGGAACGCGACGAGCTGGAATATAGATTCAGACAAATGCATTGGCTACTTAGAAGAAATTCCAAATTAAGTATATGTGTATGTAAAACAAACTGCTTTTATACAAGCAAGTGCTTAAACCCGTTTGGACGTATGGTATACAACTTTGGGGTTGCACCAAACGAAGCAATATCCTACAATCTGTTCAATACAAAATTCTAAAAGTCATAGTACAAGCCCCTTGGTATATATATATTTTTTTTTTTTTATAATTTGCGCGCGCCAAATGGGATATGAATACCATTAAATTATTTCAGGGCACGGGCGTTTGTAGAAATTGAGAGAGAGAGAAGGAAAGATTGGTGTAGTGGGTTTGAAACTTAGGTGGTATTAAGTTTCAGTAAACTCCAAGGGTGGCGTCCAGATAACTGGGGAGCTTGTTTGTTTTGCTTTTTGTCGTTGCTCATTATTCACAGTATTTTTTTCCCTCCACCTGATGTCATCATCACGATCAAGTTGCATTTAAGCCATATGACAACCCACCTTTTTTTTTTATTTCAGACGAAATAAATAGATGATTGTTGAGATCAGGATTTGAACCGTGAACCAAGAACGTGACAAGCGTTGATGTTACCACTACATCAAGGCCACCCTCAAACAATGATATCCACAGAGACTTAGGAGTATCTACCGTCGATGACGAAATAACGAACTTTGCTCGAAAACTCCGTATTCGTCTTCATGGTCATTGCAACAACATTATACTCCAAATTCTGGATGAGACAAACCTTGTGCGCCGACTGCAAAGAACGAAACCGTTCGATCTAGCGCATTAAGGATCAGCCGCATTTAACGGGTTTTAGCAGGTGCTTTTGCTGGAAAGCTACCTGCCCAACCTGAATATTTTGGAAACTAAAACTACTGTTTTTTTTTTTTAATTTGCACGTGTGAAAGGGGTTATGAGTACTCTTATACGACCTTTGGGGCACGGGTGTTTTGAGGAAAGGGGAAGAGACAGAGAGAAAGACAGATTGGTATAGTTGGTTTGAAACTCAGCTGGTATTAAGTTTCAGTGAACTCCAAGGGTGGCTGTCCAGATAACTGGGGAGCTTGTTTGTTTTGTTTTTTGTCGTTGCTAATTATTCAATTCACAGTATTTTTTTCCCTCCGCCTTATGTCATCATCACGATCAAGTTGCATTTAAGCCATATGACCACCCTACTGCCAGTGTTATGCCTTCGCAGTAGAGTTGATTAAGCTTTCGCAATTGATCGACTTTTTTATTTATTTCAGACGAAATAAATAGATGATTGTTAAGATAAGGATTTGAACCGTGAACCAACAACGTGACAAGCGTTGATGTTACCACTACACCACGGACACCCTCAAACAATGATATCCACAGAGACTTAGGAGTATCTACCATCGATGACGAAATGACCAACTTTGCTCGAAAACTCCGTATTCGTCTTCATGGTCATTGCAACAACGTTATACTCCAAATTCTGGACGAGACAAACCTTGTACGCCGACTGCAAAGAACGAAACTGTTCGATCTAGCGCAATAAGGATCAGCCGCATTTAACGGGTTTTAGCAGGTGCTTTTGCTGGGAAGCTACCTGCCCAACCTAAATATTTTGGAAACTAAAATTACTTGATAAGGGAGTTATTGTTTAGTAAGTAAAAATCTCACACTACTATGAGCACCGGGTTCATAGTGTCTATGAAGATTTTTCACCTACCCACGAAAAAGAAAAAAAAATACATATTATGAATAATCATAATTTTTTCAAATGAAAAAAAATTGCAAATAGTAATTTAATTAGCACCCGATAGTGGGTAGTCAGTGCTTAGTTTCTACACACATGTTCTTAGAAAATGATGACACTTGAATTTTTCAAGTACCAGTTCCAGGGTAATGAAGTACGAGTACAAGCGTGTTTCGGTTACTGGTGTTGATAATGGTAATTTTACTTAAAATTCCACAGCTCTGCAATAGACCCAAGGATTTCAAAGCAACAACTTTGACTATATCAGAGGTATGTCATAGATTAGTATGATAAGACGATTAGATAGAATACTAACTTATTTATTCTTTGATTTACAATGGGGTTGTAAAACTCTTTTATACCAACCTTCGGATATGACAAACTGCCGATTGTAATTATATCTCTGAAGAAACACCTAATAAACCGCTAAGATTTCGACTAGTACAAAGTGAACTGAGTACAGTCGCATGATATTAATACCCAAATTATGGACAGTGAAAATATTTATACTTGTCTCGGTTTATAAATACTACTATAGTATCATCTATCCGTGTATTGACTCGTACATGAATATACATATTTTAAGACCTCTTCTTACCTGACACTTTATCTCGCACCAATTTGCAGCTCTCCAATTCGCCGATGCTGGAGAAGAGTGATCGCATCTCCTCTTGTGTCATTGTTTGTGGCAAATAATTTACAATTAAATTAGTCCGCGATTCATCTTGGCTTCCGTCAACGGAACCATTGGTGCTGCCATTTTTGATAGCCAATTCCATTGCGTTTGTCATTATTTTATTTATTTTTTTTGTTTCTTTTTTCCGACTGACTGACACACACGTCAAATGAAATTAATTTAAATGAACGTGTTGTTACAGAGTTGGTAATTGGTTAATATATAATTATCTCACTTTCTTGGGATTTTTTTTTTTTTTTTGTGTTTTTAAAAATTATTAATTTATTCTCTAATTATTATTATATATTCACTTTCGTTAGGTTTTTATTTTTAAAAAATATATATATAGTATATTATATTTATATTGATTGCGCTTTGCACAAGTCCCGTCTTCTTTATTTTTAATCTTTAATATTTAAATTATTATTCTATGTATATATATATATATATAAATAATTTATTCGTTTTTTATCCTTCTTTTGCTTGGTGTGATTTTTTTAAAGTGTAATTAGTGTTTATTGTTTTAGATCAGATTGATCGTTTTCTTCTTTTCTTTTAGTTCAAATTTGCTAAAAAAAAATGTTTTGAACAAATGAGTGTAGGTGATGTTCCTTAACGTTGGATTTTATTTTGCGCTGAGTAAATTTTACTAAATATTTCTTTAAATTTGAATTTATTTAAATGGAATATATTTCGCTCTCCTTTGACTTTGGATTGAGATCTTCAAACGAGAAAATAATTTTTGCTTTTTTTGGTTGTTGTGTGTGGTTTTGTTTTTCATATAATTTTTATATATGTAAAATTTTGCTTGTTATATAAAATTGCAAAAATGCAAAAAGACAGAAAAATTCTTTACCTAATATCTTTTTGTGTTTTTTTTTTTTTTTTCATTTAATATATAAATTTCTTTTTTTATATATCGATTTCTGATTTTTATTTAATATTATGGAATATTCGATTTTTTTGCGGTTTCTTATATATTTTTTTCAAATTTATGTATATAGTTGGTTTTGTTTGGTGGTGTTGATTCGCAAGAAGATTTTCTTTTATTTTATCAGCTTTTCCTCTTTTTTCTATCTTTGCTGTCAAGTTATCTATCTGAAAGGAGAAGAAAAAAAAGTATTTATTAAAATTTGAATTTAATTTTTAAATCAAATTTAAGTAGAAAATTAGAAAAATTAGAAAAAGAGAGTTTAGAGGGTAGTGCACAAAGTTTGAGATTTGAAGTCCAGTTTGAGGATTTTGCAATTAAGTTAGCGCTAACATGTCCTTAGTCTATGTAAATTAAAAATAAGTGAAAAATTCCCCCGTGTTGGGGGTGCTTTATCGCTTTTGAGGTGACACAAATCACACCAGGAAGAAACCGGGCTGGCTTTTCGGTTTAGAACGTTTTCCCTCACAAGAACATTGCATTTTTTGCATCAGGAGTAAGTATTGGGTTTTATTATATACTAAATACTAAGATATAGAAACTCAAAAGAGTGGGTCTTTGAATGTTGTATTGCTTTCTGTCACAGCTGACTTCAGGCTAAACGTCTAAATGGATTTTCCTCAAACACCTTGTATCTTTAAACTGTGGATTCCCAATTCGAGCTGAAACCTGAATTTTTAGCCTGACCACAAAATAGCAGATTTTCTCGAAAACTGGGTAAACGATTTTGGTGAAATGTTATATTTAAAACAATATGAATGAGAAATACTGAGATGGAGTAGCAAATTTTTGTAAAAGTCGTAGAAACATTCTCAACTAAGTACATTACCGTTATACCACTTTTCCCAATACTTGGTATGCCATCTAGTGAAATATCTACTACTTGAATATGAATTTAATCAAAATCGTTGTAGCCAATTTTGCCTCCAATCGTGACTCCACAGACCCCAGATAGGACGTTTGAACTAAATCCATTAAGTCGGTCAAGCAGCAGTCCAGAGGATATACAGACAGACAGACAGACATAACGGACCCCCTTTTTCGAACTTGTCTATACTAGTAATACCAAAATGGATCAAAATATTGAGATCGAAAATCCTTGGGAAACCTATATACTTGCCCTTCTAGGTGTAAGTAAAACGTGCGTTAGAAAATTACAGAATTTAAAAAAAAAAAAAAACGTAAAAACCCGTGTCGTTGATTTGCCTTGGGCTTTCCCGAGTTTTATTTTGTATGCGTTGATAAAATCTTTGTATGAGTTCATCCAGATTACTTGACTTCATTAAGTACCACCTGCGGTCCAAATAAAAATCTATTAATTCTGCTCACCGACATAATGGTTTCTGTTTGACTCCATGTCCACCAGGGCAGGAGATCAATGTATTGGCCTGTAGGTTTTATGTATTTCCAAAGTTTAAGTAATTTCTTGTCACCTAACCTTAATAAAACTTAAACCTAATCATAACTTAGGATTTTTGAGCGAAAATATAAATAGGCTTTTCAAATGTTTTCCAATGGCTTTTTAAAGAGAAGGCACGCTTTTCAAAGTTTACTATCGCAACAACTTTAAAATATACTTGAGATACATTATGTTAAAATAACTAAGATACATACATTTTGCTTTTCGTGTTCACGTCATATTACCATTTCAAAATTCCTCTTCCAACTCGGTTCTCCAGTTTTTAGTAAGAAAAATAAACAGCAAAAGGTACCCAAAGGTATACAAAACTGTGACAATGATGACTGGAAACATACAAAAAAGGAGAAACAAACACACCTCAACAACCCATAACAGATGTTTAAGACCACAAGCACCAATTAGCACAGTAATATACATGTCCACCATGTTGAAACTCCTTGCAACCTGAACACCATAAAAACGTAACGCTCTCTTGCACTTGGTGAAACCATATCCACAAGGACAATAACCCTGACATAGTATGAGTACCTAATACACCATCCAGATGTTCCAGGCAATTATGAAACCTTTAGTTTTCTGAGTATATCCTTTCAATAGGATAACAATCAATAATTTTTCTTTATTAGAAAAATTGCCCGTCTAAGCAAGTGTGCGGGATCAGATGTTCCCTTGACACATCTCGCATGTTCATTTAATCATGTCAACCAAGTAAGGAAAATAAAAATAAAAACATTCTAACGCTACAACAAAAGATGAAGAAAGATACAAGGTATACGAGTACACAAGTTCAATGACCCTCGAGTTCGATGCAAACAACTTCATACGCAGGATAACAAGGATTTTAGTTTTCCTTCGTGTATATCCGAGTTGTTTTTCACTCATTCCCCAAGGATGTGTTGTTTTTCTCATCCTTTCTTATTGAAATATGTAATAGTTCAATGTACCTACCTTCCTCGGCATCAGATGCAGTTCACCAAATCCAATTGCAACACCGAAGGGGGAAGTTTACTTATACAAAAATATGCCTGGTAACAACGTGCACGTTACTTCATTTGTGAATTGACCCTCGTCGCGTAATCTCTCTTCTAGTAACAAAAAGGACATATGCAGCATGGACGAAACAGAAAAATGCATTTTCTTTGGCAGATTCATACAAATCACATCGCATATGGTAGAATTTATTACACACACACATATCCTTATCGGATTTTCACAAACCCACCCCTCGTCGAAAGGACCCTTTTCTGCAATTTGCAGCACACTGCATAGTATTCGGAATGTGTTTCACATACATACTTATGTGCATGCATATGACATTAACGAGAAGAGGAAATCCCGAAATCAATTTAATGCACTGATATTCTTGTCCAAGAATAACGAAAAGCGAACACAAAAGGAACGAATAAAATGCAAACGAGGCAGCATCGTTTATTATTTATCCTTGCTCCGTCCGAAAGGATCTTCAATCTCGCTCTCTCTTTACGTCAATTGTCACTGTTTGACGTCATTGTCATCCTGTTAACTGAAACGAATGAAATTTCATTACAGTTATCCATCTCCAGGGAACAGGATGCTTGAATGAGTTTTAGAATAAAAAAAAAACGAAATATGCAAAATAAGGACGTCAAAGGGTCCCCGGGCAAGAGAAGTCCTGTTTTGTTTTCTGCATATTTTGTATCCTATGGTTAATCCTTATTGTTGAATTATGAAAAAGTTTTGTAAATATTAAACTTGATCTTCGGGAGTCGCACAGGAGAGGATTTTCTTCTTGTATAAGTGCATTATTACGAGTCGGTGGATTCATTCGGATACTAATTTTTGTGTGGTGGATTGCAATTTGAAAGGATTAAAATGACTTGAGTTGACATTTCTTCTCTTCTGTAATGCACGCAACAATGGTTCGTTTTGTACATAATGGGAGATTTATTAATCCTCTGGATGACCGGAGATACGAAGATTAGAATGGTGGCTTGATAAGTCTTTGCAATAAAATATGGGGAGGCCAACAAGCATGAGAAAAAGCAAACTTGAATTTTGAAGTTCCGCAGGAGTATCATTACGACCCAGTGTTTTTTTATTTTAATTTTTTGAAGGGTTTTTCTTCATGTTGTGGAAAGCGATCGGGATATTTTTGTAAAAATATGTGTACCAAAGTTGTTTTTTATGTACTGCAGTGATTAGAAAAATTTTTAGTTGCACCATAAGTACTAGTTTTGAATATATTTTCTACCGTACTATAAAAATGTTAAAGTCGACAAATCATTTCATAACTGTGTCCTTACTTCTAAAAAAAATAGTGGCTAGCTATTTGCGCCACTGTGGTCTCGTTTTTTCTCGTTGTGGAAACCAGTGTTTGTGCTAATAATTTCGCGTTAAATCACAAGTTTTGCCAATTTAAAAATTTATTAAATGTATAAGAAAATGCAAACAAATCTTCTTGTAAGCGTTTACTAAAAACCAAGAGTGCATAGGTGAATTAATCAAAAACAATAAAAGGCAACAAAATAACCAATTAATGAAAAGTATCCAAGCTAAATGCTTCAACACAAAAATTTGAATGGATTTCTGCGCCTTTTTCATTCAATTCAACAACAACTTTTATATCATGTGACGTCACGTCAAACGTCAAAATTGACAGCAACAAGAGTGAACAAACACGTGGCGTAATCTACTTTTTTCCCATTGATGCTCATATACTGTATGTAAGAACGGTCACACACACGTCGAAGCAAAACATTTTTTTTGACGAGTATGAAACAACCCTGTGTTTCGAAAACAACAAATCGACTATCTAAGTTTTTTTGGAGGTTAATATTATAATTGTTCTGTGAAAGATATACATTGAAAAATTGCAATAGGTAAGGGAGAAGACATATTTTCTTTGCAGCACCCTGTACACCAAAGACTTAAATTTCAGCTATTAGGTTCTTTTCCGTTCTCTATCGATATCATAAGTGTGAAAGATTGTCCAGAGACTGATTAAGTAAAAAGTGAGTTAAGCAATTTTAGGACATCTTTTAAATATTTTTTTCAGTATATACATGTACGAGTATGTATGTACATTATAACTATAGTATTTGCAAATTTCCAACTTAAGGTTATTTTTAGCGAGTTAAAATTCACGGGCTGTCAAATATAAATACTCTATTACGCTTTAGGGTTTATTTTCCATTTCAGCTAACAATAAAAAAACCTTTTACAGTCTGCAGAAAAAGTTTCATTGTTGAATTATGTTTTAGGCTATCTATCTTAGAAAGAGAGAAAGTTATCGAAGAAAAGTTTTAAAGTAGATAAGTAATGTAAACAAAATAAAAGGTAAACTAAAAACTAAGAAATACTATTCTCAATAGTTGCAATCTAACATTTGGCGTATTTTCTTAAACCAGGTGTAACACCGCTTTATTCGTTTTCTTCTGACATGGATTGGGCTTATATTAACGCCCCTGAAGATTGCGTCTTTTCCTTTGTTTTTGTCGGAGGGACTTTACTATGTTCGCCTTTTGTCTTTTCTTTGACGGGTTTACTTACGTTCGTAACCTTTTCCTTGACGGTTTCACTTCTATTTATGATCGGTTTTGCGTTCTGGTGTAAAGTATTTCAAATTTGTTATGCCTTTCTTTAAGCTCTTTTGCCACTCGCAAGCTCGATAGTTCGCTGGATTCATTCCTTTGCAGTTTATGCAGGTCACCGGGGCCTGCTTATTTACTGCGCACCTTTTCGAGAGATGGTTATCGGCACATTTTACGCATCTCGGTTCTTAATGGTAATATGACTGCGTGTGATTGAAACCCTGATAGCGTTTGCACTGAGGTGTCGATCTTGTACTCGTACACATAAGCCCGATTTTGACTACGATATTCAGAACAGTTTTAAGGTTTAAAAAATCCCGTCTATATTTTCGCTTCTGTTAAAAGTAAGTATAAAAAAAAAGTCCATGCCGTTGCTCCCTTTGCTGCTTCACCTTTTTGAGGATATTAACGGCATTAAGAATTTTAAAGCCTTGGGCTTTAAGATAGTTCATTACGTCATCTTTAGTGCATGAACTCTGAATCCGCAGAAAAGTATAGGGTCAGCTAAAACGGTTGCCTTGGAACTCAGATATCTCCAAGACGATTACAAAGAACTTAAGTAATTTCGTGCATTTAGAGTTTTATTTTGTCTTATACCTTGGAAATGGTTGTAGGTAGGATATACGGCAATTTTGATGGGAATAGTTTTATAAGAAACAGATGATGGATTATTGATGTAAAATTTCAAGAAAACATGTATGTATGTAAAATGTGAAAATTTTATTAAAAATGTTATGAACCACCCAGTACAACGGGTATTCCAAGTTTATCCGATCAAAATGTCAGGATTCATAGATGGAGATAAGCCAAAGAAACATTTTACTGTGTGAGTGGTTTATTTGGACAACATTGCGATTTATGGCCAGAGAAATATTTCTTTGGAGGCGGTCGAGTTATGGTGGTAGCGTTATCGCTCGTCGCGCTGAATGTTCATGATTCAAATCAAGAAATAAATAAAAAAAAAAGTGAATCAATTCTGAAAGCTAAAAAAAAATACTGGGTCGCATGTACTTGAACATTCTGAAAGTTTTTCAAAACTTGGCATGTCATTGCCTCGCATATGTCTAATGTTGTGTAGTAATATTTGAAAACGAAACAACTTTCAAAATCCGGCCATTTTCAGGAAACTAATACTTGCCCTTATATGTATGTATGTATGTATGTACATCAAATACATATTATGTATGTAAGTAGGTGCAAGTAAAAAATTCATCGTGGTGATAACATCAGGAGGACGGAAATATTTTCACCAGTTACCTGGACACAACCCCCAGAGTTTACTGAAACCTAACACCTAAGTTTAAAACACCTCTCTCTCCCTCTCTCTCTCTCTCCCTCTCTCTCTGTCTTTGTAACCGTTGTACAATTAATAAGCCATTTAATTGCATTCAAAGAATTGTTCCCTAGGCGTAATTTAAAAAAGAAAAATCATGTTAGATGAAAACTATTTAAACGGTATTACAGTGCTTTTAATTATTTAAAAAAAAAAAAATTAAGGAAATAATATTTATAAATTCGCCCAAATTCGCCACATACGAAATCACCCACACCTGGGCCACTTGCATGCATGTCTAATCAATTTCTGCGCTGGATACACAGACCCCCCACCATACTTAACAGTAGCACGAGTGTCTTTCTTCTGAAATTTGCCGTTTGATTTCCGGCAAATTTGCTTTCGTCGGTGAACAGAAGCTACAATGTTAAAAAAAGCGAGGAAACATATTTATAACTCCATTAAAAGCATTATACAATTTTCCAAAACTCGTAATTTCTAGACAAATACTCCTTTTTGAATTTTAATCGAAACTTGTTGTTTATCCGGCTTATATCGGGCTTGCAATTCTCCAAGGGATCATAATAAACGACTTATATATGTTCCCCCGATCTTGTCGGCAAAATAGTACTTTACTGGAACACCATAAAACTGGCCTTTTTTTTAATCGTGGAGATAAACTTAAAAGAAGCTCAAAAGTGTAAAAAAATATATTTATTAGGGCCTTCTAAATCCAGTGTAACTTCAGTACGAAATGTATGGCGTACAACAACAACCGATTATTACAGTCGCGATTATGAAGTCGCGCAAGAGACTCACCCAAATGCTATTGCAATGATATTAATACACGTTAAATAAAAAAATAATATAAAAACTTTAATAATCGGATGCTGTATGCTATACATTTGCTTAACTTCAAATGTGTTTAACTCCTGTTGGCAAGAGTCCATTCAGTCCCTTATTACAGTTTTGCACAATGAAACACGTCAAATGACATCTAACTTCATTCATATAAAAAAAATCAAATTATTGTACCATTTTGACAGACTTAACCTACCAACTATGAATTTTTAAAAAGCTCTATTTAATTATCGGTAAGCGAGCACCAATATTATTTTTACACTTCTGAGCTTCTTTTAAACATATCTACACAATTAAAAAAAAAAAGCGAATTGAAAATATTGTAAAATCTAGCTGCTTTTCTTTTTGATTATCGATCCATCTCGATGCGAACCATGGAATGACTCTTTTAACATTATCTCCAATTTCTTGCACTGCTTTACCGGCTTCATGAAATTGTATTACTATGTAATTACCGATTTTTAAAAATAAGTAGGTAAGGTCTGTATTCCTTTCGGAGCAATTTCGATTTCATACGCTGCTCAGTTAAATTTGTGCAAAACAATAAAACGTTACTTTAAGAGAAACTCATTTTTTTTCCTTATTCGTCCTTGCCTGTCCGATTATTTGTTGAGCTTTTAAAGCGATGGTGTTATATTTGATCAAATATAATTTACAAATATTTATTTTGGCTGAGGTTTCCATTATGCGCACTAAGCAAATTTATTTTTTTTTTGTTTAAATTGACTTATTCTAAGATGTACTGTAAAAGAATTTTTCTGCGGAAACTTTTTTTTCTATTTTTTTTTACTTTTAAAGTTTTCAATTATCACAGAAAAGTGCATGTACTCGTATAGAAACTGCACAAATGAACGCGTTCACTTCGCATAACGCTTGTGCTAAGTGATTTCTGTTGATGGAAAGGGGGATGGGTGGGGCGGTGAATGCAGTGAATGTTGGAAAATATTATAGGTATTGCCATATGTCCCAAAGTTAAAATAATTTAAAGTTAATTTTGTCTTTTTTGATATTTTCTTTTTTTTTATTGATTGAAAATATTATACTGCTAAAGACCCCAGAGTAAATATAATTAAACTTTAGATCCAGGCGCCTGCCTGACAGTTGTTGACTTAACCTTAGCGGAGCGACGAAGTCGCGTGAGCGGCTAAACCCTGCGGAAAAAAAGGGTTAAAATCCTGTTAACGAGCGAAGCGAGCCACCCACCCCATACTTTAAATACACTAGACTTTCTTACAGGCGCCTGCCTGACAGTTTTCGGTATACACTTATTCAACTATGTAATTTCGTTTAAAGTGCCAAGTGATTTTCACTTAAACTGGCAACACTGTTCTCAACTATAAACAAATATTTTTTTTTCATTTCCTTAAGAAAAAAATATTATATTTATGTTTTTTAGGTCATTTTAAGCCAGAAAAAAAAAAATTTGTTCAGTGCGCATAGTGGAAACCCGCCCTTTATATTTGTTACTTAATCTTAAAAGTAGAAAGGATAAAAGAGAAGCGTTGGTAAAAAATCAAAATACTGCGAAACTATTTAGTCTCGTCTTAACAAGTTTTCCATAAAATGTATCTTTGTCCGATTATTCATTGAAACGTATCAGATTTAAAAATAACTATGGCATTCAGAGGGAAAACACTTTCCAATCCGTCATCACTAGATTTATTACTTTAGACATAAATACTAAGTAAAAGTGTCTAAGTGGAGTCAAATTTATTTTTACGAGTACTCCAATAATCCACAGCGATTTTTAACATGAATGGTTTCTTATCTCCTTTAACATTGAACTGAAATATTGAACCAATTGTGTATTTCTTTCTTTACTTTTCTTCATCAATATGACACACAAATTATACCCCCTTCGTTTCATAAAAAAAACACTCTCGGGCTTTATTTGAACTCCCTCGTCACATAACTCCTTCATAAACAACGTCACTTAACCTCATTCTTTCATTGCATTGCATAAACAGCAACACTAAACATAAACCAGACAAACACGTCTGTTAAGTTAATTTTTTTTTTTTTTTTTTTGCTTTGTCCTTTTTCTCTTGGTTACTTACATTTCTTGCACACGTAACACAAAATTTTAATTTAACACCACTCGTCCTCTGTCCGAAATTATTCTATAAACAAAATTTTTACTTTTTTTGTAAATAAGAAAAAATAAATATTAGCACTTTGAACACAGTCCACTTTTTATTGCTAATAATGTAGGATTCACAACTTGAACACGTCGCGATGAAATTATACCAAAGAAAAAACGATTAAATATCCGTAAATGGAAAATAAAACAGGACGAATTCATAAAACACGAAAATCAACTGAAAACTGAAATAACGAACTCAAAGAAATCATAATAATGTGCAGAGGAAAATATGATTTTTCTCGATAGCAGGAAAAAAAAAGACTCAATCCAGGATCCTCTCCGCTTGCCGTTCAGATTCGATTTGTATGTCGCGCCAGCTACCACAAAGTTGAAGGTCCTGACAACCACGGAAAATAAATTTCAGGAACAATATAAAAAAGAAACAACAACAACAACCACCACCGAGCGGACAAAACTAGAACCAGAGCCAACCAACCAGCCAGACAAAAATCAATTCACACCCCATTGTTAGGGCAGGGGGATGATTGTGATAGAAGTAGTACATATATACCAATAGTTTTGGTTATATACACACGGCTGAGATTGTGTTTGTTGGGCATGTGATTTCAAAGGGATCAGGTTGAAAATGTGTTGTTTGAGCCTCAAGGAACTTTGGTCTTGCTGAGGGTAAAAGCACTACCACGCCGCCCTTGTTAGAGTAGGAGAGAAATGTAATACGCAAAAGGACGATGAAGGGCGAAATGCCAGAGACATACATAAGAAGGGCAAGCAGAAACTTAGTGCAGGGGTGTGAATTTATTAAAATGGTTGAAAGGTTTTTTTGGAATGCAAATTTGTGTTTTTTTTAGTGTTTGGTCCTTGTTGAAATGGCAGTCTTTATTTTAAAAGTTTTCCTCTATTGCTTGGATATGCCCTTTTCGAGGTAATGGGTATAGGAAACAGGGTTATGGTTTGAATTGATGTGATAGGTTTCCTTTAGGTTAAGCGAAGATCCTCAATTATTGGATTTTCCTCTTATTGGTTAGAAGAAGACATTTAGATAGAAAAATGTCCTTTTACAAAAGAGAATTGAAATCTAGATATTCAGTAGCGCCTAAGCTCCACGTGTTTGCCGTTAGACCTTTTTAGATTGAAATAAGAATAAAAGCAATTCATCTGCTTCTGTAATTTTATCCTTTAAAATTCCACTTTTCGACCGATTTTCCTGACCTTCGGTATCTCTGGACTGGACTAGGGAAGATTTTCACCCGACTACGGGAAGGTATTAAAATTAAAGAGATGTATTATATATGTGTTTGTTTGTTTGTTACCAAATAGAGCAAAAACTACTGAACCGATTTCGATGAAACAAAAATAGATTTGTTCTTAAATAAAGAGAATTTTATCAACATAAGACGCAACAGATCCTCGTGTGCATGGATAGAACCACACGACTGACATTTTTCAAAAATCCACTTCTTGATATCATCGTAATCTGTCAGTCGAAAGCCACAGTTATAGTTATGCCGCATAAATACATGTTTACCACCTAGACCTAGAGCTATTAAAGCCATTTCGACGGACCAAGAACAAAACTAAACTAAACCACAAACAAATTAAACAAACGACCCATCGTTCGGCGATCAAATAATACTGTATAAGGCATAAACGAAAAACGCCCAAACACAGGCCCTTCTAAAAAACATATGGACTTTGTGGATCATTTATCTGATCCATTTTGCAGGGTCACATGATCCGGTCATATGGAAAGTGTTTTCCAGCAATGAATTTACTTGTCACTACTAAAAGTCGTAAGTCAAATCCGCGCTACTAGTCGCTTCTTCGTTTTGTTTATTTTTCTACACTCATTCCTCTCTAACTTAGCTTACGAGTATGTTAAGAAGAGAACAACTTATGTACTTACATATATGTATACACGACGAAATCATACCCCACATAGTTCTCGCAGGCCCGGCCACCAGAATCTCGATGCCACGCAGTTTCCGTGCATTTCGATTTAATTCAATACAACTCGAATCTCCATGTATACTACCTATCTATAATAGTTACATATATCTAAAAATAATGATTAAACTTTTCTCTAATGGGGCATTATCTTTGATCGTTCAATATTGTCTTTAACTCTTCAGCAAACACTTTATTGTCCAAATGGACACATTGCACATTCCACTGGAAATTCGGTACTTAAATAACTGTTATATTTAATAACCAAATTCGATGTATACATACATATGTAGGTCTAGGTATTATCCTTGATGCTTAATTAAATATTTCCTCTTAGGCTTGATTTTCTTTGCAAAACTTTTCCCGTTACTACCTATTCGTGAATCGATATAAAAGGCATACTCCAACTAGCCATTCCAATTTATTATTCTCCATCGCCTGAAGCTGTGTCATCAAGGATTCTCTACAAAACGCCAAAAATCTTTACCATTAAAGATTCCTGCGACACAAATCCTTAATGGACAACACAAACAACCAGAGCTCATTTATAGAAATTGCGTCTTCATCTGTGTGTTTGGTTTTTCTGTTCGTGTACACGCGCTTCTGCCACAGCCTTTGTGGAATTTACGATTATTAGGAGACCGGTTTTTTTCCTTTTTTTCCCATTACAAACGAATTTCGGGAAGAGAAAAGGAAACGAGACCGAAACTCGTGCTTCGTCCTTTTGCGCCCTACAATTGGATATTTTTGGTTATACTCGTAAGCGAAGGGTAGTACGTCGCGTGTGTAGTGTCGTTGTGTGTGGGTTTTGTGCGGGGGTTCATATAGACGAAAATCGAACGAGAGAGGAAAAGGATACACGTCCTCTGTCGACGATTCTTACAGAATTTTTGTCTGTTTTATGTACGAGTATTTTGCAGGACGGATATTGGGTGTAGTTTGACGTGGTCATAGGTTATTGACCTTTTTGCTACACAAATATGAAATGTGATGTCAATGGGACATCTAATTAATTTGTCGACATTTATTGTATAAGTTTAGTGCTGAGATGCTAACACATGATGTTTGGGCAAGTTGTTTGCCAAGACGGTATTTATTTTTTTTTGTGATTGACAGCGGGAGAAAATCATGTCAATATGCGTATGTTTGTCAATATGTACAAGGTAGTCATGGGGCGGAGGTGCAAATAGCTAAAGGAATGAAAAGCATCCATTGACGCAGAGGTGAAAAACACAGAAGAACATTAATAAAGTCGTGTGCGTATATAAGGAAAATTACAAACGCTTTATAACGTAACGTACTTGCACCTATATATGGGTGGCCATGGTGTAGTGGTAACATCATCGCTTGTCACGCTGCAGGTTCACGGTTCGAATTCTGATGTCAAGAATCCTCTACTTATTTCGCATGAAATAAATAAAAAAGTCGGTCAATTGCGAAAGCTTATGTCAACTCTACTACGAAGGCATAACACGGGCAGTAGGGTGGTCATTACAGCTAAAACGCAACTTGATCGTGATGATGACATCAGGAGGATGGAAAAAAATACAGTGAATCATAAGCAACGACAATAACAGCAAAACAAAAATACTCCCCAGTTATTGAGTTTGTCTATCATAGTAATATCAAATTAAATCATAGGTATATGTATGTAGGTGCTAGTAAAAATATTATCTGAGTAAACTTTATTTAACATAACATAATGGCGTCAAAAATGGGCCACAATCTCCTGCGGGAATCATCTAAGAAGAATGGGTATAGGTGCAACAGACTTTTGCCTAGGATGCGGCGACATTACGCTCGTAATATGTTGACAATTTGTTTCACTGTGTTATTAGGTAGACGAAGAAAAGAGCAAACAAATTGAAAGCTGTCGAAATGAATGCACCCGTATTCCTCGTGTATTTATTTGCTTACAGATGACTTTGTCGGCTTCGTCAGTCTGAATACGAGAGTTGTGCCTTAGTAAATTCTTCCCATCCTGCAGTTTTTGAGATTTCAGTCAAGGTTTTTTTTTATTCGTATAGTTATTTAATCATACTTATCTTTGATTTTCATAAACCAAGCTTACACAAGTCGAATTACCCTGCTTACAGCCTCTTGTGTATTTAAGGTTCCGGTGTTGGCTTTCTACCCTTAACTGAGCAGCGTTCCCCATTATCATCTTCATCATATGGGTAATCTATTTTCACACTATCATAAGCGGGTTTGTATATCAATTAGATATTCTTGGAACTACTAACTATCGTTTGTTGATTATCGATCTTCTGTGTCTCTATATCATCCACCTGTTCCTGTTTTTATCTCTGAAAGCTCCGGATTTGAATACTTTGTGTTGCCCTCTTAAACCAAATTTTTCCTACTTTAGCCTTTCATTCAAACAGATCAAGACTTTTTTCTTTTGTCTGCTTCTGAGAACAAACTTGTATCCAAATATTCGCTCTTTCTCAAGCTCTTTCTTAGTTTCATAAAAATCAATCCTTCAGTGGAAACTTTACTTTTTGCAACTTCGTGATCACCCTTTTATGATTATACCACAGAAGCCGTCAATATACGAGTACATGCGGATAGTTAGGTACATACTATATGTCTATACTATTGCAACCTGCAATGCTTTCACAATGTCCAAGTCTAAATAAAAATGCAGAACATTAAAATGTCTCAAATCTACTGCAGGTGTGTGGTTTGATAGTACCATGGTAAGAAGTTCAGTTTCTCTTTTTAACCAAACATCAAAAACGAAAACTACCACATGAACCCTTTTAATTTTTGAAGGCCTTCGAACCGTGTTCATTATTCATGCGCAGGTTGCAATTTCCACACAGGACGTATGCCACGTACTCTTATGTATGTACTTATTTCGTGTGTTTTATTATTTGTAACACGTGCACACGTGAAAGGGGTCCTGATAGTTAATAGCCAACAATGATCATATCGCTCAACTACAATCTCAGTTGCAATCAAACACACGCAGCTTTTATGTGTGCAAAAGACAGCGGAGCGCACGCGTAAATTTCATTAGCAACCCCCTATCACATAATAATTTGGTTACTTCCTCTTGGTGTGCCAAAACGTGTATCCTTTTGTTTCATTACTTGTTCACAGACGAGCACAGTGTGTAGAGTGCGGGTGAAGGACTTACTATGCTAACAAAATCTCAGGTTTGCTCTGTAGTTTTCTGATTTTCGTCGAGTTCAACCCTCGTTTGTAGGAAGGGATGAAAACGGCGAACAAAAACATTATCCGATAAGGACAACGAACTCAAATTGATATATTGCACTTTCCACACGCACACCACTACTCCGCAGACATGACGACTAATAACTAAGCGCAATAAATTTGGATCAAAATGGGCTTCGAATGTAAATGACTGTCAGGATACACGCTGCACTGCAACAGTAGACTACGCGGTACTTGCAAAAAAAGAAAACAAAAATCCCATGTGTTTGTGTATTGTGTTGTTTGCCATAAAGATAGGATATGCGTGTGCATTCACGAGGATAATGTTGGTTGCGGCGGCAACCCTCTTTTTTTTTCTGTTGGTCGGAACAAAAGGATAGGAACGCATATTATTTATTGGCAAAAGGACGACGATCGGAAAAGTTACGTGTAACGAATAGGATCTGTTACAATAGCCAGGGAATTAAGTTCAGGGATACTGGAGAAAGTACATGTGTGTGTGAGGCAGTGTAAGTTATTGTTTATGACACGAAGGGAGAATGCATTCAGGATATGTAGGTATATCGGGAATGTAAGTATGGTTATAATTTGATAGAAAAGGTGTTCATTGAGGAGGGGAAATTTGTTTTTTTTTTGTCGGCTGCTCAGTAGGGTCGAAGGGGGTTAAGGGTGCAGAATGAAGTCTGCATTTTTAATGGTTTTTTGTTTCCAGTTCGCGCAGTGATCAATGATTTTAACATTCATGGTCCGATAAATATTTGCGAGTCATATAATGTGTCCTAGATTATGTAAAAGTAGCTAGCAAAAGGGTCGCGGCTTTGGCAGACTAATTGAATTTAGACAATTGCAGAAATGTACCTACCTAATTGGTACATCTAAGCATTTGTTTGCACAATTCCATCGGTTGCTATGCTACATAAGAAATACGAGTACGTCAGTCAGCTCCCACATACGTTATAGTATTCATTGTCATAACGACATCATTATCACCAGAATTAAAATCTCTAGCTAAGGGGGGAAGAGTTACGGAACCCAAATGAGGTTCAATGGCCGACAACCTACACAGCCTACATAACCCAATGCCAATGTCAACGTAAATGCATTTTGAACCTCAGCAAAATGTCACCGTCAGCAAGTTGCAGATGTCTCAACAAACCGAATTCGTAGAATCACTGATTTGTGAATTGTAAAATGTAAACCAAAAATAATAATTGTCTTGTTATGAAGCAGAAAGGTTGTGTTTTTTTTTTTTTTTTTTAATTCCCACCGAGGACGCGAATATAATTCGCGCGAATCTCTTTGGGTAGACTGATTTTAAAACTTATGAAGCGTAATTTAGTCAGCGGTCGACTTAATCAATTTAATTCAAGCGATTTGGTCAACGCGAAAACCAGCAGTAGTCCTTTTGAGAAGTAGAAATACAATTCGGGCGGATTGATATAGACGTGTTTTTCTTCACGCGTTTGTTATTCTTCCAAGTTTTTTTTTCGCCATACTTTGCTCCAATTTTCAGTGCCTTCCGTTTCAACCGATGCTTTTTCACAAACATTTGGTACGACTGCAAAGCATTTGATCGAATAGAATTTTTTATTTCCTTTGGCATATAGGTTTATTCGTTGAATTATATGATACTTCTGCAATTCTCGAATTCATTCGTTAACGAACTGAGTTTGGATATTAGGCCCAATAAGCTTCATAAAATCAGCGTACAAAATCTCAGTTTTTTATTTTAATTAAGAAAAGTAAGCGCTCCAATGAAGAAACAAAAAGTTCCCACGAGGGAACAATTTAAAGATGTTTGCGATGCAAAGCTTTCATGTCAACTGAACTGTTTTATCATTATAAGTGTTAATACGTGCGACCCAGTCATGCTGGGTCATTTGGTCGTTTTTAGATGTTGGATTTTGTTGTCAGAATAAATGTCATCAGGAAGTACGAATATGTATGTCGTGTACATAGTCGTAAGTAAGATTTTGTACGCGCAGTGTTTAATAAAAAAATTTGAATTATTTATGAATGTACGATCTTTCTTTATATACATAAAACTATGTATTGTAACATAATAATAACTACGCTCCCTAAAAGTATAATGCAACAAATTCCTAAGTGTCTTTTCATTCTGGCATAATTTTGGTCCGAAGTGTCCTTTCATTCGAGGTTCGTATCTGCGGTTAGTCTCCACATTTCATGTCTACGAAAGAGACTGATAATATCACGGATAAGAGAAAATTATAACTGCAAGAAATGATTGTCATCTTGGAATTATTACATCAGAATTTTTCTTGTTCCAGAGGTCGAAGAATTTGCTAGAAGTTTCTGGCTATCAGAAACTTCTGCTATATAAGGACAGATGGCGATCCAGACCACGGAGTTGTTTTAAAACAGTGGCGTAGAGATTAGAAAAGTGATAATGGGCGAAGTTGTAATTTTGTGATAAATTGAAAGTTGAGAGTTAACCAGAAGAAGTAATTAGTTTGGATTTGTGAATTAAGTAATTGAAAGGAGATAAAGCGATTTGAGAGGAAAGAGACCTTGTAAGAAAAGAATTGCGAAGAAATGTAAACCTGAATTGTTTTATAGACTAGAAAATAAAGAAATAAATTTCACAGAATATAGTTTTATCTACTCGAGCCGTAGCCAGCATATTACAGTATATTAAAACTGATTGTAAAAGTGGAATATAAAAATTGCCGAGTGAAATATAAAGCTTTTTTATTATTTCATTTTTGGAAGGAAGGTTCTCGTCCCATTACTTGCATATGTCATATTATTATATATTAAGTGGTATTTTTGGTGACACATCCAAATGGTCCAAAAATGAGCTTCAAAGTACACAAAAACATGAACATTATAAGAGATATAATGATCATGACAATAAAACTTCTTTGTTATCGAAGATCCGCAGGACAAGGTAGAGCCTATAGGAGCGACTTTTCAGGAAGTGTACAGGGTGAATGATACCATTTGCCCGAACCACGTATATATCGAAAGTGGACCTCCAAGCGATCTTCGACTCATTGAGGAGGAAGAAATCTGTGGGAATCGACGGAGTATCGAAAAATGTGCTTCGACATCTCCCTCTAGAAGCGGTGAGCATTTACACCACTCTGTTTAACAATGAGCTGAATAGTGCACATCATCCTGCGCATTGGAAAACAGCACTGATACAACCCATCCCCAAAAGGGGTAAGGACACCTCCAATCCGGTAAATCTGCGGTCGATAAGTCTCCTTTTGAACATCAGCAAGGTATTCGAAAAAGTAATCAATAGAGCCCTGATTGAGTGGACTGAGGACAACAAAATAATTCCGGATAACCAATTCGGTTTTAAAGCGGGTATTGATACAATACATGCCGCGTCTAAATTGGTATCGGATATCCAATGGAACAAAAACAAGAACCAATGTACCAGTGCCTGTCTGATTGACTTGGAAAAGGCTTTCTAGACAGTATGGTTAGAGGGACTCTTTTACAAGCTGAACAGGCTGGACATAATCAAACCACAGCTGTATATACTTTATAACATGCTCACCAGTAGACAGTTCATTATCAAACATGGCAATGTGACTTCTGCTGGAAAATTTCAAATTAAAAACGGTCTGCAACAAGCTGCGGTGAATTCACCGATGCTTTTTAACATTTACACGAACGATCTCATAGGATAACTTCACCATGCCATAGTGTACGCCGACGACTTGATCGCGTACAGATCAGGGCCAAATATCGAGGTCATTGCACTTCTCTTGCAACGTAACTTCGACAAGATTCATCGATATTGCGATGACTGGAACTTGAAGATTAACTTCCAGAATTCGGAAAACATTCTTTTTAAGACGACGTTGTCTGGGTCCTCTAGGGATACCAGAAAGAATTGGCGAAAGTTTTTAATAGTTGGACCGCACGGACAAGCACTTGCATGTCGATGTGTAGTTAGATACCTAGTTCTCTGGTTAGACCAATATCTATATTTTAACAAACATATAGATGCTGCTCTGGCCAAAGCCAAAGGTGTTTTTTCCCTTACAAAGAGACTTTTTTATAGCAAACAACTCGATGCAAGGGAAAAGGTAATCTGCTACATGCCCCTCATCCGGTCCATGCTCGTATTTGGATGTCCCGTGTGGTTCAACATGGGAGCAAGCTTGTTGAGAATGATTCGGGTGTTTGAGAGAGCTTGCCTTCATCACATCAGAGTCAGAGTGCATAAAATTCTATCCCAATGAGGTCCTGTATAACAAGACAAGAGTGGATAATAAGAGTGGATAATTTCTTTATCAAGCTGATTCGAAGGCACATTGTAAGAGCAATGAGCTCGATGAACAACCTGATCTCCGGGGCTTATTACCCCAATTACGAGTACCACGAGAGAGTGCGCCTTAATGGCTTTGTTCCCCAGAGGCATTCCTCTATCTTGATAAGAAGGGTCTGATCCAGGATAGATTGGCATTGCCGCTAATCTTCCAAGTGGTTCGGACAGTTGTGGGCAAGCGACTCAACTACGACAGAAAAAAAATGATTTGTTTTCCGCAGCACTTATATATATATATGTACATATATATATGTAAGTATATAAAGAGTTATTATATGAAGCCGAAAATCATGACTGGATAATATTGTGTAACAACTTTAGACTGGCACCCTATTAAAAATGTGAGTATATTAATGAAGAATATTCCTAAAAGAGAAACAAATAAATACTACACGACAACTTATTAGGGCCATTAAGGACATTTGGAGGAATTTGAGTAAAGATTAGATACACTGAAAAATTGAGGAAAAGTTGCAACACAAGATGAAAGACCATTGTAAACAATAATAGTCACTGGATACCACATTAAATGTAATTGCTGCATTTTATTAATTTTGTTAAAAACGAGATTTAAAATGCAACCTTTCATTGCTAACACAAGCTCTAAACTGAGCCTGGAACTGATTACTAGGCATAGCCAAGGTTCGAGGACAAGCCTCACTTTGGTGATACACAATAAAGAAAGTATACCTCGTCATTGTCGTAGGTTGAATTTTGCCTTTAAAAAAAAAAAAAAATTTTTTTTTTTTTGAGTACCCACCCACATCAAACATTTCTATTCCTAGAACTCACTACAAAATCCAGTTTTCGAAACAACCTCCATCCTCTCTCACTAAATATTTGACATTTAGGTACTCGCCATGAAAATCTCAATTTACTACCCATATCGAATTTCCTTGCGCTGTAAGGAAAAAAGTAAAAAAAAAAAAAAACTTGTGTGGGAAACACGTTCTCGTCCTTTGACGTTCAACACACCTTTATTTAACATATCCACCTTTGTTATTATCCTTTTCTGTGATACCGGATAGGTAGGTACTCAATTAATATGCTGGATGGGGGTTTTTTTTTACCTAATTTTTCCACCGAAAAAAAGGATAATGGTCCATCATGAAATATATGTAGATATGTCAGAATGTTTTGACGTTTAGAGGAATCATTTAAAACTGAAAAAAAAAACAAGTGCATTAAGAGAAAAGGGTGAAGGAAATAATTAAAAAAAAAACATTCAAATGGAATGAAATCTGTCCCGATGTTTTGTTTTCCAAATGCGCATGTGGAAAATCGATTTCCCCAAAGAGCCGGTTATTCGACAAACACATAAACACACAAACACACACACAAAAAAAAAAAAAAAAAACCGATCAGATGTTATTACATCCTGCTGCAGCGAAAGCTCACGGGAATTCGCAGGAAGAAACTCGCCTTGTCATTGTCGTCCTTCTTTAAGAATTCTCTGAAAATCCACAGAGGTTCTTTTCTCCAAAGGAATGGGAGAACAAAAAACGGTGGCGCAAAGCTTTTGCCCTACATTACCCAGTTGTTCTGCCAATACCCGGCAGACATTTTGGTACACACACAAGGCATAGAACACACCACCCCCACTCACACCAGCATACCAAAGGACGATATTTGCTTTGCACCGGCATATAGCATATAATGAATGTGCAGGATGTAAGAATGAATATAAATTCAAAAGCGTAAGTGGGTATATGGAATTTTCCATCCGTGAAGATGCTGGCGGTGAAAATATGGGAATTGTTATGGTAATGGAACATCCTTGGTACGCCTTAGTTCTGCCTCGTGCGACTACATTTAGAGCGGTACCACTGTCACCTGTGTGTACTGCTGCTGCTAACTCTTGAGGATATTGAACTCAATTCCATTTGTGTGAGCCGTTGCCTTACCTGGCCGCCAGGATGCTGCCTTCCTGGTGATGATGACGACGATGATGGCTGCAGACTATGTGATGTTGGCAAGGAGATCTCTTGATGATGACGATGATTAAGATGATGGGATGTACACAAAAATGATAACCAAAAAGGGATGTTGTAAATTTCCTATGCAGAGGGAGAGAGAAAGAGTACCCGAACTACCCTCGGCTCTGTTGCACGGAGGATATTCCTCTTCGGCGTTCAGGGCGGTGGTCTCATTACCGGTTTGGCATTTTTTTTTCCTCGTCCTTTTCTGCAACTATGTGTATTGAGATTTCGCCGGGTTTTTTACTTCCTCGTCGTGCAGTTAGTACGCAAGTACCAATTGTTGATATAGTTACATGCCAGGAAGTAGATGGGAGTCGGTTGGTTCGCTTACAAAGGCACACCCTGGTGCATTACGGAGGTTGTTATGTTTGGGTACAAAGCCGTTGCTACGAGGGGGTGGTAGTTGCAAACTAATGCCGGTAGTGATGTAATATCTTTTTTTTTCCCTTTAATTATAGCTCACCTTAGATGGCGCACACATATGTATGAGTGCTCTGCTGCTGGCAGGGGAATCAAGCATAATCATGTAATTAAAGGAGCTGTTTTGAGAAATGGGAAATTAATATTTTTTTATAAGCTTGATATCCTTACAATTCAAGTGGATGTGTGCTATTAATTTTTGCCTCACGGTACTATAAAATAGGGCGTTGTAACAGTTTGAAAAATGTACATTTTAGAGTTGAACGTTCAAGTGATTATTTAGTTTAGTCTCTAGAAGTCGTATGCACGCTATAATGGAGTTTGGAGGGCTTTCCCTTGTTCCGTTTTTGCTTTGCCTTCAGGTGAACTCTATTGATGGAAGTTTCTGCAGTTTTTATTCATCTGTTTCCGGGTGTTTCCGATTTAATGATTTATGGACAAATTTGCATTTAAGTTTTTACTTCCTGTCCTAGTTAACATTTTTTTTTTATTTGATTTAGGAGTGGAAAACAACTGTAGGTTTAAGATATCCTAATTTCGAAGGTCTGTTTAGGTATAAATTTGCTTGTGAATATTTGTGCCCGCTTCCACAAACACCGATGAAACTTTGGGAAATTGATATTTATGTGACGACAAAGGTTTATATGATTTATGATAAGTGGCGCGTGAATAACATCAAAGAGTATGCTTTAAAGGGACATGACAAATGTCAAATTTCGCTCTTCTGTCTTTTTTTGACAAATAAAACTAATTAACGCACGCCGGGATTTTTGCAAATAGATACACAAATAGAAAACAAAGATTTTAATTTATGTTAAATAGGTTTTTCATCTTCAGAAGCAAGGGTGGGATATTTCTGAGAACGTTGCCACATACATTCCTGAATTAGGTTTTGTTTTGTTTAGACGACATCTAAGGTAACAGTGACCGTATAATAGGCTTATCACACTTTGTGTATCCTCACTTCTCTTTGTATCCTCACTGTTACCATTGAAAGATTGAACGGCTCTTTTCGCCCACCCAAGCCCTGGAATATTTTCTTACTTAAATGTGTAGCTAATGCTCTCCGATCGCATAAGTGGATTGTGCTCGCATGGCATACATTCATTACATACATTCGGATGTTCAGGTTGGTATACTCGTAATACTTGGCCATATGTCAGTAGAATGCAGCTCAGCCTGAAATGCAATTAGAATTAAATTTATTCTTAATGATTTCAAGACTATAGCACCAAATCTCAGGTCCATTTTTGAACCATCAGGGAACCGCACAAGTTCTTCAGGATGGATACGTATTCCGGTTTCGGTCTTTAATTTTCTTCTGCCAAAAAAGACAAACTTGAGCGACAAAATGAGAGTATATTTAACTCAAGTAATTCTTAAGTGTGACCGTATGATCTACAAGATTACGTACTCGTATTCTACACACATATGGATCAGTGTAGGTTACATGCAGATTTAATGTGAGAAGGACTTCACAATTGCGAATTATGCATGGTTTCACATATGTACGTACTATATTTTACCATCGTGCTTTCCTTTGATTATGATTATTAGATAATATGCATATCCAATGGCTTGGGATCTTTGTGTGTCGAATTTTATTTATAATCACTTCAGGTGTATGCGAACCTGTCCTTTAGGGATCCTTTTGCCGCCATGTCTAACTAAGATTTATCAATTTTCAAGCGCAGCTCAAACAACTCTATTAATTGGCTTATCAATCTCTTTCTGTTTCATAGCTCTAGTCAAGGGCTCATATCTACCTACGAGTATAATGTCCAGATTCATATCAAACCTCAGATGGCCAAAGCTTTTTCTCTGAAGATGAGCACCTCTATCACCAAGGCAAAACTTATTGACACTTATTTTTGCTTATTCTTCGAACAAAGCTATGTGACTTTTAGTCACATTCGCAATGTTTCTAAATATTTCCATTGGTTTTTAAATATTGCTTTATGAAAAAAACACATTTCAAATAAATTTGAAAGGTTTTTACGAGTAGTTTGGTTTATATTTGTCCCAGTCTAAAAATTCTGTCATTAGCTATCATGATGTGACTCAGAGACACACGAGGTAGTATATTGTGACAAAAACGACAAATTCTGATTGAACTTAATCCATCAACAGCAGAACAAGTCATCAAAATATGCAAAAGGAACTTCAGTCGACATGGAAATTCCTGAAGTAGCGGTCACTGACGGAGGAACACCATTTGTCAACAAATATTTTCACGAATTCCCCAAAAAGTGGGAGTTCCAACATACAAAGAGTTCTTCAAATCATCAGCAAGGAAATGGTAAAGCTGAAGAATGTGTAAAACTAAAGAAATCTCTTTTCAGAAACGCACAACGTAGTAATCGTTGTTTTGGATGGCACTCCTTGAATGGAGAAATGCAATTGTCTATAGCTCAATTCAGCGTCTAATGTCACGACGCACTAGATGCATTCTTCCAACCAATCACAATATGTTGTCACCGGAAATACAAAAAAATGTCAAGCAGAACATCGAGAAGAGAAGAAAGATTGCAAAGTACGAGTATTTCCATGATAAGAAGTGTCGACGCTTGCCGGAGTTAGAGTTCGGACAGGATGTATGGGTACAGCTTCGCAACAACAGCAATAAGAAGTGGACGAAAGGCACTGTCACTAGCATGCGATCGGATCGTCAAGTAGGGTCAATGAAGTTAATTATACTCGTAATCGACAGCATATCCACCTTTCGTTAGCTCCAGTTAGCGAAAAACATCATAGAGCCCGGTACACAGCGGAAGAGTCTGGTCAGCTTATAGCTCCAATCGATAACTATTACTTCTGAAGAACCTGTGCTGCCGAGAAGATCAAAACGCATCCAAGAATGATTACAGCAGAGATAGATAGAATTTCATCTCTTTTTTTTTTTTGGAAAATTTGAATTTATTGATTTTGTTAACTTAAATCAATTCAGTTAAATCTAAATTCTTATTTTGCCTATTTTTATATTAAATTTGAATACCAACTTACTTAAAATCGTAGCTATTTTGAATTAAACAAACAAAAGAAAGGAATATGTTAAGATATTAGATTTGCATTCTAGTACATTATTTGCATTAAGATTTGACATCTGTTGTTATTGAATTATTAAATAAAAAGCCAGTGTTACTCTAGACTTAGTCGCATACGCTCCTATTAATCAATAGCAACATACTTGTTAAAGTACAGATATAAGTTCTTGCATACTTAGCTCTAAAATAGAGTTTAACTCATATTTTTCAAATTTTTTTTTAAGTTTTCAACTTTCCATCACTTTCTTTTCAGTTGAGCAAATAGCAGCATTTTATAGTGAACTAATAATAATTGTTGTGTTCATATTCTTAGACATAAGAAGATTAAGCAAATTATGGAAACTGGCAAGAGATGCAATACAAATCGGGCGCGGATTTAACTCACCACTAAGACTTAATTTTTCAATGGTGCCCTCATTTGCGGCTGATATTTTTATAGATTCTAAAAACTATAGCTCTATCTCTAAAACTATAAATTCTATCTTGAAATTTTGATCAATCTGGTTGGATGGAATTTCTTCAAACTTCATATCTTTACTTATTAGCAGACTTCTGTAAATTGGCCATATCTCGATTTTATTTAAAATTGATACCTAAGTCATTCCAGGCAAGGTCAAATAAGTTTATTAACCTTTTGAGACATTTTAATTTTTAATGTGTCCCTTATTATAAAGAAATTTATTGGAAGGGGGCTACAGGTCAAGACAATTCTCTATATTGTATTCATAATTTTTCGAACGTGTTTAAGTTTTTAATCAGGCCTTTCATCTCCAACAGCCCTTTATTTTAATATCGATCTTTATCCTGATTTTCTATTTATGCTATGCGTATGATATCACCCGACCATATTCTGCAGATGAGTTGTGTCCCGTAAAATATCATTATTTTTGTATATTAGAGTTCAGTTCACCTCATCGCTCGTGGCTCTTAAAGCGACTAAGTATTGAACGTTTACAGTACCGAACATACATAGGTATTGGCACAGCAAATTTGTTCGAGAAACAAAATAAAAACTATTGGGTTTAATTCGTACGGTTTTTTGTCAAAATTTGAACGTTTTTTTTTAAGAAAAACATGTACAATAATATTATTCAAAGTATTGCCCATCTGAAGCTATGACTTCTTCCCATCTTTCTGGCAATTTGTGGATCCCATCCCAAAAGAACTGCGCCGGCTTGGCAGCCAAGAATGAATCAAGCCAATTTTTGATATTCTGCTCTGATATGAACCGTATTTCAGTGAGGGCGTTCTGCATCGACCGGAACAAATGGTAGTCAGAAGGGGCAAGGTCTGGGCTATAAGGCGGGTGGGGTAAAACTTCCCATCCACTGTTTTCCAAATAGTTCTTAACCGGAATAGCAACGTGGGGCCGAGCGTTGTCATGATGGAAAATTATTGCCTCGTGTCTGGTCGCATATTCCGGGCGTTTTTCGGCTACTGCTCTCTTCAAACGGATTAATTGTGTTCGGTAGCGTTGTCCATTGATGGTTTCACCCGGTTTTAGCAGCTCATAATACAGCACACCCTTCTGATCCCACCAAATACAGAGCATTACCTTCGCGCCATGGATATTCGGCTTTGCCGTTGATTTGGCTGATTGGCCGGGTTTCACATATGATTTTTTGCGCTTGGGGTTGCCGTAATGGATCCATTTTTCATCACCAGTAACAATCCGATGCACCTTTTGTGGCGTTCCAGCAGCATTTCGGACATGCAAAACCGCCTTTCGACGTCTCTCGGCTTGAGTTCATGTGGAACCCAATTTCTTTGCTTTTGAATATATCCAGCTGCTTTTAAACGTTTTGGAATGGCTGCTTGAGTGACACCCAAAGATTCTGCGAGCTCTTCTTGTATTTGGCAACAATCTTCATAGAGTAATGCTTCCAGTTCTTCATCTTCAAACTTTTTTGGCTGCCCAGGACGTTCATCGTCTTCCAAGCCAAAATCACCACTTTTAAATCGTGCAAACCACTTTTGGCACGTTCGCTCAGCTAGCGCATATTCACCATAAACTTCCACCAAAATACGATGACTTTCGGCAGCAGTTTTCTTCATATTAAAGTAATGAAGAAGAACTCCCCGCAAAAACACTTTCTCAGGCACAAAGTTCGACATATTTGAAAGTTCGACATAATTATTGTTGTTTACCCTTCAAATGAATGACATATACTGAAATGACGTACAATGACAGTAGCTTTCAAATGCATGTTCCAATGGAATAATAAGCAAGCTCTTAGCAAACCGCACGAATTAAGTTATTGACCCAATAAAAATATCCTAAACATACCGCTTACTCGTACATCGTACGTCAGTGGATCGCTTTTAATGTGCCCCATCTATTAAAGACTCTTCCACAATCCCCCGACTTAAACCCAGTTGGAAAGGCGCATACGTAAACAAAACATTACCAGCAAAGCTGAACTCAGGCGAGTTCTGTCAGAAGAATTGGGAAAAATCGGTGCATCAACAACTCAATTTTATTTATTTTAGCTGTTTTGGCCAGGAAAAACCTATATCCGAAGGCCATTTAATTTTATGTGTCAATCTGATATGATTTCAGACAGCGATGGTTTATTAGAAGGAAAAATCGTGACCCTAAAGAAGCTTTTCAAGCATTGAGATTTGTCACATATTTTTTAATAACCTGTCCACTAATCTCTTTTAAATTAATTTCATTTGTTCATTCTGTTTCCCCTTTCTATAGTTGAGTTTGCCTTTTATTAAATCTCCGTTATTCCACTTTCTTTCACAGTTTGACGCTGCTTCCTTTTTTTTGTTCCTTTCATTTGTCATCCAGTTCATACACCAAGTTGTGTTTTGTGTTTTTTTACGCGACTCTAATGAAAAAGGAGGTGATCTCCCTTCAGGGAAACGTTTACATATTATTGCACCATGTGTGTGTGCAGCTTTTCTAATTCTCTTTTCGTTTGATAGGGTAAAACATAAATCAAAGCGAGTTTATTTTCAAAAGCAGTCATTTTTGGGAACGAGGCAAATTTTGATTACCAGCGCAGGGAATATGGGTTAAACTTTACAAACTGAATGCAATTTGGGTCTTGGCAGTGCTTCCTTTGTTGAATTTTAAACTATGCCTGCACTTTGCGCGAAAATTAAGATTGATTGACCGGATAAATGCTTTGGACAGTAGTAAATTCTGTGTCGCTGAACAGTGGCTTGTGGCATTAATTAAGACATATGGCCCTGTGGTTTTTAAGAGGTCATATTTGGAGAGAATGTCACATAGAAGGTTTCATTAAAGTGAAACGGTTTTCCGAGGTGGATTTGCTACAAATATTTGTCAAAGTTCGACTTTAGATAATTAATTTGTAGTTACATAAATCCGCAACTAAACAATTTGGTTATTTTGGTAATGTATTCTATAAAGTAGGATAGAAAATAACTCATATATACATATTTCATTATTAAGAAAAAACAAAAAAAAAGTTTGAAAAGTTCAAATATCTGGGATCTATGATCAATAGCGAAGCAACTTGTGATGATGACATCAACCATCGCGTAAGCGTAGGGTGGATGAAGTGGCGGGAAAACTCCGCTATCTTCTGTGATCGAAAAATGCCCCTAGGCTTAAAGGATGACTCTACACCGCAGTTGTACGTCCGGCGCTCACATACGGTTCACAATGCGGGACAATGTACAAAAAGTATGAGGGCAAATTAACGGCAGCTGAGATGAAGATGCTTCGCATGACAGCAGGAGTAACGAAGATTGATAGAATAAGAAGTTCAAAGATTCGAGGAAGCCTTCATGTAAAAGAACCCATCACAAGCAAGATAGAGCACGACCGGCTCAGTTGGTATTGTCATGTTCAAAGGAGAGATCCTTCGAACCCCGTCAAAAAGGCAATATCAATCAACGTTCCTACGCAATCGCGCAAAAAAGGCAGATCAAAAAACAACTGGATCACACAAATGCAAAAACACCAGCATTTGATTGGCCTCAGTGACGAAGTGATCCGAAACCGGGAAGGCTGTCGGTACTTTCTGAGGTCAAACCGGCAAACCCCACAAGCGGACCAGTAGGGATGCAGTAAAGTGGGAAGGTTGTGATCCTTCTACTCCGGATCATAACTTCGCCGTAAGAAGAAGAAGAAGAAGAAGAAGAAGAAAAAACAAAAAAAAACATTATCACTATTTTCCTGTGAAAAAGTTTTTGAAATTTTTTTTTATAATGATTTATTAAAGTACAAAATGAGTACAAATAAAACAATTAATATTTTGTTTGTCTTCCCTTTTACATTTTTACGCCTCGTAGTCGTTCCGGCATGGATGCAATAAGTTTATAGGATGGCCGTGGTGTAGTGGTAACATCATCGCTTGTCACGTTGTTGGTTCACGGTTCGAATCCTGATGTCAGGAACATCTATTTATTTCGCATGAAATAAATAAAAACAAGTCGATCACTTGCGAAAGCTAAGTCAACTCTACTGCGAAGGTATAACACTGGCAGTAGGGTGTTCATATGGCTAAATAAAATAAAGATGATGGCATCATGAGGACGGAAAAATAAAAAACTGTGAATCATAAGCAACAACAATAACAGCGAAGCAAAAAATACTCGCCAGTTATCTGGACAGCCACCCTTGAAGTTCACTGAAATTTAATACCACCTGAGTTTCAAACCAATTGCACCAATCTGTCTTATTCATATCCCCTTTAACACGTACAAAAACTGTTGGTGATACTTCCGCCCACTCTTCAACCAAAGCTTCTTTTAACCCTCGAACACTAGTAATGCGATGGTTTATTCTAATTGCTTGTTCCAGATAGGCCCAAATGTGCTCAATGGGGTTGAGGTCAGGGCTTTGTGGCAGCGTTTTCAGAACCTTAGGACAATTATATAGAAGCCACAAACGTACGTCTAAGGCAGTATGCTTCGAATCGTTATCTTGGTAGAAGCAATAATTGCTGTTAACACCAAGTTTTTGGGCAGAAGACACAAAGTTGTTTTTTAAAATGTTCAAATACACTTCCTTATTCATTGTTGTGTCAATGAAAACAAGATCACCAAGGCCATTGAAGCCCATTGCACCCCACACCATAACACTTTTACTACCATGTTTCACTGTGCTGTTTATATTTTTGATTGTAGCTACGTATTTGGCTTTCTCCATACCCGTTGTTGTTTTGTATCGCTAGTGAACAAGTTGAATTTACTTTCATCTACAAAAATCATGTTTTACCAAACCTCAAGATCCTTAATTCTGTAGTTATAAACATATTGCAGTCTTTAATTCAATTAGTATCACTTTTCGCTTTCTTATTTCTACATAACCTTGAAAGCAAATCTTTATTTTTTAGGTGTTTTCTTATTGTAGACGAATCAACCGTTTTCCCACTAAATTGGCATAATTTAGATCGAAGCTCTGTAGATGTTTACTTTGGTTTCTGCCTCCTTACTCATCATCACTATTTGATATTTTTTTGGGCGTCCAGGTTGATTATCTTGCACATAACCGTCATTGTAGTATCGCTTGCAAATGTAATGTACGGTGGACACATTTTCACTTAAAGTCTTACCTATCTTACGGTGAAAGGTATATTACGAGGGAACGCACATTTATACATATCTGTATTTTTGCCCGTTTTAACCATTTTGTGTACTACACGTGCTTTATCTCTAAGGATCACTTAACAAATGAGATGGGCATGTAAGACAATGCATACTTGTAGTCTAAAAATTGCATAACGGTACATTTTGTTCACCATGCGTGTTGTTCTTAGTAAGAGCAAAAATTTCAAAAACTTTTCAAAGCAAAAATCTGTTAGTGTTGCATATTTTTGATTTTTTCTTTGCTATTTATATTGTAGCATAATAATAACTACGCTCCTATGTCTATGCAGCAAATTCCGAAGTGACTTTCCATTCTGGCAGAATTTTGGTTCGAACTGTCCGTTCATTCGAGGTTCGTGTCTGGGACGAAGTCTCCACAGCTCATGTCAACGAAAGAGACGAATAATATCAGAGATAAAAGGGAATTATAACTGCAAGAATTATTTCTCTTGTTCCAGTGGTCGAAGAATTTGCTAGAAGTTTCTGGCTATCAGAAACTTCTGCTATATAAGGACAGATGGCGATCAAAAAAGACACAGTTGGTTTAGAACCGTGGCGAAGATATTGGAAAAGTGATAATGGGCGAAGTTGTAATTTGGTGATAAATTGAAAGTTGAGAGTGAACAAGAAAAAGTAATTAGTTTGGATTTGTGAATTAAGTAATTGAAAGGAGATAAAGTGATTTGAGAGGAAAGAGACCTTGTAAGAAAAGAATTTGCGAAGAATAGTATAGTGTGAACTTGAATTGTTCTATAGACTAGAAAATAAAGAAATAAATTTCACAGAATATCGTTTTATCTACTCGACCCGTAGCTTGCATATTACACTATTTACTGTCGTCCAAAACATTCAATTAAAAAAGAAGAATATTCGGATTTTTTTGAAAAACTAGGAAACAGATACATAATAGGTGGAGATTTTAATACCAAAAACCTTAACTGGGGATCCAGATTGACAAAAACTTTATGCTGCTATTCAAAAACATCAGGGCGAAATTCTCAGACAAAAATAAGATACCAGATCTAATTGATTTTTTCATAATCAAAAATGTGTCCAAGCAGTTTTATACATATAGATGAGTTCGAGTATCTAAGCTCTGACCATTCAGCTATAATTCTCTAAATGAGTGAACTTATAATTAAAAATACAAATATTAAAACCTTAACAAATAACAGAACAGATTGGCAAGCCTTCAAGCTGAACTTAACAAGTAAAATAGATTTAATGATACCCCCTACAACCAAAAATGATGTAGAAAAAGAACTGAAAAGTTGGTAAGCGATATTTAGCAATCGGCCTGGGAAACCACACCCGCCCTAAATAGAAAGAACACTAAAAGAAACTGCACGAAAGAAATAAAAGATTTAATAGCAGATAAAAGACGAGCAAGAAGAACGTGCAGAAAACAAGAGCTCCACAACATAAAGCCAAGCTAAATAACCTCTGTCAACAACTAAGAAGAGAAATTAAAAAAATTAAAGAAGATTCAATGAAAACAGCTGAATACGTAACTAATTACTCTCTATGGAAAGCAACAAAAGGATTAAAATAGCCTACTGCGCAAATACCTCCAATCAAAGCAACTGATGGAAACTGGGCAAGAAGCGAGGACAAAACCATTCTCTTCGCAGACTACCTAGAAAACATATTTAAACCACCAGTTGAAAATGGAAATATACAACCTACGTTAATAGAACCTTCAGAAGAAGAAAGCGAAGAAATTCTGCTCACAACTCCTAATGAAATATGCAACTTAATTAAGCATGAAATAAATGCAAAGAAAAGTCCTGGATATGACCTTATATCCGGTGTCGTACTAAAGAACTTACCAAGGAAGGCAATAATAAAAATAACAAATTTAATAAATGTCACATTTAAGCTTAAATGTGTGCCTAGTTTGTGGAAGGTTGCTGACGTCCTAATGATTCCCAAACCTGGTAAACCGCCAAATGAAGTGTCATCTTACAGACCTATCTCGTTATTGCCAATGATATCAAAAGTGTTTGAGAAAGTACTCGCAAAACGTTTAAATAAAATAATTGGAAGGAAAAACCTGATTCCGAACCATCAATTTGGTTTTCGAAGGCAGCACTCTACGATACGTAATACCTGTTACACAGAATTACGAATAAAATCGAAGAAGCACTAGAAAAAAGGAAAGTTTGCTCGGCTGTATTCTTGGATCTAGCGCAGGCCTTTGATAATGTATGGCACGAAGCACTTATCTTTAATCTGAGATGTATGTTACCATTCTGAAATCGTATCTACATGGAAGACATTTTAGAATAAAACAACAGAGTACTTATTCAAATCTAAGAGAAATAAAGGCCGGCATACCGCAAGGTAGTGTACTGGGCCCTATATTATACTTATTATATACTAGTGATATTGCTAAACTAGAAAACCACACTATGGCAACATTTGCAGATGATACTGCAATACTAGCAGTAGGAAGAACCAATGAAGAATCCACAGAAAAATTACAAATTGGCATAAACAAAATCTGTGAATGGACTAATAAGTGGAGAATCAAATTAAACGAGTCTAAGTCAGTCCATGTTGACTTTACTAATAAAAAAATTGAATGAGTATACCAATTATTATAAACCAAAAAATAAATCCATGCGCTAATACAGCGAAATATTTAGGTATGACTCTAGATGCAAAGTTGAGATGGAAAGGGCACGTAAAAAAGAAAAAAAGAAGAGTTACAAATCAAATAAGGAAAAATTCACTGGCTGATAGGAAGAAACTCATCCGAATCAATTGGAAATAAAGTGCTTTTATATAATCAAATTTTGAAACCAACATGGACATATGGAATCGAACTATGGGGTTGTGCCAAAAAGACAAACATAGACAAAATACAACGTTTCCAAAATAAGGTGCTTAGAAATATAGTAAATGCACCTTGGTACATAAGAAATACTGACCTTCATCGAGACCTGAAGGTAGAAAGTGTATCTGCAGAAATTCTAAAACGGGAAGGCTGTCGGTACTTTCTGAGGTCAAACCGGCAAACCCCACAAGCGGACCAGTAGGGATGCAGTAAAGTGGGAAGGTTGTGATCCTTCTACTCCGGATCATAACTTCGCCGTAAGAAGAAGAAGAAGAAGAAGAAGAAGAAAAAACAAAAAAAAACATTATCACTATTTTCCTGTGAAAAAGTTTTTGAAATTTTTTTTTATAATGATTTATTAAAGTACAAAATGAGTACAAATAAAACAATTAATATTTTGTTTGTCTTCCCTTTTACATTTTTACGCCTCGTAGTCGTTCCGGCATGGATGCAATAAGTTTATAGGATGGCCGTGGTGTAGTGGTAACATCATCGCTTGTCACGTTGTTGGTTCACGGTTCGAATCCTGATGTCAGGAACATCTATTTATTTCGCATGAAATAAATAAAAACAAGTCGATCACTTGCGAAAGCTAAGTCAACTCTACTGCGAAGGTATAACACTGGCAGTAGGGTGTTCATATGGCTAAATAAAATAAAGATGATGGCATCATGAGGACGGAAAAATAAAAAACTGTGAATCATAAGCAACAACAATAACAGCGAAGCAAAAAATACTCGCCAGTTATCTGGACAGCCACCCTTGAAGTTCACTGAAATTTAATACCACCTGAGTTTCAAACCAATTGCACCAATCTGTCTTATTCATATCCCCTTTAACACGTACAAAAACTGTTGGTGATACTTCCGCCCACTCTTCAACCAAAGCTTCTTTTAACCCTCGAACACTAGTAATGCGATGGTTTATTCTAATTGCTTGTTCCAGATAGGCCCAAATGTGCTCAATGGGGTTGAGGTCAGGGCTTTGTGGCAGCGTTTTCAGAACCTTAGGACAATTATATAGAAGCCACAAACGTACGTCTAAGGCAGTATGCTTCGAATCGTTATCTTGGTAGAAGCAATAATTGCTGTTAACACCAAGTTTTTGGGCAGAAGACACAAAGTTGTTTTTTAAAATGTTCAAATACACTTCCTTATTCATTGTTGTGTCAATGAAAACAAGATCACCAAGGCCATTGAAGCCCATTGCACCCCACACCATAACACTTTTACTACCATGTTTCACTGTGCTGTTTATATTTTTGATTGTAGCTACGTATTTGGCTTTCTCCATACCCGTTGTTGTTTTGTATCGCTAGTGAACAAGTTGAATTTACTTTCATCTACAAAAATCATGTTTTACCAAACCTCAAGATCCTTAATTCTGTAGTTATAAACATATTGCAGTCTTTAATTCAATTAGTATCACTTTTCGCTTTCTTATTTCTACATAACCTTGAAAGCAAATCTTTATTTTTTAGGTGTTTTCTTATTGTAGACGAATCAACCGTTTTCCCACTAAATTGGCATAATTTAGATCGAAGCTCTGTAGATGTTTACTTTGGTTTCTGCCTCCTTACTCATCATCACTATTTGATATTTTTTTGGGCGTCCAGGTTGATTATCTTGCACATAACCGTCATTGTAGTATCGCTTGCAAATGTAATGTACGGTGGACACATTTTCACTTAAAGTCTTACCTATCTTACGGTGATAGGTATATTACGAGGGAACGCACATTTATACATATCTGTATTTTTGCCCGTTTTAACCATTTTGTGTACTACACGTGCTTTATCTCTAAGGATCACTTAACAAATGAGATGGGCATGTAAGACAATGCATACTTGTAGTCTAAAAATTGCATAACGGTACATTTTGTTCACCATGCGTGTTGTTCTTAGTAAGAGCAAAAATTTCAAAAACTTTTCAAAGCAAAAATCTGTTAGTGTTGCATATTTTTGATTTTTTCTTTGCTATTTATATTGTAGCATAATAATAACTACGCTCCTATGTCTATGCAGCAAATTCCGAAGTGACTTTCCATTCTGGCAGAATTTTGGTTCGAACTGTCCGTTCATTCGAGGTTCGTGTCTGGGACGAAGTCTCCACAGCTCATGTCAACGAAAGAGACGAATAATATCAGAGATAAAAGGGAATTATAACTGCAAGAATTATTTCTCTTGTTCCAGTGGTCGAAGAATTTGCTAGAAGTTTCTGGCTATCAGAAACTTCTGCTATATAAGGACAGATGGCGATCAAAAAAGACACAGTTGGTTTAGAACCGTGGCGAAGATATTGGAAAAGTGATAATGGGCGAAGTTGTAATTTGGTGATAAATTGAAAGTTGAGAGTGAACAAGAAAAAGTAATTAGTTTGGATTTGTGAATTAAGTAATTGAAAGGAGATAAAGTGATTTGAGAGGAAAGAGACCTTGTAAGAAAAGAATTTGCGAAGAATAGTATAGTGTGAACTTGAATTGTTCTATAGACTAGAAAATAAAGAAATAAATTTCACAGAATATCGTTTTATCTACTCGACCCGTAGCTTGCATATTACACTATTTACTGTCGTCCAAAACATTCAATTAAAAAAGAAGAATATTCGGATTTTTTTGAAAAACTAGGAAACAGATACATAATAGGTGGAGATTTTAATACCAAAAACCTTAACTGGGGATCCAGATTGACAAAAACTTTATGCTGCTATTCAAAAACATCAGGGCGAAATTCTCAGACAAAAATAAGATACCAGATCTAATTGATTTTTTCATAATCAAAAATGTGTCCAAGCAGTTTTATACATATAGATGAGTTCGAGTATCTAAGCTCTGACCATTCAGCTATAATTCTCTAAATGAGTGAACTTATAATTAAAAATACAAATATTAAAACCTTAACAAATAACAGAACAGATTGGCAAGCCTTCAAGCTGAACTTAACAAGTAAAATAGATTTAATGATACCCCCTACAACCAAAAATGATGTAGAAAAAGAACTGAAAAGTTGGTAAGCGATATTTAGCAATCGGCCTGGGAAACCACACCCGCCCTAAATAGAAAGAACACTAAAAGAAACTGCACGAAAGAAATAAAAGATTTAATAGCAGATAAAAGACGAGCAAGAAGAACGTGCAGAAAACAAGAGCTCCACAACATAAAGCCAAGCTAAATAACCTCTGTCAACAACTAAGAAGAGAAATTAAAAAAATTAAAGAAGATTCAATGAAAACAGCTGAATACGTAACTAATTACTCTCTATGGAAAGCAACAAAAGGATTAAAATAGCCTACTGCGCAAATACCTCCAATCAAAGCAACTGATGGAAACTGGGCAAGAAGCGAGGACAAAACCATTCTCTTCGCAGACTACCTAGAAAACATATTTAAACCACCAGTTGAAAATGGAAATATACAACCTACGTTAATAGAACCTTCAGAAGAAGAAAGCGAAGAAATTCTGCTCACAACTCCTAATGAAATATGCAACTTAATTAAGCATGAAATAAATGCAAAGAAAAGTCCTGGATATGACCTTATATCCGGTGTCGTACTAAAGAACTTACCAAGGAAGGCAATAATAAAAATAACAAATTTAATAAATGTCACATTTAAGCTTAAATGTGTGCCTAGTTTGTGGAAGGTTGCTGACGTCCTAATGATTCCCAAACCTGGTAAACCGCCAAATGAAGTGTCATCTTACAGACCTATCTCGTTATTGCCAATGATATCAAAAGTGTTTGAGAAAGTACTCGCAAAACGTTTAAATAAAATAATTGGAAGGAAAAACCTGATTCCGAACCATCAATTTGGTTTTCGAAGGCAGCACTCTACGATACGTAATACCTGTTACACAGAATTACGAATAAAATCGAAGAAGCACTAGAAAAAAGGAAAGTTTGCTCGGCTGTATTCTTGGATCTAGCGCAGGCCTTTGATAATGTATGGCACGAAGCACTTATCTTTAATCTGAGATGTATGTTACCATTCTGAAATCGTATCTACATGGAAGACATTTTAGAATAAAACAACAGAGTACTTATTCAAATCTAAGAGAAATAAAGGCCGGCATACCGCAAGGTAGTGTACTGGGCCCTATATTATACTTATTATATACTAGTGATATTGCTAAACTAGAAAACCACACTATGGCAACATTTGCAGATGATACTGCAATACTAGCAGTAGGAAGAACCAATGAAGAATCCACAGAAAAATTACAAATTGGCATAAACAAAATCTGTGAATGGACTAATAAGTGGAGAATCAAATTAAACGAGTCTAAGTCAGTCCATGTTGACTTTACTAATAAAAAAATTGAATGAGTATACCAATTATAATACAGCGAAATATTTAGGTATGACTCTAGATGCAAAGTTGAGATGGAAAGGGCACGTAAAAAAGAAAAAAAGAAGAGTTACAAATCAAATAAGGAAAAATTCACTGGCTGATAGGAAGAAACTCATCCGAATCAATTGGAAATAAAGTGCTTTTATATAATCAAATTTTGAAACCAACATGGACATATGGAATCGAACTATGGGGTTGTGCCAAAAAGACAAACATAGACAAAATACAACGTTTCCAAAATAAGGTGCTTAGAAATATAGTAAATGCACCTTGGTACATAAGAAATACTGACCTTCATCGAGACCTGAAGGTAGAAAGTGTATCTGCAGAAATTCTAAAACATGCAAAAAAACACAAAGAAAAGCTAGAAGAGCATATAAACTTAGATGCAAGAAAACTACTGCATAATGAAAATCAATTACGAAGGCTTAAAAGAACAAAACCTCTCGATTTAACTTAATATAAGAAAAATAAAAATGTATATACTTACTTATAAATACATACGCACTCGAAACAAAGAGTCACCAGGGGGTGAAACTCATACAAAGACTAAGATGTCAGAAAAAAATTGTTTATTAGTCCAAGTGACTAGATCGCAATTATGTGGGAGGTGGTTTTAGTCGGTAAAAATCCGGCATGCTGATTACTCGGATCATCAGTATCTTTTGAAGATCTCCCCTTCCTCTAAAAAAAAAAAAAAAAATATTTATTATTTGTGATCAACATCGAAAACTACTTACTAATGTCTCGATCTAGCCATATTCGTCTGTATGTATTTAGCTATGTATTTAGTCTATTTTACATTGTTATTTATATTTAACATTTCCAAGGTAAACCGGGCTACTCCATATATATATGTATGTACAATTATTAAATTAAATTAAATAATTAAATAGTAATTGTTAGTCTCCTTGCAATTAACTATATTGAATACCTATACAATTGTCTATAGATCTACACAGCAATGATATTCTTAGCTATGCGTCGGTTATTTGGTAGAAAAAACTTTGACGAAAACGTGTCACTACTTCTCCCACTAAACTGCAAAGAAAACTTTGTTTAGACTGAACGGGACCTTCTCTAGTACGCCTGGCTCTGCCCTAGATGCATAGTTGAACCTCCCTTATTTTGGGCAGCACGATAAAAGTAATCCTCCGTCTTTAAAGAGGTGGCTTTTGGTATAACCCGAACTGGAGCATTGATGACCCTGCGCGACATTTATCTTTCGACTTTCTTCTTAAATTTAAAGTCGATCTTCATCGCACTCACGACTGGACTTGGCCAGAATCTGAGTCAGGAAGGAATTGTAGTCAAATTTTGACGGATGCTGGGGTTTTCGTGGTGTAGTGGTAACATCATCGCTTGTCACGCTACAGGTTCACAGTTCGAATCCTGATGTCAATAATCATCTATTTATTTGGCATGAAATAAATAAAAAGTCGATCAATTGCGAAGGCATAACACTGGCAGCAGGGCGGTCATATGGCTAAAATGCAACTTGATCGTGATGATGACATCAGGAGGACGGAAAAAAATACTGTGAATCATGAGCAACGACAAAAGCAAAAACAAACAAGCTCCCCAGTTATCTGGACAGCCACCCTTGGAGTTTACTGAAACTTAATACTAGCTGAGTTTCAAACCAACTACACCAATCTGTCTTTCTTTCTATCGCTTCCCCTTCCTCAAAACGCCCGTGTCCTAAAATTAGTATAAGGGTATTCATAACCCGTTTCACACGTGCAAATTATAAAAAAAAAAAAAAAAAAACATTAAGCTTCACTTCTGGTTAGGTAAACAAGCATCTGACTTTCAAGTGTAGACTTATGCAGTCCAATGGCTATGAACTATATTTCAAGGAATAGGTGGAAGGGGCCGAGTATCTGTGTCTATAGCCTGGCTATGCTTAAAGCCTTAGTCAGCACTTAAAAGCCTTAGTCAGCACAAAATAGTTTAAGACTGCAAGAACTCTGCGTTACAAGGCGGAACTCACTGAGTGTTGTTTGGGTCTCAGGTCACAATAATACTACTTGAAATGAGATTACCGATGAATTTGCAAGACAAGGTTCAGAGAAGGACTTTTCAAGACCTGCATTTGCGTTGGGTATTCCTGTGTTCTCGTTCAGAACTTCCATTGACAGTTGGGTCTCCTATGAACATAATTGTGGATGGCATGACTCTCCAGAATATAGACAGACTGAACAAATGCTACTGAATGTCTGTAAAAACCCTCAGTCCATTTTTTGAGTGGTCGACAATACTGCGGAGCACTTCCTCTGCAATTGTTGTGCCCTTGCTCATGTCAGGCGGCATACTCTTATCTTTGAAGCCAATTTGGGAAGTGTGGATACCATAAGATCCTTATCACTCAAGCACTTAGTCGTCTTTCTGAGAAAGACGACGGAGTTTTATTACCAGAGGGTTGATTCTTGGTTGTACAATGGACGGGTATCGAGTCTGAGTGCTCCAGTGGAGTTTTTCTTGCTCCGAAAAAAAAAGGTAAATACAATTTACTTGCAAATTTAATTATTGTACGAAATGTGCTTTTGTAATTTATTACTCCCAACTGTGCTACCTGGCACAGGATGGATTAATGATACAAATCCACAAGCTAAAGACAACTCTTCAAATCGCATTTATTTAATTTTTTGACTTTGACAATTTGGAAGCATTTGCCGTAAGAAGTTTTGAACGCTCAAACAATCCTCAATATTACAGGGCTATTCATTTTATGCTTTATGATTTTTAATTTGTATGAAATGAAATGAAATGGACTATGCCATTATGTATGGAATACAAAATCGGTTAAATGGTCGCCATGGGAGTTTTTGCAAACTTCGGTTCTTGTGAGCAAATTTCCGATGACTTTTCGGAACATTTCTGGCTGAATTGCAGCCATAACTTCACGGATGTTGGTTTTTAAGTGCTTCAAAGTTTGGGGATTGTCTGCATAGACACGATATTTAGCATAGCTCTACAAAAATAAATCCAACGGGGTCAGATCATACGATCTTGGTGGGCAATTTATGTCTCCAAATCTCTAAATTAAACGGCAGGGGAACTTTTCGTGCAATAGAGCCAAATTTGCCTGTGTCATGTGGTACGTAGCCCCGTCGTGTTAGAACCGCATGTCAAAAAAGGTTGGTTATCATTTGACCATAGTGCAGAGAAATCACCGCCGGTTCACAGCTCGCACCAAACTATCACCCGCGGTGGACGCAATGGCCTCTCAACTTTGCTCAGTTGAGCTACTCGTATTATGACAACCACAATTTGTCCTTAAATCGCGAAATACAGATATTAGAGAACTGTTATTTTTATGGTAAGACGCAACAATTTTAATGCATTGACCCATATTGTAAAATAGCAAAAACTAACTACCTGTCACTATGGATGACAGATGGATTTGACAGATGCTATATGGCAGGGATGTGAAATCCCTACCTCGAAATGTATAACCCTTTAGTTGCAGTTGAACTAAATAGAGTGAAATCAGCCCATATTTCTTACAATCCAACAACCACCCACCGTAAAGTAAATACATATGCAGTTACTGGCACATACGAGTACATATATACATACGAGTACGTCATTAGCTTTCTTCATTCATTCATCGGGTGTAATTTATTTTTTTTTTTTGTATTTGCTGTTAGTAGCTATACGTATTTTGACATTTGTACTCCTATTAACGCTGTCACACTCATACAAAACAAAAAAAACTATTTACACACACTCAACATCATTCAAATTCAAACTTTGATTGATTGAACGACGGCGAGGTTCGGTGCGGCTACGAAGTGCACGGCATTCGTCAATACAAATTGATGCTTTATTATTCGTCCTTTTCAAAGGAACAAACACAGAACGAAAAAAAATGAAATAATTTTATCCTTGGCATAAGGAAAATACACAAATTGCTAGCCAACGCGAGTGTTCCCGCCTACCCCTTCCCCTAGATGTGTGCGCTTTCTAACTTAGCCTTTGAAGAAGTACGGAGCCAACCCAACCGAAGTGAACTCATTTCGATCGATTCCAGTTGAACCAAAATAGAAATGTGAAATGTCGCATGCTGATTATGATTGCGATGACGATGATGATGACGATGATAATGATCAGAGCATACAAACTGATGTCAGTCGTCTTTGTTGTCGTCGGCGGGGCCTAGGGGGCTGTGCATTATTAAATAGGGGTACCATTTTGCACCAATAATTCATCGTTCTCGGGTAGTTTTTATATGATTTATCATAGCGTATAGAGAAACGTGTGGCCATTATGTTGCCTTGACTATGAGTAGATGCGAGTTTGTGACATGATTTTTTTTTTGTTTTATTGGAATAAATAAAGTCTTTTATAACTTATTCAAGTGAAAGGATATTTTCATGTTTCATTCTGCTATTCAATGAGTCGGAAGATTTAACTAACATCATTTTTACAGTAACAATTCTTTCGCCCCTGTACATATGTACATACATGTGCAAGTGTACACATCATTCTTAACTAACGGACGTTATCTCCCGCTTTAAATCTAAGTGATTTTCCATTACTTTTCGGCATAAACCCTGCGGTAGTTCATAAACAACGCGTGGAATTTCGTCCTTTATCACTGGAATCGTATGGGTGTCATTAGCATACACCTTCTGCTTCCCATAACCTCAAAGAACATATCCATCGCCGCTATATTACAAGATATTGGTCTTCTAGGCATGCAGGTGCAGATCTTTGGTTAAAATGCGCTGGATTTTGATAGACTGTCATGAACACTGTCACTCACTGCGACGATATTTTCAGGGACGCCCTGGTTTTTGCACATCCAACAATGACCCGGCTCTATCGAATTTTTCCATTAATTTCTTAACCGTGGCACGAAATGGACGGTTATTTCGCAATGTTCGAATTTTGTTGGTTAAATTTACGCCATTTCGAAGATGGGTTTTAACAATTAAAATGATGTCAAATATCAGCTGTTTATCTTTGACAGAACCAAAGTAGTGCAGTAGATTAATGCTATAACCTTTAATTGAATTATCCTTTACTACAAGACTCAGGGTCCGGATTGCGGAAAATGAAGAATTGGGCGTAAGTCGAGTTACAGGCTATCGGACAAGTCCTTGGTTTATCCTGAGAAAAATCACATATGCATACCTGGGTCCAATATCTACAAGACGAGCAGTTGTCTCCTTGAAATAAGCATCAAGCCATCTTCCCCTCCGCAGCTACTATTTCTCCAATTTAGGAACGGCTAATAATACTCGCCAGCAGACAGGGCAATCACCGCGATTTTGATCTGGCAAAATCTATTCTCTATAGTTTTCAATTATTTTCTTTACCATTTCCTCTCTCTCCATCACATAACTTTAAAAACATAGTCTTAGGTTAGGTTAGGTTGGGGAGGGGGCTGTGCATCTCGAAAGGTGCTAACACAGGGACCTATTGGTCCATTGTGGTTCTCCTTGCTCGAACCAGCCTGTGCTCCTTATGAATCTTGTTAAGTCCATCAACAATGTATGTGCCCAATGGTGCCGTGACATAAGGTCATATTTCGAAGTATGGCCTTATGACGTTTTCGTAAAGCGACATAAGACCATATTTCGATTATGGCCTTATGACGATTTGCGAAAACGTCGTAAGGCTATATAAATTCGAGACAAAATTCGAGGCGAATCAAATACGAGTAGTACTTGTGCGGCCCTAAAAAAAAAAAAAAAAGACTATGAACAGCTCTTCAACTCATACACCGGACGCCCTTCGGACTCACATATAGGTTTTCAACTTTTTCTCTATCGTAGAGTGCTTTGTCAAGATAAACCAACTGAGTGAAAATAACAGAGTCACAACTGGTATACTGTCGGATAGCCAGGCCGCCACAAGGCGTTAACCTCTCATGAAAACAGATCTACACCGGTGTGAGAGTTCTTTACCAAGATAAACCAACTGAGTGAAAATAACAGAGTCACTACTGGGTACTAAGCCACTTGTAGAGGAACATGAAGCAACTGACGAACTAGCAGAAAAGGCTCAGAGACCTCCTTTACCGATCCGTAATCATTCTGCTGGCTGGGACGATACGAGAAGAGCTTAGGAATGAGTAAATCTGTAAAAGAACCAAACTTTGGGAAGAACTCCCTGTATAAGGATTAAAAAAAAATTGGGTGCGCATTCTTACAGGCTTCCTAACGGGTAACTGTAGACTTAAGAAACACCTCAAGAAACTGAATATAGAGCAACGCTGAAACTGTAGAAGGAAACACGTGAAATATCAGATGAAGATCTACTCGTACCATCATTGGATCCATTTCAGATTCTCCAGTTTATCAAGGAAATTGTACTGAAGGAGCTGAAAAGTTGCGTATCTCATCGACTAGAGCTCCAAGTCGTGGGAGCACAATAGATCTACTGGGTCGCAGATCGCTTACACCCCTAAAATCAATCTACAATTTACTTATTAGAAGCCTGCAACACGGATTAACTATAGGAGACTGCATGTATGGGATGAAAAACAGTGTAATAAAGGAGGGCATTAAACTTAAATTTTAAAAAACCGAAGATATAGGTAAATAAAGGATGACCAGATGGCAATGATAGTTTTTCCAATTATTATGTTTCAGCAGCTGTCAAAGTTACATCCAGCTGTCAAATTATTCAGTAAGGTTTGCCATTTCATCATGCATCGTTTGACGCTTTCCGAACATGTGAAAATTATTAAAAAATATTATCGAAATTCCGACTCAATTGTAAATACGCAACGTAAATTTCGTCGTGAGGTCGGTCATCATAATGCCTTCAGTGCGCAGGCAATGCGTAGCACGGCGGAAAAATTTGAGCGTGAGTACACTCCTTTGGACCTTAAGCCACCAACCAGACAGAGATCGGTGCGAAGTGAAGAAACACAACCGCCGTAGCGGCCAGTATCGAACAAGACCAAGAAATGTCGATTCGGCACCGATCAGCTGAATTTGGCATCGCCAGAGAGTCAACCAGGCTTATTTTGCGGTTGGATTTGGGCCTACATCCGTATAAGATTGTGCTAATGCAAGAATTGAAGCCGGACTACCATAGACGAAGCCGTGAGTTCTCTAATTGGGCACTGGATATGTTGGCCGGAGATCCGGATTTTGGCCAAAAAACCCGATTATTTTCTCTGTGGCTACGTCAAGTCCTTAGTCTACGCTAACAAACCAACCACTTTGGATGAGCTCAAGGCCAACATTCGAGACACTATTGGCGGAATAACGCCGGACCGAGTCATCCAAAATTGGACCGACCGCTTGAAGCACTGCCAGCGAAGCCGAGTCGGATGTTTAAATGATGTGCTATTTCATACATAATGGCTTCAAAATAAAGTCAGAATCAATTTGATATCTGACACCGGTGTTGTTTTATTTAAATTTCTTTTCCTATCGTTCTTATCTGGTCACCCTATACAATCATAATAAACGTAAATGGGATGCCTTTTACGATTATTACTTTATACCTAACAGACCCAATTTGGAGTAGCGAATTCGACTCTATTGGATGCTATTTTACTGAAAACATAATGGTGAGTATAGTAATGGTAGACTTGAACATTAGGTTGGGTGAACTACAACAGGAAATAGAAGAAATCTACAAATTGGAATTTCATGCTGGTCTAGAGGTTTGACATTCGAAGGATTTATTCATCAACACAAAAGGACAAGTTTTTCAAGACCACAATTTAGTAAATTTTTTTTTACTTGGGTAGGTAAAAAACTTTATTGAAGTTGAAGAAATATGCTACGCTGTTTTTAAAAAAATATTTTATCAGGTAGATTGCCTGTCCTTTATTGAACTCAAACTTCAGACTAAATTTATTACTTCATATGCATTTATTGATTAATTTTGTTTATGTCATCAGAGTTTGAATGCAAATGTTCAGGTGTTCTGTCGAAATTACTTCCAAGAATTTTGTCTGGACGGAAATTGGGAAGTGCAAATGATTGGCTGGTGCAATTCGGAAAATTGCTCAATATTTCGTGTTAACTTAGATACTACGAGCACCCGCAGCGCATGTTCATAGTAGTGTTAGAGTTCTACTCACTAAAAACACCTCCCTTCATTTTATTGACTAGAACTAAGTAACCTTAGCTTTCCAGCAAAAGCACCTGCGGGAACCGCCATTACATGCGGCTACTCCTTATTGCGCTAAATCGAACGGTTTCGTTCTTTGTAGTCGGCGCACAAGGTTTTTCACGTCCAGAATTTGGAGTGCAAAGTTTTTTATTTCGTCTACGACGGTAACTATTCCTAAGTGGATATCATTGTTACTAATATACCATGGAGCATTTAGGATTGCTCTTAGCACTTTGTTTTGGAAAGACTGCAGTATATTTTTATTGCTAAGTTGAGTACAACTCCAAAGTTGTACACCATACGTCCATGTAACTTTTAGCATTGTTATATACTATATATATAGAAGTCTCCGGAAAGCATCTCACTACCTTAAACGAGCTCCTACAAAACGCTTTGAATAAGCTATCTAGATGGCCAGCTCGGTGTGGTCTATCAGTGAATCCCCACAAAACCGAACTAGTCCTCTTCTCAAGGAAATATAAAATCCCACCTATTGACCCTCCCTTAATGGAAAAAGCTTACCTTTCTCCAACAAAGCAAAATACCTGTTTCTTATTTTGTATAGGAAACTAAGCTGGAAACCTAATATACATGAAAGAGTTAAAAAAGCCACTGTCGCACTCTTCTCTTGCAAACCAGATTAACTCACTGGCTCTATATCTCGGTCATTAGATTGATCCTTATGTACGGTGTAGTTATCTGGTGGATTGCCTTGGACAAGGCGATAAACCAGGATTTATTAAGCAAAGTCCAACGTTCAACTTGTCTGTGCATTAGCGGAGCACTGCGAACGACACCTTCCGCAGCTATGGACATTCTTTTTCATTTAACACTCCTTGACATTTATGGCAGGCAAATGGCAGCTAACTCAGCTATTCGCCTTAAAGCTACTTCACAATGGTCCAAAAAAGTATATAGCCATGCCTCCATCTTAAACAAGTTTAATATCTTCCCTGAAGACATTGACTACACCATATCCAAGTTAAATTTTGACAAAAACTTCCAAGTTACCATCCCTTCCAGAGCATTCTGGGAAGAAGGTAGTTTTACGGAAGACAAGTCGTTACATTTCTATACCGACGATTCAAAAACTAACGACGGGGTGGGTGGTGGCGACTTCTCTGATAGGCTTAATTTAAACCCCGATTTTCGTCTCCTAAACCATTGTAGCGTGTTCTAGGCGGAGATAATGGCAATAAGGGAAGTCTTGTCTTGGCTAAAGAAAAACGTGATATCGTCCATTAATATTCGCAACTTTTCAGACAAACCAATCAAATCCTTGGAATCATCCTCAACAAATTCTTTAACAGCTCCACGAGTAGACTGCCGATCGTATAGAGATGGCGGAGCAGTTTAATATTCACTTAATTTGGGTGCCGGGGCATAAGGATATTCCAGGGAATTGTAAGGCTGACGAACTTGCCAGACATGGAACAGCAATACCCATCCTTCCAGGCAAAAGTTTACTGGTTATGCCTATCGCTATATACAAACTTAAATTAAAGCTGGATGCTATCGAAAAGACAAATTCTAGGTGGACAACTTGTCTAGCGACAAAACAGATTTGGCCTATGCTGGATCTGAAACGCTCTAAGAATTTGATTTCTCTCAATAGAAAGTATATTAGCGCTGTTATAGGTGTCATAACTGGACACTGTCTAATAGGCAGCATGCAACAAGGCTTAGCGACTTCTCAAATGATTTCTGCAGAAGCTGCATGGACGAGGAGGAGGAAGAGACTATTCTTCACCTTCTTTGTACCTGCCCAGCTCTCTCCCAAAGAAGGAAGCTCCACTTAGGAGCCTTCTGTTTCAACGACCTAAATGATCTGAATAGCCTATCGCTCCTTTTTTGGAACTCTTTGGCCACTTCGCACCTCGACAGTTCACTGGGTGCTTACATTAGCAGCTTGTGCAAGTCGCTGGGGCCTGCTTATTTAAGCAGCGCTCTTCCAAGAGATGTCAACCGGCATATTTTATGCATCGCGCCTCTTTTCGGGTATGACTTAAGCCTTGACAGCGCTTGCACTGACGGATCGATCTTGAGCTCTTACGCCTAATATCGATTTTGAAAACGATGTTAGGAATAGCTGTAATTGCTTAAATATAGTATATAGCTATTTACGTTTTTATCAAAACTAAGCAAAACAAACGGAAGTCTGCGCCTAACTAGTATTTTCTAAATGTCTTGTTAGAGTAGCCCCATTTAATTAAGCTTGATTCGGAGTTCGTAGTTTTCCTCCTCAAAGCTTTTGCACTTCGCTGAGTCCGGTTTCGCATTCGTTATTGATGGTGGAGATCGAGAATCCCTTCAATTTTTTATAAAGGGATTACATGATAGCAATAAATGGCTCTCCCCAAAATCCTTAGAGCGAACCTCCGAAGAGGGTGGATTTTCCAGTGTACCTGGACTGCCACCTGGGGTATTAAATCTTTTCGTTTTCTTTATTCTATATTCCACGGGAAAAAAATTCTTTCAAATGTCTAAATAAATCCAGGAAGCAAAGGACCCGAAGAACAAGAAAAGGTATTTAGAAGCATGGAATAAGTACAAAGAGATGTGCAGCAGAAAAAAAAACCCTGTATTTACAACTAGTTATCCAGGAGAATTGCAAAAGAGATACACAACCAACATTACTAGAAAAGTACACAAATCTCTGCTTCTTTTAGAATTAGAATTAAAATTTATTTGAATGTTACGAATACTATTAAATGTACTATTAAATCCCAAAAGATTCAATATGCACCTACACTAAATGAAGACGAAAAACAAGATAAACCAATTACAATACAAGAAGTTAAAATCATTCTAAAAAAGGTATAGCTGTATAAAGCTCCAGGAGAGGGTAGAGTACCATACGTATTTCTAATAAATGTTACAAATCAATTTTTGGAACAACTTGTGGCTATTTATAACAGGTATTTGATGAAAGCAGGGTAGATGAAGCATTTATTAGGACGATTATTTTTCCAAGCTTTCAATAAGGGTGAAATAAATCAACCATCTAATTATTGGGTCATAACTTTTAGGAATTGTACGCATACACACGAACAGAAAGCAATAATGTTTGATGAAGTACCAGTCTGGCTTCATGAAACAATATTTATAACATTTATAACTTGGCTGCAATTGTTCATAATAGGCTTGCTGAAAGGAAAAAAGGTTAACGCATTTTTTGTGTATTTTAAAGCCGCCTTCAAAATCGAGAAAATCTCTAATTTATAAACTGCATACAAGAAGTGTCCAGTAAGTTTACACAACTGATAGAGAGTATCTATAGCAACACCAAATCAGCAGTATGGACCAGCAAAGAAATTTCAGAATACTTTGAGGCACGATCTGGTGTTAAACAGTGCTGCTTTATGTCACCTTTTCTCTTTATATTTTATATAAATGAACATGATTATATAGGTGCCGTACAATAAAGCCAAACGTTAAAATTTGGCCTTATTTCACTTTGTGGAAGTGAACTACGCCGCGTAGCGTCGCCCTGAACACCTGCATGTGAGGCCGAAGGCCGTCTGGTGTATAAGTTGAAGAGATGTCCATAGTTTTTTTTTTTTTTTTGGCGCCACCCAAGTACTGTTTGATTCACATCGAATTTTAATTTATTCAGTAAAATTCAAATCAATGGAAAGTGAAATAATGCCTTATTTCACTTTCGTAAAAATGTTAAAATTTAGCCTTAGCCGTATTTCACGTGGCCTTATTCCACACCACCTATTAAAGGAGGTGGACAAAGTATTGAAAATCTAAATACTTCTACTACATGCGGATGACATGGTGATCCTCCTCAATGACATCAAAATTATGCAAAGAATGGTAGACAGACTGGAACATTATTGCAATGATTGGAATCGCGAAGTAAATCTACACAATTCAGATATCATGGTCTTTCGAAACAGAGTCTGCGCAAGAAAGATGTTTTTTTAAGGGAGAGAAAACCAATTAAAATATTGATACCTAGGTGTGATACTGCCACCTAAAATGACTTTTTCAAGGTAGAAAAATGAAATAAATACAACATGGCAGAGTTTCTTTGGAAAGAGAAACATTAAGTTTAGAATGAAATAGAAAATCTATCTCGCGGTATGTTGAACGGTTCAAGCTTATTATGGGGCTTCGGACACTTTGAGGACGTAGACAAATTACAACGCTTTTTCCTAAAAAGAATCCTAAAACTTCTTGAATTTACTCTAAATTACGAAATGATGTTGGAAACATGAGTTGAAGGTGGTCATATCTACACGCTGTAAATACACCTCGGGTATATCGTGAAGGCTATATTCCTTTATGATGATAACAGATAACCGAATCAACTGACCAAAATACTGCTAAGGAAAAACAGTATCAAGGCACTTAATGAGATCGGAAATAGCCTGAACATGCAATGGAACGAAGAAATAGCTTCACAAGAAGAGTGGAATAGAAGGAATATGAAATTTATAAAACATCTCAAGTTGAAAAACTATCAACAAGGGTTCTAAAGTTCAACTGGAAGCAGCACTCGTATCTATAAACATATAGACTATACATAAGGCCAAAATTACTTTACCTCAAAGTTGATCAATTACTATAGGTCAAAGTAACATCACTTGGATTTTCAAAGCGCTTTGCGAATTAACCGATCTGAATGGAAATGGATTCAGACAAAGTGAAACGAACCTATGCACTCTGTGCAATTTGAGGAAAACAGAAACTATGCAACATTTCTTGAGTAAATGTCGTGTTCTCAAAGAACTTAGACTAGCCATTTATAAGAAAAGTTCAATTTAAAAAAAAATAATACAAATATTGAATGGAGAGTTATTTTCAAGTTGGGAAAAAATAATTAGATACTTAAAAGCCGCTTTAGCATATCGAAAAACACTAAATTTAGAAACTTTGTTTATCAAAATACAAATTTTAATTTATTATAAACATTATCTTACATAAACATAACTAAATTAATCCCCGACAGACGACGTTTATTGTCACTGTCGTACGTTCTTTATTTTCAATGAATCGTCGGAAGGAAATTTAAAAAGAAAAGAATTGTAAACCTTCTGGTAAAATATTTGTGCAAAATAGAGTACGTATATATATTATATATTAATTATGTTTCATTAACATAAAAATATTGCTATATCCATCACTGGGTGACTAGAACCAACAACATTTTAGTCTAAGTGAGAAGTCTAATAGAATTATATAGTTTCTGGTGAAACTCAAATCAAGAGGTTTATTAATTTCACATAAAATTCTCAACTCTTAACAGACTATGTAATTGCTCACTAATAATAATTTTAATACGAATTCTCACGTTTTGTACATTTAAGAACTCGTCTACAAGTACGAGTATACTCAGAATTTAAGCTAGATTTGCTAGTCCCTAAATGTGCCAAACATTTGCTTGCTTTCCCCCTGGATTATGAAAATGCTCCAAATTGTTGCAACAGTGGGTTTATAACCTATATATTATTCAAAATGCTAGTTTGAATAAAATATACATATATTGGTGGCAAAATAATGTAAAGGATTTGATTTCGGCATAAATCAAAAAGAAGAAAAGTATTTAACAACTTAGTCAATTTTCCGCGGTTTTGTTAAGGGTTGCATTTTTTTTAAAAGCGATAGACTACAGAATGTATGGAAATACGGGATACTTATCCTCGAATTTGCATTCTAGTTTCAAGAAATATTTATAGCTTCTTATTATAGGTATGTATTTTACGTTGCGATTTCTAATTTTTTTAAAGTTTTTGTTTTCTAAAAGCGCTTTGATTTTACGTGAATCTACATTTGAAACACTGTCTGTAATTCAAGAGTCTATTTACTTACTTACTTCATCGATGGCGGTACAGTCCAGGGTGGACCTGGATTTCAACCAACAAGCACCTCCAGTCAGCTCCATCTTCTGTTAGCCGCCTCCAGTTTTGCAAACGAGGTTTGCTGAGGTCCCTTTTCACTTTTGTGCGACTTAGGTTAGGCCGTCCTTTACCGCATCGCACTCCTGGATGTATTCGAAGACTTTCCCGGCCGGAGGAATGATGACGATTCGAACCCTATAGTTGTATCTTAAACCTCATTCCGCTTTTTCCAAAACAATAAAATAAAAAATAAGGGTGGCCATGGTGTAGTGGTAACATCACCGCTTATCACGCTACAGGTTCACGGTTCGAATCCTGATGTCAATAATCATCTATTTATTTCGCATGAAATAAATAAAAAGTCGATCAATTGCGAAAGCTTATGTCAACTCTACTGCGAAGGCATAACACTGGCAGTACAGCGGCCATATGGCTAAAAAGCAACTTGATCGTGATGATGACATCAGGAGGACGGAAAAAAATACTGTGAATCATGAGCAGCGACAAAAGCAAAAACAAACAAACTCCCCAGTTATATGGACAGCCACCCTTGGAGTTCACTGAAACTTAATACCAGCTGAGTTTCAAACCAACTACACCAATCTGTCTTTCTCTCTGTTTCTTCCCCTTTCCTCAAAACGCCCATGTCCTAAAATTAGTATAAGGGTATTCATAACTCCTTTCACACGTGCAAATTATAAAAAAAAAAAATAAAGGGATGCCAAACTAAACGTGGCTGTATACAGATAATCTCTATAGACGCTATCATAGACGACTTTAAAATGGATAAAAAGGTAGTGAGTATCCATTTGATGTTTTTGAGTTTTTTCCAAGATCTGCAGCAATGTAAATATCTAATCTACAGTGGACTTTCATGGCCTAAACCACACCGATATGGACTAATTAGATTATTGACAGATGGTTTAAGGCGTTCACATAATATGGCACATAGGATCGTATACGCGATGTTAAGGAGACTAATACCTCTGTACTCGTAGTTGGCACAATTCAGATGGTATCCTTTCTTGAGGATCGGGCAAACGAATTTTGGGTTTCATTCTTCGGGCATATTTTCATCCGACAACATCTTACAGATGAGTTGATTTATGCTTCGTACCAAGCTCGACAGTTAGATTGTCGGCTCCAACAGCCTTGTTGGCATTCTGCCTGCCTGTCTGACAGCGAATTTTTGGTTGTCACCGCAATATAACAGTCTGCAGAAGTAATATTTCTAAATTTTCAGCACCAACTGCGACCCAACTACTAGATTTAATTCTTCATCTCTACAGGGCCCTGTTCGGACCTTGTAGCCTTGGCATACTCTTTTTTACTTTCAGGTAAAACTTGTGAACATCCTTCATCCCATAAAACTTATCTATTGACACGATCTCGCGATTTTCAAAGTCTGGCATCTAATTTTTCAAAATAAAATTTAATCGACTCTGTGTATACTGAATTTCAAAATTGTCATATTTGTTAGATTCTTGTCAAAATGTTATTTACTCGTTTTACGCTGTTTACTCGGTTTACTAGGCATGGAGTACTCATTTGTACTAATTTTTCAAACAAACAAAATTAGAAATGAAATTAAGAAAAATACCAAGAAATTCATCCGTGACGACGGGATTTGAACCTGCGACTCTCGATGCAGGTTTAAATAGTCAACACAAGCGTCAGCCAACTCGCTACGCCGGTGTTATCTATTGCATGGTCAAAAGCTATATCAGTAATACATGTACGAAATGCACTTACTAATTATAAGAATCATAAAAAAAAGTCATCGACATAGGTGCAATTTGTTATTGGTTTGTTAGACTCCCTTGGTCTGATATCCACTTTAGGTATGTATAGGTAATTGATGGCATCACTATCTTTCTGTAGTTTTTTTTTTTTTTTTTTTTGATGCAAATACTCTAGGCAGTAACTTCCTGCAGTCATTTATGCTGTACTGCACCTACCATATTATGCCGTGTCCAAAAGACCTAATTAAGGAGCTTCTCATGACAATTTTACTCTCGGATCTCTATCAGACGTTCGAACGTTGTGCAGTTGGGACCAACGAAATACAAGTACAGTTGTGTCATTTTTTTTTAGAAGCGTTCGATCCTCTAACACTTGCTATATTAAGATCGATAAATAATTTAACATGTAACATGCTTACAACATGAAGGGGCTTTGTTTAGGGATTATGGCTCAAATGACAACTCTGTCGTGTAAATATTTTTTATAATTCCGCTTTTTTTACAAAATCCTATTGTATAAACTCGAATTTCTGGATTTTCCTGGCGAAGAAAAAAACTTCATCTCAGCTGTCGACAGCCTCCGAAAAACGTTGATTGTATGTTTGAAACCATCACAACAGAAAATATATGCATTTCCATTACATGTAAGTGAAACCAAGCATTTGCCTGCTGACCACTAATAGGGAGGAAAAAGTTTCAAGTTTTCCAATTTTTAATTTCCACACGTGATGAAAAATTCATTTACATACATTGAAATGCAGTGCGCGCGGACCACCACCACCAACCGTTGATTGCGAGAGCGTGTCGACTCAAACCATCGCACCGCTGTCGCTACCTTTAACATGGAATATGCATTTATATCCTCTTTCATAAACGACCCTTGACCCTTTTCACTTGCTTCGAATTGTGTAGAACTCTGAGTCGTGTGGTCCTGGTTTTCGATTTTCATCTCAACGTGGAAAATTAATAAAATTTGCATAACACGGTGCAGCTAATGAGAGTGCTGCACGTATATACATACATGTGGCATGTATGTACGAGTATGATATATTAAATTTTTCAACGAATGCTTGATGCTTTCTATCGAGGGGGTAAAATTACAGGGTGGTCGTGTGATAGAATAATGAAGCGTTCCCAAAGTTTGAGCAAAGAATTAATCATTCAGCAAACACACGGTAAAGTGGACCTTACTGGTGTTGCCTTCAAGTTAACCTGACTACATAGTTAAATGCTTTCCAAAATAGTCGATACGTATCTTTTATTCAATTATTTCTGTAATATTTGATTTATATAAATACTTTACTTCAACGAGGACTATTAAAATCTTCAGAAGGCTTCCGCATTTATTAGTACCTTTACGTAGAGTTTTTACTCAATATCTTAAAGACTGGGCCCCTTATTTATACAAAAATTAACTCATGTGGTAAGCAGAGTTATAATTTGAAAATTGGTCCACTGATTCAATTGTTTTAAAAAAATACAAAATACGCTCCATTTATTAGTAATTTAGAAGTTATTAACCATGCTAAATACTTGTTACATAGCGTTTATTAATACGGGGGTGAAAGCTACTAGAATGTGTTTAAGGAACTTCAATGCTTGAGGAACTTCTAAGCACACTTCCAATAAAATGCTTACCGTTTAACAAACCAAACAGTAACGAACGTATAAAATCTGCGGCCATGTGTAGCAGCGGCAGGACTAAACCATCTTTTCTATCCTACTTCAACAACATAATCAGGGCATTATGCCAAATAACTGTTAGAATACCTAGAAGCAGTCTGGCTCTTGAAACAAAGACACCACTCGCATGAAGTATTTCAGACTTCTAACTTGATCAGCCCAACTTTGTTCATACAGAAGACGATGAAAAAATGTGTAGACATTAGGCAGGGTGTCTTTACACGCCTGCGTACAGAGCGGGCATTTTAGCGAAATGCCAGCAAAATTGAAGGAGTTGACAACAGCCGTTAAGAAGGTGCTGGCGAAAAAGAATCTCACACATCAATAAGAATAGAGGATCATATGAGCTAGAACAACACGAAGTCGTTAAGGTTACAAAATATTTTAGGATGCCTTGTAGTGCCTTTGACGTTGTATTTGTAGCCATATGCAAATTCGAGGAGGCACTCTGTGTCATCGTACAGAGGGAACAATCAACAACGCAAGGGAATGACATCAATCATCACATCAAACCAACAAAGGTACACTTAAAATCCATCTGGCAAGAGTTGACATCGGCCAGAAACGGGAATTCAAATATGTAGGAGCAACTTTAGATGAAAAGCCAACAAAGAAAATTCTATTGAATAAGTATTACCCTGCATATGCGTGATCTCACTGCGCCATTCTATGTTTACACTGTTGCACCCCATAATTGAAGAAGCTGCTAAAGGAGCCGTCATGAGGATAGCAAGATTGAATTTAGGATGAAGAAATACGCTGGACTCGAAGAAAGAATAATCTATTCAGTGACAAATAATTTATATAACTAAACTTAATCTATTAAATGTGGGGAGTGAAGGTATGACATGATCAGGAGAAAGGAGTGCTGTGGAATAAGGCATTTCGGAGTTGCCTTTTGCTGTTAAAGTCAAAAATGTACGCCGTATTGTTTGACTTGCACAGTATTCATGGCATTGGTTCGTGACGACAATAGTTTGTGACTAAGATTGCAGGGATTGATATTGAGAGAAATCGCTTGAAGCAGGGCGGGAAAATCAATGTTACCGGCTAACAGCTAATGAATAAAGAATATGTCGGCAAGATCACGACGTTGTTCCAATGACTGTAAGTTAATCAGTCTAAGACGATCCACAAACAGTGGAAGGTTGAGGTTATCAGCCCAAGACAGACCACGTAAAGGAAAACGAATGAAACTGCACTGGACAGCTTCGATTCTCATGGTATGAATAGCACAGTGGGCGACTATACTCGATTGACATATTCGAGGAGGGGCCTAACGAAGGAAATGTAGAGGGATTTTGTAACGTACATATGGGTCCGAGAACTATTTTGAATAACGTTTCACAAAGCCACGTGTTGAGTTGTCTCTACTTATGATACTAGTCGATGTGTAAACGAAGGTTGTGTTCACTATCGCAGATAAAACTGAAAAAGATTGGCTTATAGTGAAAGAACATTGTTTCGGAGAGATTAGGGATGCAGTTTAGCAAGGGGCCGATAATAAGATACCCACTCTTGTACTCTTTTTTGTGGATATGGATAATGTTAGCGTTCTTCCATAGTTGAAGAAAGACTCCTTGGGAGATTGAAAGTTGAAGTAGGGCAGTGAGGTGGTATGTCAGATGGTTCACACATTTTTTTAAAAATAGGTAGGGGACACTGTCAGGACCAGCCTTTGAGTTTATTAATCTTATTAACAAATATTGACGGGATTATATCCACCGAGATTAGGGATGATTATGCAGAGTTGTTCAAATGCAAGAAATAAATAAATAGTCAAGATATTGATTGATTTATCGCCTATGGCTCAATCGATTTTGTTCGAAATTAATATCTAAACAATATTTGGCATATGCAAGATCATAGAATACAAAGTTTTGGAAAAATGTAGAAAACAATTATAATAGAATTTGAAAAAAAAGAAGCAAAATCGGAGTTTTGCAGATTAACAACATATAGGTGCAAGTACGTGAGATCCAGTCGTGCGCTTAATTTTAGCACACCTTTTGCATTTCTTATTTAATATGTATGTCAAATCATACGTAATATAATACATAGATTGATACTATTTGGGGAACGGAATGCAGCCAACCACAAACACTGTGAGTCAACGAACCGTCCGGTACGCCGAACATTCTGATCTTGTGGCAAGAATTCATGATGCACAACACCGATGTAATCCATGAAATCCGTGAGCATCGCCTTCTTTTTCCACTGAAAACGACGTAATTTTTCGGTCTTGGCTTATTCGGTGTACGCCATTCACTCGCCTGATGCCTGGATTGCATTTAGTACTCATAAACCCACGTCTCGTCTCCAGTAATTATGCGTTTGATGAATGTTGGGTCGGATTCAGCCGTTGAATCCGTTTTTAACACAAAATTGTATGCAAACTTGTTGTTGCAAAATCGTAAAAAATCGAAAACACACATGAAGGCAGGTGTACCCTCGACAGCGTAGCTTTTACAAATATCAAGCTAAGACGCAAAAATTTAGAGGGAATGTTAATGACAGATGTGTAAACCTTAAAAAAAAAACCGAATCAAATGACTAAAAGCGCCACACGGTAGTCATTCCTGAAACTTTTGATCAAGGTAGTATGTCCAACATAACTCAAATATTAAATTTGATCAAAGAGCCGTTTTCGTGAAAATAGATTTTGTTCAAAATTTGCCATTCGTAAAGTACACCACAGACACCAGATATGAAATTTAAAAAAAAAAATCCATCCAGCCGTTTAGGTCGCAGTCGATCATACACAGATAGGCAGACAGAATTGAGAGACAAAAAGTCAAGTTTGAACAAAATCTTGGGATCGAAATAACAAATTTATTTAGAAAACTAGACTGGACTTTCAACTTAATACGAGCGACTGGTTGCTATATTTCTAAGTGGCATTTATAACATTTTAATGTCGATTACTATGGTTTTCTACTTGAAGTCGGTTTCAATTACTAAGGGCCTATCATTTGAGGTCCGACGACATACACCCCATCAATCAAACCGTTTATCAAGTGTGCCTTTCACGATATTCTATTCTTTATTAATACAGTTTACCTCAAGACTCAATTCAAATTTATTTATTATCTTTATTACAGCAAACTAGTTCGATAATTCTTTGAAATGCCAACCTACATATTATTATATTGTCTTCCCTAAAATACTCTCTTCATCCGTAGTTAGAAACTCAAGCATGCATAAAATTAGTTTTATATGGCTGTAACAAGTTCGACGCAAATAGCGCTGTAACCACACAGCCCATGTACATATGTATATACACTTATCGCCTTGGGCGTAATAATCGAATAGCAAATGGCCGACAGTAAGCAATTGCACACAGTTGCGCAAAAGGTAAATTGAGCGTTCAATTAATATTGATAGAGTAAGTAATTATTCGAAATGCCTTGCTTCGAATAAACCGAATAAAGGGTAGTTATTTCAGACATGTAATTTAGTGCCAATACATTCACGCACAGTTATGTGAAAGAAATTCATTTGGTCTTTGTTAAGCTGTCATTTCATGAGTTATTGAATGGCATTCAACTGAGTTGATTCTTGATTACTCGTTCCAGAGTCCAGAGCCCAAAGCAGAAATTTCATATTAGATTAGATTAGATCCTTTATTGGTAATCATATTTCCTTTTCCTTTTACAATAAATTTACAATACTCATTATATCTTCTACAAATTGATAGGCAAATAATAAAAACTACAAATTCGACTCAATTATAAAAAGCTACAACATACCGCTGTTAGAACGCGTCCTTCACATCGCGTATTTTTTCTTTGTGGGCCGTGAATATTAGGCTTCTTCCAGGAGATTATCTTGATGGTATTGATGGTATTAAAATTAAATTACCTTTATCTTTTCCACCTGCGGGAGATTACCATATAGGCCCTGTTGGAGGCACTTAGACGGGGTACCGGCCATGTACTACTTCCTAGAAGATTACCACATAAGCTTAGATTTGTGGCCGGGTACCTAATTTATTTGTAAGGCACGGCACCTGCCGGGAGTTTTGCCCTATTAGGTATTCATAAGTTCACAGTTGATTTGACTGAACATCACTCTAAATCTGGTTAATGAGGTTTCAGTCTTAATCTCAAGTGTGAGTTGACTAAATTGCTGGAATCCCTTGAATACTAAACTATTTGCGATATCATCTGCGTTCCTCAGAGGATATGGCTGACTCTCAGAGACCAACTTTTTCATTTTGAAGATAAAAACTAAAACATTCAAATCCACCCTCTGTCTTATATTCATCCATTTTAGTGTCAGCAGCTTCGAGTTAATTGGTATGAATCTGTCACACCTCAGGATGACTCTCATAGCCCTGTTTTCCATCTTTTATAGCCTTTCTATCTCACCTTGGTGCTACCAACAAACAGAATTGTAGAACAATATTCAAATAATGGTGTAATAATGACATTGTATATTTTAATTAGACACATTGTAGACACTCTAATTCTAATTCGTTTTAGAAAGCCAATACATATTCCACAAGCTGATTTAATTTCAGATCGCTATCGATTATAACCCCTAAGTACTTCATTTGCGGTACAATTTCTATGCTCTCTCCATCGATTTGTATTTTACTTTGGAGAAAAGGGAAATGGACAGTTATAGCTTTCGTTTTGTTGATATTTAGTTTCAACTTACTTTGGGTTAACCAATTTCCAAATGAGTTAATATCATCTTGCAGTAGGCTCCTACATTCCTCACAATTGCTTCCTGATATATACAATAAAGTGTCATCTGCAAACAGCATCATCTGACTGTGCGTGATCACCAATTTGATTTAATTTATATATACCAGAAAGAGAAGAGTACCCAACACCGATCCTTGTTTCACACCCATCTTGTTTTCTTCCCCAGCAGAATATTTGTCATTGATTTTAACTACAGTAGCCCATTGTTTTCTAATTAATTTACTAACTGTTTATTCACATTTTTCTCCAAGATCTTTCCAGCATGGGTAATATGTTTATTGGCCTAAACTCCTCACATTTTACTGTCCTAGCAACCTTTGGTACAGAAGAACCACCAAAGCCTCCTTCCAACATTCTGGAAAATTTCCCTGTTGTTGTTCATTTTTAATTATTACATGTTGAACTTAATAGCATTAAGATTGCCACCGCTCTTCTTCAAAATATACTTCTTGAATTCATACCACATTTCCTTTAGACCAGATGCATTTGGAATTGTATTTCCGATTGACAGGTTTTTAGCTATATTTTGCACTCTTATATCTATTTTATATGTCTCTATATGACTGCCAGTCAGAACCTTCATTTATTAAACAGGCAGTCGGATATGTTCTTATTTTTTCATAGCTCATTTCATTGAGGTATGAGGTATATTGGCATACCCGCGGAGCTTTTCCAAGCTGCGCCAACAGTATCGGCAGAGCTACTGTTCCCACTTGTCGGGAGAACATGGGAAGCCGAGAGTTTTCCGGATGAGTGGAAAAAGGGAATGATTGTCAAGCTCCCTAAAAAAGGAAACCTAATGCAGTGCGAAAACTGGAGAGGTATCTGCGTGCTGCCTGCTGTGGCCAAGATAATAGCTAGAATCATCCTGGAGCGAATCAAAGAACACCTTGAAGACTCACTCGACGCCGAACAAGCAGGTTTCCGCTCTGGATCCTCCTGTGTCGACCACATCAACACCCTGCGGATCATCATCGAGCAATGTGTTGAATATCGATCACCACTTCACCTGTTGTTCATCGATTTTGAAAAGGCGTTTGATAGTGTCAATCGGGAATTTATTTGGCGTGCCTTACGCAGGAGAGGCATTCCGGATAAATTAATAGCAATTATCAAGGCTACATGATGGGTCCGCATGTCACGTTCTGCACAGAGGAAGACTGTCTGAGGAATTCGAAGTCCAAAGTGGGGTTCGGCAAGGCTGCATACTTTCACCAATATTGTTTTTATTGGTGATTAGCGATGTGCTGAATGCGACCTTATCAACAGGAAATGGAGGAATTCGATGGACTCTCACATCTGAACTCAAACACCTCGACTACGCCGACGATGTATGCCTACTGTCTCACAGAATAATGGACCTTCACCAAATGACAGCAAATGTGGAGAGGGAAGCAGACGTCGTTGGGCTGAAAATTAACTCGGCGAAAACAAAAATGATCAGCCTAGGGCCAAACTCATCAACTCATATATGCATTGCTGGACAAACGGTTGAGAGAGTAGAGAGTTTCCAATACCTTGGGAGTATTGTCTCAACCGATAGCGGAACCGAACTGGATATAGCCAGCTGAATAGGTAAAGCAAAATCTGCGTTTGGGATGCTATCCATAGTTTGGCGAAGTAATGCAATTAGCTTAAACACCAAGCTACGACTGTTCCGTTCCAACGTTGAATCCGTGCTGCTATATGGATGTGGTACTTGGAGAGTGACCGTCACTTTCACGAGGAAGCTGCAAACGTTTATCAATAGGTGTCTACGTTACATCTTAAGGATATTCTGGCCAAACCGTATCTCTAACGAACAGCTTTATCAGAGAACGGGTCATGAACCTATAGGCACAACCATACGACGACGAAAGTGGCAGTGTAGCAGCAGGGTGATAGGTCCATAGCTAACCAAGCGATGCAATGGAACCCGCTTACCCAGGATGGCAGGACACGCGGCGGTCCTAGGAGTACGTGGCGCAGAACAGTTGAGAAAGAAGCACGGCAACTGGGAAAGAGTTGGGGAGAGCTGAGGCACATTTCCAGAAATCGCACACGATGGCGCGTAGGCGTTGTAGAGGCCCTAGGACCCACAAGGGGATACAGGACATAATTCATACCTCATTTCATTTAACACTACAGAAAATATTAAGTACGTTATTCATTTTACCATAAAACTCTTCTGCATATAAATTTACATCACTATGTTCCATATCATTAATGCGTTCCTCCCTCTATTTCGACCTGAAACTATTCTAATTGTATTTGTAGAATTTAATAAATCTGGGCCTATCATCACTCCAGTCATGCTCCAACATGCTCTAACCAGAATCACACCTTGGCTTAAAGTAATTTACCGCAGCTGTATAAAGCTAGGTTACATACCGATCTATTGAAGAGAGGTAAAAGTGGTCTTTATCCCTAAGGCGGGTAGACTAACCCATAACCTCGTTTCTCTTGAGTAGCCTTCTCGACGAGTACAATTTATGTAGCACTCAACACGCCTACATAAAAGGCAAGTCGGTAGAAACTGCACTACTTGATGTTGTCTCATACGGGTGACCGTCTATTTGCTGTTTTCATTTTGCAAACTATTATCTCGCAACTATCGAAATATATTTCCTCTATTTCGCAGAAGTGATGTGGCAAATTGTCATTTCATCTTGCATTCATCTCGCCGTAAGGTTAACTCGCATTTCTTTTTTTGCAGATCTATGTTTAGCGTTTTTTTTTTTTCCGCGGCTTATCTGGCAAACTGTTAATTCGCACTTTGTTACTTAGCCGGTTGTTTACTCGAGAATCCCTAAAGGCCAAAATTCCGAAAGTGAAACTTAAAAATTCGGTGTTTGGTTACACTCCGCGTAGCGTCGCCCTGAGCACCTGCATGTGAGGCCGAAGGTCGTCCGGTGAATGAATCGAAGAGATGTCCCATAGTGTGAAATCCTTACATCCTGCAAAACAGTCAACCCAACTACTGTTAAGATACAATCACCTGGCAGACAACAAGCATTTACAATTATCAACCAAATTTGTCGAGATTTCGAAATAAGGGAACGAGTAAAGCTAAGTAAGTTAAAGCTTATCAAGAAAATATCAACTTATCAAAAAGCTAAATTATAATTGCAATATAATGAATGCAGAATATCTTAAGGTCAAATAATCATAAACCTAAATAAGAATTTGCCAAATAAAAACTGCGAAAAAAGAAAATGCGAGTTGTTGAAATGTGAAATAATAAATTGCGAAATGATCGCAACGAAATAACAGGAAGCGTGAAAAAAGCAGCGGATTACACCATACCCGTCTCATACCTTGAGAAAATCCTTCACTTTAAAGAATATACTCTAGCCGCATTTTTAGACATCGAAGGGGCGTTTAACAATCTAAAATACGACATCGATAAATGCAGCACTAGTTGAACTAGGAGTAAAAACAGAGATAATCAGCTGGATTGACGAAATGCTGAAGAGCAGAATAATCAACTCCGAATTAGGTGAGAGCATTGTAAAGAAAACAGTTACAAGAGGAACCCCGCAAGGAGGAGTAATTTCTCCTTTGCTCTAGCTCCTTGCAGTTAACAAAATTCTGAAGATTCCCGAAACTAAAGAAGTAAAAACAGTTGCATATGCAGACGACATAGTAATCATGATCAGTGGGAAATACTTACCTACAATCAGTAACCTCATGGAAGCACTAAAAGAATTGTCCTCCTGGGTAGAACATAACGGTGTAAGTATAAATCCGACTAAGTATAAATCCAACGTCCGAAACAGGCGAGGTGCCGACATGGGGTTGGTACGAGATCACCATCTTATGATAGCTACTCTCCGACTACGCACTGCTGCCGTTCGTAGATCTAACGACACAAGAATACCTAGGTTCAATGTGGACCGACTGAGAGTTCCCACAGTGCGCCAAGAATTAAGGGACCATCTCTCACGTGGAGTGGAAACAATCAGCAGCTCCCTGCCCGCCACCATCCAAGACCATTGGTGCGCTGTGAAAACTGTTTTCACATCAGGTGCTGAAAGGATTGTCGGTCGATCACAGGGAAACCATAGGGCGTGGCTTTCCGAGGATACCTGGAGAAGGCTCAACGAACGAAAACAGCTAAGAGCTCAAATTGCAGCAACTCCAGCAGCAGGGAGGATCGAGCTTGAGTCCCTATATCGCATGAAGATGAGAGAAGTACAGCGTAGCGTGAGACGTGACAAGCGCAATTACATCAATGCGCTGGCTACGGAAGCAGAAGAAGCAGCAGCGAGGTGCGACAGCAGAACCGTTTATAGAATCACTAAAGAGCTTATAGGTGGCTGAAGTTCTACTCAACACCCAGTGAAAGGCTTAGACGGTTCGTTGCTAATATCGGATGACGATCAACTGAAGAGATGGAAGGAGCATTTTGCTTCGGTTCTAAACCGAGTATTCGCCAGCAATATGCACCCAAGTCAGACTGAAGTGTCCGTAGAAAGAAGTTCCCGAATTCGCACCACAACCCCCAGTAAAGAAGAGATTATTACCGCAATCAAAGCACTGAAAACTAATAAGGCGGTAGGACTTGACGGCATACCCGCGGAGCTTTTTCAAGCTGCGCCAACAGCATCGGCAGAGCTACTGTCCCCACTTGTCGGGAGAACATGGGAAGCCGAGAGTTTTCCAGATGAGTGGAAAAAGGGAATGATTGTCAAGCTCCCTAAAAAAGGCAACCTAATGCAGTGCGAAAACTGGAGAGGTGTCTGCGTGCTGCCTGCTGTGGCCAAGATAATAGCTAGAATCATCCTGGAGCGAATCAAAGAACACCTTGAAGACACACTTGACGCCGAACAAGCAGGTTTCCGCTCTGGATCCTCCTGTGTCGATCACATCAACACCCTGCGGATCATCATCGAGCAATGTGTTGAATATCGATCACCACTTCACCTGTTGTTCATCGATTTTGAAAAGGCGTTTGATAGTGTCAATCGGGAATTTATTTGGCGTGCCTTGCGCAGGAGAGGCATTCCGGATAAATTAATAGCAATTATCAAAGCTACATATGATGGGTCCACATGTCACGTTTTGCACAGAGGAAGGCTGTCTGAGGAATTCGAAGTCCAAAGTGGGGTTCGGCAAGGCTGCATACTTTCACCAATATTGTTTTTATTGGTGATTAGCGATGTGCTGAATGCGGCCTTATCAACATGAAATGGAGGAATTCGATGGACTCTTACATCTGAACTCAAACACCTCGACTACGCCGACGATGTATGCCTACTGTCTCACAGAATAATGGACCTTCACCAAATGACAGCAAATGTGGAGAGGGAAGCAGACGTCGTTGGGCTGAAAATTAACTCGGCAAAAACAAAAATGATCAGCCTAGGACCAAACTCATCAACTCATATATGCATTGCTGGACAAACGATTGAGAGAGTAGAGAGTTTCCAATACCTTGGGAGTATTGTCTCAACCGATGGCGGAACCGAACTGGATATAGCCAGCCGAATAGGTAAAGCAAAATCTGCGTTTGGGATGCTATCCATAGTTTGGCGAAGTAATGCAATTAGCTTAAACACCAAGCTACGACTGTTCCGTTCCAACGTTGAATCCGTGTTGCTATATGGATGTGGTACCTGGAGAGTGACCGTCACTATCACGAGGAAGCTGCAAACGTTTGTCAATAGGTGTCTACGTTACATCTTAAGGATATTCTGGCCAAACCGTATCTCTAACGAACAGCTTTATCAGAGAACGGGCCATGAACCTATAGGCACAACCATACGACAACGAAAGTGGCAGTGGATCGGTCACACTCTCCGAAAGGGTGACAGGTCCATAGCTAACCAAGCGATGCAATGGAACCCGCTTACCCAGGATGGCAGGATACGCGGCGGTCCTAGGAGTACGTGGCGCAGAACAGTTGAGAAAGAAGCACGGCAACTGGGAAAGAGTTGGGGAGAGCTGAGGCACATTTCCAAAAATCGCACACGATGGCGCGTAGGCGTTGTAGAGGCCCTAGGACCCACAAGGGGATACAGGACATAAGTAAGTAAGTATAAATCCGACTAAAACCGAACTGGTTCTGTTCTCTAGAAGGAAAATAGATGAATTTGATCCCCCTAAACTGAATATAATTCCTCTGAATCTCTCCACAACAGCTAAATATCTCGGAACCATCCTTGATTCGAAGCTCACCTGGAAAAAGAACACGGAAGAAAGAATGAAGAAAGCACTTTGCGCACTCTACGTGTGCAAGAAAACCTTTGGTAAACAATGGGGTCTGCGTCCGTCCATAACTGCATATACACGGCTATTGTCAGACCCATCCTTACCTACGGAATTATTGTATAGTGGAATACAACAGACAAAACCTGCTATCTTAAAATACTCACAAAGGTACAAAGACTAGCATGCATAAGCATAACAGGAGCACAGAGGTCAACACCACAAGCGGGTTTAGAGATGATGCTAAATATCCCTCCCCTAGATGAGTACATACGATGCACAGCTGCCAAAAGTGCGATTTGTCTCAAACAATCGGACGCATGGAAGCAAAACTGCTGTGGACACGGATCGCATCCTACATAGATTTCGACAAGAACTATTGCACTTTTATTCCCGAAAGACAAGAGTGGGACTCCAACACATTAATTAATGTACAGGACATTCAGCTCTACACCGGCGGGTCTAAAATTGGTATCGGAACTGGCTCTGGAGTTTTTTGCGAGTCACTTAAAATTAACCACTCGTACAAACTCCCGGATGATTGTAGCATCTTTCAGGCTGAGGTCTTCAGGCTGAGGTCTAGCACAGGCTATTCATAGCAAAAAACTAAACACTAGATTGCGTGGAAGTCAGATTGAAAACAGTTCCCCGATGCCGTAATACGTTGAACGGAATATGCAACACCCATGACGTAACTCTCTGCTGGGTTCCTGGACATAGCAATATAAAAAGGAAACGAGGCAGCAGATGAACTAGCTAAAGAGGGATCAGCATTGGATTTTCAACAAACTCGGATATCAGTAGAAACTCCAATAGGTGAATTAAAAAGGAAAATAGACCTAAAAGCAAGAGAACTAATTAACTCCACATGGTCCGCCAGAAGCGACTGTGACATATCTCGCAGCTTATGGCCTACAGTGGATGAAAACAGAAAAAAAAGAGCCTATTGCCGATGAATAAAAAATTAATTCGAATCTTGATAGGCTTGCTTACACGACATTGCGCGATAGGGCAAATGGCTGCCAAACTAGGCATCAACACACCCGACCACTGCAGGAACTGTTAAGATATACTCATAGAGGAGACAAAATCTATCAAACACTTGTTATGTGATTGCCCAAATCTGCAAAACCGCCGCCTCCTTCATATGGGAAACAGGCTTTTTGACGAACTAGGGGATCTCGTACAAGTTCCACTTAGGAACATGATAGGGTTCATAAAAAAACGCAGGCTAGTTTGCTACAGAATCCACCGCAAGACAAAGCTTTTAAATATAGGTTCCACACAACAAAAAGGGAAAGCACTTAAGTGCACTTCCCTCCAACCCAATCTGACCATCTGCTGAAGCGCATTGTTATAATTAAAACCTATTTGTAATGATTCATAATCTGATAGTTCGGGTTTAGGGTTGCTGCTGCACCAGTGATTTTTGTATAGTCATTCACCCTCTGCCTGTATCCGTATTCCATGAAAATTCCCTGCACTCTCTTTCGTATGTAGTATTTCCTCACTAGTCTATATTGAAGTAATCAACAATCCGCTAAAGCTTCAAACCATTCGCTTAAATAATTAAACAATATACATTCAGGACCACTCGTGGATCTTTAAAATAGCGCAAGTATCAGATTGATATCATTCTTTTTAATTCATTGTTTTTGTCGGTCAATAACTTTAAGTTCAGTAAATTATTTTTCAATCCTTGTGCATAGTCCCTTAAAGCTTTTTAATTGCTAGTATCCAATATTATGCTTCACTCTATTTAATTTATTAAGATACACCGGGCATACCTTGCTCAAAATACAATGGTTAGTATCAAGGTCCAAGTTCAATCTGGAGTTTACATCTTCACTATACTTTTCTTTCATGTTATACTACATATATTACAATTCGAGTAAGTTCAGGCATTTTGACCTCATACTTAATCTTTCAACTCCTCTTTCAACTCCTCTTTCAGTTTTTTTTTTTTTTTTTTGTCGGGGCGGGTACACCCTACTAGAGCACTCAGACTCAAAAACAGGTCCATTGTACAACCAGGCAGAGAACCCCATTTTAGTGTGTTTTTTTCGTCTTTTGTGAAAAGACGAGTAGACGTTTCAGTGATGAAGAGCTTAGGTCATCAGCACTCACCACATCAGCACCGAAAATCTGCCACCTGATCCGAGCAAAGGAAGGACAATCACATAGGAAGTGTTCCGCAGTGTCATCGCCCTCTCCACAGGAGTTGCAGACATTGGTAGCGTTCAAACCTAGCACATGGAGGTGCTTGGCAAAGGCGAAGTGGCCCGTAAGAGCGCCAGTAAGTTGTCTGCAGTCTTTTCTGCTAAGGGATAGCAGGAAATCCGCGGATTTCTTACAGACGACGGGGACCATTCGTTTAGTCTGCCTGCATCCTGGAGAGTCATGCCACCTTCGATTGTGTTCACTGAAAACCCAGTCGTCAATGGAAGCCCTAACCGAGGACGCTGGCAAACCCAACGTGGGTTCAGGTCCCGAGAAGTTCTCTTCTGAGCCTTGTCTAGCAAGCTCGTCAGAGATCTCATTTCCTGTTATCCCTTTGTGCCCTGGGACCCAAACAAGATTCGGTGAGTTCAGCATTCCGACCGAATTCAAGGATGTTTTGCATTCTCGAACTATTCTGGAAGTGGTTAAAGGATTGAGCAAGGCCTTAAGCGCAGCCTGACTGTCACTACAGACGCAGATACTTCGCCCCTTCCACCTGTTCTTACCAATATAGTCCGCTGTCATTAGGATAGCATATATTTCTGCCTGGAAGACAGATGTGTGTTTTCCCAATGAGAAGTGAAGCCTAATGTTGTCGCATTCCACGAAAACACCAGCACCAGACCCCTGTCCAGTTTTAGAGCCGTCCGTAAAAATGCGACTACATTCCTTTCCTGGCTCAGACTCCTGCCAAAGCCAATCCTGAACATGAGGAAAGTTGACTTCAAATTTGCACCGCAGCCGTAATTCAGGTGTCATTGCATCAGATGGCATATCCATGAGCCGGGGGTCGTAGGATAATCGTCGCGCAACGTCATCAAAACTCCAGTGCGAATCGTACCAGAAACCACTTCTTTTTAAACGGAAGATGGATCTGAGTGTACACCCCATGATATAAATATCAAGGGGGGGAGGTTCATCAAGGCGTCTAGAGCAGAGCCAGGCGTACTGGGGAAAGCTCCCAAGCAGCCGAGACAGACCGTTCAGAGTTTGTTTTTATTATTTTCTCAGTCTTCTTTTGATTTTCATTTTCTTTGGTTAACTCTTCATTTTGTCTATTTTTGACTCCAACTATTTTTAGGTCCGTTAGATCCACGCTCTGCGAAACGAACACAATCTTGATGTGAAAGGTACATATGTTGTTTCTGAATTTCTTATATATTTAGCTTTTAGATACCTACTAATGGACCCGCTCGACAGTGCTCGGATCAAAGAAGTAGCGCTGATGTGTTGGTGTGTAAGCCCCCACACCAATTGTGTGAGTCTCATACTCCAAGTCTTGGAAGCGCATTAATTTCTCATGTATTAACATGCCAGTGATCCGCTCCCTAAAGACACAATGCACATTTTTACACACAACCTTCCTTCCTCTGTCATGTAATAATCCTTAGGTACGTGAAAACGGGATTAAAATCCGTTCAGTCTGATGTCGAGAATATATTGTACATTATCGTGTTCATACGGACCGATTTATTTTATGACATATGGGTGAATACGTTTTTAAATAATTCGCTAGTTCGGACACATAACGTTTTGACTCTGTCCGGATTAGGGAAATGTTCGGACTATAACAAGTAAAATAAATCGCCATTGTTTTGTTTTCAACGTTTCGTCTTTAATTAAAGTAATCGTTATTACTATCAAATAATAAAAAACAAAAGCTACTTAAATTCGGAATTATTAACATTTCATGAATAGAAACAAATATTTAAAAGTATGTATTTCATCAACTCTTCTAACTCATAGTTACCTAAATAGTTGTAATTGCTATACTTAAATGACATCTACTGTTATTAAAAAAAAAATAGTAATGTAAATAGCAGAATTAGCATGAAAAAACAGCCGTTATTGCTGTTCATCTGAAATGAAAACAATAATTTTCTATTAAATGTAGCCATTATTTTTATTCCTAAATAGCTGTCTTAGCAATTTTTGTTGGGGAAATTACAACAAACATAATTGCAATTGCTGAAGTAAGCTGAAGTATTTACTATGCTGCCGAACTTTTCTAAAATAGCAGGGGTGTAACGTAAATAAGAAAGTGTACAATTAAAATAACCAGTAGTAGTATTATGGTAAGTAGTAAATGTGTGATTTTATTGTACAGAATATTCTTCGCTACAAATTCACAATTTACTTTATGTTTATGCAAAGTGTTATGCAGAGTGAAGCAAAAGTAATGTCATAATGTAAATGTGCCATAATTTTTACAAATGGCGTCAAATGTCATTGTGCTTTGACATTTATGTTGTAGACAAATAGAAAATTAGTTGACAATAAGCAATGGAGCGATACACGCCTCGTGCAATAATGGAGATTTTGAATCACCAATTTCCGGGCAGTGTTATCTTACGTTTTGGCGGGTGGGGCAAAAGTAATGTCATAATGTGAATTGGCTGCTATTTATGAGAATTTTGTACAATTGTAAAAATTCAACTTTAAATTAATTGAAAGATAGATATATAGGAATATGTAGTTTAAAAGTCTTCGTTTACGATTCATGTACGATATTTCCAAGCAGATTTAATATAGCTAACCAGTACAGCCCCATTTTTACCATTTTTATATCTTTTCCCCCAAAAAACGCGTCTGATTGAATAATAAGAAGTGTAAAACGTTATCTTTTGTTCGGTGGTTGCAAAGCGTGCGCTCCAACAACGTTCTCTAGGATGGCGATTCTCTTCCATTAGCTAGATATTATGCTCACCGCATAGTCTCGACCATTCACTGATGCACCTAATTTTTTGACGTAGAAGGTGGGTTATCCGGGGACTTGGAAGTAGCATTACCTTCATTAATATAATAATATATAAAATTATTCAATGTGGTGGTAAAATGGAGTTTTTTCAGTTCTTAATTCTTAGTTTCTTACGCAGTTTTTGTTACAAAAAATTACGCAATACCAGCAATTTTATGTGAGCCTCGGTCACACAGCTATATACTATGTTGTTATGTTTTGTAGCAAAATCAGGGGAAGCAACATTCTTCAGTGTAGTAAACAAATAACTACGACTTTCTCAAACATTGAATCACTGTAGAGGTAACAATTTTAATCTATCCGAAATATAAACGTGTCCGGAGTGTTCGCTTTAGCGAATGTCAGCAAATTTAGGCAAAATCGATAAATTGAGATTTTCTTAAAATGCGTTGAAAAGCTAAAAAAAAAAGATTAAAAACTATTTTGAAATTTGCATCCAATATTCATGTCGAAAGTGGCTTATATATCAATTGTAAATAAAATCGTCTTAGCCGTATCCAAGAAACAGCTATTTTTTGCAAGCCGGTTAATAAGTAAAGTAGAGGAAGTTCGGGTATTGTGATATACGAGTACGTAGATTGTACATGTTTCTATTTGGGCAATTACTGGGAAAGTATTAGGCCTATGTTCACCAAGTTCAGCAAAGTTATTTGCTTAAGCATTGGTTACAACTGGATGGCTCCCGTAATCAAAAAATTAAATGAAAAATTTGCGGGTAATGTGGGTGGTCAAATGCGATATTCTGGGCGTGGTAACTGGTTTGCTACCAAATATAGTTGAAAAAAGTATTAATTGGTTTGCGACAAAATCTACATTGGAGTTGCTACACAGGTTTTTCACTCATGTTGAGTTGTATCTCCAACTCCAAAAGTTTTTGATGCGAGCAATATAATCATTTCTCCACTCCACTGAACCTGGATGGCATATGCCATATTTTTTGGGATTACATACTACCTTGTATGTAAGAAAAAAGTAACAAAATCAAAGTTCTGCACTATACCACATTACTCGATCAGCGGTTTTTTAAGAAAACAAAACCATTATTGTTACAAGAGAATGTACCTTTATTCTACAAAATCGATAACATTGTTAACTAGAAATTCTTTAACGCTATAAAAATAAATGCAAATTTCACACTGCAACAAAAAAAAACATTAAATGAATGCATATGAATTTGAAATTTTATAGAAATCTTTAGAGTCGTTCTCGAGATAATTGTACGTTTTTTATTATATTTGTACTGGCCTTAAAGAAATTACCGTTAAATTTGGGCGCTAGAATAAAAATTCCGATTTCGTTTAGACTGTACTCCGAGGTACAAACAGGCGGACATACACACAAATAGTATTGCGATTCTGAGTTCCTGTGCTTTAGTAATACCAGAATTAATCATAATCTCTAATTAATGTAATTAGTTAAAAACGGATCCAAAATGACTGTCGGTACTGGTGCCGGCGTCTACTGTGAGTCTTGAAATATGCATCGCTCGTTTAGACTTAAGGATGGTTGCAGTGTCTTCCAAGCCGAAATTGCCGCAATAGAACAAGCTGTGCATATGATTATTGAGGAAGATATTTCAGGGCAAATATTCAGCATCTACTACTACAACATCACTGAGATTCAACCTCGTGAAAATTTGTAAAAAACGACTGGATGTTATCTCAGCGGCCAACACGGTGACCCTGTGCTAGGTTCCGGGCCACATGGATATCTCCGGTAACGAAAAAGCGGACGACGGCTAATGTACCTCTTAGCACCCTATACAGGCAGATAGACATCGAGTCTAATAAAGAAGTTAATGAACGCCGGTGTCGATTAGATACATGAGCTACAGCCAAATCATTATGACCAGTCTATGACAAAAAGAGATCTATCTATATCCGTATAGCTGTTGATGTCGTGACAGGACACTGTTTGATAGGTAATCACGCAGCACGGCAAGGGTTACCTCATAACGACTACTGTAGAAGCTGCAGGGACATAGAGGTAATAGAATTCGTTCATCATCTCCTGTGTGGCCGTCCAGCACTGGTCAGCAAAAGAAGCCGTGGTTTTGGCAAATACTTCTTTTCAGAGCTGTATGAGCTAGTTAGTATTGAGCTAAGAAAACTCCTGAGATTCATATATTTATTTGGGTGATTTAGCCTAGCGGTCGAAAATTTAAATTTTTAAGTTCCCAGTGAGCTATTGACAACCCTGTCAACAAGGGCACCCAGTTACCTAATCTATCCTAAGTGGGGTTAGGGACAATGACCTCGGATCATTTCGGTGCTCTGAGAAGATATGTCGTGCAGAAAGCTGAGAAGATATGTCGTTTTGGGTAGTTTAGAATTTTGTAAGCTTTTGCATATTTAGACTCCAAGTTTGTGAGCAGTAGGTAAGAATTGGTAGTACGGCTTGTTTGCAACTATTTTAGACTCTGCTTGCTATTTCTTTTTCCATTTCGAATGATATCATTTATCGTATTCGAATTTTTCGTTTTTTTAATTTGATGTCGATCTCATCGTGATTAGTCATTACTTTTATTTTTAGCTGATTCATTTCCAGGCCTATTGTCTTACATCCTTCCGACAATCTATTCTATTCTATTTCCTCCATTTCACCAGCGGTTTCGTCTGCAAAGCGAAGGTTTGATAGCTGTTCGTCGTCTATTTTTATGCCGAGGTTTTCTATATCTATATTTCTAAATTTTGATCTATTATTGCAGAAAAAAATGCTGGTGAAAGTGGGTCTTCTTGTCTTGCTCCTCTATTAATATTAAATATTGGACCTTTGACTTGTAGTGTTCTTAGGATTTTGATAATTTTATGTGGGATACCCTGGTTTTGTAAAGCTTATCATATTTTGACGTGTTCTACAGAAGTGAATGCTTTGTTGAAATACACAAAGGCTATGTACAATTTCTTATTATACTCCTTAGTTTTTTCGATGAATTGGCTTATTGATTGCAAGTGGTCCAACGTTGAGTATCCTGAAAACCGTCTAGCTCTTTCGGTTGGTTGCTATCAGATATACTTTGTAGATTATCAATATAATGCTAATTGGTAGGTAATTGTTAATATTAGCTTTCTTACCTTTTTTTGTGAATTAGTATTATGTTTGATTCCACTGTTTTGGTATTTCTTCATGCATCAAAGTTTGGTTTAAGATAATAAAGTCTTTGTTATTGCAGCTTTTCCAATTGATTGATTCTTCTATTTCGGATTCCAAAAACATGGGAAAGACATCTTCATTATTTTATGCCGGAATTTTCATTTGTGATATTGGATTTGTACAAATCTCTGAAGAAGTTTATAGCATTTATTTCTTTTCTGTTTCTTATTTTCATTGCCTTTTCCTCTAGAACGATCATTAACTCTTTGTCTTTTGAGAAATATTTTTTCGCTTTCTTTATCGACTTGTTTTCTTCTATGTGCTGTTTTAGCATTATCTCGTCATATTCTTGAGTATATTCTTTTGTTTTGTGATTTATTTTCACCTTTACCCTAATGAATCCGGTGGTCGCTAGGATGAAGTCTATTTCGGTTTTTATGAAGCAGTTTGAGCCATGTCCATTTACTTTTAGACTTTTTCTTAAATAAACTATTACAAACAGTTGTTATTTTAACATAACCAAGTTAGAATTTTTTCACCACGTTGATTTCTTGTTCCATAACCATAATCTCCCATAATATTTTCTTCACCATCTTGTTTCCACACATACGTCCTCTAAAAGATCATCTCAACCTTCATACTCCATATCCACACCACCCAACCCATCCTCTTGAAACTGAAATGTAATTTTATTGTAATCGATTCCGAATTCAATTACAAATTACGGCAATTGTAATTTTATATAACTACGTCTTGCAATACGACTACGATTACTTCGTAATTGTAATTTCTGTGAAATAATTAGGGTCTATAATCATGTCTGCACCATTTACGTGTCTATAGAGGAAGCACAGAAAACTCTTAAAAGCCCTAAAGAACAAATTAAAGCCACTCCAATCTGCATTTTCGTATTGCCAAATTGTTTTCTTAGGAAATTGTTTATAAACTGAATGACAATGATACGACTTTACATAATTATTTGAAAGAGAGGTTAGAAAAAAGTTTAGAGTGTATTGGTCGTCACTGAGTGAAGTTGTTCAAGTCAGTGAAGATCTCAGAGTATAGGCCTTCAGGTTTTGTTAAACCAAAGTGGCGAAACCCTAGTATTATGGATATTGAAATCTCCCACAACAACGAATTCAGTTATGGGATTTCAGAAATCTGGTCGAGGTGGGTAAAAGTGAGTTTGGGCTTCTATAGAGGATACAGAAGTGAATGGTATGCTTATTGATGGTCAATTGTATCCAAAAGAATTGGAAGAATGAGTCATCTGGGTCACATTAATTTCTTACATAGAACACGATACCTCTATGTATAATAATGGTACCAGTGTACAAGCCGCTACAGCAAATTCACTATAATCAGTAACTTTGAAAAGCTGAATTTCACTTAAAATCATTGTTGCTGGTTTATTTTGCACTAAATGGGCCTCGGCGTAAAGGAAGTTGCTCCTTGATTCACGAGCGACCTCAAATGCATCCTATTGTTCATGGATTTCGAAATAGCTTCAGTAACCGCATGTTTATTTGACATATTAAAGTCTTGGGCTTCCATGTGACTGTTAGTGGAAGTACGAACTAAGTTAGAAGAATTTTAGTTTGCTAGTAGTTTTCTTGAAGTTTCATGAAGTTTGTAGTACAAGTACCTACACATTTCCGATTTGTCCACGCACACTTAAAACCTTTCAATAATCCATCCTTCAATTATTTTTTTTAATCATTTATACAGGTCATCCAAAACCAAAACGAAACTCATAAAGTCTATTCAAAAAAACGGGTCCCCACTGACATCCCTATGGCTTATACATATATAGTTCCCAATGTCTCCCAATGTCTATGCTCCAATAGCACTTTGCAAAGTCAATAATCCCAATCAATCGACTATTCTACCTCCCCACCACCACTTCATAATTATATAACCAAAAAGCAATTTTTACGCTTCAATTCCGAATAATAATCAACGTTTCATTTTCACAACCGAAATTCATTTACAATCCATCTATTATCCTTTATATTCCGATTGGATCCATCAGAGCAGAATGGTACGAGAGAAAAAATCCCTTCCATCCCCTCGTGTTCAAAAACTGCCACACACAAAACCGCCACTAACAAAAAGAAGCGAAAAAAAACTCCCACGCCCAGAAATTTCATTAAAAGCGAACCAAAGCGGCGAAATCAACGGAATCAGCGGAATCCTTTTTTTGGAAGGAGTGCCATAGGGATTAAAATACACACAAGCACAGGGAAAAGAGAAATTGGAATACCACAGGAAAAGTGAATAAATAAATGCAATTTTCTATTTCCAGGGCAAGCTGACAGTGTGAAGAGGAGGTAAGTGAAACAAAAATAATTTCGCCAGGAATGAGGGCCACTACCCCATGGCCGGGATAAAACAACACAAAACACCAATTGCAATTTCCACGAGAAAGAAGAAAAAAATCCGTCCATCATCAGCAGCAGTAGTATCATACATACTAGTGAAAAAATTAAACCAGTAGCACGAAAAAGGATGTAAATAATGGAAATGAATTTCATCCTTGGCGACTACCACACCCTTGATTTTGCCAGTTTCCGGAACCGGGAAAAGCTTTCTCTCGCTTTTGCCCTCTCTCTGTTGCTGTGTACATGTTTCTCCCACGCACTTTTCCTGAATTCCGGCATTTTTCCTGATATTTCCATTGCATACAGGACGCACATAGGTATTTACTTGTGTGTGTTTGAAAGAGGAAACTTTATATTTTCCCGTATGACCACCGCCCGGTAGAAAAGAAAAAATATTGCATTTAAAGGAAAATAGAATTTGGACAACAAAAAAAAGCAACACTTACCCTTTGAGGTTGTTTTCCTCCACAATCTTTATCTCAGTTTTTTTTTGGCGATTTATTTGCGTTTTTTTGGGAATTTTTCCACTCGTAATGCTTGGAAGAACTCCTTCGTTTTTTTTTTTTTTTGTTGCTGTTGGTGGTAGTCCTTTTGCGAGGATTTGGTGTACGTTTCAGGGTGTGTTCCTTGACCAGAATTTTTTTCTACGTCTTTCTTCGGTCTTCTCTTATGGGCTGAAGTACTTTTTTTTTGAGAAATCAAATTCAAATCAACAACTCAAGAGGGTGGAAAAACTTTGCGAAACAATTTCGAAAGGAAATTCTAACAAACCGAGTGAAATAAATAGTATTCTATGTTTTTGGCTATGTTTCTTGCTATGTTGTCTATTTTACACTATCACGCGCTGCACAAATGTCATTTTCTCTGTTGGAAATATTCAATAAAATTATTATCTTAGAAATGAAACTGAAGAAAATTATTTTTCAACCGGGGCGTGTTGGAGAATTGCCCTTTTTTCTATGTTCTTACTTTTTTTTTATATTAAACTCACAGGAAAACCGAAAGAATTGCACACATAAACTGATTTAAATGGAGGGTTTAGGAAGTTTTGCTTAAATCAAGAAGAAAAAAAAAAAAAACAAATCCTTCCCGACTTCATACATATAGCCGTATATGTAAGGATATTTTTTTTATTATTATTATTTTCTTTATATTTATTTTTTTTTATTTAATGGTGTGTAAGATGGTAGTGATTTGTGTGGTATGTGTGTTCTACGAAATAAAGAAAAATTATATAGCGACGCAAATAAATTATATGAGTAGAATAATAAAACGCGTTCGAGAATCGCGTTTGCTAGATTTGAAGACCGCTTTACTCGTACTGAGCGATGGAGCAAGCAGTTGGCAAGGATAGTCCTTTGCGAAAAAAAATTTCTGGGTTTGGCCGCCTGGAAGGAGCTTTTTCTGCCTTACCTCTATATGCTCCATGTGTATCCTTGTTGCGTGGGGTTTGTTGCTAAAGAGAGATGAATATATGTAGATTGGTTTTTAGCGCAAGCTCAAGGAACGTTTATTGATTTTACCTCCCAGAGAGAGAGAGAGGCGAAGTTTTCTTTTCCTTCGATACTTTAGTAAAATTAATTACTTTTTTGTTCTCTTCTCTCTTTTTGATTCTCTGTAGCTCTTCTTTGCTTTTGATTTCTTGAGTGGTGGGTTTGAGTTATTCTTTTTAGCATTTAAACTGTGCCAAGTTTTCTTATTTTGTTTCTCTCTGTTCGTATCACATGAGGAGGTTTTCACCCTTTTGTGCCATTAAGGATATTCTTATAATTTCATTATTGATCCTTGACTGCATGCAATATTTTGTGAACAACAAGTTTACGCCTTTTGCATACAAAAAGAATCTTCTTGTATGTGTATGATTTCTAAGGGTTTTTAAGGACACTTGAATCTGCTTTAAGGCAAACTGCTTCTATGCATCTCAGTTTAAAGTCGATTTCTCGTTCTATTGGAGAATGGTGTGCGTAGGAGGAGAATGATTTTTAGGACTGTTTAGCAGTAAATTAAGTGAGCTATGAATAACCGGATTCGGCAATGTGCCAAAGTGAAGAAGGATTCAGAATTAATTGCCGTGCTCGTTAAGAGCAGGAAGGTGATGCGATTGAAGGGCGTTTAATTAGCGTGGCAATTTTATTGAGCATAAGGGGGGTTAGCGGCGTGTAGGCGCTTAGCATTTCAATATTTGAAAGAAGGTTATAATTTATGTTTTACTTCTGCGACTCAACATGAACAAATATTCTAAACTTTATCATGAGTTGGAAACGAAAAGCGGGGTCTGAGCCAACGATGATTTTCGAAAATGTTGAAACGAATTGTAATGCAAATTTAATTATGAAAACTTGAAAGCAGGAGGAGTCAGGAGATTGAAGGAGCTGTTGTGCCTGGGGTGAAAAAAGAATTATGAATGAAAAAATTCCTTAAGCATTACAGCCTTAAGAAAATTGTTCTTTAATTTTGTTAAGGTCTCTTCATGTGTCTAAATTCGTAATCATATTTCTGCAGTTATTCGAAATAAAAAATTTTTTAAAGTTCGTTGCTCCCAAAGCCATTTTGTGAATTCTGTAGAATTTCTTCTGTACAATGCTTTGGAGAATAAGCAACGTTGTATGTTGTTCAAATACAAATTTTCATACAATTCACATATTTTTTTTTTTTTTTTTTCAAAATTTTGCATTAATAATCTATCCATTTACATACATATACATATACAGTTATAGACAAAACAATAAGACCAGTAGGAAAAACCAGTAGGAAAAAAAAAAGCTTCAAGCATGGAGGGGCAGTATTATGGTTTTAGGATGTTTTTGATGGTATGGTGTGGGTTCAATATTTTGGATAAAAGACACCATGGCCCAGCATTTATACGCCAAAATATTAGAGGAGGTCATGCTCCCGTATGCTGAGTGGGAGATGCCACTAAAGTGGCAGTTTATGCACGACAACGACCCGAAGTATACGGCGGGCAAAGTAAAAGGGTGGCTGGAAGTGCATAATGTCGATCCTATGATCTGACCCTCCCAATCTCCAGACCTCAATCCCCTGGAAAATTTGTGGGCAATCGTAAAAAAATCTTTTGGTACCGAAAAGCCCAGAAATAAACAAGAATTGTGGAACAAAATCCAAACAGCTTGGTACGCCATGCCGACGAGCACTTGCCGCACACTGGTCAAGTCCATGCCGAAAAGAATCCGTGCAGTAATTCAAAATAAAGGGTATTTCACGAAATACTAGGATTAATTGAAAAAAATCACAAACTAATTATGAATTTCTAACATTTTGTGTAGTGGTCTTATTGTTTTGTCCCCTTTTGTATAAATGTTTTTTGAAAAAAAGACTATTATTTTATAAAAATTTGTATATTATTAATATTTTAATGAATTAATTTTATTTTCCTTTATTCAAATAAAAATAAAATGAAAAAAAAAATGTTCAAAAGTTACAAAATATATGAGTTTTTCAATGAAATTTAGAACGATATTCGGTGGTCCTATTGTTTTGTCCATAACTGTATGTGTGTACCTCTTTTTGAGGCCTTAAATTGTGAACTAGACAAATTAAACTTGCTATGTACGTTGTAGATTTAATAGTGTTTATTTTGATTTTATTTTTTTAATTTTCTGCATCACTTAAGACAATGTCTTTTAAGGTTGATTAACCCATTAATAGAGAGAGAGGAAAGGGTATAAAAGAGAATTAAAGATTAGAGAGGAAAGTATAGATTTTGCCACTATAAAAGCATAGTGCTAGCTCTGTGTGATGACGAGAAATACCAACCGCTGCTAACATTCCAAAGTCGAAATAAGTAGGTCATTAATTCTGTGAGCAGGGAACCGATAGGCGACTTTTTGATTGTAAGCACCCAGGAGTTATATCTTTGCAACGATATGGCAACAACGGCACGGCAATACAGCTTACCCAGAGAAATCATGCTCTTACACTCTCTGCTGGTAAACAACAAGCTTAGCGTTGTTAGCAATAAATCTATGCTGTGAGAACGTTTTTTTTTAACACGATCGAGAAAGAGAGTGCAGTAAGTATGTACTGAGCAGTGCAGCGCTTACATATAATGTACATATATAAAATCGTGTTCTTCCCCGTGCAGGGACGGGTTAAGAATATCACTGCAGCGCCCCTCACATAGGGGCAAGTGTGCATGCGAATCCGTGGGTTGACACGACTGGAGACCACGCATATGCTCCCCAAGTTGAAGTAAGATCAAACTTAAATCAAAAATCAGGAGCATGCACGTGTCAAAATCAAAAAAAAAAAAACGCTTAAACGCTAGCATTATGGAAAAGTACGCTAAAAAGAAAAGCACTACCAATGCTACGCATGTCTGTTATCCTGGGACGAGCAGAAATGCTCGGGTCAAAGCTATACGTTTTCCGGGGGATAGCAAAATAATGCAACGGCTTAGGCGTAACCTAAGAGTCGCCAGTTGGAAACTTGGAAGTATGAGTGGCCGCAGCTACGAGCTTAAAGAAATGATGATTAGAAGGCGAGTGGACATCTTGTGTGTACAAGAAACGAAATGGCGAAACACCGGGAATCGGGCGTGTTTCTTGGTAGTTAAGACAAAACCTTACAAGATGTTCTACTATGGATCGGAACAAGGTAAAAACGGAATTGCTATCATCCTCGCGGCAGAGCTACTTGGCCACACCTTGACCATTTCAAAGTCCAGTGACCGTTTGATGTCTCTCAAATTGGTGATACAGGGTGAAGTGTGGAATATTGTAAACGCATATGCTCCCCAAGTTGGATGCGAATAGAGAAAAAAAAGATGCATTCTGGCTGGATTTTCACAACCTTATCAAAAATATGCCAAAGAAAGAGCTTTTGTTTGTTGGCGGAGATTTGAACGGACAAATGAAGACTATGAAGACTGGCATGGAGGACTGGGGTGCGGGACCAGGAATTCTCCAGGTGAAGACATCCTAAGCATGTGCAAGTCATGCGGTCTTATCGTGCTAAATACCATGTTCGTCAAACAAAGCCGGCACCTGATCACTTATAGCAGTGGCGGAAATGAAACCCAGATTGATTACCATTTGGTAGCCAGTTTCATGAAGCCCGGTGTTAAAGATTGCAAAGTGATCCTGGGAGAGGCGGCCGTCCCTAACACGTCTCCTCCTGACAGAAATGTTTATGGAGACGGGGAAGAAAACAAATAAGCAAACAATGGTGGCTGAGAAAATCAATTGGTACAAGCTGGACAAAGGAAAAATCGTAGTTTTTATTACCAGCATGACAAATTACCTCTTTACCATCATCGATGAGGTGGGTGATGAGGAGTGCAGAGCACAAGATATGTGGGATTCCCTACAGCGATCTTGCTTGGAGAGAACCAAATCACTGCTTGGAACGTCGAAAGACCCCTGCCAACACGCTAAAGAAACATTTTGGTGGACAAATGAAGCTAAAGTAGTGATACGGGAAAAGAAAACGGCTTTCAAGGCTTGGTCAAAGTGGTCTTCTACTAATAGAGATGAAAAAGCTCGCCTTGAAGTGATATATAGATGTTGCAAAGGTCTCGCGAAGAAGAAGTGCGCCCAATTTCAAGCAAAAAGTATGGAAGGCCTTTATCGGCAGTTGGAGGAAATATCGTCTTCGGCGTCTGATAGGAACCAGGCTATCCAGGAGCTTCGACAAAACAACTTAAATAAGGGAGCAACTATCTTCAAAATAGACGCTCAGAGAAGAAGAAATGCTAAGTAGATTCGTTCCCCAAAGTTCATTATCAATGCTCAAGGCCAGCTTCTTGTGGAAGACGACAAAATTCTCCACAGATGGCAGTATTGTGAAAGACTTCTGATCGAACAGTTTCCCCGGGTATACTTCCAAGAGCCGCTCCTAACCATGACGAAATATCCGACATTACTGTCGAAGAGTTAGGAATGCGGTCAAATACTCCAAAAAAATAAAAGCGGTTGGGCCAGACGAGATACCCACTGAGTTCTGGAAAAAGATGGGAGACATCGGGTCCAGACGGCTCATGATTCTTATCTCCAAACTTATGAGCGGTGATTCAATGCCTAATTAGTGGAGGGAAAGTTATCTTCTTCCTTTGCATAAAGGGAAGGACGATACGCGAAACTGCGATAACTACCGTTCTGTCAAGCTGATGTCATACACCATGAAGATCGTTGAGCGGGTATTAGATGGCCGACTGCGGAAAATAATACGGCTATCTGATGACCAGTGCGGGTTTGGCTCGAGTAAATCAACAACAGAAGCAATCCAAAGTATAAAGATCATAATGGAAAAACATTGTGATTCCTTAAAGGACTTGCATATGGTGTTGGTTGATTTTGAAAAAACCTTTGATAGACAACCAAGAGATCTGTTATGGTTGGCGCTAAGACAAAAAGGAGTTCCAGAAACCCACGTGCGCATGATCATGGACATGTATGAGGGAGCAAGGATAAGAGTAAGATGTTCCACAGGAGTCACCGAAGAGTTCCCAATAAAAGTCGGTGTACACCAGGGAAGCGTCCTCAGTCCCTTGCTATTTATTGCAGTCCTTGATTATCTGCTTGAAGGAAAGTGACGGACCCCAAAGTGCATCAGTTATTTTTTGCTGAAGATGGAGTTATCATAAGTGAAGATCAAATGGCACTGCAACTAGCAATTGATGTATGGGTGGACGTTTTGGAGGGAAATGGGTAGCGTATTATCTTTCTTTGCTCCCCGTTCTCTGATCCGCACCGGCCTATTTCAGACATTTACTTGAATGGAAAAGTGCTTCCCAAGTGCAAAAACCTCAAATATCTGGGATTTATGATCAATAGCGAAGCAACTTGTAATGATGACATCAACCATCGCGTAAGCGTAGGGTGGATGAAGTGGCGGGAAAACTCCGCTATCTTCTGTGATCGGAAAATGATCCCTAAGCTTAAAGGAAGTCTCTACACTGCAGTTGTACGTCCGGCGCTCACATACGGTTCACAATGCTGGACAATGTACAAAAAGTATGAGGGCAAATTAACGGCAGCTGAGATGAAGATGCTTCCCATGACAACAGGAGTAACAAAGCTTGATACAAGAAGAAATTCAAAGATTCGAGGAAGCCTTCATGTAAAAGAACCCATCACAAACAAGGCTCAGTTGGTATTGTCATGTTCAAAGGAGAGATCCTTCGAACCCCGTCAAAAAGGCAATATCAATCAACGTTCCTACGCAATCGCGCAAAAAAGGCAGACCAAAAAACAACTGGATCACACAAATACAAAAACACCAGCATTCGATTGGCCTCAGTGACGAAGCAATCCGAAACTGTGAAACCTGGATGTAGTAAAGTGGGAGGGCCTTCTACTCCGGATCATAACTTTGTCGTAAGAAGAAGATGTTATAAAATTGTGTTCTCTTGTCTTTTCAACTTCTTAATTTCGTTAGAGTTTAAGCCTATAAATATTACGTTCGATTGTAAGCACATTATTAAGGTTTTGGACTTCGAAAAGAAAAGAGCAAAAGAATAAAATAAAAAGGAAAATACAGAATTTTTAGTTTTTTTTGGGTCACGACACACAATTTATTGAGAGTGAAGAGTGTTCTTCTGTAATTCAGGGCGACCACATTTCGAAAATAGTGGACTTCGAATCTTTTTGAAAATATTGGCGAATTTGGGAAAAAATACTTGTTTTTTTTTTTAATTTTGATTGACATTCATTTGCCCTCCCCCCATTGTTATTAAATTCTGCTTTCTTAAAGTAATGCATTATTATCGGAAGTTATTGAACGCATTTCCTGATATGTTTTTCGTTTTCCCTGTTTTGAAATAAACTATAAATAGATTTGTTGAATCATCCCAATTAGAAGACAGACCGCGCGTTGCCCGTACGAGCTCAGTTGTTCCCTCAGTTCCCTTTCGAAAACAGAAAATGATGTCACGTAGGCCAGATCCATGTCAAGGCTCATTCGGGATGATCTCAACATTTACTTCGGTTAACTAGACATCTTTAAATTAGACGTCAATTCTAATTTAAAGCAAATTAGGCATGATTCAAGCGACTCTTGCACTGGTACACGGCAACGTCTGCGAAAATGTCCTTTTTACGGATGAACAAATTTTCACCGTCCAGGAAGTTTTTATATAAAATAAACAAAATGGTAAAATTTATGCAAGGACATCTAGAGAAGCAAAAAATACAGTTCCTAGAAGATGTGCTAGAATGTGTCGCTAAAAGCTTAACGAATACCATTTTTAATGGAGCAAGATGGGAGGGTTTTCCAACAAGACTCTGCTCCAGCAAGGTCAGTGTTGGAGTGGAGTGTATGGCCTGCAAGAGACCCCACCGAAATTTGTAGAGCCTCAAAAGTGCTTTAACCACAGCAGCGTTTTTCATACCACAGGAAACCGTGTGCGCCGCTGTAGCCCAGTGGGCACACGGTTTGAGAGCCTGCGTTAATGCAAAAGGTGGTCACTTTGAATAAACCTCCTTTTTCTAAAATGCTTACTGTTTAAGCAAATTAATTTTATAAATGTTAATCCAAAATGTTTCGTTGTTTAATTTTTATAATATTTTTTCACTTGAAACAGAACTTATTTATGTATTTATTTATTTGTTGTAATTTGGTATTATTACATTTTGGTTAATGGTAGTTTCTTGTTTGCTTCTTACTTACGAAGCCTTATGGCTTATCTGCTGGAGATTAAGTACAGAATATGTTTAAATATTTTGTATCATTCATCAAAGTGAATTTAGGTATATAATGATAATTAATTCATAAAAGTAATACATATTTAATTGAGAATCAATATCATTGAGTAATTCTTTTGACTCTGCGTTAAAGTTTCTAGAAAGAATTGCTTAGATTGTATTTTTCTAATATTTAAGCAATTTACATGACGAAGATTCTGGTAAGATGGTTGAGTACGTAAAGCACGATGTACTTCAGTCTCCTCCTTCCATACTCATTGATGATGGTTGGAAGCTGGAACAAACCCTCAGCTCGTCTTCATATATAAAACTGGTGGTAGATTAATGTTCGGTAATTTTTGTTGTCATAATGTTTCAGAACTGCAGTCATCTCAAAGATTTGCCTCACTTTAGGAACTCATATGGATTTATTGTTATGCTGCCTCTCGAGATCAACTTTAAGGCCCTATCTTGAATCTGCTGCAGCTTCTCGATATGTCTCTGCGCTGGACCTCCCCAAGCTAGTACACCATACCGCAATCTGGACTCTATCAGAGCATGGAATACCTCTTTTTGAAAACAGGTCATTTATTTATATTTTAGACAGGTCAGTGCAAATAGTGATCCCTTCAATTTATTTCGAAGATCATTGATGTGGGCCTCCCAAAGAAAATGACAATCAATAGTGATCCTTAGATACTTGTACGTATCAACCACCTCGATAGCTAAAGTTTCTGATTGTTATTTGCGATGTTTGGTAATTCGGGCATTATTTTGGTTTCCGACGCATTGACTATCAACCCGTGGCACCATTTCCCTGCTGCCTCGAACTCGGCTTGCATAATCTGTACTGCTTCTTGTAAGGATTGATGACATACAACGATAGCCGTATCATCTGCATATGCAAATGACTGACTTTTTGTGAAGTATTTTAGCATTTCATTCGTATTTAAAATGAAAAGTAGAGGTCCCAGTCTCCAAGAAGCTGCCCTTTTGGAATCCGTACTGATGTTTGCTTATTATATCATGTTTGTGGATGAAGTCTCATGTTCTGTTTGACACGATTTGTTTCATAATCTTTTCGATAGCTGGCAAGATCTCAATTGTACGATAGTTCACCGACTGTTTTTTGCTACCTCCCTTGTGTATAGGTCGAACAACAGATTCCTGGAGCTTTTCTGGTGCCTTCGATATATCAAAGCTGAGGTTCATAAATTTAGTTATTGTAGAAGCAAAGATATCGACATTTGATCTAAGATCTATGCCTCTGATACCATCTGCCCCAGGTGTCTTTTGAGTATTCAGACGGTTTAATAAATTTGCTACCTCAATGCAATCGAAATCTCCCATATATATATACTGATGGACAAAAGTATTCGTAAATAGGTATTGTCTGACAAAAAATAGAAAAAAACTGAAACCGTTATGTTTGATATTTCTTTTTTTATTATTTAAAAGATTAGTTCCTTACGTAATCATAAAACTACAAAATTCAACAATTCAATTTCACGATAACTGTAAATAAACAGAATTAAGAAAACAATTCAAATTCCGCATGGACAAAAGTATTCGTAATTCAAAAAATAATTTTAAAAATTTGTATTTAAAATGACTTAAAAAATGTGTCCACCCATGGAATGAAGTAAATCTATAAATACTAGGTATTTACTGCTTCATTTTACATTTGTAGCCATACATGTGTAGTAACTTGTATTTTGTGTAAGAAAATGGGTCGAAAAGGTAAAGAAACAACGGTGGAAGAGAGAAAAATTATTTTAAATCTCGTTGAAAGTGGCAAATCAATTAAAGAAATATCTAAAATTGTGAAGAGAAGCTACACTACCGTAAGGGATATTATAAAACGTTATGAAAATAACTCAGACTTAAGAAATAATCCCAGAAGTGGTCGCCGGGACAAGAGGAAAATATTTTTTATGGTGAAGAAGGACCCTAAGACGTCATCATCCAAAATTTGCGAGGAAATAAAAGAAAGCTCTGGGACATAAGTTCACCCTCAAATAGACCGAAGAGTTCTAAAAACCGAGGGCTACAGCGCCAGGGTATGCAGAAAGAAACCCCTTATTTCGAAGGCGAACCAAAAGAAGAGGCTGGATTTTGCAAAGGGGTTTTTAAACAAACCCCAATCCTTCTGGAATAATGTTTTGTTCTCTGATGAGAGTAAGTTTTGTGTTTACCGGTCAGATGGACGTGTTTTAATGTGGAGCAGGCACCGAGTTGCAACAAAAAAAACTTGGAAACGACTGCGAAACATGGGGGTAGTGGCGTTATGGTGTGGGGGTGTATAGCTGCTTCAGGTGTGGGCGAACTTGTATTTCTTGACGAAATCATGAAAAAGAACTCTTCCTATAAATATTGATGGAAAATTTACGTAAAAGCGCTAACAATTTGAATTTGGGTAACGACTTTTATTTCCAACAAGATAACGACCCAAAGCACACTGCTGAAATGGTTCGTTTGTGGATACTTTATAACACCCCCCATATATTAAAAACACCACCCCAATCACCAGATCTCAATCCCATAGAGCATCTATGGGATGTGCTAGATAAACGGGTAAGAGAACATCACGTAACTTCAAAAAGACAGCTCAAAGAGTTTCTGCAAGCGGAATGGCTGAATATAAGCTCCGATGTTACAAAGAATTTAGTGCACTCCATGCCAAATAGTCTGCAAGCAGTTTTAAAACAAAAAGGGAATCAAACAAATTATTAAGTAATTGAATTTTCGAATGATTTTATTAAGTTTTTATGAATTACGAATACTTTTGCCCATGTGAAATTTTAATTGTTTATTTACAGTTATTGCAAAAATGAATTGATCATTTTAGTATTTTTATGTTTACGTTAGGAACTAATCTTTTAAATAATAAAAAAAGAAATATCAAAAATAACGGTTTCAGTTTTTTTTCTATTTTTTGTCAGACAATATCATTTTACGAAAAATTTTGGCCATCAGTGTATATACAGTCCATTAAAACAGTGTTACGATGCCTAGACACGTGTGTATGATGGATGCTGCTTGCCGCGAAAAGAAGTTACCAAATTCATTCGCTAGTTGGGCTGAATCTACATTAAGCGAAAAATTGTTCATTATAATAACATCCGGATCAAGTTTTCTTCGTCCTAGCACTTCATTTACTAAAGCCCAAGTTTTCTTTGGAACGTTTGCTGAAACTTTTCCCTGTAAAATTGATTTTTAGTTATAGTGACTTGATATTCTCTTTCATATGTACTATATCTATCCATCTACGATATAGTACATCTCGCTCTCTGCAGTTATTTTGGACTTCTCTCGTTATCTATGGAACAATCTTTCGTTTTTTTTATCCTACACGTACTTTTTGACTTTTCGTATATTTCACTCATTTTTGCAATCAAATAGTTTAAAAGTGATACAGGGTGTCTTTTTTTTCCATTTAATAAAAAAATATCGAACATGGTAAGCAAGGATGAAAAGTTCACGTCATCAATTCTTAAAGGGATTGGAGCCACTTTCAAATAAAAGAAGTTTAACGGCTGCAAGCCACCTTTAGGCGCCATTCTCAAAAATATTTTTACTTCTAATTTTTTTTCTTACTGGGTAACAATACAAAATTCTCAAAATCATTAAGTCGAAAAAATTTCTTCAGTTTATCTACATATATATTCCACAAATTAAAATAATCTGATTACTTGATGCAAACATTTATCATAACTGAAAATTGTCCACTTTAAAATTGTCCAAATGAAAAAAAAAAAAATGCACTCCTTTACACTATGCACTAGATTAAATAATGTGTAGTATGTCATCTAGGTGTACATAGATAGATATGTATATGCAACTTTCACAATTTGAATTTTCCTAACCCTAGCACAAAACAAAAGGGACAAACTCCCACCCGCCCTATAAAGACACAAGACGCTAAATCAACAATTTCATTTAACCAACCCCGCAGAGTACAAAAGAGAACACAAAAAAACCTCCCACTCCCCCTCACTCATTCCATTTACGAAATAATTTACATAAATTACTTTGTGGAAATAAAAGGATGATGCAAGGATACAACTCTTCCCATGCACACATTACCCGCACACACACACATGAATTAATTCTATCTGTTTGCACATTCCTCTCGTTGCATCGCCTCGGTTCAAACGCAAAACGAAAGGACTTCAACCCGAAAATTTTCAAATTCAAAGAGCAACCGAGCGAGTGAGCTGCAACCGAGTCCTAGAACTGGGCAAATATTTGTTCGCCTCCTGAATTCCTTCTCTCCCAGTTGCTGGCAAAATTTGCATTATTATCGCTCTAAAGTGTTTCCTTGTATGCGCCGCCACCCTCCTCGCAAAAGGTTACAGTACCTTCAGAACGTGGCGAGGGTGGTTGGCCTCACGCTTTGTGAACAGATAGTGTAATTGCATTTCACTTTAAATAAAAACTGAGTACAAAGTATGAAAGATATATTGAGTGCCTGAGGGTGGAAATGTGTTTCGATTGCAGAATAAATAGTACTTTGATGAGGTTTTTACAGTTGGAAATGTGATGGGAATTCAGTTGGAATTAGTCTTAGATTTTCGTACTACAAAACGATGAATGCACGGTGAAACAATAAGAATGCATTGATTTACTAGTATAACCGTTGTTTAGGTTCGAGTACATAGTAGAAATTGTAAATAAGGGCGATACATAATCTCTAATAATTTGCTCTTTGCTTATGTCAAATTAATACTTATGTTTTAAGAAAGTTAGGGTTCTGAGTATTATTTTGATATCTGGATTCTCTGAATATATGTATGTATGTATGTAGTATATATATACTCGTAAATAATCAGTTTAATTTCTTGATTGGAACATTCTTTTCTGCATAATGCATGGATAGATGCTGTAATAAAAGTTTTTAATTACTTATCGATGTGAGCCGTTTTGAGTTTTGATCCCGCTGAGCATTTTTATTGAGAAAATATCTTAATAATTCACCCGTGTTATTGCAAAATTTTACTAACGGTGAAAGAGGAAAAGTATACTTATACTTATTTGGTCGTTTCACTTTGTTTCATTTTGTAACAGTATTATTGCATCTTTCCTCGTGTGCTCTAATTGAAAAACATTTGTTTGTTTTCGCTTCTTCTCTATTTGTTTCATTTCGTCACTCAAGTCGATGTTTCGTTGACATTTTGTGAATTTTTATCTTTAGAGATTTTATCCATGAATATTTTACCTTTGATTTGTTGTAGATTTATTTTATTCAAAAACGTACATAAGTATAATAAAACATACACAGTCCTTTAGTATACATATCGTATTCGAATGGAGCATGGTCAGGGCTATATGGTGGTTGTAACATCAATTCCCAACCAAGCTTCAATAATTTTTGGCGAGTGACCAAAGATGTACATATACGGCCTAGCATTGTCCTAGTGAAAAATCACTCATTTTCTATGAACCAACTCTGGCCGTTTTTCGTTGATCGCTGTATTTAATCTGACCAGTTGTTGACAGTACACATCCGAATTGATCGTTTGATTCCTTGGAAGCAGCTCAAAATGCACCACACCTTTCCAATCCCACCAAATTGAGAGCAAAATCTTCTTTTGGTGGATATCAACTTTCGAGGTGGATTGTGCTGGCTCATCAAACCTGGACCAGGATCGTTTTCGATTGACGTTTCTGTAAACAATTTATCGCCAATGATGATTTGTTTCAAAAAAGGGTCGGATTCATTGTGTCTAAGATGCAAATCGCAAGCGTTGATGCGCTTCATTAAATGAATTTCTTTCAAATCATGAAAATATTAAGCTTTTTAACGAGTTTCATACGTTTTAAATGTTTCTCAATCGCTGTATGTGACACATTTAACTTTTTTGTTATCTATCGTACAGTTACATGACGATCCGACTCGATTATAGCTTTAATTTGATCATCATCAACCTCATCTGGTCGACCTGATCGTTATTCATCTTTCAGTGAAAAATCTCCAGAACGAAATTTGTCAAACCAATTCCGGCACTGTCTTTCTTTTAAGGCCTCTTCACCATATACATCACGTAACTTTTTAGCAGCATGCGCTGCGTTCTTTACTTTTAAATTAAAATATGACGAAAATGCTCGTTTTTGCACTCCATATTAAAACTTACGCCAAACTAATACCTTTTCACAAAAATAAGCACAATTTGCTTCTAAAGCAAAGTATGTCTGACAGCTAACAAATGTCAAAAGGAAAAGAAAATTGTCATTGACAGAAGCCATTAAAAAAATATGGCCAAGGACATCTATGTGTGAAATCGGCAATTACTTAGTTGCCAACCTGATATATATTTGTATACTTAATACAGAATGTGGTGAATTTAATAAGTAAAATAACAAAATTAGGAAATAATAGTAGAAAAAAAAAAATTAAAAAATGAGTCATAAAGCTGCAGTTATTATTCAATCTCCTCAATTCGGATGTTAGTGAATTGCAAAATGCTGACTTTTTAGAAACATTCAATTTAAATTTGGGTATGATAATAACTCTGCTCCTTTGCGACATAGAGAAGTTTTTCGAAGATTTATTTTCTTTCAATTTGAAGAGGAACAGCAATATTTTAAAGTTTAAGTTGCTCTGCAAACTCATACTGAAGATATTATCTGTGTAGATGGAAGTGTGATCACAACAATGTTGAACGTTACATTGAACTTTCTTTGACAGTAAAAGACTAGGTTACCATACAACAAGGTTGGAAAAACAAGCGTTTTTGCTAATAAAAGCTTCATTTTTATTCAGAGACAGCCTCCAGTCAGAGATAGATGGTAACTTCATGCCAGAGATTGGTTGAATGTAACTGTAAAATCAAATTTTATTTCGGCACTGGGTAAGCAAGACTTGTCAAAAATGTCCCTATTGATAACGATAGCCTGACATTATCCCGAGTTAAGTTTAAGATGATTTTCTTCAGGCCATTCTACCATGCGTGAGAGTTCTTCATTAATACGGGCCATTCCATCATTCCAATGGGGTAGCTATGATGAGGTCATAAACATTGTAAAATAAAAGGGCCTAGAATTGATCCCTGTGAGACTCCAACATTAGTAGTAATGAAATTAGACAATATATTATTAACAAAAACGGACTATACCTTTCTCATCAAAGTTAAATTTGTTTTCGATTTTATTTAGGACGATTCTATGCGGGGACATTATCGTTACCTATTTGTTGCCATATATGGGCAACAAAACAGCTATGCTGAGGCCTAGTGCCGGATTGAAATGGTGAGAGAAGCCGAGTCATGGACAATCATTTTGCAAAACAGTTTCGAAATAAAGGACAAAATTGAGATTGGGCAGTAATATTTAGTTATAGACCAGGCATTTTTTAGGGCAACCTTCGAGGATTTCCACAGGCTGAGTAACAAGAACTTGTTATTATTGAATAGTAAACGTGGGTGATATTAGAACAAAAATAATCTTAAAGAACTTAGGGTGCATATTATCCAAACCAATAGCTTGAGATTTTATGTTATAAACCGCCAAACTTACTGCAGCTTGATTGACCCTTTTGAATCTGAATTCAATTGAGCTATTGGAAGTATGATAAATGACTTAAGGAATCCCTTACAAATATAATAATTAGTTAAGCTCATTTGGATCACAATCATCAGAAGTTTTGTGTGACTGTTTGAATGTTCCTAACGACATTATGTTTTTCAAAGATTTTCCAGAGATGTGTTGCCAAATTTAGAAGAAAACAAATTTGCATTTGGCTTTTCTTATCTCAAGGTGAACGGCATTTTCTAGTTTTTTTGAATTTGTTGAAGAATAAAGGTAGTCTAAAATATTTCCCACGTTTATATAATGCATTTCTATGTGATATTAGATTGATAGTTCCGTCGGTACAGTTTCGTAATTGATTATTTTCATTGGTACATGAACATCAAATAGCTGGTTGATGGCGGATAGAAATACCTGAACCTGCTCATCGACTGACGGCGAAGTATAAATTAAGCCAATTGAAGTTCATTACATCTTAAATTAAAGCTTTCATGTTAATTGCCCTAACATTTCTAAACTGAATTGTTCTTCTTTCAGTGGTCTGAAGAAAATAATGAAGTCATGCTTCGAGAAAGTCGTAGCGCCTTACTGCGCATAGAAATTGGCAAGATCTAATTGGTTGACAAATATAATATCAAGTAGAGTGGATTAAGAAAGACTCCGCAAACGAATGGTCCCTGTTGTCTGTAAGAAATCCGCGGCTTTCTTGCTATCCCTTAGCAGAAAAGACTGCAGACAACTTACTGGCGTTCTTATGGGCCACTTCGCCTTTGCCAAGCACATCCATGTGCTAGGTTTGAGCGCTACTCCTGTCTGCGACTCCTGTGGAGAGGGCGATGACACTGCGGAACACTTCCCATGTGATTGTCCTGCCTTTGCGCGGATCAGGTGGCGGATGTTCGGTGCTGATGTGGTGAGTACTGATGACCTAAGCTCTTCATCACTGAAGCGTCTACTCGTCTTTTTACAAAAGACGAAGAAACACATTAAAATGGGGTTCTCTGCCTGATTATACAATGGACCTGTTTTGAATCTCAGTGCTCCAGTAGGGTGTACCCGCCCCGACAAAAAAAAAAAAAAAACATTTGATGTCGTCATGAAAACGGCTTAAATTTAGTTAACATGTAATCTTTATATGCATATGCTAGAGCGAGTAAGAGCTTTTACGTCTGCCCACGGTAATAATAGCTTTGAACAGGTTCCATCCAAAAACAATTGCATATGTACTCCTCTTGAACCTTGGGATGTTAGTGGGCTAGAGTACTGCAGAACCAATGAACGCAAAATCGTAAACGTGTTTTATTGTGAACACAGACAGTCTGAAAAAATATTTCAACTATTGGCAATTCTCGATTCTTTTGCGTAAAAGTTTGTTCCTTTTCCTCCTTTTTTAATTCAAATTAGTGCTCCCTTTCATAATTTTCTGTAAATTTTACTCAAACTATGTAGATTTGGCTCACTGAAAGCTATGCTACTTTCTTCTTCTTATGGCTCACTGTTAGGGGTGAGCTTGGTCCTTCTTCACCAAGTTCCTGCATTCTGATCTGTATTGTGATAGTTTCAGATACCGCTTCACGTCATATCGCTCCATGTCTTTGGACGTCCTCTAGTTTTCCTGCTGGTTAGTACCACGTTCAAAATCTTTTTTTTTTTATTGAGCACGGTCTTCACTCATCCTAGCGTCATGGCTAGCCCATCTTAGGCATTGTGCTTTCACAAACCAATTGATATCTTCTTCTTTAATCAGATCGTTAAGTTCACTGTCGCTCATGTTCACCGTTTTCTAGTCTTTTCGGACCAAAAATTCTCCATAACATTTTGCATTCGAAACACTTCGTACATTTTCGTCAGCCATTGTTAGGGACCACTTCAGCTTGAAGGTTTGTCAATACAGGTATCTTATCTTATCTTCTCTTCAACCTAGTGGCAAACGCGCTACAATTAAACTTTATGGACGGATAGTATTACAAGGTGAGGTAGATCTTAAGACCTACGCAGAAAAAGTTGCTTTGGCTGTCCTAAGCACCTAACTACACTGGGAAATGGACTGGATAGATATAAGAAGAACAGGCGGACATCGTTTCAGATTTATTGATATACTCGTGGGTAGATATGACTTGTGTAACAGACAAATGCAAAGCTACTTAATTTTTTGAAAATCCAAACTCAGAAATGTTTCCCTTTAAAATTGTTTTCTTAATGTAATAATCACAGGACACTGATTTAGTCCAAAAATAGATTTGGTAAACTCCTTAACTTCAATAGTCGCAATCAACTTTCTAAGATCATCAATTGGTCGTACAGTTCATCATTATCCTTGTAACTATTTTATATGCATGCATATCTGTACAGGATGCGCCATCTTTTATGTCGGTATGTAAACATTGAATAACTTTGACATTAATCAACCGATTGACTTGAGTAGACATGTTTTTGAAACGTCAATTCAGTACAATTTTAACCATGAATCGCTTCACACCGAAACAACGTGCCGAAATAGTGACACTGTACGTTGAAAATATTCGTTCAGTTGTGTTAACTCAACGTGCATATCGTCGAAAATATCGTGGCAAACAAGCACCGTCTGACAACACTATTCGTCGTTTGGAATTTTGTTGAGCACGGGACAGTGGGAGATCGTCGACATGCCGTTCATCAACGCCCAAGACGTTCCAATGAACTGGTTGAAGCGGTAAGAGAGAGTGTTGCCGAGAACCCACATGTGTCGTATTATCACCGCGCTCAGCATTTTGGCGTCAGTGGAACCACCTTGTGGCACATTTTGTAGGAATATGGCCAAACAGCCCGGTAACAGCAAAATCTTTATCGGTGAATGTTGGCTCATTATGTCTACCCACAGATGGGTGAGAAAGGTCTGGACGATTACTGGTTTCAACAAGATGGTGCGCCATGCCAGACTGCAAATCAAACAATGCAGTTTCTGCAACGCAAATTCCCTGGAAGTGTGCTTTCAAAAAATGGAGACATTGACTGGCCACCCAGATCTCCAGATTTGACCCCTCCGGACTTCTTTTTGTTGGGTTATTTGAAAAACATATTGTATGCCAGCAAGGCTCAGATCATTGACGAGCTTAAAGCAAACATTCGTGCCGAAATCATCGCTATACCGCCCGAGATGCTCGAAAAAGTTATGGAAAACGAAGCAAAAGGGCACATTTTACTTTGGTCAATAGAGGCGGCCACATGATTGATGTTGTATTCAAAAACTAGTCCAAATAAATTCTAAAGGACCAAATTATAAATCGGTTTTTTTTAAAAGTTTTTCAATATTCACATACCGACATAAAAGATGTCGCACAGTGTAAATATATTATATACCGAACCATCGTCAATATTAAATAACAATTTCAATCAGCCGACTCAATTAAAATGTACCCGAGGTTCACAACACTGCCACACCTATTTGCCAAAGGAGGTGGAATAAACAAAGTCGAACATCTGATCGTTGAATCATAAAAATAAAAATCCTTTCCTACCATCATTATATTATATACATATGTATATCTAAGCAATGACAACCAACACAACACACTCGCATTTTGGTAAAAGTATCTCAAACTTTGGGACCAATTTTTCAAGAGCTCAGCTGATTAACACAAAAAGCATGTGAATGCCCCTAAGGACATCGGCATTGTATAGGTAGTAACAGCAGAGACTGACACAGCCTGAGAGAGAGGAAAACGAAAACAGGAATAAGGGAGTATGGTCAGGGATTCTTTACGTAATGAACCGGATTTCCTTTTATTTATGTATGTTGTCTCTGGAGATGCTGTTTTTATTGCCCCTCCACAACGCGAAAGTGCATGTGAATAGCTCAGTCAACCCCTTAGCATCTGGCCTTCTTGTTTGAGGATAAATGCACACAAAACTCGGAGATAGAAGGGGATTCTTTACTTTAAATCGAAAAAAAAAGAAAAGTGATATGACAAGGCAATTCCGGTGACAAGACACGCGAAACGCATGTTTGTGTCATTTCGACAGAAGTCCTGTTTAAGCAATTTTGTTTGTAGGGCATTTGGCCAAACTACCCTGATTCGGTGAACGAACTGTTGTCACGTGTCATGTATGAGGTAAGGATTTTCGAACTCATTCTCCGTTCGTGATTCGTTTTAAGTTATCCCAATTTTTTGTGTTTTTATGCAAATCACAAGATAGGATATCCATTGAATGAGAGAGTTGAATGTGGTGGATTTGTAATTTAATTACTATCCTTTATAATCTTTGTATATGTAGCTACATATACGAAATTGGCTGTAAATGGGTGACTTCGTTCGTTTTTGGGAAATTATTATTAAGTTCAATGAACACATGACTTATCCTTATCCTGGAAATATTGCATTAAATATGGAAATTCTGGGGAATTTAACAAAGATGGTTTACTGTGCATTGTGTTAGAATCATTTAAAAGATCTTAATTGCCGTTTATTGTATAAGATAGTTTTCATGGTTTATTTATTTTATTTCTTCAGGGAGTGGTCATAATTGCTATTAAAATTCCATTATTCGCTGGATGCAAAGTGTATCCTAATATGGATCTTGTTTTTACATACAAATAAGTTGTTCGAGTGTAAAATTTAAACCGTGTCTGAAATTCGCTTTTTTTTGACTTGTTTAATATAAATTTTTATTCGATTGAATAAAAAAAATACCACAAATATAAGCAATTGAACATATATTATATCCAAGGTAGAGCCAAACAAAACACAGTTGATAAGATAAGTGGAGTATTTTGACCTACAAGAACTTAATAAATATGTAGATACCTACATGCGTACACTAAGACCATTCGCAGATTTTTGATTTTGTTTCAAATTAAGGCTGTTTTTATCCTGTAAGATGAGGAGTAGTATGTTAGATTTGGTTAGTTTCAAGGGTTACTAAAACAGTAGTAGCTGTCTGCTCGCAAAGGCCTACGAGGCCCTTAGCGCTACCCTAATAAAAGAACAGAGAAAGAGAAAAAAACATTAGAATTATTATTGTGGGAATGTTCGAGCGGAGGGTACTTCACCGTTTACCTCGAAAAGGAATCTTTCCCGTCCTGGCCCGGTAAATAAATTGCCGTATAGGTTTAGATTAGTTTGCCAGTTTGTCCAATTGTCCGAAGGAAATGTTCCCACGAAGAGACCAGCGACATCCCTTTAAGCTAGCGAATATTAAGAATTGGCTCGAATACCAATTTTTCCTATTCTTACCGATTACAGAATTTTAGGATACATGTGATTTGAATGTCTGCTACTGCATGTAACTCTCCGAAGAATCAGTTCCCAAGGAAAGTAAAACGACATCTACTTAAACCATGGCATTGGCACAAGAAGTGGAAGGTGTCTTCCTACACCTCATGGTTTCCGCAAGCTATACAGACGTTCTGTCCGTTCGTTATTCACATCCGCCAAGAGTGTTTATTTAAAAGGTTATGTCCCGTTATTACTATGGAATCGACAATCTGTAAGAGATATTGTGATTTCCTTGTTTTACTGCCATCAATATTTGGCCATAGAGATTTCGTAGTTTGAATATTTTCCATTTGCTCTTTGCAATAGTCAGGAATTTTCCCACTATTATTGAGAGTGGTGAGTGGACCTTTAGATCTGTTTATGATGCACATCGGTCGGACCTGGCAATTCATCTGCTTTTTCGGTTCCGATGAAGTCACTATGACCTGGTACCCAAATAATTTTAACATTGTTCTGTCTGCTCTGCCTCAAGTTTTGCACGACAGAGTTCAACTACTTTTGATTTGCTTTATTTATTTATTTTTTTTGGGTACACCAAAGGGAATATGAATACCCTATATTTTTTCAGAACACTGCCGTTGAGGAAAATGAGGAAGAGGAACTGAGGAGAAGCTTATGCTTTGAATGTTTGAAGGTTGTAGGGATGGGGAAATATGGAGCCTGGTAGATCATTCCACATTCGTGTCGCTCGGCTTATAAATGAATCCCGAAGTTGGGCTTAAGGTTGAACTGATGTGCATTCGAGGCATGAAGCGTATTACGGGTAAAATTTTGAAGTGAAGGAATGCAACTGGCTATTTCGCTGGAGCATTTTTTATAAAAAACAAAACGATAAAATAGGCAAAGACAAGAAACATTTCGGCGGTGTTCAAGTGAATGTATGGAGTTCACAATGTCTCTATCATCTACATATACTCGTAAGTTTTAACGCGCGATTCTGTACCCTCTAGTATGTGTAGAACGGTCTTGAGTGCACCAGACTAAATATGGTCGTTATATTCCAGCTTTGGACGGATAAATGCTTTATAAATTGAGGCCAGATCAGACCGAGTAAAATATTTCTTGCACCGTTTAAGGAATACTAGACATTTTGCAGCCTTTTTGGAGACCTCGAATATGTGATCATTCCATCGAAGTTGGTTCTTAATACACATACCGAGAATGGCAAGTCTTTCGGTTTCAGCAATGCAAATACGATTCATGGGCAATAGTTGAGGGTTATGGTTTCGCTTGAGAGACAAAAGACAGCATTGTGGTTTGGAAGCATTAAATTCAACTCTGTTGGTTGAACCCCATTTGATTATGCTGTCCAAGTCGGAATTTAATGTGTTTAACATACGTTGCCGTACCTCTTCTACGGCCGAAGAACAAGGACGTGAGTTAGGGAATGAATATGAAAAACTGAGGGTACTGCCATCAGCGAAGGAATGGATTGGATTAAAAGTTGCAGACAAGAGATCATTTATAAAAATAAGAAAGAGAGTCGAAGACAAAACAGAGCCTTGGGGAACACCAGCAATTATTTGGTGAATTGCAGACTTGAAGACGTCCAAGACAACTTGTATTGGACGCCCCGAAAAGTTATGTCTAATCCATTGAAGAAGAGAATCATCGACGCCATATGCACGCATTTTCGACAAAAGAGCCTGATGCCAAACTCTGTCAAATGCCTTTGAAATATCGAGCGCAACCATCTTAGTTTCGCCGAAGTGATGCACAGATTGGTTCCACTTCTTGTTGAGATATGCCATCAAATCACCAGTGGACCTGTTGCTACAAAAACCATACTGCCGGTCATTAAGGGGTTTTCGTGAATCGAGATATTTCATGAGCTGACGATTTATCAAAGTTTCCATGACCTTAGAAAAAAGGGATGTAAGTGCAATGAGTCGGTAATTGGACAGGGAGGAAGATTCGCTTTTTTGGGGACGGGCTCGATAAATGCTGTTTTCCATTTACTCGGAAAGAGCCCTGAAGAGTAGGATAGACAGAAAAGCTTACGCAGAATACCTCTTCAGAACTATGGGAGGATACCATCTGCACCTGTGGATTTGTGTAGGCTAAGACCTTTGAGTACTCCTGCAACTGCAAGGGTGCGAAAGTGTACTTGTCCCATGGAGAATTTGACGCTCTCAAGTATAGGCGGAGACAAAGCATTATTTGGCAGAGTGGAGTTCGCTGCAAAGTGAGCAGCAAGCGGATTGGTTTTGTGAAAGGAGCTGACAGCTGGAATGTCATTGTAAATGAGCGTGAGGATGGCAGACGAGGCAGAATTTTTAATTATTTGGCAAATGACCAACAATTTTTACTACCTTTGGGACATTGTAGGATTTTTTGCCTCAGTTTCTGATCATGTAAAAATTTTACACTTCGAATATGGGGCATTGCAATCTTTTCTGGCTTGTTTAAACTTTATTCGGTTTTCCTCAGATTTGTTGGCTTTATAAGACCAAAATCTTACTTCTTTCAAGCCTCTTTACAACTCTGGTCAAACCACGAGTTTGCTTAGCTTTAATGCTCATTATTTCGTTAGGAATAAAGTCATTCATACCTAAGAGGATAGTGCTAGGGATCATATCAGCAGCGGCATCCACGTTGCTATCGAGGAAGCATAGCGACCAGTTAAAACTACTAAATAAGCTATTAAGGCCACTCCAGTTGGCTTTCTCGTATTGCCATACTTTCCTTTTATGAGTTTTTTTTTTCTTTAACTGTGTGGTCGGAGTACGAGAATTTGCTGATACGATATTATGGTCAGACCGACCTAGAGGCGGTAGAACATCAATGGTGTATTTATCAGGGTGCGAAGTAAGAAACAAGTCCAAAGTATTGGCGGAATGACTTTCAATGTCCGGTATACGTGTAGGCTCATTTATAAGCTGAGTCAAATTGTTAACCTCAGCGAAAAGTTCAACATACCTACCTTCTTGAAGCCAATTCGTATTGTGTATATTGAAATCGCCCGCAATGACGATCTCAGTATGACGGACACAGTTTAGTTGCTGTTCGCACTAGGGCTTCTGTAAATAAAGCAGTAGTGAATTAATTGCTTACGGGCGGTGAATTTTAGCCATTTGAAATTAAATTCCAAATTTTAACAGTGGCCATACTGTGGAACTTGGTAAGCAATATCACTATGGGGAAAGAATAATAACACTAAGTTATATTCAGTTTCAAATCAGAAAATTCTTCAACTACCTGTATTTCGCTTAGTGCCAAAACAGCTGGTTTATGGGAATGGGCGGGGGCATACATGCCGAAGGAATTCGTTCGGAGCACACGAATGTTGGTAAAATCAACCCTAAATTCCCTCATCACTACAACATAGAAACACAAAGATACACAACTCTTACGCAACTAAGCGAAGCTGTGAAGTGCAGATCTAAAGAATAGTTTTTCCAAAAGATTTATTTACATTATTACCGTACGTCAGTATTGTTCTCACTATGGCTAAGTACAACTAATGCCTAACTTTCGGAGATGGTCCCCAGCTTTTACCACAGATCCTGTTGCTAATATGGAGTCCCGTTAAAACCTTCTTCATTCTCTCTTCTGTATTTAGCTTCCAGCTCAACTTTCTATCAAGAGTTAGACCAGATGTTTTAAATTGTTTTTTTTTAAATTATTTACTTCTTTCCATTCCCACACTAACATAATTTATACTAGCTCAAATAAAATATTTTACTTTGTATAATAGAGGAGGAACCTTGTCTCCTATTTTCGGCGGCACAAGTTCCGGGATGGATCTCCTATCAGTGAAGAGAACTATCATAGTTTGGTTTGATCGGGTTAACCCCTAGGCAGCAAGAAGTTGCCCACTTTCTAATTTTATTCAGTAGCGCACTGAATAAAAATATTCAAAAAAAAAGGAAAATTTCGCTAATAGGGAGAAATTTCCCCCCAGCCATTAGTACTACATCATCTGTGCAGGCAACAGGTTTTACACCCATTTTTCCCAGTTTTTTAAAAACTTCTCTAATGAATAACAGCCAGCAGAGTGGAGATAGTACTCCTACCTGTGCTATTCCTCTGGTTATCGACATTTTTATCACGCATGACCCAGTTCGGATGTTACTAAACGATTTTCTAGCATTTCTGTATCTGCGACGGTTTTTTCAAATGCCTTTGCTATTGCCTCAGTCCTGACATTATTGTAAGCGTCTTCCGTAATGCATTGATTTTTACACTATTGAAACCACCTCGTGCAGTGCTGTTTCTATCGATTTGCTTTTGGTGTAGGCAAATTGTAGATGTCTAGTTTGCTCCGTATATGGATGTCTAGGAGCCTTTCTAACGCTTTTAAGATGAAGGAGGTCAGACTTATTGACCGGTAGTCTTTGGATCTTGTGTGACTTTACCTGCTTTGAGAATTAATACTAATTTTGCTTCGCGCCAATCTTTTGGCATAAATTTCAATATTAGACAGCTACGGAAGATATCCACCAGCCTCGATGTTATGAACCCCTTTGTTTTCTGTGGCAGTAATCCATCTGGTTCTGCTGACTTATAAGGGCTGAAGGTACTAATTGCCCATTCTACCTTATTGTAGTCAACTATATTTTTGTTATGAGCATACCGTACCTGCTGGGGTATGGTATTGTTGTTAGTGCTGTGAAGTGAGCTATCGACTAGAGAGCAGGCAGGGAAGTTCGTTTTTAATAGCAAGTCCAGTGTCTGCAAGCAGAACTCAGTCTATATACAGTTGGTCAAAAAAGAAATCGGACACTTACCTTTCCCCTCCTTAAACCGCAAAATAAAAGAAAAACAAAACTCAATCGATTAATGTCAATGCATTTTTTGATAGCTTGTATTATAGGCTCGTAATATACAACAAACAAATTTTAATCCACACTAACATGTTTGTTTAGAAATTAATTTAAAAATACATTCAATTTGGAAAAGCAAGTTAAGATGTAAAGACAATGTGGTTACATCACGCTGGAAGTGCGAAGTATTGCAATAAAACATTTTGAAGAAGGAAAATCTGTGCGCGAAATTGCAGAAATAATTAAAAGAAGTCCCTTTACAGTAGGCGACATTATAAAAAGGTATAAAGTAACAAAATCAATTGAAAATTTACCGAAATCTGGAAGACCGAAGAAATTCAAAATTGGCGGATGAGCGTTGGCTTATGAAGCAAGTTCAAAAGAATCCTCAACTAAGTGCACCAAAGTTGACTGCAGAGGTAAAAAATTTGTGCATAAAGATGATCATCCGGAAACCGTTAAGATAGTTTTACGAAAAAACGATTTCCATGGAAGAGTCGCCCGAAAGAAGCCGTACATCAGCAAGCAGAATCGAATAAAATGAAAGGAATTTGTTAGACGTCATCAAAGCAAGGAGTTTTCGTTCTGGAAATGTGTTTTGTTCTCAGACAAGAGTAAACTCAATTTATTTCGAACTGATGGACAGACATATTATATATAAAGAAAACCAAACGAAGAACTCAGAGAGAGAGGAATTTGCGACCAACTGTGCAGCATGGGGGTGGCTCAGTTAGGGTTTGGGGAAACCTCGTTTTCATTAACGGAAGCATGGACCAGTATAAATATACATATATAATACAAATTTTAAAAGGTAATTTTAACTAAAGTGCTAGAAAATTTGGAATTAGGGATGAATACTATTTTTACCAGGACAACGACCCCAAGCACAAAGCTCATAATACTCGGTTGTGGGTGCTATATAACTGTCCAAATGTGCTAGAAACGCCTCCATAATCACCAGATTTAAACGTGATAGAACACGTGTGGAGCTTTTTGGAGAATCAGCTGAAGAACTACCCCATTCCAAGCAAAAGGGACTTAGAGCTTGCTTTAAGATGTGAATGGGTCAAAATTCCAGCTTCTTACTGTGAAAAATTGGTCCAATCAATGCCAAATAGGTTGGATGCGGTGAAAAAGAGCAAAGGCCTACCTCCTAAATATTAATTTATATTTTGTTTTTATTTTTTTTATTTTTTTTTGTTTCTCCTAATTGTATAAATTAAGTGTCCGATTTCTTTTTTGAGGTGAAATTTGGTGAATTTTTTTTTAAATTAATTTCTAAACAAACATGTTAATGTGGATTGAAATTCTGTTGTTGTATATTACGAGCCTATAATATAAGCTATCAAAAAATGCATTAACATTAATCGATTGAGTTTTGTTTTTATTTTACAAAATTCGTTCCATGCTATTGACTCGTTCCATCTGAGACTGACCTTATAGGATTCCCACTCGGTTTCTCCATTTGTTCTTTTGGCCTTGCTGAAATGTTTTTTTCTTTTTTTTTTTGGTTTTCATACAATACTCCGAAAGTCCGCTATACCATCAAGGGCTTTTTTTTGTCGCGTTTACCTCTGCTTAATGGGCATATTTTTTTGCTTTTTTTTCGATCTCGGTAGGATTTTTCTTACCCTTGTTGTGGATAATCAAGTTATAGTCTGATAAATTAAAAAGAAAGTGACCACCTTGATTGTTGATGTTGCACTTCCCCATTGAGATTGATGGTCGTTGGCGCCGACCCCAATTAGGATGTCCCACCCTTTTTTGCCTATTAGTGGAGGCGTCATAAGGCATGCATGTGAAGCAGATGGCTAGAGGTTTAAAACCGCGTCTATCCATCATAATTGTGGATTGGTTGTCATTGCTATATTGGGGAGAAAGAATAGATTAATAGTTTTTTTTTTACAATAATGCAACCACGACACTTGCCCGTTGCATTTTAGCTATAGAAAATGTTATGCTGCTTAGATCCTAGCCCACATATGGTTCCTTTAGAGATCCATGGTTCCTGTATGAGGGCTAGGTCTACAGTTTTCTTTTGAAGGTGAGGTAAGAAGTTAGAAGTTTACCTAGAATTGCCGTTGGCTCGTCCAATTCTATCATGACCCAATCGTTGGTTTCGAAGCCCCTGAAGGTGACAAACTGACCAAAAGATGAGTCTCTGTCAGGGTTCTCGGCGAGAGATGTGCTTACACATAATAGAAGCTGGTTGTGTACCATCCTCCATAACCCGTCACTAACCTTTAGCTCTGGATTTCCACGGTTAACGACGACGACTCGAAGATGCTCTTCATTCGAGCAATTCATATTTTGCCCGCTCGTCTATACTTTCTTCTTGGTCTCCTCCGATGGTGAGTTGGTGTCGTCTAACCATCCTCGCTCAATAGGAGTCGTTTGAGATTTGGAATCTCCACCAGTCCTTTCTCGGAATTTGTGGTATTTGTGGTGGCTGGATCTACAGGTTTGTCGCCAATGGGTATTCCCACTGCCTTTACAGGTTTCCGCACTTTATCCGCCATCGTTAACCAATGAACTACTCCTTTTTATGCTTGAGAGGAAAAAAAAGTACACGCCTCCTACTTTCTTAATACTTTGAGGGAAGTTCCCGTCTCCATTAGAATTGTGGGAGCGTTCTTCCGAAAAACGCATGTGGGCTTGCGGGTCCCTCCCGAGTGTCATTAATGCTTTGCGGATATATAGCTTGCCTCGTTCGATTTGCATTTCCGGTTTCGTGTCCCTTAACCGCCGGATGACCCTTTTCGCGTTTCGCCTACGCTTCCATTAGACCAATGTAGCCTTACTACCGAACGAATTCACCGATTACGTATCACCAACAGCCGAATGGTGAAGTCCCCGGATGTATTGTGAGACACGCTACGTGCCGAGACTGATGTCCGCTAGTTCGCATAGCTGGATTCTTATAGAGTTGTAGTGGTCATCAGCTTAGCAGTCAGCCGAGAGATCCAGCAGTCTTCTGCTCCGAAGAATCTAGAGGAAACTGATTATTCTCATGAGCCCTCGGCATGTCTCTCTCAACACCTCCTAATACAGCGAACGGCCCGCCGAGAGAGACGTCCGTAGTGCCTATTGCGATGTCACTCACCGTTTCCTGAGCAGGCTCCGTGGCTGACACTCTTTGATACCCTCAGCTTGATTTCTGTAGGATTGTAGAGAGTATCAGCGTCGAACTCGCGGCAGTCAGGTGAGGCTCCTTGCTGTCCTGACGTACCGGAATATCCAGCAGCATCCACACTCTCTTGTTGTCCCGCAACAATAGTACCGGCCCTTCGCTGGCATCATTGTCAGCGCCTAATATAGCGCTACAGAAAAGTCTGGAGTTGGAATTGCGATTGCCCTTGAGAAGCTCGTCATCATGAATGTAGGGCCCAGCTTTATCTCCAGAGTTTACCGACAGATCTGTGTCGGATTCCAATAGCCCGCTCATACTAAATACTAAATTTCCCTCCGTGAACCTTCCAGACTGTTTGTTTTATATAATAATTTTTATTTTAGTTTTAATTTTATTACCCAATTTATTCATTTTTACAATATATGATTTCCACGCGGGAAAAAAAACCGATCGATCGACACAAAGCCCCGCGTTACGTCGATAAGGCACTACTTACTGTTAACAAAGTAAACCTCAGGAGCTCGTTAGTGCTGGTTTAACCCTCAGTCTTCCATCGCTCAGCAAGGATCTAGAGCTCACACCATCAGGGAGTTTGGGATCTGTTGTTACTTCTTAAGTAATCGCCACTGCGCACGATTGAATACATGCGTGTAAGTCTTAGCTGACACTAAGCTGACAGCTCCCACGGGGAGGACTACAGAAGAGGGTTTTTACCTACCTATGTAAAAGTGTATTACGTAACAACGAAGGGACTTCTGTGAGTAATTTCTTACAAAATAAACTGTTATAGCCAAAAGTGCTTCGCTTATACCAATTTATCGTTTGTTTCTAACTAAATAAATAATATTTGGGTCACAGGCGTAGGCAGCAATTTCGCCAGGGGGGCCTATAGTAACCTATTTTTACGGGCTCCTAAAAAGGAGAAGTATTGTTTTCGTTAAAAAATTCTATCTTGACATTTTTATTAATCTTGGTATTACTATAATAGAAAAACTCAAAAGAGTGCGTCCCGCAATTCTGTTCATCTATCTGCCAGTCTGACTAAGCGGATGGATGGGTTTACTTCAACCTTCATATCTGAAGTGGTTACAATTCAAGGCGAAATCGGAATTTTCATTCTAACCTCAAAATTAACGGTACCAATTTTTTTTAAGCCAATTTTAAAAAAGTGTACTTTTGTCAAAAAAGATGCTAACGATGCCTATCATAACTGAGGCGGCATGGCCGTTTGCAATAGGACTGAATACTCAATTTTTCGTTAAAAAATAAACTGAACATTCAAATTTGGTCGCCTCTTTTCGACTTAAATCTGAGCAATATACGAATGAGCAAATAAATCCAATAAAGGCCTTTATTGTTTTAAAGTGATGGAAAGAAAGCAATCGTATGGCAAAATAAAAATGCCATATTAAAACGCAAGACTATTTATACAGTGTAATAGGCGGGGTTCTGGCTTTATTTCAAAGATATTCAACCATTGTTTTAACAATATGGACTAAATTTAGGTACATTTTTCCAGTTTTCTTTGGATAATTCAAAAATTGTTTCGTTTTTGAAAAATTGCATGGAACTAGAAGATAATTGATTATGCATGCTCTACATACAATATTAGCCATTCCGTAAGTGGGCCGGTACCACAGCGTTATGGGTTCGACTATGAGTGTTATACATAAAAAAGGGCAAGAGTTTTTTTTTTTTTTTTTACTTGGGTAGGTGATAATCTTCATAAACACTATACATACTCATAGTAGTGTCAGATTTCTTCTGACTGAAAACACCCTTCCCTTCTACTACAACTAAGTTATGTACATACGTACCTTATCAAGTAGTAGCGTCAAACAAAAATATTCTCATCTGACAGGTCGATTTCCAACAAAAGCACGTTATTACATGCGGCTACTTCTTATAGCGCTAAAACGAACGGTTTCGTTCTTAGAAGTCGGCGAACTAGGTTTATCACGTCCAAAGGTTGGAGTATGACATAGTTGCAATGATCATGAAGACGAATACCGAGCTTTCGAGCAAAATTTGTTATTTCGTCTTTCACGATGGCTATCCCTAAGTCTCTATGGATGTTTGGATGTTTCAGAGAGCACGATTGCTTTATACCTTTATTTTGGAATGATTGTATAAAATTTCTATTGCTTGGTTTGGTACAACCCCAGAGTTGTATACCGTACGTCCACACAGGTTTAAGCACTTGCTTATATAAAAGCAATTTGTTATATGTATATACTTAGCTTGGAATATCTTCCAATTAGCCAATACATTTCTCTAAGTCGATTTTCGAGCTCGTCACGTTTCTTTTTAACGTGCAGCTTCCACTTAAGTTTTGCGTCCAGTGTCATTCCTAGATATTTAGCTTCGTTTGTATATTTTTCTTGTAAGTGAAATTAACATGCGTCGATAATTGCGCTTTGGAATTGGCGACCCCCGAACTACAACGTTCCATCGAAACGAAAAAGATTTCCAGCTACCCTGCAAACCTCCTCAACTCACGATATCCTCATATTTTTACTCGAGATTCCTTTGCCAAATGGATTTCAGAGATCAAGAAAAATTTCAATGTTGTCAAGCCGCAAGAATACTTAGTTCGGCAATTTTTTTGTAGAAAGTTTAAGCAACTGTTTCATATTCATTTGAGAGTTCCTAGCTCAATTTATCAAATATGACTTTATATATCTTGGTTTATTCCTCAAGTCTCGCAAGAATTTTAGAGAAAACTTGGGAGATTGGATCTGCCGTATCACCGATTCGTTTGTTTTCTTGCGACGCAGCTTGAGCATATGTATGTTAGCGCTTTCCTTTGTTGGCTTTACTTACTGATGTAAAGTATTTTCAAATGTGTTGCGCCTTTTTAAAGCGTTTTTGCCACTTCGCAAACCTTGACACTGAGGTATCGATCTTGTACTCGTACTCATAAGCTCGATTTTGACTACGATATTCAAAATAGTTTTAACGTTGTAAATATCTATATTTTCGCTCCTCTCAAAAGTAAGCATAACAAGTGGAGGTCCATGCGTGACCAAGATTTAATGGCATTGTACCGATGGTTGCTTCACCTTCTTAAGGATATTAACGTATCAAAAAGTTGAAAGTCCTTCCTTCGGAGTTTGTTATTTTCGTATATTACAATCCTGTTTCTCTGCGCTTGCGCTTCCTGCAAACTTCTTTTCCCGGAGTTATTCGATCTTAATAGTGCATATCGAGATACCCTTGAATTTCTTGTAAATGGGTTTATTAATTGCAATACTTGGCTCTCCCCAGAATCCCTAGAGCCTACCTCCGAAGAGGTAAGATTTTCCAGTGAACCTACCTGGGGTAATTAATCTTTCTGTTTTACTCATTGCATTTTTGTGAACAACTTAAGCCCAGTATACCGAGGGTGAATTTTAGTCTCCTCTTATGACAGGCATGCCTACCACTTTTATTAACCGCCTAACTCAACTTCTCAACGAATTTTGATGGAACTTGGCTTGTATGCTTATACCGATACGTTAGTACGTCTTGCTGCAAGTCAGATGGGGACGGGGTAGGAAATTGTATATACAGATTAGCTCAAGCTTAAACATAGTATCTAAACTTATCTTAACCCATATACGCCCGCCGTGCCCAAACGATGACACCTAAAGAAATACCGTAAACTTCTTAATATTTCTGTTTTTTCTTCTTTCTTTTGTTGACATTTGATGGTTAAGAAGCTATTGACGTGTTATTAGGCAAAAGAGTAATCAGAAATAGTGAAAAGTGATTTTGCCGCGCATCTTGAACAGTGAATACATAAAATAAGTAATTTTTATTTGTAAGTTTTTCCACTAAGTCTATTAGTTTTCTTACAAAAATTAACACTATAAAATAAAATTCTATTATCCGAGGAAAGTTGAACATCGTTTATAGAAGGTAAAGTTTTATAACGGTGTTCCCAATTGGGGCCAGTGGGAACATCAGAGGTAAAAATCATTCCAATTTTTTTCAAAGGTAATTGTTGTATAAACAATGGCTAAACGAATATTCAGCAGTCATAACGACTACCTCGGGCTCCAAGAAGCAGTTGATGCTGTAATGCTTGAGGAAGACGATGTAGATAGATTTAGTTGCACTTCCCCCAGATAGATTTAGTTGCACTTCCCCCAGAACCAAGTGTGCTTACCGATGAAGAAGAAGATGATGAGGACCATATTCAGAGCAATGCTATTCCGCGAGACATACCAGGTAGAGTCGAAGTATTCACGAATCGAGGTGAAGACGAATGGGACAGTAGCGATGACGAACCGCTCGCTGAAATGAAGAGACGTAGAAATAATTTTGAGGAACCTCGCTGGCGTAAAAAAGAGCCTATCTATGAGCCTATAGTTTCGACTGAAGGTAATGTGCAACCGCATCTCGATAAATTGTTGGATGAAATGAGAAATCAAAATCCATTGCTAATTTTTGAAAAAGTATTTGCCGAGGAAGTTTTCGCCATAATTGTTCAATACTCGCAGACTTATGTGGCTCAGAAAAACAAGCATGACTTCAAAGTATCTGTCGATGAACTCAAAACATTCTTCGGTATTCTTTTATTGCCACCAGAACGTTTGTATTGGTGCCTGGACGAAGGCTGTAATGTGTCTATTGTAGCTCTTGAGGAGTCTATTGTGTCAAGTAGCTCCAAGGAAATAAAAAAATATCTTCATTTCTGTGACAATCTTGTCGCAGTCGAATCATCCGACAAAATGTGTAAGGTGCGACCGATTGCAGATATACTTTTGAAGAAATTTTTGGGTACAAGAGTGGTAAAGCTATTACTCAACAAACTAGGCACAAGTGCTAAAGACCATGTGGTGTACTTTGACAATTTCTTCACTAGTTTTGAATTGCTACGAGATGAAAAGCTGGTTTTCGTGCAACAGGTACCGTTCGCGAAGGTAGAACCAAGAAGTGCCCTCTAGTTGGAGTGAAGGAAATGAAAAAGAAAAACCGTGCTGATTTTGACCATCGTTTCGACCAATTAAACCAAATTTTATTCGTCCGTTGGGTGGACAACAGTGTCTGCACCATGGGGTCGAACTATGGTAGCGTCCTCCCTCTGGGGAAAGTAAAGAGATGTGAGCCCAGTGGAGAAGAAAAAAGTAGATGTTGGCATTCCGCATGTTTTTCAAAGCTACAACAAGGGTATGGGTGGTGTACACCAAGCTGATCAATCAATTTCATTGTACCGCACAACTAAGATGTACCGTGGGTCATAAACAAGCTCGTTTGCAATGCAAAAAGTGTGTGCAAACCTTATGCGTTGAAAGAGATTGTTTTGAAATTTTTCATACTGCTTAAGCCCAGTGTCGCCATTTGAGGACGGCTTTTTTTTCCAATGAAGGATATATACAATATTTTTTTTTTGTTTTTTTATTATTTTCATATAACAATAATAGTTTTTTTAATAAAGAAATTTTGTTATTTCCACCGCGAAATTTTATTTGGGCCCAAATGGGTTCATAGTAAGTTATATACCTTCTGGTAGTGTAGCAAGTGTTTCAAAGATTTACAATATGTATGTGTTTTAAGAGATTTTAATATTGGTGATGTAAATTGGTGTTGGTCAGATGAAGATAAAATGTTAATTCCTTCGAATTTTAGGTCCGATTACGAACAGAGCTTTCTTGACTTTCTGTACTCTTTAAGCCTTTCTCAAGTAAATACTATTCAAAATTCATTAAATAGAATGTTAGATTTATTATTTGCAAATGTGAAAGAAATTAAAGTAAAATCGTCAATCGCTTCTTATAATTGAGTCAACAATTCAATCCAAAATAAACAAACTGAGTTTGAATTTGAATTGTATGATATTTTAAAACCTGTTAACAATAGTAATATAAGTCATAATTTTGCTAAAGCGAATTTTACTGGTCTAAATCATTGGATAAATTATTTTGATTGGACTAAGGAATTTAATTATTTATGTCTTGATAAAGCGTATTTACGTTTCACAAAAATTCTTGAAGAAAGGTTCGTTCCAAGAACCTCAAAAAAGAAACTCTCTAAGCCCCCCTTAGATCACATGACACGATGGCTAATGCGTATTTTTGTGCTTTAAGGAAACAGTTCAACGTACTTAATAGGTTTTTACATGCGAATTACATCATGAATATTGAAAGTAAGCTTGTAACTGAAGTTGACATTAGTTCTATAGCTTTAGATTTAGAAAGCATCAATTTAGCTCTTCGGTATTTGAAACCATCATCAAATGCATGAGTTGATGGCATTCCAGCAATTGTTTTAAGGAACTGTAGTGATAGTATTTGTCACCCATTGTTGCGTATTTTCAAAATGTCATTGAAACAATAATAAATGGAAGATATCGTTTCTATTTCCCATCTTCAAAGCCGGCTCCAAAAACAACGTCATCAGTTATCGCTAAATCTTTGAAAGCATAGCCAAAAATAAATTAGAATTTCTTGTAAAGGAACATACTCGTACATATATCCGAATTTCAAAATGGATTCATTTCACGGAGATCCACAACCTCCAATCTCACTTATTTCACATCATTTATACTAAATTCATTCGAAGGGGGTTATAAGGTAGATACAGTTTATACGGATTTTAGCAAGGCATTCGATTCTGTTAACCACACTGTCTTAGTACACAAGCAAAAATTTGTTTGGTTTTCATTCATCTTTATTACAGTGGATCTTCACTTTTTTAATTAGTAGGGTGCAGTTGGTAAAGCTCGATTTTGCTTATTCAAAACCTATTATCTGTAGCTCAGGTGTGCCTCAATGTAGCCATATAGGACTCCCAGTGCCTTCTTTATGCCGATGATATGAAACTGTTTTAAGAAATTTAAGCTTAACTGATTGCGCTAAACTATAGTTCGATATCAATGCTCTAGTAATATGGTGCAAGGAAAATTGTCCTCTCTTAAATGTAAAAAAATGTTGCGTTTCCTTTTAGCAGGCGCTCAAACTCGATAATCTAACGTTATACAATCGATTCTCTTGAACTTACCAGGGTAAATACGGTTAAAGATCTCGGTATTGTATTCGATCAGGCATTGATGTTCTCGGACCATGTGGACTACATAATTGCCAAAGCTAATGCTATGGTTGGGTTTTTTAAAAGAAATACTGTCGAATTTTCGAATCCTCATTCTCTGATATCTTTATTTGTGTTGCTAGCTAGATCTCTACTAGAAAACTGTGACATAATTTGGTGTCCATTCTACCAAGTTCAAAATTATTTTTTTTCATAATGCACTGGAATTTTTCACCTGGATATGATACCAGGTGTCAACTTCTTGGTATGTCAAAACTATCTAAAAGAAGAAAAATTCATGTTGTAACGTTCATTAGAGTTTACTTGCTTTAATTCCTCTGTATGCTCCAGAGAATCCGTTAAGGCATAAGAGTTTTTTTTCGCACGCGGCATAGGACAAACTACGGATTGAATGAACCTGTATCTCAGGATACTTTTAATTTTAACTCAGTTTGGATTGAAATAGATTTAAGCTCATCTAGAACCAAGTCAAACAAATTGTTTTCATTAAATATTTAGAAGTAAGTCCATATTTATTTTTCTTTTGTTTTTTATATACTATGTATCTATACTTATTTACAAACCTACTATTTAATCGAATCTGTAAAGCTGGGACGCTTGTAGATTAATAAAAAAATGAATGGTAGTCTCCACGTATTCGATTTTTTTTTTCAAATTTGCCACGAGACTTGTTACAATTTTCTCCTTACCTCCTTATAAATGTACACTTTTAATTTTTTAAATTTTATTCGCATTAATAAAATGGAAACGACACGATTTCCCAGATTCCAAAATCCCGAAAATCTCGAAAACCGAAATCCCGGAAATTGAATATTGAAAAAAAAATTTAAAATTTCCGGAACTTTTATTTTTTTTTATATTTTGTTGGTGGCCAGAAATTATTGAAAATTGATAATCAAATCTCTTAGATAAACATTTAGCGTTCTTAAAAGAATGTTTGCGAAGTTCGCTTTATTACTCTAAACCCTTAGCACCACTTACCTACCCCACTGCACCATCCCCCACACCGAGGGTAACCACACTGAAAAATGAATTCTCACCATATGAGAATCATGAAGAAGTCACTTTTTTTTCGTGATTCTGGTGCTTTTATGTACCCCCTCATTTAAATTCATGAGAATCCGAAAGCATATGCTTTTAGATTCTTATGGGTTGTACTTAAGGATTGTTTTCGTTCTATTGATAGTGATTTGTTATTTGGGGATGCGAAGTTTTATATTAAGTAAATAAATTTAAAGAGGGTAAATAAGGAAAAGGTTATTTTTAGAACTATTAATTGGTTCTGTTAAGAGGTATTTAGAACGAATTTTGATGACTGAAACTATTATTTTCAGGATTGTGTTTTGGAAAAATTAAAAGTACACTAGTAATTTGAGCCCTTGCATGTGAGGCCTAAGGTCGTCCAGTATATGAATCGAAGAGATGTCCCATAGTGTGAAATCCTTTTAATCCGCTGTCAGACATAACTTCAAATTAAAAGTGAAACTAATTTCTACATAATAGTGGGAAATCGAATTATGGAGTAATGGCGTAAAAAAGAAAATTTGGGCGTATTTTTCTATGGCGTAATTTCCCGGAGCCTTCGTAATCTGATTAGATAAGGAAAATATATTAGAGAATGGCATCAAATTACGGCGCCTTCTCTAATAAATTCAGCCTTAACCAAACAGAACTTTGAACCTGCTCTAAATAAACTTGAAATGCTACAAATACCTCTTCAAGGCACAGTTTTATCGGTCTCAAAGAACGCATTTAAAATCAAAGTGACACCAAAATGACGAGGAACACGCTAATTTGAGATAAAATTTAACAAAGAAATGCGTTCATAAATTGCAAGTTAAACCAACTCTGGGTTCACAAGCAACTTCACTTCAGCACTACTTCTGGCAAAACTCGTTCACTATTTGCTCCACAAAAGCCAAAAATCATACAACCAAACTTTACGTACACCAGATTGTCATATAAACGTAGTCATTGACGTTATTCTAACAAAATATCCTGCAGCCGCTCCATAAATAATACAAATCCTAAATAAACAATCGCTTAAGTCCATCACATGAAAATCTGATAATAATGCACCTAAAAGTATTACACGTCCATGAGAATCTGAAAGCATTTGCTTTTAGATTCTCATATAATGCACCTAATAGTCACTCAAATCTATGAGAATCTGAAAGCATATACTTTTAGATTTTCATGTTAAGTACTTAGCACCAATTGATAGTGATTCCCTGTGAATACATATGCTGTGAGTTCAGTTTCTGATTAGTACGTTTTTTTTTTTTTTTTTTTATAATTTGCGCGCGCCAAATTATTTCAGGACACGGGCGATTGTAGAAATTGAGAGAGAGAGAGAGAGAAAGAAAGATTGGTGTAGTGGGTTTGAAACTTAGGTGGTATTAAGTTTCAGTAAACTCCAAGGGTGGCATCCAGATAACTGGGGAGCTTGTTTGTTTTGCTTTTTGTCGTTGTTCATGATTCACAGTATTTTTTTCCATCCACCTGATGTCATCATCACGATCAAGTCGCATTTAAGCCATATGACCACTCTACTGCCATAAAATATCGATAAAAAAAAAAAAAAAATAAAAAATTAAAAAAAAAAAATTAAAAAAAAATTTACGTATAGAATACGTAAGGTAGAATAAGATAGGCTAATTTAGACTAAGATAGTTTTAAGATTTATTTTAAGGTAGTTTATAAGTTTTATATATAAGAACATTAAAAAAAAAAAAGGTCATATACTAAGTTTTTTCAACTCATTAAACATTTTTCTTAGTATCAATAGTTAGTTAATTGAATAATAAAATAAATAAATAAATAAAGATAGTTACGTCGAAAGACATAGTTTTAAGTATTAGGTTTAGCTTAGAGCGCCCGCATAGGGCCAGTAAGTTAAAATAGAAAATAGTTAAGTTAGTTAAGCTAGTTTTAAGCGTTTTGTTTGTCTAGCATGTAAGTTATAATGAATTATGAAATAAAAATGCATTAAAAATAAAGAAAAAAAATGTTATGCCTTCGCAGTAGAGTTGACTAAGCTTTCGCAATTGATCGACTTTTTTTTATTTATTTCAGGCGAAATAAATAAATAGATGATTGTTGAGATCAGGATTTGAACCGTGAACCAAGAGCGTGACAAGCGATGATGTAACCACTACACCACGGCCATCCTCGTACCAGTGGCGTGGCATCCATACAAGCCGATTCCTTCCGGCTTCCCTTTTCAAACATCAAAAATTTTTATTTTGCCACTTGCCAATAATCACATTCAATTATTTGTTCATCAAACTATTTTTCATTCATAAATCATAACTTTATACACGCTCGAAGATGAAATGCTGCGACCACTTCGGTTGTTTATTCATTTTTACTCATACACAAACTCGCACAAATAGCCGAAACAAGTATGAACTCCGCTAGCGAGAGACAACTTCTTTTTCAAAAGAAAAGTGTGCAATGAATTTTTTTTGAAAAGCCGTTCATTTTCCGGCTTATGCCTTCATTTCTTCACAGTACGAACATTCAACTCTATTCCTTTCTGGCATATAGTAGAAGTTTATTTGAGATTTCTTTGTCTTACTCGTACATTCGCTTATGAGGAAAATAACCCGGGATTTCACGGCTTTTGTGGATGAACATTGGTGGATGAGAAAGGTTTTAGTTCGAGGGAGTTTTTTTTTTATTGTAGGCAACAAAATAAACCGACGAAAATTGGGTTATTTTCTACTACTACATGTTCGAACCGCGTTTGAGGTTTTTCTTAATTTATTTGTATAATTTTTTTTTTTTGCAAATTTGAAATGACAGTTGTAAATCGGTTGTGTAGTGCGTGATTTATTGAAAATTCGGACGCAAATTTTTGTAATTTTTGTGACTGCTAATCATTAGAAAATTTTAAAAATTTAGCAATTACTTATTGGTAGTTAAGTTAGTGTTTTAAATTATTAAATTATTATAAAATAGTGAGTGAGCTAAGTGAATAGTTATTAGCTATATACCAAGTAAGTAATTATAAATCTACTCAAGAGGTGCCCCATTGAATATTCTTATTATTCTTAGACAAGATGTCTCTAATTAATTTTGAGTGTTGTTTAACTGATTTTCTTCTAAAAGAAACCCACGAGTTCAGTAAGCTTTCTTTTTTGTAAAAAAAAAAGTTATAGAACTAGGTCGCCCGACACCATCAATGAAAATTGATTATTTGCATGAATTTGGCGAATATCGCATAGAGACTTCTTTAGGGAATTCTTACGAGGCTCATAATAGAAAAGTTAATCGCAATCGCGATTTAATGAAGCATTTCATAGACACTGTAGTTCTTCTAGGAAAACAAGAGCTGGCATTCCGTGGTCACGACAAAAAATCTGGATCAGATAATCGCGGTAATTATATTGAAACCCTTTCATACTTGGCTAAGTACTCGTACGACCATTTAATGGATTCGCATTTAGAACAAAGTTCAAGTTCCCAAAACTCCATTTTTTCCGGCCTCTCCAATGACATTCAAAATGACTTAGACATCGCTGCAGTCATCAAATCCGAAATTAGGGATCAAATCAGTTCAATAAAATTTGTATCTGTGATGGTCGATGAAACATCAGATGTGAGCCACAGAGAACAGCTTAGTATTGTAGTGCGTTATTTAGTAGAAAATAGAATACAAGAAAGATTTCTAGGTTTCTTTGACGTGAGTGTCGGTCGAAACGCGGTTATTTTGTGCGATAAAATTATAAATGTCTTCGATAGTTTTAACTGTAAAGAAAAGTTAATAGGTCAGTCCTAGGATGGTGCGGCCGTAATGTCCGGTAGCCATGGTGGAGTCCAAATAAGAATCTGGATTATATGTATGCCCAATGGCTATTTTTATTCCCATGTTCTGAATCTAGTGTTATCTAAATCGTTAGAAAGCATTCCTGAGTTGAAATTATTTTTTGGCTTTGTTAGTAGTATCGTTAGGTTTTTTAATAAATCATCTAAAAGAACCAATCTGCTAAATTGCTGATCGACGAATGCCCGGGGTATCAGAGACTCGATGGCAATATCATTCGCGTATAGTGAACGTCTTATTCAATTGCAGAGAAGATATTACAAAAACTTTTGAACAGATTTTATGTCAACCAGGAGAATGGGAAACGATATTCTGGTTATGTCCGAAAGTTTGTTGTACAAACTGCAGGACAAAGAATTCTGTTTTTTATTGCATGTTACTTCGGTCATATTTGCAAAAACAGATTTAGTTTAGTTCAAAATAAACAAACTGCGAAGCAAGAGATCGAGGGTTTTGAGTCATGGATTCATTCTGAATTTTTAAACTCATTTGACTCAATCTATGAGAGCGTAAGTGACTGCTCAGAACCTCCACGCAAACGCCGACTACTTAATATTGATTCAAAAACAAATTATAGCCGAATTTTTGTAGCAATTATAGATAATGTTAGAAGTCAGATTAAGAATAGGTATAGTTCATTTAGTTCATAAATGCTTTAGTGTTCCGTTTTATACCATTCTGGTACGGATTATTAAAAAAAAACCGAACTTATCCTTAGGCCCCCTATAACTTTTAGGTAATTATTTAGGAAATGACATCTACCCCCGATATTGATGAAATTTGAATATGTGATAGAAGGCATATTTCTGAGAATTAATTAATTATAATTATAATAATATTTAAGGTTAGACTTTTCTAAAGATATATGTAAGCCTTCAAAATTTCCATACAAAATGCAGCTTGTTTCAGTTATAGTTTTGCCTGGAAATAAGCAACATATAACAGAAGCCTTTCCGGTAATTATCTAGAAAAAGAGCATCCCCCATGTTAATGAAATTATCGATTTTGTACATAGGCGCCTGCCTCACAACTAGCACCTACCCTTAGCAGAGCAACGAAATTTCATGAGCGGCTAAACCCTCCGGAGAAAAGGGTGAAATCCTGTTAGCGAGCGAAGCAAGCCGCCCACCCCAAACTTTAAATACACCAGATTGGCATACTCGTATAAACGTAGTCATTGACGTTATTCTACAAATTTAAAATAAAATGATTCAAAAAATCACCATTCACCATTGAAATCCGATCTGACAGTGATTTCGTGAATCATTTTATTTTAAATTTGTATAAATTTCATCAAAATCGGGAGTGGGTGCCATTTTCTAAATAATTACCGACTTTTTTCATAACGAGGCAAATTTCAACAACAAATTTAATATTCATGCACTTGTACATATGTATGTATTTAGAAATACGTAACACCGAACATGTTAAGTTAACAAAAACTGTTTCCAAACAAAAGATGATTAATTTTCCAACATCCCTTATAACACGCAAGATTAGTTCGTATTTAAAATAAGTGACGTATAGGTAACCATTGCAAGAAGTGTCGCCTGTCACATATCGAAATCAAACCCAAGGTAGAAACACAAGGATAAAAGCCGCTGTAAACAAACAAGAGTTCATTCACAAGTGTGTTCACACGATGAATCTAATTGAGATTTTGAAGAAACTAGATATAAAAGTACTAAACTGAAACCAAACCTGTTTGAAAGGGCTAGTGGAGGCGAACTTTTTGGTTATATAATTTAAGAGAATAGAACAGGTTTTAGAAATAAAAATTAATATCACACTGAGTTCAGATATATATGTAAACTATTAAATAATCTTAGTTCAAACGAAACTCATACTTATTGGACATTTTAATGAAAGAACCGATTTATCGCAAAATACTTTTCTAAACGAACGAATCCAGCACCCATCAATATAAGCGTAATACCAGGGATGAATTTTTCGATTCAAAAGGCGACAAAATAGTTGAACTAGCAGATGCTTGGGACTGCAAAGACTTAAATGTCTCCTGTGATGAAGATTTATAAGGAAAATACATTTTTCTACGTGGAACAGCTAATTCAGTAATTAATTACTGCTTTCTATCAGGAAACTATACTTACTAATTTTTGAGTTGCAATGAGAACGTACTCCGACCATGTGCCTTTAGAAGTTACATATATTTAAGGTTTCCGGCCCCTAAATTTTAGAGAATATATCACAGATACAACTCCTCACTAAGTCCTTATCGGGTATCTCATATACATGGGTGGCCATGGTGTAGTGGTAACATCATCGCTTGTCATGCTGCAGGTTCTCGGTTCAAATCCTGATGTCAAGAATCATTTATTTCGCATGAAATGAATAAAAATATCGACCAATTGCAAAAGCTTATGTCAACTCTGCTGCGTGGGCATAACACTGGCAGTAGTGTTGTCATATGGCTGAAAATACAACTTGATCGTGATGATGACATCAGGAGAATGGCAAAAATACTGTTAATAATAAGCAATGACAATATCAACAAAAGTAAAATACTCCCCGGTTATCTTGTCATGGGCTTGTTGGCATAAACCTTAGACTTCAAAAAACCCCAAAGAAAAAGTCCAACGGCGTTAAGTCGCATGTTGTGGGTGGCCAATTCTACACCACCAGGAAATGACTCATGCAGAAATTGAATTTTTTTCTCGGGCAGAATGGCATGTGGCACCATCTTGTTGAAACGACATGCCATCCACATCAATATCTTGCAATTTACGTGCAAAAAATATTTTCAAAGAGGAATGATGATACCTCCAGCCCAAAATCCACACTAAACAGTGACACGTTGTGGATGCATTTGTTTCTCAACAATCACTCGTAGATTTTCTGAACCCCAAATTTGACAATTTTGAGGACTGGCATAGCCATCAAAATGAAAATGATACCCATCGCTGAAGATGATTTTGTTTGGAAAATCAGCATCCACTTATTGTTGTTCCATAATCCATTCAACGAACTCTCTTCGCTATGTGGGTCAGTAGGCTTCAATTCTTGAGTCAATTGCACTTTGTATGCATATGCAAATATTTCGTGAGAATACGCTGTAGAGAACTTCTCGAAATATCTAATTCTTGGCCACGGTGCCGAATTGATGTTCCTGGACTCTCAACAACACTCTCACGAACTACTTCGCTGTTTTGTGTTAAATGACTTGTTGAAGGACTTGTCTGCGGCCTTTTAGTGTTTAAAGTCACTAATTCTGAATTTTTTAATTTTGCGATCTGTAGCTGCCAAATCTTCATTACTTTTAAAAATATTGCTCAACAATGAAATCGCGTTTTTCTTTCGTGTAGCACTCCATTTTTAATAACCATGAACTGTCAGCTGTCACGCTATCTTTTTTTCATTGGCACAAATGGCGCAAAACTCAAATCTTGCGAGAATTTTGGGACACCTTTTACAACCATCGTTGTATCTTCTCTAAAAATCCAGTATAGACGTCAAATAGATAGCTGATGACAGATGAAGGACACTCCCACCATACCTCATTTCAAGGAAGATTTGGACATAGTACAAGAAAAGGAAATCGAAGGACATCTTCGCGCTTAGCAAATCACGCTACTAAAACTGATGGGTATCATAACAAACCACAACCTCTTAAAGGCTCAACTAAAAAAAATGTGTTTAAGTATATGCAATGTCTTTACAAACTTATAGACTTAAATATGTAGGCATGTGGAAACTTGCCTCACTTTTAGATCCCATTGAAAAGTTACAGGATTTGTGTACTAGGCACAAAGTCATTGAGGCATTCCTCTATCAAACACTTTTATCGGTTGCGTACCAGGTATACTCTCCAGTCTTTGTTTTTATCTCTGTTTTGATTAGAGAACAGCATTTGAGTACTTAATAAATTATTTAAATGTCTGAACTTGTACATAAGTGATAAGAATATTTAAACAAGGACATTTTTAAGGTTCTGAATAACAAATCCCAAATGAATACCTGCATACATACTTATTTACATATTTCTTAAATCTTTAAAAATGTTAATTTTATTTAAATAAACACAACGTTTATCTCTCAAAAAAGTAAGAAATATTAACGGCAAATTAGACAAGTTACTTTCCACAAGTAACGCAATTATTCGTATATTTAGCAACAGGCTGATTACGCGACTGGCGGCAAGAGATCAAAGCATCACCTGATAATCCTGGTTGACATTTACACACGGCCAAGTGGGCCTTAGGTTCACAACTAGCCCCGGTAGCACACTTTCCAATACAGGGATTCACACACTGATAGTTGATGCAGGCTTTGTTGTCAGGGCACTCTTCATTGCTCAAACACTCACCCTACAAAATGGGCGAGCAAAATTAAAAAAAAAAAAGAATAAATAAATAAATAAAACTCACCCTTGAACAGTGGGACAGCGGATTTCCTGTATGTCCTGGCAGGCAATTGCAAACTGGACGCTCCCGTCCGGTGTTATCGTGTCCCGGAATGCAAATTGCATTCGTTCCACATGGATTTGGTTCACAGAGATCCTCTGAAAAATATTATATACCGTTACTATTATGCCCCTGTCATTAAAGAAAATCAAACCAGCCTACCCTTAGTGAATGGACGACATCGCACGAATGGATCCCCAGTCATATCCCTTGGGCAGCTACACACCGGAGTCAATCCTCTCAGATTGCAATCAGCACCTACGCCACACGCTCCTTCGCAGGTATTTTTACAAATGCCATAGAAACAAGCGGGTCTGTTTGATGGACAGTCTACATCTCCATAGCATTCGGGGCGACACTCCCCATAGGGACTTCCGATGTACCCTTTTGGACACTCACACACTGCTCGGTGGTTGGCGACTCCATTGCACGAGGCACCAGTACCACACTGTTGGCACGCCGGAACGCATTTAAAGTTACTGCAAATATCTCGGGCACTACAATCTCCGTCTTGGTCACACTCGTGTCTGCATCCAGAAAGTGGATTGCCCTGGAATCAAGTTGGAAATATAATTAGCATTCCACGGTTGTAATCGCTTTTTTCCACCCACTCGCGAGTCGCGTGGCTGATGCTTGGGTATACTTACAATGAAACCATGTAAACAAGAACAAGTCGGCACTCCGTTGAGAATTTCACATTTTGTATTCTGACCACACGGGCTGGGGTGGCATTGCTCCTCTATAAATGGAAAGTGGACAAAAATAAATCGAGTTCTGTAGTGTGCGTCATGATTATAGTTTTGGGGGCTTAGTGGGGATAATGCTGTTTATGTTTTCAAATGCTGTAAAGGCCTGGCTGAAGGTTGGTCAACAATTTTTTCAAAGTATTGTTTGTGGAACGATTTTTGAGTCATAATTGGGGGTAAGTGTGAACAAGGAAAAATGTAAATTGTGTCAAGCTGTAAGAAACAATCATAAGTCATAACTTAATGAAACTACGCAAAAACAATGGTATGCTGGAAGCAAGATCGTTGGCAATAGCTAACGAAAGAAGTGGGGAAGATTTTTTGTACTAAGGTACTCTTCTTTTGTTCTAGGTGGCAGGATGGCAGAATTGTCTAAACGGTTATTAGACACAAATGTCCTAGTGCTGTCAAATTACTGCTTTGCAAAAAAGGTTATATTAAACAAAGAAATACCCAAATTTACCCAAGTACTTTATCAAAAAACCCACGATGAAAAAAACGAGGATCCACATGCCTTGCATGCCTTTAAAGTGTCACATCTGAGGGGAAGCAGCTTTGAAATTTGTTGTTGTTGTCCGAATCTCTTTAATTTTACTAAAATTTGAATGCATGAAGATCAGCAATTATTATTTTTCCAAACATTTGCATTTCTACAAAGTTCCAACAATCAAACCAGCAATAGATCACGAAGCGAATCACTTTGTCATTGCAGTTAGCTTAAACGAAAGATACTTTGAAGGTTCGTTCCATATGTCAGCTTTGAAATAGACAAATACGGTGCAAACGTAATGCAATTAATAAATAAATTGTTGGTGCATTTTTTTATGACTTATTATTTTTTGGTTATAAATGCCTCGGCTTTGGCAATTATTTGTAGTTAGTACTCATTCAATAGTGATAAATATATTATAGTTTCCCATCTTCACTAGTTTTCGTGGTTGGTCTCACGTGCGGTGGTTGTTTTATAACTCATCCGTGGTCTTACTGCGCCATGACTGGTTGGTAGTTTTTTGCTTCTGGCAGTTATTCTTAATTGATATTCCTTCATGATTTTTTGATAATCTCTCTAATTCTAGATATTCGTAAATATTTTTCCCTCATAACAAGTACTAATCTTTCACCCCTTTTATTCATTCGTGACTGGTTTAGTAGTCTCTCGTCCTCATCTCTGTTAGTCATGAATTGCTCTAATAATAATCTTCCATTCTGGGAGTCATTCGTGGTCCGTGTTCAGTCACGATTAGTTGGGAATCTCTTGTATTTGATTCTTGGTACTACATGACTAGTTTATAGTCTCCAGTCTCTGATAACTATTAGTGGTTGCCACTCAATCAATCGTCACAGGTTAGTAATCTCTCCTCTTTATTAGTTATCTATGGTTGGGACTCTGGAGGATCTAATTTGCATGAGCTGTATTTTTAAGTTCCGGGGATAGTTTTTATGTGCAGTTAAGAAGGGCCCAGAGAGCCATGAAAAGAGCATTATCGGAGGGTTAAGGTAAGGGGGACGACATATAAATCAGTTTCCTTCAAAAGATAATGCACGACTGAAATTGACAGTATTTATTCTCACACCATTGTGATCTTTTTAGTCAAAATCTCATACGTACGAAGGTTTGTAAAATCCTTCATGGTTTGTATAAGCGATTTGGTTTGGTAACGCATGACGCTAGTTTCCGGAAAAGTGGTTTCTCTAAGTTAACGATTTGATTAATTTAACTCAAAGTCAAACAGTGTGCTACAAGAGTAAAGTTTCTGTGTCTTTAGGTTTTTTGTAATTGATCGTGGGAATTTCCAAAGTTTCCTTCTAAGAGAAACATGGTCATTCAAACTAAATCTTATTCAAACAAATAATTAATTATTTAAACAAACAATATCGTTTGCTTTAACATAATGTACATACGCCTCTGACGCCACATACGTGTATTATAAGGCAACAAACTGATTCTTTGTTCACATATGAGATACACTCAGCATTCTTAGGTAATGATTGCTTCCTACGCTCCCGTTGTTCGTGCACGCTGACGATGTGGTTCTACTTTAAGTTATTAAATATAAAACGCTTGAAGTTTATAGCCGAGATTGGTGTCAAAAAATTGCAACACCTACTTGTCGATTGCCATATTATGGGAAGATGTAGGCGCTAATGCTGAAAGAAGCAACAACTCTAACTTGGGATCATGATCAAGGTTTTGCACAATGTAAAGAGACACACCTGCATTTGCATAAGTAGAACATAAATAATTATAAAATTAAACATTACTAACTACACGTAATAGAGATCCTTATATGGTGTGGTGATCTCCAGATGTCCGTGGGAGTGGGAGTGGGAACGTTGCAACAGGGACGGCTTGAAGCGAGTTGACGATGTACATGTTTTTATTTTTCTGAAAGTACACAGACTCTAAAATGTATGGGTGATGCCACAGTGCATCCACATGCATCAAAGTGCTAAATGTTGTAAGCCCGAATGATTTTAGAAGATTTTAGAGGATTTTAAAAGCCCACTAATATATCATACATCTGCTTCTTCATTACAAACAAAGTTTTCGAGTAACTGAATATCCACTTTTTGTATTATCCCAAAAGAATGTAGGGAGAGGTTTTGTCATTCTCGAAACAGTGATTCAGATACGTAAGACGTTTATAATGAGTATGTGTTTTTCCAAGAAGCAGTAACTACCAATTATTCCAGGCAGCATTCCACTGTAATTTCTGGTTGAATTCACAAGGATGTTGGACTTCTTAAGTCAGGACTTAGGGAACATCTAGTATGCAGTTTGGTGCATACTTGCATTAGTGAGCTTAGTCACACTTTGTTAGATATATGGGTAAATTTTGCACAAAACACTACGAGACTCTTGCTGTCACCACTGCAGGTTCAGGATTGACGAAAGATGTTAATGTGCCAGTGTTTCTTAATATTCTCCACCACAACAACATTCATATAACTTTATAAAATCGTGTGGATCTAGGAAGGCGTTAAAGACTGGATAAAGAAAAAAAAGAGTGCGAATTGACGATGAGCGTTAGTTTATAATTGCAAAATTGCAAATTTTAGGTTTCTGGAAATTCTGCGCTGAATGAATTGATTATCATGGTGTGCTTAAAGTGCTAAATGCTACACGCGTATGAAAAAATCGAATAGGTGGCACCAGTGAGTTTGAGAAACCCGAGGCATCTTACATAACTTTACCCAGAATCTATAATCTTCTGATTCCAGTGAAGGTGTGATCTAAAGCATGCGAAAAATATCGGGTCTTAACTTTGAATTCATATTTTAGAGAGGTGTGGGTATGCTATTCAGACTATTGCCTAAAAGGACAATATTGTTGAGGAGACAGTTCCTTCCAAAGTGTATAGGCTATAACAGTATAGCTCATGGTGTGGTAATTGACTGAGTTAATACAGAAAGGGAGATGTGGAAATGCTTGCGTCGTAGCTTAACCCGGGTAGAAGAACACCTCTTTCAACAAATAAGTTTCCAGAGCAAAATTAACTTTTAAAGTTTGTAACTCTCGAAATATATATACTGCGGTCCCGTTCGTATGGCAGAAAAGTAATAGGGATATGATAGACGGAATTTAAGATTATATCAGTCAGTCCCCTCCAAACTGTGCTCGAATATCTTCTTTTTTTTATAATTTGCACGCGCCAAAGAGGATATGAATACTCTTATATATAGGCATGGGCGTTTGTGAAGGAGAGAGAGAGAAAGAAAGATTTAGTGTAGTGGTTTGAAACTTAGATGGTATTAAGTTTCTGTAAACTCCTAGGGTAGCGTCCAGATAACTGGGGAGCTTGTTTGTTTTTCTTTTTTTTTTTGACGTTGCTCATGATTCACAGTATTTTTTCCATCCTCCTGATGTCATCATCACGATCAAGTTGCATTTTCAGTCATATGACCACACTACTGCCAGTGCTATGCCTTCACAGTAGAGTTGACTTAGCTTTCGCAATTGATCGACTTTTTTATTTATTTCATGCGAAATAAATAGGTGATTCTTGACATCAGGATTTGAACCGTGAACCAACAGCGTGGCAAGCGATGATGTTACCACTACACCACGGCCACCCTCTAGAACGTAATAGAAGTGAATAGGCTTAATTCAACTCACCTGGATCCACTGGTCTGCATAATGTGAACGGATCACCATCATATCCTCGTGGACAACTGCAAACGGCTACGTGGTTCTTTGGCTAAAATGATCGAAAAATAGGAATTAGATTACGGACGTTTTTTATTACAAGGATGTTGTCGATAGCAGTATGCATTCTACTTTAAAATCTGTATCTGACTTGTTGTTTAAACTTCCCACTCTTAAATGGATATACAACTACATATATTGATTCCAGTTCTTATTGATTAAGTTCAAGTTATAAATACCTCTAACTATTTAAACTACTGTTTCTTTCATTTCTATTAGATGAAGTTTAGTATTTATACACGTAAAGATTAAAAAGTGATATATACAGGCATACAAGTTTTTAAAAATTTTCTGATTGTTAACCTATAGAGTACTTTTATTATGAAATAATAAAAGTTGCCGAAAACCTACTGCCTCGAAAAATATAAGCCTTTTAAAACTACATAGTTTTATAAATAAATGACACATAATATGATAAATGGGTACCTATGCAAGTAAGGTTAACTTCCAAACTGCTCTCCTAAAAAAAAAAATAAAAACAACCTGACTTATCATGTGGTCTTCACATGAGCTAGCTCAAGTTGACACACACGTGAAAGTGACAGTCTTTATAAACTGATGTTTAGAATGCACATTAAAGCACGGGTATGCATCCGTAATAAGAATATTCTACATATTTTTTTTTTTGCCGAGAGCAGGTGAAAACCTTCCAAAGACACCATAAGGCCCGACCGCGTGCTTATGGTATTGTGAGATTTTTAATCACTAAAAAATACCTCTCTCCAAGATTAGTACTACACCTAAGCCGACGCTTATCTAGCAGTTTGATTTTCGCTTACGAGACTGGTGATTTCTAGAAAATGATATTCGTATGTAATTAAAAAGAATGTAGCACTTTAGGCAAGTAGTTGAATGGCGGTACGGTTCCAATGGCCGTAAATACGATCTTTGTGTTTGCGAGCAAATTTTTTTATCTCTTCGACGACGCTGGGATTGCCCAGATCCCGATAAATATCTTTGTTACGTACGTACCACTGTACGCTAACGATCGTTTTAAGAACTTTATTTTCAAAAGTTTGTAGGATGTTTCTATTGCCTTTCCTGATACAACCCCATAGTTATAGACCATACGTCCACAATGGCTTTAGCACTTGCTTATAGATAAGCAGTTTGTTATGTAGGCTCAACTTCGAATGTTTTCCGAGTAGCCAGTACATTTGTTGGTATTTGTTTTCGAGCTCGTCGCGTTTCTTTTTTACGTGCGATTTCCATTTAAGCTTAACATCTAGGGTCATTCCTCGTTTACGTACGGAATTTGAGCCGAGTTTAAATATACAGGTAATCTATTCACTTTTTTGTAGGTAAAGTTGACGTGAATAGATTTGCTTTCGTTCAGCACAATACGCCAAGAATTCGTCGAAGCGTGGTCTTTATTAATAGCATGTTGCTTTTCAGTTGCTGCTTCTATTGTATCGCCCGTTGTCAATATCGCCGTATCATCCGAAAACGTGGCGACGATGCAGTTTCTTTCCTGCGGGATATCACGCGTATAGAGTACATATAGAAGCGTGCCAAGGACACTTCCTTGTGGGACTTCGGGCGCAATCTCCTTGAAATCAGAGTAATCATTTCCGTGCTTAACACGGAAACGTCTTTCGGTGAGGTACGATCGTAAGATTAGAAAGAAATATTCATATTATTCATATGTGAATAAACTTTCAATATCTTCACAAAAATTACCAACGAGAATGAAAACTATCTAAGAAACAGATATTTGGCATAATTGCCTGCAGCACCCTATGTAAAGTATCCTCATTTAGGCCATTCATATTTTAGGTAGTCAAGTCAAGTCTCATGTCAAACAATAAATCACTATTGCCATATTAGTTGTATAAACTATTAGTTTAGCTTTAAATAAGTTGCATTTTGAACAAAATATCAGATCAGAACCAATTGGAAACTTCGATTGATAGTTCATTTAAAGCCACTTACCTCACAATTAGCATTAGTTCCACAAGCTCCAATACATGGATTAATACAACGTCCATCTCTGCAGGCCAAACCGCTTACACAATCCACATTATCTAAGCACTCGCCACGAGTGCATAACGTTAAAGGATTACCACTATGCCCGGGAGGACATAAACACACTGGTCTATTGCCAGAAGTTTCCTGGCACATAGAATTTATGCCACATGGGTTTCCTGTGCAGCCATAATTTTGTGGTGTTGCTAAAAGTGTGGGACGTAAGAATGAGTTAGTCACATTTTGTAAACAAACAGAATACGATCAGAGATAGAAATAGAATCAATTTTTCGAAAGTCAAGCGAAAGTGTAGGTTGGCAGACGGAAGTCGATAGACTTACAAAGTTCCACTGCATTGGTTTTGAAGGTCAAAACCAGTGAGGTAGGTCGTTTTAAAATGATTTTTAAGAAACATATGCGTGGGATGTAAATTGCTCATATTAATATGTAAGTTGATGGCAAAAGTGAATAAGAAATTTAAAATGTACATATTTAATTGAAAACGAATGTAGTGCATATAGAAGAATTTTTGTAGAAGTCTTTGATTTTTTTTTTTAACTTGAAGTCATTACCCCTTTGAATGTATGAGGCTGGTGATCCATCTGAGTAATACGTTCTTTGATATGAACAATCTACACAGCGTTTTCCCGGTGCTTTACCTAAGACTACAGAACACACTGAGGCCAGCAACAAGCTGCCGACGAGTATTTTTAATGGCGATGAAACCTGAAATGAAATGAGAAACAAATGAAATATCATACTTGAGTGTTTGTCATATAAATTTGAATTTTAATTTTTGCCAGCGAGAATAACATACCCACAATTTTTCTTTTTTGAGAAGCGAAATCAATTACTTAAATAAATTGGTTTTCTAAAGACTTGACTTTAAATTCATTATATGAAATCACTAGAACATGTTTCGTTGATTTAATGAATAGATTTTGGTGTTATTTTAAGTTTATGCATTGTGGTGTTTAGAAGATTACACCCACGTTGGGTAATGCCATGAATTTAACTCTTAAACTTGAAAAAGTTGTTAGTTTTTAGAGACTCATTTTGATGGAATGGTTATAGCAGTCTCGTTGATTAAGAGTTTGATAATTAAATTAAATATTAACTTTATATTTGGTTCTGATGAAAATAGGTAAGACGGATTCGAAAATTCCACGAAGTCAAAGATATGAATTATTAAAATATAGTCCATTTCTGGGGTGCTTACTTCGGGCCTACAAATAAGCTGCAAAGAACATCTGCCCCCAGGTGCAGAGCTGGGAAAATTCAAATGCCAATACCTAAAATGGGACTAATTTTTTTTTCTAATATCACTAATCAGATATTTGAAAGGAATCATATTTACATATTTGGTTTAGGTATTACTATGTTTTTAAATTAAACTACTCAATCTAAATACATATGTAACATACGTACTTACGTTTTGAATTTAAATTTAAAAAATGTCATCTATTGCTAAAAAATAGAATTCAATTGAAATGGGAACGAAATTGGACAAACAAAAAAACTACCATTTGAGACAATGAATTGCGAGTTGGATATTTTATTACAGTTTATTGTTCGAGAGTTAATAAATTTCTTAGCTTGACGAAGGCCTTGTATTCTGTTTCATTTAGAGAGTAATTCTTGTTGCTCCCAAAAGTTGAGCTTTAGTTTGAGGTGGCTTAGAGCCAAGTCACAAAAACGTAAGAGTGATAAGGAGACGATTCTGGCGAGTTCACCCGCAATCTCATTACCTTAGATCAACTCGTGGCCAGGAACCCAGATAAGTGTAATGTTGTTTTGAGCAGGTAATTGCTCTTCGTTTTTTTTTTTTTCAAGATGTACTCTAATCTGAAAATTTGGTTGATTGTCAATTTTTCTAACCAAAAGCCACACCGTATAAGAAACTATCAGATTGTTTAAAAAAGGCTTTTTGACTTTCGTCTAACACAAATTTTGTATGTGATATTGAAGAGACTGTAGCCTCTGTAGCTGATTTAGTTGAAATGGTTCCTTTTTTGTAGATTGCGTAGGGTTCATTATACTTGGGATTACTAAGAAATCCAAAACAGCCTTTCTTGACGAATTTTGGCAAATGACAAATCCTTGCATTTGTGAACATATGTATTTATAAAATCATTTTGTGGTTAGACTGAAAATGCTGTCATTGCCTCCAATTTATGACCATAATCCTTGACAGAGTTTAAAAATGAGTTAATTGGCTTAGAAGCAATTTTGCATGCAAAAGCAAGTACCTCAACAATTTTATTTATTCAGATTAAAAAAAAAAAAAACATAAAAGTTCCTCAATAAAGTGTTAACTTTTGCCCTGAATTCGGAGTGAGCTATGATCTTGAATTCAGTACAGCTCATCTTCTGTAAAAATTCTAATATTTTTGGATATATTCACCGTTTACCATATTTAGGGCCTTAAATAAGTATGAAGGTAATTTTGATGCTGATTAAGTGATAAATCTCTTTTATTGTCAAATACTGAGAATGAGAAGGAAAGTCAAATGTAGATTTATCACGTAAGTACTGGAAACTCTTTATTGGTAAATAAATTGAAAAGTTTATCTAGCCGACAGACTTGAACACACATACACATAATGTCTTGGAGTATAAAGTTCCTATGAGTTCTAAAGATTGTATTATTTTGTGGTCCAGCATAACGATTCGTGTGTCTTTGAATTACGTTATATTCAATTATACTCCTACTTACCAGCACTTATGAAGCATTAAAAACTCTAAAACATCTCACCCTTTCACAGTCTTATCAAGCACTACATAACTCTTACAATTAAACACTTCGAAAAATGATGAGTTCATAAAAATAAGCTGAAAGGATCTAGTAGAGCCCTATGCAAACTTCTGTTTCTAACAAAGTCTTAAAAACTTCACATTGTTTTTTGTTTGTGTATCACAATAATAGTTTCCGGAGAGCTTCTTTAATTATCCACTTCATTAATCATCACACCGAGTTAATAAAAGCCATAAAAACGCTCAACATTTTCATATACCTACAGCGCCGGTATTCCAAAACAAACATTACATCACTTCAAGTTTAAGCCTCTCTCACTCACCATTATTTTAAGCGCAAGATACTCGTATCTTAAACAAAATAAAAAGAACAAAAGAGTGTATGTAAATAAATAAATAAACTGAATTCGAAAAAAAAAGCTTTAACGTTCGAACCGCAACGCGAAAACGATCAACTGACAACTGATCATCCGTAGACCTGGTCAACAGCTTTTATTTGTTTAAGATTTCTGTGGGACAGTCTCACTCTTGCCAAAATTGTCGGATAGAATTGTATGTACGTAGGTGGGCTCGTACAAATAGCTAATTACTACATCACCAAGCATATACAAGTAGTATCTCTATCTGCTTTGTACGTTTCAGAAAATGTTTCTAACAACTTTTTTAATAAAAAAAAAGCGCACAACGACATTCAAATGAGATTGAATGACTATATCTACAGATAGGCTGACTATATATGGGGACAGAGGCAAGTGAGGTTTCAATCGAGTCTGGTTAGTAATAATGTCGTAATGCCGTGAGAAATTAGAGGGAGTTTCTATGACGTATAGCTCAAATGAATCTCATAGCTGCAGAGGAGTTGAAGGAATTCCTAATTTGTTGATAGCTGAAGATCTGTAGTCTAAATAAGGATATTGGCTGATTCTTGGCCATCAAAAATCATTTTAGTTTCAGTTTCTAATTTGTATGTCTTTGGAGTCCTAACGGTTTGTCTACTGAAACCCTTTTTTACAGTCAAGTTTCAAGATGTGGAAATATTGTTTTTAGACCGCTCGTATTTTATTGATTCAGATGAAGCAAACGAAGCCGGAAACAAATCATTGTTGGGTATCTTATCTTATACACAAAGCTAACAAATTAACATAATTTGATATTTTTATTTTTTTTTTTTTTTAGATTGGAATAAGTATTACCTTAACGAATACAGTTGTAGATTTACAAAATACCATTTAAGAAAAATAAAAATTAAGAATGTGTGTTCTGAGGATGTTCGTTCGTGAAAAGTTTTTGAACTACTGATCCTATTTAAATAATTGTTTCTCAATTAAACTCTTTCTTAGGTGTGATTAACTAAGGTTTCATTAAGTTGTAACTTACAATGGCTGAGTAATCAACAACTAAGGGTGGCCATGGTGTAGTGGGTAGTATATATGTTCGCTTGCCACCCGAACTGTGCAGGATCAAGCCCGGACGGGGAACAGCAACCACAGCCACCCGAGCATAAAAGAGAAACGAATAAAATCCAAGTTTCTCCAACAACTACACCAAAAGGAGTTATGCTTAGTAGTACAATGAACTTCGTGTGAGTCTCCGGGATTTGGAAATTTCATTTAAAAAAAAAAACAACCAACAACTACTCGTACATAAATAAGGTTCTCGGCGAAAAATGATATCACTGTTATGATGTTCAGCAATATTTCCTTCAAAATGTTGGCATAACGACGCGAAATAGAACATAATAACGTTCTTTCAAGTTATAGGACAAGAAAATATATAAAAAAGTAGTGGGTGTACATATATCCAATGTTCATGTTTAACCCGACATCCCATTTTTCACATACATTATACCTCATATTATTTATGTTTATCATTCATGAATGTTTCTAACATGTCAAAAGATTTGTTGTGGGACTAAAAATTAAAAGAAAGCACTCGGGCAACGACGGTTGTATTAGTTAATACACGTTGATCTTGTACTTAAATGTACATTGTACATGCTTGTACCGAAGTTTCCTAGAGGGTGAATTATTTTTACTGTATCAATATATACAACACTATGTGAATTGAATACCCTAGTAATCGTTCTACCACAAAAAACACATTTTTATATTTTTTTGACGAAGCAAGAACTTTTGGCAATGTTTGAATCGGTCATTTAGGAAATGGGTCATTCCAAAATTTTTCACAAATTGATTTTTTCAAAATCACAAATGGTTACCTAGACATTTCTGTATTCGGTATAATCCCCTTAAAGGTAAAAATATTTTGTCATAACTTGTCCGCAAATACAATATAATGAATTAAATGTTTTTTTTTTTTTTTTGATTCCTGTAAAATTTTAAAAATTGGAGTTGACTTTGACTTTTCAAAATGACCGATTCATTTAATTAAGCGAGAGTAGCTCCTTTAAACGCAATGATTTCGACTAAGTCGAAACACAGCTAGGTCTTTTCGGGTATCTGCCGACCAGAAGCTACATTGATACATATCTGTGTGATCCATTGGATCATCTTTTTCGTAAAAAGATGATTATGTATGTATAATGTTCCAGTCACCTGGTGTGTTTTTTTTTTTTGCTAAATTCTTTCAATTAAATAAATGAAGCACCAGACATAAGTATAAGTGAAAAGTACATTTTAAATTATGTTTTTTTTTGTTTGTGTATGTACGAGTACCATCAAACTGCGGATTCCTTACGCCTGTAGTTGGTAGCCCAATATGAACTCTGCTACCTGGTGCGAAACTTGTCGCTAGGCATCCAATCTCACATTGCCTCTTCTGATCAGATTGGAACTTCTTTTGTTTAAACTCTGATTCAAAAATCAACCAAGAACAAGAATGGTCAAAGTCGACGAATGTTTCCCAGAATGTCCGCTCACTCACGCAATATGTTCTACGCGTGCCTAACATCAATTAGCACGTTGTCGTTTTATTTGCCGATTCGACCATTTGAAAATAGCCAGATTGCAGATTCCAGTTTGTCGTGTCATGATGTTTTGCTTGTCGATTCCTTGTTATGCCTGCTTTACAATGTTTTTTTTTTTTTTTTTTGTTGTTTCTCAGGATTAGCTAACCTAAAACAGTTTCCAGTTTTTGAATTGCTCCCAGAATATAGTCCATGGACGTGATCTATCTCTCTCATGGATAAAACAAAATATGTACTCGCATGTATATATTTCAATGCATTTACGATTATATCGCTGCTTCCTCTGTCAGTGAAAACTGACTGAAGTGTTTTGAGGTGGTATACTCGTAACTCATTTAAACACAACCTTATTTTCACAACCTTATTATGACGCATTCGACCCAATAAACATGAACAGTCTGATAAAAAATAAACCAACTTAAATTTACTGTATCAATATATACAACTTCAGGCAAGTTCAGTAAACTAGTTTGTGGACATGTTGCTTCCACTGTATTACCGGGTCTAGTTTGGGTCATCTGACCATAAATTTCTTGTTTTTCTCTTAGTGAGTCATTTAGCTGTCTAGAGGTCTATACTGATGCAGGCCCCAATAAATTACTGTTTATGTTATCAGCATATTTGTAGTTTAGTCATGTTACACTTTTTGTTTGTCTTCGATTATAAATGAGTTCATAAAATTTAGGAATTTTACTTGTTAGTTATAGAAATCAGTCCTTCTTTATAACAAATGGTTGAAATCAATAGTTTGAGAAAAATATTATGAATCTCCAATAAAAAATTCTTCAAATATTCTTCAAAACAAGATACTTAAAGATCTTTCCTAGAAAGTGATAGTCATTGATTAACTGGATGGGTGTTGTGATGATGATGTAATGGTACCAAGTTTTGGAGATGCCGCTTGCACTTATTTGTTCACAGTTTAATTCAGTAGCGGGTGGTCATAAAACAATGACAATCTAGGAAAGGTTAAAGATACAAATATTTTTTGTTTAATTTTATTAATATGAATATGGATGATGAGATAATAAGTTTTAAATTGTTATTTTTAGAATCAGCAATAAAATCACTATAAAAAAGAAAAGTCAATTGACTATACATAGTTCGTAAATAGCAGTTGTCTTCTGTCAGGTTATACGAGATATTCTACTTGAAGTACCTAAGTATTTTAAAACAGAACATTTAGTTCCATAATAGGCGACTCCATTTTGATAGTAGATTATTCCTTATATGCTGCAGGAATATTGTTTTCATTTCCGCTGATTTTTGTTTACCTATTTACACATATGTACATATGCCAATGTCATAAATTATTAAAAGAATAAACTTGGTCGATGTGGTGAATTTGTTAGTTGGTTTTTCACTTTGGAGTGATCCGCAATGAAGTATCTCTGAGCTTCTTATGCCTTAGGAATCTTTTAGATCTTTTCAGGTCCAAGACTAGAATAATAAGCTAGATTTGTGAAATAGTTAGGAGAAGATGCAACATGTTTCTGTTTGTACCAAATAAACCTCGTGTAGTTACGAGGGGCGGGATAAGTTCAAGCAACAAGTCATCTTCTCATTAGTGATAAATATCACCTCGTTACAATAATAATCTCATTTTTTTTATTATCTGTGGTAGGATAAATCACCATGTTAGCCGAAATCGTGATAAAGTACATCGTAAAAAAAGGAAAATCGCCTTAAGAAATTTTCAAAGACATGTCATCGAATCTTCAGGATTCTGGGTCTTCGTATATCTACCATTGTTAAAAAGTGGGCTCGCTAATTTTAACAAGGGCGAGAGAGCTGTTAAGACGATTCCCACCCAGGGCGTCCTGTGTCAGTGGTTACTGAAGAAAATGTCGGAAAACTTGAAAAATTAGTTCTGGCCGACCGAAGAATAAAAATGTTACAGAAAGCGGACGAGTTGCACATCAGCAAAAAATGAATTGGAGAAATTTTGCACGAGCATTTAAACATGAAAAAAAATTGTGCGCGCTGGGTACCGAAAATGCTCAGGCCGTTCGACAAGCAACGACGACTTGAGTGTTGCAAATATTTTTTGGAGTTAGCCTTCGACAACCGAATCGTAACTGTAGATGAGATTTCGATTCGCCAATACAATCCGGAGTCCAAACAAGAGTCTATGCAGTGGATTGAAATAGGGGAGAGGCCGCCGAAGAAATTCAAGGTGGAAAAGTCGGCTTCGAAGCTTATGGCGACTGTTTTTTGGGACAGCGAATTTGTTTTGGGAATACGATAAATGGTCACTACGGGGCTACGATAAATGCTCAATATTACACAAATTTATTGACTCAGGCACGTGAAGCTGTCGTACGGAAGCGACGTGAGAAACTCAGGCACGGAGTGTTGTTTTTGCAGGATAACGCACCTATTCACACGGATTTCGAGACAGGCCTTAAAAGACACAGGTTTTTCAATGATAGCCCACCCACCCTACAGCCCAGACTTGGCTCCGAGCAACTTTTTCCTTTTTTCCAATGTGAAAAAGGAGTTACGAGGTCGGAAATTTGTAGATGAGAACGAGATCAAGGCGGCCGTAGAAAGTCATTTTGAAGGCAAAGACTACGCAGATCTTAGGAATTTGACAGCAACTAACGTACATTTATCGATGTATGCACATATGTATATAGATATTAATGCCTGTTTACGATACTGTATTTGTCGCCGGCAACTAAGCGAATAGATAGATATGTAGGTACTTATTTCGTATTATAATTTACATTAAGTTTGCTGCCGCACATTTTACAATACAGAGTTACGATATGTTTATATCTTTCTACTGAAACATTATTTTAACAATTTTTGAAAGCAATCATATTTAAAAATTTCTTCGAGGAAAGTATTACTTAATTAAAAATTAATTACTTAATAATATATATTCCCGCCGTCGAAAAACTGAGTGCCTGATCATCGCTGTTCCCTCACATCAGCTCGCATATGCCCCATATATGCTGACACAGCTTTCTCACCTGTTGCATGCGCGGCGAACACAGATATCCGATCGGATGCGCGTGTGCTGAGTCAGTTTGAGTTCCCATGCATTGGCTGAGGTAATCTACGGCCAAGGCCAATGCAGATCATATTTTTTCATGTGGCCGCCGGTTGTTCAAAAACCTACGTCCCGTAGATCAGTGACGTCATCTCTCGACAGGTAAGTCCCTTTTAATCTTTAGCTATGGTTGGTGTGTCCTGAGGGAGTCCTATGGTCGGGAGATCCAGCTTCGCACAAATTTTGCGCCATAGGATGCACGCAAGGGAGATCAGCAATACGAGGATTATGGCGTCCGAAATCGAAGAGATTTTCATTCTATTAGTCAGGTTACTAAGACGTTCAATGTTTTTCAGACTAAGGCTGTGGACGAATTGTAGATCTATTTTATGTCCTTGAGTGGTGATGTTCGCCATGACTGGTGGAAGAGCCGGAAGGGTCGTGACGCTTGAGCTCGTGAATGTTTTGTTCTACAGTTGGATCGTTTCGTTATTCATTCTAATAATAAATATTCCCGTTAGTGCTTGTGTTGAATTTTTTGATGTAAGCTGGCCAATAAAATTGGTCGCGAAGATGGTGTCCTCTTTGATTAGTTCGATGACCTCGTTGGTGTTAGTGCGGTGTGTACAGGCTAGGTGGCCTCCTTTCAGTAGTCTCGATATAACTTTATAAATACGGGGAAAGACCTTTTCCATTAATCACTTATTTCCAATAAACTTGATTTTTATGGCTTCAAATATTTTTTGCTTAATTGCTTCTTTGCACTCAATAAATTTTAATATTTTTCCTTTTTCTTAATTGCCTTCTTACACTTTACAAATTTAAATATTTTTCTTTTACTTACACTTTATAAACTTCGTGAATTTAAATATTTTCCTTCCTTTCCCTAATCGCTTTTCACAAGTACATATATGAGTTTAAATTTTCCTTTATTCACTTTGTTTTCTTTAAGTTGGCTTCTTTTCTTTTTGCCACTTACATTCAATTACATTACATTCAACATTTTATGGTAATGTGATCGATTATTCTAACAAAAAATGGAAAAAAAATAATAATCAAACAAGCTAGTTTATTCTCATCAAAGAGGATTCTAAATGGGAGCCGGCAAAGGAAGTGTCGTATTATTCCCTTTTAGTCGAAAACGTTTATGCTTGTAAGTGATCTACTCATGGCACGAACAATCTTCACTACCATATCCTTTAGTCTTCTAGGATATCTGCATGGGTATGTAGAAATTTAGTACTTAGGATCTGGAATAGTCAATGTGTTCTCATGGGTACATTTACGTTCACTCCAAAGAGCGTAATGGTCCTGATTTGGCAAAGATTCACAGGCAGAAAGGATACAGTTTGTATGCCGGTTGGTACTGACTGCTTGGTAATCGCTGTTCCCTCACATCAGCTCGCATATGCCCCATATATGCTGACACAGCTGTCTCAGTTTGAGTTCCCATGCGTTGGCTGACCAAGGCCAATGCAGATCATATTTCTTCATGTGGCCGCCGGCTGGTCGTGATAACTTAGATATGTGCACGAATAAATAAATAAGAACATGAAATATAATACATAAAAATAATTAGCATAAACTGTCAATACCCGCCTGTGGATTAGGGGACAGAATATACCCACGGTAGGCATGCCTGTCGTAAAAGGCGACTAAAATGCCAACCCGCCATCTTTCTTAAGATTACGGCAAACAAAATTAATGCAATGAACAAAACAAACGGTATTAATACCAAAGGAGGCAGCCCAGTTCAACTGGAAAATCCACCCTCGCAAGAGGCATGCTCTACGGATTCTGGGGAGAGCTATTTATTGCATCAACATTTAATTAACCCATTTAGGAAAAGCGGAAGGCTACAAAGATCTCCGCCTCAAAAGACTTCTCCTAAAGCGCAAAATTAGACTTTCGCGAACACGGATGTGTTAATTCGGGAAACGCAAACTTCGAAACAGAGTTCTCTGAAAAAAGAAAACAGCGAGCTCCGAAAGAGGCTCGACGAAATGGAGCTCTTGTGTCGGGAGCTCAAAAGTAAAGTAGAAAAACTTGAATCAGAGAATAAAGTACCTTTGCTTCAAAACGAGTCTTCACAAACGCAGACGGTTATTCATAGTGAGCCCTCTCCGCGTAGCCATCACTACAGTACGGACGAAGAAAAACTCGCGCGCGAAACGGATTGGATACTTAAACGAAGACCATCTAAAAAACGTAAGGCCGGTTCATCGCCCGAGGTTGTTCTGCAACACGAACCTAATCGCAAAGCGCAGCGAAAAGCAGAAAAGCAAATTGAAACCAAACATGCCCCTCCTCCAATAAATATTACAGGCGTTGCAGACTATAATTCTCTGCGAAAAATTTTAAAAACAACGATCGCTACTGAATTTAAAGTAACTTCCTTGCGGAACGATGCATGGAAAATCAAGGTTAATGACGCTGAGGGATACCGGGCTGTATCTCAAAAGCTTAACAGCGAAAAAATTCAATGGTATACTTACGAAGACAAGTCTGAGAGACCTTTGAGGGTCGTAGCTAGAGGACTTCATCCATCATGTGCTAAAGAAGACGTTATAGGTGATTTACGCGATAGAGGTTATAACATTCTCGACGCTGTGAACCTTTTAAAAAAAAGAGAGAAAACGACCCGATCGTGGAGAAGAAGGTATAGTGAAACGTAAACTTCCGCTTTTTGTGCTATCGTTTGATAAAACGGAAAGCCAGGAAAAGATATACAATATTCGTACAATCATGAGTATGGTCGTTAAAATCGAGCCGCTACGTGTCAACACGAAGACAATCCCTCAATGCAAGCGTTACCAAAAGTTTAATCATACGCAGGCGTACTGTCGGAAAGAGCCGGGCTGCGTTAAGTGCGCTGGAAAACACTCTTCTGAAAATTGCAGTCTAAGCAAAAATGAAAAAGCAACTTGCGCTAACTGCAAAGGAAGGCACCCAGCAAATTATCGCGGTTGCGAGGTCGCAAAGCAACTACAGATGCTACGGAGAAAATCTACAACGCCGACTGTGCGGGGAACGAAATCAGTAGATCGGGCTCCTAAGTCGGTAGAGCGCGTTGCTAAGCAAACTGAGCGGGCTCGTAAGCCAGTTGTACAGACTCCTAAGCCGACTGAAAGGACACTCGAATCAGCAGTGCAGACACTGAAACCAGTCAATCAGCCCTCTAAGCTGATTAAAAGTACGTCGAAGTCGTTCACTAAAAAGACTGAACGAAAAATAACCTCGGATAAGCCAACGAATCCCAGTTTTCTGACATATTCTCAGGCTGCAGTCAAAGCAACCAGACAAAACGACGGGCCACCCGCTGATCCGTTGAAAGAAATTCTGAACTGCATTTACGCTAAGTTCGAGGAACAATGTGAAACGAACAAAAAAATTCTCGAACGACTCAGTAACGTCGAAAGCTTCTGTAGGGCTAATCTTATATGTATCTAAATCTAAGTAGATATGAACTCTTTGCTTAAAATTATAACTCCGAAACCCATCTAACAAGGGAATCGCATATAAAGATAAGAGGCTACGTTAGTTATCACGCCTATCAAACTTCTGATAGACCGCGGGGCGGTTCGTCCTTATTCATTAAAACTAATATCGAACAGTCGGTCGATATAAACATAGAGCTAGAAAAACTTCAGTTGTGCGCGGTAAGGGCTAAAAATAAACACTTGAGCTACAACATAACGTCTGTTTACTGTTCGCTTGAAAAAGACGACTACTTTCGTGTCTTCAATGCCCTTGGTTCAAATTTCTTTATTGGTGGAGATTTCAACGCGAAGCACACCTTCTGGGGTTCAAGATATACATCTTCTAAAGGAAAAATTCTCTACGAAGTGGCAAATGAATTCGGTTGTTGTTTTTATTCGACAGGAAACCCACCTATTGGCCAACCGACTCAGAAAAAATTCCCGATCTTATCGATTTTTTCATTTCAAAAGGTATTTACGATAAATTTATTACAGTCGAAGAAAGTTTTGATCTCCCTTCTGATCACTCTCCGGTAATTTTATTACTTGGTGAAGCATTGATCAAGAAAGAAGGACCTCCAAGACTTACTAGCAATAGAACAAATTGGGAGGGCTTTAGAAATGATTGCGAAACAAATATCGCCTTAAATGTATCACTTAAAACACCTTGTGAACTGGAGGACGAAGTTGATCGTTTCGTGGAAGCAATTCAAAGAGCGGCATGGAGAAACACTCCTTCTAGAAGCTATAAGATTAACCGCAACGAAAGTATCCCAGAGAAATCATTGAACTGGTGAGGGAGAAAAGAAAAGCATGAAAGAAATGGCAAATCACTCGTGCACCGCAGCATAAAAAGATTCTTAACCGACTATGCAATCGCCTTAGATATAGTATTCGGGAATTTAAAAGCAATAAGCGGCCTACCTTGAAAATCTCTCCACTGGAAGAGAATCAAATTATTCACTTTGGAAAACGCTAAAAGGCATCCGGAAACCTCAAATGCAAGCACCACCAATTTGCAAAAACGATAGAACTTGGGCCAAGAGCGACAAAGAAAAGGCGAAACTTTTTGCTTTGCATTTAGAAGATACGTTTAAGCCACTCGATGGCCCTATGATAACGCCCGACTCCCCAGTTACGACATCTGACAACTTTAAAGTAAAAAAAGTTACATTAATTGAACTGAGGGAAGTGATTAAAAATCTAGACTAAAAAAGCACCGGGTTACGACTTGATAACGGCGCAGGTGGTCAAGGAATTACCGAATAAAGCTCTTATCAAACTGCTATATTTGATTAACGCTTCGTTCAGATTGCCCTACATTCCGAGAGAGAAAGTCGCAGAGATTATAATGGTCCCGAAACCAGGCAAACCTTTGAATGAGAAGAAATCATATCGGCCTATTTCCCTATTGCCGGTTATCTCTAAAATATTCGAAAAATTACTTTCAAAACGACTACAACCCGTATTCAACGAAAGACGTCTCATTCCTGACCATCAATCTGAATTTAGAGTCAAACATTCAACAATCGACCAAGTCCACAAAATAACTGACGTGATTGAGAAAACTCTCGAAGAAAAAAAGATTTGTTGTGGTGTATTTCTTGACGTCTCACAAGCTTTCTATAAGGTTTGGCACGAAGGTTTGGAGTATAAATTGCAACGACTACTGCCATGGCAACTCTTTCTAATTTTACGATCGTACCTCACCGAAAGACTTTTTCGTGTTAAGCACGGAAATGATTACTCTGAGTTCAAGGAGATTGCGGCCGGAGTCCCACAAGGAAGTGTTCTCGGCCCGCTTCTATATGTACTCTACACGCGTGATATCCCGCAGGAAAGAAACTGCGTCGTCGTCACATTTGCGGACGATACGGCGATATTGACAACGGGCGATACAACAGAAGCAGGAACTGAAAAGCTGCAACATGCTGTTAACAAAGTCCACGCTTGGACGAATTCTTGGCGTATAGTGCTGATCGAAAGCACGTCAACTTTACCTACAAAAAAGTGGACAGATTACCCGTATATTTAAACTCGGGTCAAACACCATACGCGAACGAAGCAAAATATCTAGGAATGACTCTAGATGTTAAGCTTAAATGGAAATCGCACGTAAAAAAGAAAAGCGACGAGCTCGAAAACAAATACCGACAAATGTACTGGTTACTCGGAAGACATTCGAAGTTGAGCCTACATAACACACTGCTTATCTATAAGCAAGTGCTAAAGCCAGTGTGGACGTATGGTCTACAACTATGGGGTTGTACCAGGAAAAGCAATAGAAACATCCTACAAACTTTTGAAAATAAAGTTCTTAGAACGATCGTTAGCGCACCGTGGTCCTTACGTAATGAAGATATTCATCGGGACCTGGGAATTCCTAGCGTCGTCGAAGAGATAACAAATTTTGCTCGTAATCAGAAATATCGTGTTCACGGCCATTGTAACAGTACCGTCATTCAACTACTTGACGCGAACAATTCAATTCGTCATTTGCAAAGGACACAACCTTTTGACCTCGCGTCGTGAAAACCGCAGGAACTTTCATTGGAATTTAACCTGTCTAAAGCGCTACATTCTTTTTAAATTACATACGAACATATTTTTCCATAAACTGTAAACAATAATCTCGAACCACTAAGCGAATAAATTTGAAGAGAGGTGTTCGAGATCTTGTTATCAACTGGGTTCGATTCATGCTTAGTATATAATGTACATGCCCACCTCCAATTAACAATAAAAATGGATTTTTATATAGCATTGCATGCAGAATTTAATTTAATTCTTAAAGTCAAATACTGGTTCAAAATTGGTCGTTTTCCAAATTGGCCGAACTAAAGTATCTTCATATGCGGTTGAATATAACGGTTTCAAATTATTTTTCCAGTCAGTTTTCCTTATATGGATTTCAGGTACATCGGCTTAAATTGGTTATATGTAGCCGGACGTACAAATAGACGGCTGACAAACAGACAAACAGTCAGATAAATTGGGAGGCCCACACTTTTTTAACTCCTAAAAATTTCTTTTGCTAGCCGTTCACATAATATCGAGTTCAACAATGTTCATAAAATAAAAACTCCTGCTTTTACTATACAAAAAGTTTAATTTGGCAAAATATTGAAATTGTTTCGAAAAGGTTAGAATTATGCGCTGTTACAAAATTACATTATTAAAAACAAATTCTGAATGAATAGTTCTCATATGCATATGTAATTACAGAGTTTGATGTTGGAAACAAATTTCTTATACATATCTATATATAAATATATCTACATATATGTATGTGAAAAAAAAACACGGGAATAATGTTCGCGTTAGTTTTACTTTCTTATATCCGTTGTCTACTGTACTACTGATCACGTAAGGTCCTTTCTATGATCATAAGCTAAAGATCTCGTTTTTTTTAAGAAAAAAAAAAAAAACTTCTCTCAGCACAGGCGAACCTATGTGACAGTGCCCTCAAAATGCATGTAATACCGACCCATCTGCCAAACTCCAAAACGTAATCATGACTACTTCAAGGATTAAAGAAAAAATGTGGTGGTAGCTTACTGGGCGAGAAGGGGGTTGGTCCCTGTCTACCACCTATGTGCGTAGAAACTAGACCTCTGGGACTTTGATCAGTCTGTCGCACTGATATGTCCTTACTGTCTAGGGAAACACTGCCACGGATCGGGGTCCCAGACAACATTGCTCATAGCGTCGTTAATGTGTATGGGTGGATTTTAATCGCCTCGCACGACAGATATACCTTTCCCGGGAGGCGAACTCGGCCTTCAAATAAAATAGTTTCGTGTTCTCAGCTTTTCTGAGTTTCTTCTTGGGAAAATTTTAATTTGCAAATTTCATGAAAAAAAAAAATAATTACATATATTAGATTAAAATAAATAAAAATTACCTAACAAAGCATGCAGAGTGCCCAAAAACGTGAATATATAGCAAACAAGTTGAAGGAAATTGCTGGAACAATAACAATTGCGGGCACCCTGCCCGTCGAGATGGCCTCCACTATTGCATGCTCAACGTGGTTGACATATAAATCTGTCTGCGAATGTGTCGCGTCCGTCGTGCGTGTCGAGATCGTCCCCAGCATTACTATCGCCGTTTGCGTCCTAAACCTCTTCGGAACGCCGAGATTACTTTCTCTTGGCTATTATTGACCCATGAGTAGCTAGAGAAATGAAGAAATACGCAATGCCCCGCACTTATCACACAATGCTTTACGATTCAGTGGACGTGATGACTTAGCTATTTGTTTTTATTGTGGACACATGCTTATTTACAAATCACAGGCGCCTTAGCACTGCCAAATACGCACCTGAAAACCCAGTTTCTGGCCGCATTCACAATACGCAAATAGTTCCGCCATCTGTCACTTCTCTGACGTCTATCACCGCTGATAAAATTCCATTTCTCTGCGTGTGTGTGTTGCAACTTTTCTCTAGAGCTGGCCTCTTCGAATATTTTCTTTTCTTTCTTTTTTTCTGTTTTGCGTTTTTTTTTTCGTCGCCCGCAGAAGAAAATGAGTAATTTATGAAATAAACAAACGAAGAAAACCAAAATCGAAACAAATATTTGGTTGCGGCCATGTCTGGTGACCGAAAGCTCTTGGAACCAAGTTCTCCAGTTCACAAAGTCTGGAAGCCAGAACGTGAGTGATTCCTTTGTGATTTGCCACAAAAAAAATTAAGAAAACAATCTATAAACAATGCGATTAATTAAATTAGTTTACAAAATTCAACTGGAGGCGCCCACACCAAAGGCTTTGTTTAGGAACCAAGAGCTACAAGATGCCCCCTCTTGCTACGGATATGAGTACCACGGCCTTATGGGTCATCTGGAGGTGGAAAAGCTGCTGGAGAGTACCGCAGATGGGACGTATTTGATACGGCGGAGCCCCAAGGCACAGGACTACTATACACTGAGCGTGAGGTTCAACAATAAAACTAAACACTACAAGGTCTACCATAAGCCCGACGAGGGGCACTTCCTGCAAGAGACTTCCAAGAGGTATGAGACTATACACGATCTGGTGGCAGATGGTTTGGTTAACTTTTACATGCAATTGCATGCGGCTCCAATAATCCAAGAAATGATGCAGCAAACCAAAAACTGCTACCACCAAAGTCCGTATATGACGCTGAATCGAAGGAAACTACGTGCGCTGTCGAACGATATAAGAAAATCCATTAAGGGAGAGGAGTCTACCGTGGCTGCATCGTCAAATACGCCAACTGAGGTCGATATCCTACCGGTGGTGTACGAAAAGACACATACGTTCAAGGTGCACACTTTTAAGGGACTCAATTGGTGTGAGTTTTGTGCGAATTTCCTTTGGGGATTCACTGCTCAGGGTGTGAAATGCGAAGATTGTGGATTTACTGCTCATAATAAATGTTCTGAGCTAGTTCCAGCCAAGTGTGTTCCAGATTTGAAGAGAATTCGAGGTGTTTTCGGAACGGATTTGACAACACTAGTGACTGCCCATCAGTGCACGATTCCGTTTGTGATCAGGAGGTGTGTTGAAGAGGTTGAGTGTCGTGGAATGCTGCAAGAGGGGATTTATAGGGTCTCTGGGTTTGCAGACGAAATTGAAGCGCTGAAACTCGCTCTGGATCGTGACGGGGAGAAGACTGACATGTCGGAAATGGCATACGGGAACATAAACGTCATTGCTGGGACGTTGAAGTTGTACTTGAGATTGCTGCCGGTTCCGCTGATCACATATCAGTCGTATCCGGCTTTTATGGACTCAACCAGATGCAAAGTTCTGTCGGAGCAGATACAGATGATGAGGGACGCCGTGAAACAACTGCCACAGGCGCACTATAATTGCTTGAAGTTTATGGCGGAACATTTAAAGAGGTATGCCAGCATTCGTCTCAGCCTAATAGAATTGACACATGTTGTGTATTAATTGTTATATTCTTTCAGAGTTGCCTCACACTATGCCGTCAACAAAATGAACGAACACAACTTAGCTACAGTATTTGCGCCGACATTGATTGCTACGCCACAACACATGACGAACCTGTCGGAGGAGATATTTATGCTATCCACGTTGATTTCACACTGTCAAGCAGTTTTTATGTGAAGCGAACCTAAAATACCTATAGCAAGTACAGGGGATGTTCAGGAAGTTTAGGGTATCCTCTTCCATAATAAAAACTGGTTCTACCAATGACAATCCCGCAATGAAAATATGATCCACAATTAGACGCTAAAGCTTGAAATAAACGACTTAGTTCTTGTACCCTGATTTCACTGATTTAATTTCAGTTTTTTTTTTTTTTTGGTGCCAAACCAACCTTCAACGACGCTGTCTCATGCTCCAAGACTCAATAGATTTAGCCATGAGCTAGATTAATGGACTTTTGAGTTTAAAATGCTCAATTGACTTTTTCCCATTTTCCTTCCCTGATTACACTCTATTGCTGCGTGAGCTTGACTTAAGGTCCGGGGTATTCGACCGGTTTTCATGGCCATGACTTAGACTTCAAGATTCCAATGATTTTGACTTGATCTTCTCCCACCCTCCAATTCAAAATATTTTATCGATTTTCTTTTGGGACCCTATGTTAAGGCTTGACAAGAGGCCAGCCTCAGCATTATAGGCACTAAAATGTAGGGTGGCCACGGTGTAGTGTGTTTGCTTGATACTCAAAGATTGCAGGTTCAAGAATAGCCACCGGAGCATAAAAGACAAACGAATAAAATTCAAATTTCTCCAACCATTACACCAGAAAGCGGTTTCTACCTGGTAGTACAATGAACCGAAGTTGAGTCTGAGTGTTTCGGGATTTGGTTTTCCTTTAAAAAAATGATAATAATTATAGTGAAAGCTCTAATAAGTGGACATCTCTCTTACATAGACAAATTTTCTGGGAGCGATTGTTTGCCTATATTTTTCAAGTAATATACATTATTATAAGCGGTGGATGTGGATACTACATTTTTACACATTCTGTACGAGAAAAAACTTTAATAAACATCCGAGAGTAAAATTGTCATGAAAAGCTTCTCTCAATCGAAAAAAAATTACCCTTCGTGAAGCGCACAGCACAAGTGGCTGCGAGAAGCTAGACCAAGCCCTGGATTGGGCTGTTAGTCCCAAAATATTTATTTATTATTTTATTATATTTAATTCCCGGACAACAAAATGGCCCCCATTTTAGTGAGTATTCCGTTTATGGGAGCTTTCATTGTACATTAAAATGAGGTAAAGTGATGACACTAAAATGGGATCTATAACAACACCAACATTGAATTTATAAAAATTGGAGTCGCATTTCACGGGGAAATTTGTTCACCTTCGGCATCTAACGGTCACATAATCTATGTGGGCCAAAGAAGAACATAATTGTCAATCAACATCTCATCGTCTTTAAAGCGTTCCATTTGTCCCCTGGATAAGTTAGAGAACCTGTACGAACAGTTACCAACAATTTTTCAGGAAAGCCTTGCATAAACAAAAGTCGAAAAAACAAAACTTCACGCTCCCAGCCAGATTTAGTCCAGTGCATTATTAGCCGCATCTAAAATTTCTTGAACACTCCTCATAGGAAAATAATTGTTACATCTTCCAATTCATCGTATTTATTGCACATCCCTCTATTAGAACTTAGATATTATTATACTAGTGCACAGGCAAGCCTACATAAGTGCAAACATTTTATGAAGTAGGGCGATCAATTTGTTTATAAAATTCTTTATTTTCTTGGTGTTTGTGATACACAAGAGCAAAGCAAACGAATTTAGAAAAATAAATACAAAATTATAAATTTTATAAGAAAGGACAAGAACAATATTGGTTAGAGAATATTTAAAATATATCTTTATATATACACATACGCAAACATATGTATTTAAAATATAAGTATATTATATAGCACTAAAGTATTTTATACGAAGCAAATGCGAACAAAACACTTCCTCTATACACAAAGGGAAATAAAATAAATAAATAAACGGAGAAAATGTAATCTTTTTGATAAAGATGTTTTCTCAATATGGCTAACAAATGGACCTTACGGTGCTTTCTATACATCCATGAAAAAACATGGCGGTTCAAAAAAAAAAATTCCGTTTTTGCTCAAGGTAGCAATTCCAAGCAAGATCTATTCGATTGCACTTACTGGATAACGGTGATGTCTGTTTCGTAGCACGCAGTTTAAACCGAAGCAACATGTCCCCTTGAGTAAAAAAAAAAAAAACAGAACACCTTCGAAATGTGTACTCAATATATTCCATTTTATTTAGAAAAAAAAAAGTTTCCTTAGAAAATCAAGAGAAATAGTTATTATCCGACCTACGCCGGCTTTTACTTTGCAAATCGTTTTTGCTGTCTCAGCCGATAGATGTCATTTACAGGTGGTACTGGTGCTTGCGTCTCATCGTCACTGTCATCTCCGCCTGGCAACATCCGTCTTCTCTTTAAACCCGCTTCTCCAGAACATGTACTATCATCAACAATCCAATGCACCGATTTTGCCAAATCAAAGAGCCGTACATCGCTGCCATGGTCACCCGATGGAACTGGTTGGGCTGGAAATAGAAATTGATTACCTGTTGAATCCAAATATGTTACATTCAAACTAACCATCTGGCAATTGAATTCGATTGAAGATATCTAGCAGCATATCTACAGCGACGAATGGTCCTCGAAATGAAACCGGTGGTGGTAACTGGGAACAGAGGGCAGCCAGGGATTGTGGCTGTGGAAATGTGCCACCATCAAGTGGATGCTCGCCAGGATATGCATTTGACTTCGGCTTATACGGAATCATTTGTGAGAAATCTGGACGTGGAAGGTTGACAGTCTGTTCTATAACCGGCTCGGCTTGGGCGGCGTTAATTGATTTGCCACTCATTATTCCGTTTGTCTAGAAAAAAAATCTTTATAACTACAAGTAAAAAATACGAAAATTAATAGTTTACCTCTGTGTATCCAATGGATTTCAATTCCACACCAGAACAGGGGTATAAGTCAAGGAATTTATAGCGATCAACAAGCTGCGCAGTCTCCTTGCCTTCATATTCCTGGAGCTAAAATTTTAAACACAAACTTGAGTTCCACATTCAACAAGATTTTCATAGAACATACATTTTCCAACACAGCACTTCTCCGTCGCTCCACCTTCACGATACTGGACAGATCTCCAATATTTGACTCAAATTCCAGAAAACGATTCCACACCTCCACAGATAAACTCGGAGTCAGTCCACCCGATGAGAGAACTCTCTCAAACAAAACTCTCGTGTTGTTATCTTCATTTAAATGCGACAAGTAATCAATGTAACACATGACATACTCTGGGCTACCACCGAAACGCTTGAGACCGAGTTCGAAGATTCTGAATGCAATGTCCTTATCCTTGGAGCAGTAGTATTCCATGAGTGCCGCTGCCACAAATACGTGGTAGCGACTACGAACGTCCTCACGGGCTTTTTTAAAGACAGCACGTGCTGATTTGATGCCTTCAGCACGACGACAAAACTTCATATACTGTACATAAGCCTAAAAAGAAAGTGGATTATAGACTACAAATATGATCGATTAAAGCCTATACTCACAAGTGTTGGATCAATATCGGGTATCGATAGAAATTTATTGTACATCTGATGGACTTTATCGTACTTCATGCGACCCTCCTCGAAGTCAGCAAACGCAAAGTACAACAGGGCATTCTTATTCAGCACCCCACTGATGGAACGTTCCAGAATATTGGCACATTCATCGCCGAAGATTTTTGATGCTTGCACGTCCTATTGTTTGATGATTGGGGAATTGGAGGATGTTTATGTTAAGAATTACATATTACGAAAATTTACAGGCAATTATATGTGCATAAATAGATTTTTAGAAGAAAACTCAGTGAAAAGCGCCGGTTTAGGGAGCGCATCGTTGGGTTTGTATTTCGTTATGGCTGACAAATATGTCTTTTAAGTCTTATAAAACTTTATCATTAAAATTGAACTTAAGAGATCGAACGGATGCCGATCTACGTTGTGAAGTTCTTATGAGGAGTGAACGTGTTTTTAAGCTACAGTAAATAAGCTCTGAATACCCCCGTAAATTTTCTTCTCTCATTGAAATTTAATATACAATGGGAAGCCTTTTCATTTGCAATACAATCCCATCGATACGACAACCAAACCGACTATCTCCGTTTGGTAAAATAAAGAGTCGGACATTCAGTTGTTTCAATAACGATGAAGAGAATTCTTGTTTTATTTGGTAATCAGAGATAAACTAGAGCTAGAAAAAGTATGCATTTCTAAAGTGCTTAGCAAGGATACTAAGAAGGATGAACAATTGACGGGTTTTGCTATAAAGAAATGTTATTTGGTTGTATTGACTGGGTGTGATGTGATCAAAGAGTATTCCTTGGGCAGCCTACATTTTAAGAAAAATTTTAACGATCCCCCTTTTGTGCTTGTTTTTCACATCATCCTGATCACCTGAGATCAGAAAGATCGCCCATGGATATCTAAAAATTGATATGGATATGGATCCCCAAGGACATCTGAAAGCCATTATGAACATCTGAAGACCGTCTTAGACATCTGAAAATCACCATGAACAGGTGAATAGCGCAATGGACATCTAAAGATCACCATGGGCCTCTGATGGTCGTTCTGGGCATCCAAAGACTGCCATGGACATCTAAAACCATACACATCTATAGACTGCCATTGGTAACTAAAGATTGCAGCGGAAGTAGTTCACTTATTTTGCATGTACAGACCTTTCGTGCACTTGCTATCTACAAAACCTTATTATAAATTAATACCCCAGGCAGCAACGCCATATAGTCCCTATTGATCACACCACACATCCAGATAGATATTCAAAAAGTATACGCACTCCTTTCTCAGCTAAAACCTTTGCACTTTGATCTAAGAACTGAGCTGCCTGATGCCAAACTGCTGGGTGATGCGTTAGCACTAGGAGACACTGTTCTGTGGCAAACATAACGCGGCGTGTGATTAGTGCAGTGTCCTCCGAACGTAGGGGATTCGATTTCTCAAACCCGATAAATTTCTTCCAAACATCCACCTAGAGAAACCAAAATTAGTGAATATCTCCCAAAACCGCGCATACTCTTACCTGTTTTGATTCCTCTTTAGATAGAGTTGGTGGAACAGCTGGCAAATTTCTGTTCAATCCTTTGGTGATGATTTCCAACTCTTTGGCCACTCTCCTAGCATTCATATAGTCCCTTAAAAAGAAAATTAAATCCATTAGCTTATGAGACGATGAGAGAGAACCTCAAACCTACTTTGATCTCTCCACACTCATTTTCTCAGAGATAATTGGATTAATGTTGTGCTCGAAGGCTATGTAGTCCTTCCAGAGGGCTTCTATGCCTATTATCGGTGTGACCACCGCCTTTTGATAGACTCTTCGGACAGCAGTGATTTTCTGATTCTCCGCATAGCTTCCAATAGCCTCGACTCCCTTCAAGAAGTTGATGTAGTCCTGCCAAATCGAAAACGAATGCAAATCCATTCCGATTTTCTCCAAAGCAAAGTCATAAGCTTGAGCTAGTTTTTCCCTAAAATAAAAAACAGTTTGACATGCACACTAACTTGGGGACATTTATACTCACTTATGTGTACTCAATCCAGCTTTTGTCTCCTTGACATAAGTCAGATACAGCTTCCAAAGGTCAATGTTTAGAATTTTGACCAGACAACGTTGGAATAACTTTTCCACACGTTCGTAATTGCGTCCCTTCATCTCTTGTTCGATGTAGATCTTCCAGTAGCGGGCTGTTGTAGGAAACACACTTACCAGGGATTCGTAGAGGGAGCGAACCTCGTTGACGTTGCGTGTTTGGGCCTCTCGCAGGAGTACTGACCATGATTCTATGTCGTATGGGCGAATTTCAACTACTTGCTGAGAACGTACTAAGCGTTCATGGCCCCATTCCTAGATAAAGATAATGGTTTAAAATTACACTTGAAAATTAGGGGATGAATAACTTACAATGTCGATTTTTATTTGCTCGCGAAGGTGCATGTTTCGGCGGTATTTATTATTTACTTCACTGGGTGTTTATTATTTACTTCACTTTTGGATGTTGTTTCTATAGCTGTGTGTGTTACTTTTCTATTTGTTCTATTCTATTTTGGAAGTTTTAAATATTGAAAATCAAGGAGAAGCTCCTTAAAACCAAAAATTTAAAATATCTTCTCAATATAATTTGCCGAAAACTCGCCGCTTTTTAGTTTCTTTGACACATGCACGATGACAGTTGCTTGTGTTAGAGAAAACGAACAAGTGCTCAAAAATGGGCTAATGATGATTCTTGAAACAGTGGCGTTAAAAAAAAATTTATAAATTCATTTATTTTCTGTACCTGTGAACTCATCCCGATAAAAAAAAAATCTATGCTGGAATTAAGTTACTCAAGAAGAATGTTATCTATTATGTGGTCTTGAGTTTCAAAAATCTAAACAAATGGTTACAGACACAGGTATAACTTTTATCTTAAAGCCATATCAAACTATCATAGAAGTCTTACGACTTCTCGTCATAGATTCTATTTGACTTCCATAATCGTTTGATGTTTTTTACGTATTTCTTCCATTCAACGACAAAAAAACCGGGGCACCTATGAGCTCAGCATATCAGATTTGCAATAGTGTGACGTTTCATAAGAGTGTCAAAACTGGCCGATTTTATTAACGAAGTGTTAACATTGCACACATTTCTGGTTGAATTTTCTCAATCACAACCTCAAATTTGTGTACGTCAAATTTGTGCTCAGTTATGACGTTGTTTTATCATTTTGAAGAGAAGATTGATGGTCCGTAGCGTGCTTAAGTTGAGGTGATAATTGGAAAAGTGGTGATCCTTTTGCTAAGACCGTGTTTCTAACATGCATTTCTAAATGTGTGCAGAGAAGTTATTGATGGTGAAGTACACGGCGAGGGCAGGAGAGAGAAAAAATGCGTCAAGCTAAAATATATTAATCATTTCTTCAAGCTGCAAAAATTCAAATTCTGTTTTTGTTTCTGTTTGACAGAGCCGATGCCTGGGGCACGTTTATGCTTAAAAAAAATTAAGGAAAATGTTTTTGTTTTCTTAAACGATTTCATATTGTATGTGTCTGTGTTGCAGTCAAACACCATATTTAGTTAAGTTAAAAGAACAAAAAATGTTACCCACATATATACATATCTGGATTTTCGAGCCCACAGTGCATTTAATATTTGGAGTCTTATCTTAACGTTACCAAATAATGACAAATCTTGCCTTTTTTAAAGGTAAAAGCATTTTGTAATAATTGTAAAAAAAAAGCTGGTAAATTTGCTTTTATCTTTACAGATTTCCACCATAGTTTTAGGGTTGAGTCAACATCACATCATCCACATTATCAATTTTTATTTCATACTCAACACTTGTAATATTAAATATACTATTAAACTTGTTAAAGATGGAGGCATGGCCATATACTTTTTTGGGCCACTGTGAAGTAGCTTTAAGGCGAATAGCTGAGTTAGCTGTCATTTGCCTGTCATAAATGTCAAGGGGTGTTAAATGAAAAGGAAATTTGTGAAATTTCAAAAATGCTTCAATGCTAATACGATTTATTTAATTAATTTAATTCAATTAAAAACAACCAAAACGGAGTTTATTGACAAAGGCAATAAATATAACTTTTGTGTTCAACTACCATGCCCCCTTGGCCATCGTCTTTTATTTAATACTTTAAAGCAATTGCTCAGGACGTAAGTCATCTTAAAAAGGGAATTTGGGAACTTGCACGAACGGTTCTCATTTTCTTATTTAGTTGTTTTTAAAACTTTTTTTTCCTGAATATTAGTTTTTAAGAGTTTTTAGTAAAAAAAAAAAAGAACTCATTAACCAAATTTACATTAAAATTTCATGAATTTAATTGAAAACGTAAATTGAAATAAGCATAAGATAAGGAACGGGATGGCTTTAAAACAAAGAAATTGAAACATCGAAAGCAACAGCCAAACGAAAATAGAGGATAATTATTAGGAGCTGCAAAATGCATGGTGCTAGCATACTTGAATATTTTTCACAGATATATTTTTATTGCAAAATGCATGATGGAGACAAACTCTAATTGTTTCATTTTGTTCAAACAAAGATTAAGCATAAAATAAATAATTTTTATTGTGTACATTTCTTGCCTCAAAAATTCATCATCAAAGTCAAACAAACCTTTTCTACCGCTCATTTTGATATTTGAACCATTTTCGAACATCTTTCTGAAATTAGCCCAATTGTTGGTTTGCAGTTTTACTACGCATCCCTGAAATCTACTCCCATGTAACTAACTCGTAAAGTATGGCATCACTTTACTCACCCAGTAATCAGTTTTTGCAAGATGGCCGAACTTGACAAATGGATTGAAATTGTTAAAGATTGTAAATATCTTCCAGAAAATGATTTAAAAAAACTCTGTGATATTGTTTGTGCGATTTTGCTCGAGGAATCCAACATACAGCCAGTCAGCACACCGGTTACAGTTTGTGGTGATATCCATGGCCAGGTAAATTGATAAGAAAAGCCATCCCCTGGCGTTTGACAGCTCGGCCTCGTCGTCGACTGTTGCATTTTTTTTCCGACCTCGATGAGATTTCTTTTGCAATTTATCATTTCCAGTTCTACGATCTGGAGGAGCTCTTCCGTACCGGTGGACAGGTGCCGGATACAAACTATGTTTTTATGGGTGACTTTGTTGATCGAGGTTACTACAGCTTGGAGACCTTAACGAGGCTTTTGACGCTTAAGGTGCGGTGTCTGAATGGCGCAGTCCATGTGTATGAATTTGTGTGTTTTTTTTTTTTTTTGTAGGCACGTTATCCAGATAGAATCACCCTCCTCCGTGGCAACCATGAATCGCGGCAGATAACGCGAGTTTATGGTTTCTACGATGAATGCTTCAGCAAGTACGGGAATGCGAATGCGTGGAAGTATTGCTGCAAGGTGTTTGACCTCCTGACTATTGCTGCTGTAAGTAGAAGGTTATGGGAGCGGGTTTGTCTTTATTTTATTGCTGATTTATTCGCAGCTCATTGACGAGGACATTCTGTGTGTTCATGGCGGCCTTAGCCCAGAAATCATCACACTCGATCAGATACGCACAATCGATCGCAACGAAGAGATCCCCTACAAGGGGGCATTCTGTGATTTGGTATGGTCTGACCCGGAAGACATGGATTTCTGGTACGTACATCAATTATTCTCACAACGTGGGGTTATAAAGTCAGTTTTTCTTTTTAGGGACCAAAGTCCGCGCGGTGCTGGCTGGCTCTTTGGCTCGCTGGTCACAAAAGACTTTATGACTATCAACAATCTAGACTTAATATGTCGAGCTCATCAACTCGTCCATGAAGGTATTAAGTACATGTTCGACGAGAAGCTGGTCACTGTGTGGTCGGCACCAAACTATTGCTATAGATGTGGCAATGTTGCGTCCATTTTGCGCTTTGAAACGTCCAAACAACGTCAGGCGAGTATTTTTAACGCAGTGCCAGAGACGGATCGGGTGATCCCACAACAGAATACGACACCGTATTTCCTATAGATGCAGCAATAACCCCACCACAGGATGAGGAGAAAAAACAAAACAAAAAACCTATTTAATGTGCTCTTAATTGTCTATTGTATAGTGATGATACTTGGTCTTTAGCTACATATACGCATTCAAATATGTTTTTGTTATATTTTTGTAGTATCTCTTCCCCACACACACACACACACACACATATATAATCTATTTTTCTCTCGCTAGGGTGATGATGAGCCCGAATGGAGCGTTTCTGCAATGAACTGCGATTTAATTTCAACTTATCTAAGCCGTTTGTTCTTTTTAATTTCTTTATGTTCGATTAGCTTTGAATTGTAGTGCGTCCATGTTGCGTTTTTAATTAAACATTTCGTTTATACACATATCCATTATGTAAAATAATCAAAAATTTATATGATTAGAGAAAAGCTATTGTTTTGAGCATTTTGCCTTAGGTTATAAATACGTATACAAAAACAAATATCATTAAAGAAATAAAGACAACGTGATACAAGATAATATGACTAAGAGTGGATGTTTTTTTTACCAATAGGTGTACCAGTTATAATCACTGGTTCGACGCCGTGGACCCTATAGCGTTATTGCTACAACTGCCAGAATGATTCTTCGTAGGACGAGATTGTCTTAATGCTAATTAATAAAAAAAAATCAGTCACATTGGGAAAATTAACTGTTTATACTGGAACTTACATTTTTTCAAATAGAAAGTATCTGTTCCTGTGAACTTTTTCTCAAAAACATTTAAAAATCATGGAATTTTTTGCATATAAATTCTGTTGGTATTGTTAGGTAGGTTAGGTTGAGGTGGCTGTCTGCTAAGAAAGCCAATACACTTAGACCAGTAATAGGTCCATTATAATACCACATGGGTTTGGGAAGCGGCCTCTAGCCTAATCATTGTATCATTTGCAGCTTCTGATGAAGCGTAGAAGGTACCTAACGTCTATTTTATTTAGATCATTTAGGTAACAGAGGGCTCCTAAGTGGAGTTTCCTTCTTTGGGAGAAAGCTGGGCAGCGGCAAAAAAGGTGAAGAATAGTCTTCTTCTCCTCCTCGTCCATACGGCTTCTGCAGAAATCATTTGCGAAGACGCCAAGCCTTGTTGCATGCTTGTCTATTAGACATTGTGCAATAATGACACCGATAACAGCACTGATATGCATTCTATTGAGAGAAATTAAATTGTTAGAGCGTTTCAGATCCAGCTTAGACCAAAACTGTTTTGTCGCCAGACAAGTTGTATCACTTGTCCACCTACAATTTGACCTTTCAATAGCATCCAGCTTTAATTTAAGTTTGCATGTAGAGATAGGTATACCCAGTAAACTTTTATCTGGAAGGATGGGTATTGTTGTTCTTGCTGTCTGAAAAGATGCGGATATCAACGGTCGATATCACGTTTTTCTTTAGCCAAGACAAGACTTCCCTTATTGCCATTATCTCCGCCTGGAACATGCTACAATGGTCTGGATGACGAAAAGAGAAGTTTAAATAAGCCTATCAGAGAAGACACCACCACCCACCCCGCCGTTAGTTTTTATCTTCCGTAAAACCACCTTCTTCCCAGAATGCTCTGGAAGGGATGGCAACTTGGAAGTTTTTGTCAAAATTTAACTTGGGTATGGTGTAGTCAATGTCTTCAGGGAAGATATTAAACTTTTTAAATATAGAGGCATGGCCATATACTTTTTTGGGCCACTGTGAAGTAGCTTTAAGGCGAATAGCTGAGTTAGCTGTCATTTGCCTGTCATAAATGTCAAGGGGTGTTAAATGAAAAGGAATGTCCATAGCTGCGGAAGGTGTCGTTCGCGGTGCTCCGCTAATGCACAGGTAAGCTGAACGTTGGACTTTGCTTAATAACTTCTGGTTTATCGCTTTGTCCAAGGCAGTCCAATTATCTAAGGCAAAATGAATAGAGCCAGTGAGTTAATCTGGGTTGTAAGCCCCATTTGTTCCTAATGGCTTTTTTCAAGAGAAGAACGCGACAGTGACTAACGAATGCAATGCTGTTTCTACTGATTTGCCTTTACAGTATGCATGTTGAGCCGCGGACAGTAGTTGTGTGTCAATACTGTCACGTAAATGGATATCAATCAGTCGTTCTAGTGCTTTTAGAAGGAATGATGATAGACTAATAGGTCTGAGGTCTTTTGGACTAGCGTGCAAATATTTACCCGCTTTGGGTATGAAAACCACATTGACTTCTCTCCATATATGCGGAATATGGACCAGATCCAGACAACTTTGAAATATATTTTTTAGAACTGGCAAGATAATGTCAGATGTCGTTTGGAGTTCAGCAGGTGTTATGCCATCTAGTCCAGCGGATTTGTATGGTTTGAAGGTATGTAGCGCCCAAAGGAGTTTATACTGCGCAATCAGTCTTGAAAGGTTGGTTTTTTGAGTAATTGACTTGTTAGGGTCAATATTGTTGGCAGTTAGGGAATTACTTGGGAAGTTTGTATCGATAAGTAAATTTAACGTATCTGCACTAGAAGTTGTCTGTTTTTAATAAACAGATGGGCATTGAAGGATTCGTCGAGAGGATTTTTCTCAGCTTAGATGCCGCAGAAGATTCTTCTGTTTTACCAAAAAAGAGTCTCCAAGAATTACGTCTGGCTTTCCTCAATTCTTTTTTATATGTTTTTAGGGATTCTTTGGATGAGTCCTAGTCAGATGCATCTCTTGTACTTTTGCTTTTGTTGAAAAGTTTACTGCAATCTAGGACCACTTAGGAATACTAAGTGGTCCTAGATCAGAGGTCCACCAGTGTGGTTTTTTCTTGCCCCTAACCTTAACCAAACGACAAGGGGAAGACAATGCTTTATTGAACTCCAAGGTAAGGTTCTTAACCATACAATGAAGCTCTTGAGGATTGCTCGGGGACTTTAAAGTATCAGAAGTAACCAATTTCTTTAAAGTTTCCCTATATTTAAGCCAGTTTGTTTTACGGATATTTCTGTAAACCAATGGGCCTACAGGATCGTGGACTAAATTGAAGGTATCGTGTTCACCAGATTGAGGTTAGTTTATAGAATATAATCAAAAAGCAACTCACCCCTTTTGTTGATGTCGGAGCTACCCCAAGCGGAGTGGTGAGCATTAGCATCACTGCCAACAATGATTTCAGTTTTATCATACATCTTTCAGCGTCTGCGACCTGTCTTACTATATTGTGTCCAGGAAGAGGGTCTATAATATCATTGGTATTATTATTTTCACAATTTGTATTTTAAGATCCTTAAATAAAAGTTCTGCGGGTGGATTGTTTATTTGGGTTGACAGTTTGAGAAGAAAAAACTCCGCAGTTAGGGCGTATGTCCTATTTCTTATAAATATGTGGCTTTTGGTTTACAAACGTTTTTTATGAGCTTCTAATACGGGTAGAACATGATTAATAATTTGAACATGACACCTAATGATCTAACAAACTACCAAAGACCTTAATTACTACCACGTACTTTAATACTGCCTCGGTCTCATCGACCAGTTCTTGGCCACCATATCATATTTTTGTTTGTTTTAATTTCGTTAGTTTCTCGCACCACTGTGTCTGGCCTCTGCGGTGATATAATACCTAATAATTTGGAGATGTCTTGTTGTTTGATTATATGTCGTTTTTCGACATTGCTTTTGCCAACAATTACAGATATACCCCAATTGACTCTTCCTACAGCTTTCAGATCCACTCTGAATCTTATGAAATGTTGTTCATTTAGAGTTCATCTCTCGGACGCGAGTTACGTTATCAATCAATTCCCACACTGTTCCACGGCTAAACGCTGATATCCCAGTTTGCAATGGAAATGCTCCAGACACTAACTCAGATATCAAACTGAAACTCAATCCCGACTTTGAGCGTGTAAAGCAAAAATACACCATCGGTGTGGATCCGAACGTTTCACCGTGAGAACACAAGTTGGAAATTTATTGGGGTTAAGATAGAAAAATTGTAATTTTAGTTTTAAGTAAAGTTCGGTCGTCGCTCTGAAGAGTCGATACAAAATAAATAATAAAAATATTTATCTAAGTCTCTGAAGAGAACGTGTTTTTTATTTTACTGGACTTACAAATAAGTAAGTGGCGCAGTCGGTTTTACGAACAACGGTGATAGTGCAAAAAAAAAAAAAAATAATAAAGGAAAAAAGTTATTGTGAAGAGAGTGCTAGTTTTTTTCCCTACTTCAACCACCCAACGCCGACAATAAAAAAAAATATTATTATAATTTTATATGCGCAGAAAGCTTAACAAAGTGTTTGATTCGCAAAGAAAGTTAAAGGAATCCGATATGGAAGACATACAAAATCGAGTGCAAGAACTTCAGCAAGTGGTTGTTGAACAAGAACAACAATTGGCTCAGTGTCTACAGCAGCTGCAGCAGCAGCAAAACCAACTGCAACTGCAACAGCAGCAAAATCAACAACAGCTGCAACAGCAGCAAAATCAACAACAGCAAAGTCAACAGCCGCCAATTCCGCCCCCACGTCTAAAATTAAGTGCAGAAAGTGTCCTAAACCAGTTTAGACAAATTAAACCATTTAATGGAAGGGATGATTATCCACTTTCATCCTTCTTAAAGCCGGTAGAGGTGACATCAAGATTGTGTGATTCCGATAGGGAACTACTTTACTTCGGACTTCAAATCATCATAAACGAAAAACTGCAAGGAGAAGCTGGAAAATGTATTCGGCAACTGGGAGACATTCCTGACTGGAGCATCATCACCACAAGGCTAAAGCAACACTTCCAACCGCATCGCAGTTACGCTGAATTATTCAATTATGGTCGTGCTTTAAAGGTTAGTAGTCTTAGAGAGTTATTTGATGAATTTAGAAATATAGGCCAATTAAGCGAATTATATGAGTTCTAGGAGACCAGATATCTATAAATCTGAAAATGTAGACAGGGACCTTACGGAAATTTTAATTGAAAAAATAGAAGGTAATATCAGAGCTCACATCGAGAAAAATTCCAGTATGATAGATATTTACAACAAATACGCTAGGTTAAGGTTGTTAGACGATTTTAGGTGTGTAGACATTCATCATAGAAAAACCAGGTCCCCGAAAATCCAAAACCAATATTTACGATCAAATTCAGTCTCAAATGGCAATAATAACGGTTCTCACTTTTATAACTCTGGTTATAGTTCAAACTTCCAAAGAAATACAAACTTTACTAACCCGAATATTAACCAAAGCCGGAACACTGGGCAAATACCTCTTACAAACTCTGGTTATAGTTCAAACTTCCAAAGAAATTCGAACTTTACTAACACGAATATTAACCAAAACTAGAACACTTGGCAAATACCTCTTACAAACAACTCAGGTTATAGTTCAAACTTCCAAAGAAATACGAACTTTACTAACCCGAATATTAACCAAAACAATGGGCAAATGTCTTTCAGAAACAATGATAGTTATAGCAATCGTCGTAGAACTCAGGGAAATTTCCAAAATTCTAGAATTTCACGAAATACAAATAACATTGCGGCAGAGGAAATGATGTCAATCGGCAACATCCATGAAACCGCCGTAAATTTTCAAAACGAGCCTCGGAGCATAAACTTCCACTGATTTCCCTAACCATAAAAAATCGAGGGTGGCCGTGGTGTAGTGGTAACATCAACGCTTGTCACGCTCTTGGTTCACGGTTCAAATCCTGATCTCAACAATCATCTATTTATTTCGTCTGAAATAAATAAAAAAGTCGATCAATTGCAAAAGCTTAGTCAACTCTACTGCGAAGGCATAACACTGGCAGTAGGTTGGTCATATGGCTTAAATGCAACTTGATCGTGATGATGACATCAGGTGGAGGGAAAAAATACTGTGAATCATGAGCAACGACAAAAAGCAAAACAAACAAGCTCCCCAGTTATCTGGACGCCACCCTTGGAGTTTACTGAAACTTAATAACACCTAAGTTTCAAACCCACTACACCAATCTTTCTTTCTCTCTCTCTCTCTCTCTCAATTTCTTCAAACGCCCGTGCCCTGAAATAATTTAATGGTATTCATATCCCATTTGGCGCGCGCAAATTATAAAAAAAAAAAAAAAAATACATCGATACAGGATCGACAACGAGCTTAATACACCCAACATTCTAAGAGATTTCAAAGAGACCCCTCTGGAAAAACCAAAATTTTTTGCGACAACAACTGGGATTGGAAAAGTAACGAATAAAATAGTTACTCCTATCCCAACAGAATTTGGTGTTAAGAGAACTATCACTTGGAAGGTAGTAAATTTAGCTAAAAGAGACTATGACGCAATATTAGGACAAAATGTATTAGAACCCCTATTCGCAAAATTAAATTTCGAACAACAGTATTTAGATATTGTAATATGCAGGCTACGGCTCGAGTAGATAAAACGATATTCTGTGAAATTTATTTCTTTATTTTCTACTCTATAGAACAATTCAAGTTCACACTATACTATTCTTCGCAAATTCTTTTCTTACAATGTCTCTTTCCTCTCAAATCACTTTATCTCCTTTCAATTACTTAATTCACAAATCCAAACTAATTACTTTTTCTTGTTCACTCTCAACTTTCAATTTATCGCCAAATTACAACTTCGCCCATTATCACTTTTCCAATCTCTTCGCCACGGTTCTAAACCAACTGTCTCTTTTTTTGATCGCCATCTGTCCTTATATAGCAGAAGTTTCTGATAGCCAGAAACTTCTAGCAAATTCTTCGACCTCTGGAACAAGAAAAATTCTGATATAATAATTCCAAGATGACAATCATTTCGTGCAGTTATAATTCTCTCTTGTTCTCTTTTATCCGCGATATTATCCGAGCTGTGGTGACTAATTTCAGACACGAACCTCAGAAGAAGCAATGAAAAGACCCTTCGGAATTTGTTGTCTGTTCGAGGGCGTAGTTATTATGCTACATTATGTTACACTGCCCTCCTCTTAGACTTGTTCGTCCCGAACAAGTGTGTCCTCACTTCGGCCATTGTATCGACTCAATCGGTCCGCATGAACCACTTTCATTTTGGCCCTTGGTCCTCGCTGGATGCGGTAGACAACATCGTTGATGCGGGTTACTATTCTGTATGGACCCTCCCAGTTCCGCTGCAATTTAGGTGATTTCCCCTTTTGGCGATGGGGATTATACAGCCACACTAGATCTCCTTCCTGGAATCCTGACGTTGTTGCCTTGGCATCATACCTGGTCTTCATGCGGTCGCTCGTCATCTTAATCTGGCTTCTGGTCCTTTGGTGTATGTCCCTAAGCCTTTCCCTAAGGTCCGCCACGTACTCTTCTTCATTTCTGGGCTCATTGGTAGGAGATCCAAATTTCACCTCACTGGGTAAACGAGCTATTCCACCAAATAAGATTTCGAACGGCGTATGTCGAGTAGTGCTATGCACGGCACTTCTATAGGCCATCAAAAACAAGGGAATCTGCCGGTCCCAATCCCGTTGGTAGTCACCTACGACCTTCGAGAGATGTTCGTCCAAAGTCCTATTGAAACGCTCCACCATACCGTCCGACTGTGGATGAAGCGGGGTTGTCCTTGTCTTTTTGATTCCGAGTAGTTGACACATCTCTTGGAAGATTCTTGACTCGAAGTTCCTCCCTTGGTCAGAATGCAATTCCAAGGGCACACCGAATCTGCTAACCCAATTGTAGACGATCTGCTCCGCCACGGTTCTGGCTTCCTGGTTAGGGATCGGAAACGCTTCCGGCCACTTACTGAAGTAGTCCATCACTACGAGTATATACCGATTACCATTGTCGGTTTCCGGAAAGGGCCCTGCGATGTCAATGGCGATTCGTTCGAAAGGTGCTCCCACGTTGTATTGGTGCATCTTACCTCGAGTTTTGGTTCTCGGACCCTTACTAGCTGCACACATGTCGCATTCTCTGCACCAGTCTTCGATATCTTCCTTCGCTTTTAACCAATAAAAACGTTCTCGTACCTTTTCTAGCGTCTTATTCACTCCCAAGTGGCCTCCGGACGCCCCGCCATGCATTTCCTGTAACACCTCCTTGACCCTCGTCCGCGGTACTACAAGCTGCATTACAAACGACTTTCCGTCGGAGGATTCCCATTTTCTTCTCAGAACACCTTCTTGGACATGGAGGGAGTCCCACTGCGCAAAATATGCCTTTAAGGTCGGGCTTCTGTGAGAGATGTCCTGATGATCCGGTTTCTCCATGTTCTCCTTCCAGGCCAGAATCGGCTCGATATCCGGGTCTTCCTTCTGAGCGTTCCGGATCTCATCTACGCTCCAGCCGGCGATGGGTTCGGCTCTCATTCTTTGGATGGAAACCAGCTCCCGTTCTTCCTGACGCGCACAATGTTTACAATCCGTTCTGCATGGTCTCCGGGACAGTGCATCCGCATTAGAGTGGAGTTTTCCTTTACGATGCTGTATTTCGTAGTCGTAGATTTGCAGCCTTTCGATCCATCTTGCGACCTGACCCTCAGGACTCTTGAACTGTAATAGCCATTTTAATGCTGCATGGTCTGTGCGAAGAACGAACTTCCTCCCGTAGAGGTATTTGTGAAAATGCTTCGTAGCCAAGATCAAAGCTAGAAGTTCCCGCCTTGTCACGCAGTAGTTCCTTTCTGGCTTAGAGAGCACCTTGCTGAAGTACGCAACCACCTTCTCTTGGCCCTCATGCACCTGGGAGAGTACGGCTCCTACCCCGACATTACTAGCATCTGCATCCACAACGAACGTTTCCCCGGGAGTGGGGTAAGCCAGTATCGGGGCATCGCATAGCCGTTGTTTAAGTGCCTTGAAGCTCTTCTCGCACTCAATTGACCATTTGAATTGTTTTCCCTTTTCCGTCAACTGGTGCAGGTTCTTTGCGATCCCGGCAAAATCCTTCACGAACCGTCTGTAGTAGGTGGCTAGGCCCAGGAAGCTCCTTAGTTGGTGTTTGTCTTTGGGGACTGGCCAGTTTTTCACCGCTTCGACCTTCTCCGGATCGGTTCTCACTCCTTTCGCTGAAATTATGTGTCCCAGGTACTTGACTTCCGCTCTAAACAGGGCGCACTTCTTGGGGTTGAGCTTCAGGTGGGCACTTCGAAGCCTTTGAAACACATCCCTTAGATTGTCTCGGTGTTGCGCAAACGTTTTTCCTACGACGATGACATCATCCAAGTATACCAAACAGGTTTTCCATGTTAACCCTTGCAGGACACATTCCATCAATCGCTCGAAAGTCGCCGGAGCATTGCACAGCCCGAATGGCATTACCGTGAATTGCCATAGCCCATTTCCTGCGGTGAAGGCGGTTTTCTCCCGGTCTTCTGGATGGATCTGTACCTGCCAGTAGCCACTCTTCAAGTCGAGAGTGGAAAACCATCGGGCTCCTGATAGTGTGTCTAGCGTGTCGTCAATCCGTGGCAGAGGGTAGCTGTCTTTCTTGGTGACGTAATTGAGCTGCCGATAGTCCACGCAGAACCGCGTGCTGCCATCTTTCTTCTTAACCAGTACAACCGGTGATGCCCACGGACTTTTGGAACTTTCAATCACACCTTCTTTCTCCATTGCCGACACCATCTCTGCAACTTCTGTCTGCTTTGCCAATGGAAGGCGCCTAGCAGGCTGACGAATTGGTCTAGTATCACCAGTGTCTATTCGATGTTGTACCAGGTGTGTTCGGCCGTATTCTCCGTCCTGTGAGGCAAATACATCAGCGTACTCTTTGATAAGATTCTCTGCCATAGTTCGCTGCTCCTGATTCAGCTCACTGGACTGGAGAATCGTCTCTCTCGTTTCCGCTGTCCAAGGTGATGGGAGAGGTTTTGGAGGACCACGTTCAGATATTGTTGCGACGGCGGTAATCGGCGTGCATTTTCCAGTCACCTCCCCTCGCCTTAGTTTGACAGTGTGTGGTCTTGCGTTCAAAACTCTCACTGGAACCATGGTGTTCTTTGGTTCGACTAACGTCTTTCCCACGATGTAGTCTTGAGAATTCTTCTCCGGGTCTGGTTCTACTATGTAGAATCGGTGGCTCCCAAGATCACCTTCCAGCTTCGTCCAAATGATTGTCTCTGAAGACGGCGGCAAAACTTCGTCTTTGCTGATGACTGTCCTGAGAGTTACGGCATTCTCGTTTCCGTACACCATCGGAATCTCCACATTTCGATACCTCAGTACTTGCATCCCGATGTCCAAGATTACTTCATTTGCTTTCATGAAGTCTATTCCGATGATGCACTCGTCGCATATGTCTGCCACCAGAAACGCATGGGAGAACGTCAGTCCTGCCAGAGTAAGCGTAAGACGAACTTCTCCAAATACCTTCGCCATTTCCCCTATTGCAGTCTTCAGGCAGTAGCTGTTGGTGTTGTGCAGCCAGGAGCTTTTGACGATATCTCTTCTTACAATGGAGGCAGTGGCACCTGTGTCGATGGTGGCTACGCACTTCTTCTTGTTGATTAGTGCCTCCACTGTCAGGCTCTTGTTATCCCGTTTGGTTTGCGAAACTTGAATGGTGGTCCTGGGGGCCTCGATTCCAGTAACCAACTTCTGCCCCGCGAAGTTGGTCCTTACGCATTTCCCGACTGCTGGTTTTGGGAAGTCTGACTGACAGGATGGATGTTATCACCTCCAGATGCTTCCTCTCTGCTTCTCCTACTTCCGCAATGTGGACAATTTCCTCGTCTAGGTGCACTTCTGCACTGCCGTTGTAGGTGTCCGGTTTGGTTGCAATTCCAGCAACGGATTTGACTTCCGCGAGCTCTGTCTTCATCCATGACGGCTGTTCTCTGGCATGAGCATTCCACGACGGACACTTCCCTGACACGGTGTATTCCCTGGTATGCTTGGTCCGCAGCCTTCATTGACAAAGCGAATGCCAATGCCTCGGGGAGTGTTCGCTTTTCAGCCATCCTTACAGCCATTTGCAGTTGTCTGTCCTCTATGGCCTGAATAAAAGCTTCCACCGCCATTTCGTTGATAAGCTCCTCACCGGCTTTAGGGTATGAAAGATGGGCTAGTCGCTCTATATCAGCTTGCAACTGTTGGAGCGTTTCCCCCCTTTTCTGGACTCGACTACGCAGCTGAACCCTGTACACCTGCTGCATGTGTTCATCCCCAAACCGCATCTCGATAACCTGAACTAGAGAGTCGTAGTTCTGCTATTTATCTTCCGGGATGGTCTGCAAGAGCTCCGCAGCTGGACCGCTCAGTGCAAGTGTGAGTGCAATAGACTTCATCATCCCAGCTATTGGTCATTGCGTCCGCTTCGAATTGCCTCTTATAAATTGGCCATGATGTTTGACCATCGAAGATAGGAGGCTGCATCTCCTTTCTTCTCAGACCGTCAGTGGAATATTCCCGTGCTTTCTGTCTTTTCACGTTGCTGAGTTCCTTAGCAAGATTTTCGACTTGCTTTCCTACGTTTTCAAACTGAGTCTCTATTTTCCCGAACTGAGTTTCATGTTTCTCAAAGTTTTCATCGAATCTAGTTTCGACTTTTTCCAGTTGCATCTCGACCTTCTCGATTTTCTCTTCGATCGCTTCGAATTTAGATTCCAAGTTCTTGTTTTGCTCATCAAGTTTGCTTTCCAGAGCATCTAGAGAATTCTTTTGTTCGTCCATTGCTTTCTTTTGTTCGTCCATCTTAAGTTCTAGAGAATTCCTCTGGTCGTCCATTGCTTTCTTTTGTTCGTCCAGCTTAAGTTCTAGAGAGTTCTTTTGGTCGCCTATTGCTTTCTTTTGGTCATCGAGCTTAAGTTCCAGAAACTTCTGTTGGTCTTCCATTGTTTTCCTTTGTTCGTCCATGAATGACTTAAGTTGCAGGAGCAGACTTGTTATATCCGGGTCGGCTACTGTACTTGCTGGTTCCTCTCCCACGTCAAACTCTACGTCATGCGGATTTTCTCCTTCCTACTTTATTGCTTCTTCCAGACGAATCAGTAGGGCATCTTTTCCCCAGTGGTGTCGAGATTCCTCTTACCTTTAGTTGAATTATAGTTAGTTTTCCCAATTTTTTTTTTTTTTTTTTATTTATTTTTTTTTTTTTTTATTGTGCAGTTTTACACCAGGGAAATAGTTGTTCACAGAATAAGTTTTATCCCACTTCTGACACCAATGTAATATGCGCTGCGGCTCGAGTAGATAAAACGATATTCTGTGAAATTTATTTCTTTATTTTCTAGTCTATAAAACAATTCAAGTTCACACTATACTATTCTTCGCAAATTCTTTTCTTACAAGGTCTCTTTCCTCTCAAATCACTTTATCTCCTTTCAATTACTTAATTCACAAATCCAAACTAATTACTTTTTCTTGTTCACTCTCAACTTTCAATTTATCGCCAAATTACAACTTCGCCCATTATCACTTTTCCAATCTCTTCGCCACGGTTCTAAACCAACTGTCTCTTTTTTTGATCGCCATCTGTCCTTATATAGCAGAAGTTTCTGATAGCCAGAAACTTCTAGCAAATTCTTCGACCTCTGGAACAAGAAAAATTCTGATATAATAATTCCAAGATGACAATCATTTCGTGCAGTTATAATTCTCTCTTGTTCTCTTTTATCCGCGATATTATCCGAGCTGTGGTGACTAATTTCAGACACGAACCTCAGAAGAAGCAATGAAAAGACCCTTCGGAATTTGTTGTCTGTTCGAGGGCGTAGTTATTATGCTACATTATGTTACAATATTAGAGGAAATAAGTTGTTTCTTCTTAATTATAACTTTCCATTGGATTCTGAGTACATATGTTCCTTAGACTCAATTTATTCTTCAATGAATTACATAAACTTGGAACATCTCCACAAAGAAGAAAAAAATAAAGTGCAACAGCTTTTGAAAAATTATAAGGAACTTTTCTTCACTGAAGGTGATCAGTTAACATTTACTCACGAAATTCAGCATGAAATAGTCACTAGCACAAATAGCCCTATTTATTCCAAAAATTATAGATACCCGAAGGTCCATGAACTTGAGATAGAAAATCAAATCAAGGACATGTTAGACCAAGGCATAATAGTTGAGAGCAACTCTCCCTATAATAGTCCTCTTTGGATAGTTCCAAAGAAAAATGACAACTCTGGACAACGTAAGTGGAGAATTGTTATTGACTACAGGAAGCTAAATGAAGTGACTGTGAGCGACAAGTTTCCAATTCCTAATATTGAAGGAATATTAGATAAATTGGGAAAGTCGCAATATTTTACAACTCTCGACTTAGCTAAGGGATTTCATCAAATCTTAGTTAAGCCTGAAGACAGGAAAAAAACAGCTTTTTCGACACCATTCGGTCACTTTGAATATGTTAGGATGCCATTCGGGCTAAAAAATGCCCCTTCCACCTTCCAAAGACTTATGAATTCGATTTTAAGGGGGTTCATAAAGAAAATTTGTGTCGTTTACATGGATGACATTCTTGTCTTCAGCACGTCTTTGGAAGAACATGTAAGCAATTTCAGAAAAATTTTTAAAACATTAAAAAAGGCTGAACTTAAAATTCAAATTAATAAGTGTCAATTTCTCAATAAAGAAACCGAATATTTAAGCCATATCCTCACTCCACAAGGAGTTAAACCAAATCCGGAAAAAAACCAAATTCATACAAAACTTAAAGTTGCCTACAACGCAAAAACAGATTAAATCGTTTCTAGGTGTTACCGGATTCTACAGAAAGTTTATTAAAAACTATGCTAAAATCGTATTTCCACTTGTAAAATATTTAAAGAAAAATACAAAAGTTAATGTCCATGATCCAAACTATATTACCTCATTTGAAAAACTAAAGTCTATCATAACAGATTATCCTATTCTTAAGTATCCAGACTTCAATAAAAGATTTAAGCTAGTAACAGACGCAAGCAACATTGCTTTAAGAGCCGTTTTAACACAAGACGGTCATCCTGTTTCTTACGCTTCAAGAACTCTCAACGATCATGAGAAAAATTACTCCACGAACGAGAAAGAGTTACTTGCTATCGTCTGGGGCGTGAAATATTTTCGACCTTATTTATTTGGCAAGGAATTTGACCTGCAAACAGATCACCAACCTATTAAGTGGTTGCAAGCCAAAAATATTGGTCAAAATATCAACCCAAGACTCCAACGATGGCCGATACAATTGGGTGAATATGATGCTAAGATAGATTACATTAAGGGCAAAGAAAACAAGATAGCCGATTTCTTGATCAGAATCGATCAAAAGAGTATTGAAATAAACATATTTGAAAATATTTTTAACGAAAATACTGAAGATCATATTAATTCCAACGAATCTCTAGAAATCTCAACAGCTCACTCTCAAGAAGAAAACAGTAACGATCACATCCCAATATTAGAAACTGTTGTTAATCGCTTTAAAACCCAAATAATAATTTTAGAGGAAAAAGAGGACGAAACTGAAAGGGTCTTTAATCATAAAAGAATTTTTATTGACAAAAATGTCATACCTGACAAAATATCCGACATTGTCCGAAGACATGTCACCAGGGGTAAAATTGGCATCTACTGTGAATTAAGTGATTCTCTCTACAATATTGTGCAGAGAAAATTAATTGAACTAAGGAACCCTCACCTTAAATTCGTAAAGTGTAGTTTCTTAGCGAGAGATTTTAAAGATGAAGAAGAGGCCTTGAAACAAATATCTTTGTTTCACAAATTAGAATCAGGACATTCGGGGATAATAGCAAATTATGAAGGAATGAGGTAATAAACAATTGCTATATTTGTACTGCTGCTAAGTATGACAGAAATCCAATAAAAAATAAATTCCAAATCACAGAAACCCCGACCGACATAAATGCAATAATTCACGTAGACGTTTACACAAATAGTAAGCACAATTTTATAAATTTTATTGATAAATTTTCCAAACATGCCGTCAGTTTCTTACTTGAAGACAGGAACCATAGGACATTAGTAGAAAAACTTAGACAATTCATTTCAATTAAAGGAGAAATGAGAAAACTAGTCTTCGATAACGATGTGAGACAATTCTGTAAGGATGAAGGTATAGAGGTACATTTCGTCAAACCGAATAATCACACAGGAAATGCTGACGCAGAAAGGTTGAACAATTCTTTAACAGAAAGAATTATAGCACTTAATATAGAAAATAAAATTCCTATTACGGAACAGATGTTTAAGGCCGTAGAGTACTATAATAATTCATTTCATTCTATTGTACAATAAAAGATAAACCAATAGACGTCCAAAATCGTATTGCTGATACCAACTTAGTTAGAGAGAGAATTGATAAGAAAAAGATTAATTCCATTAATAAGCTCAATATTGACAGAGAGGACTACCACGAAACCAGAAAAGAGGGATTCATAAAAAATTATGTTAGCCTTAGACACAAGGAACAACCAAAATTTCGAAAATATCCGTTAAAAGGGGTGCATAAAAATAATATTAAACGACCGTTAAAATTTTCAGGTAATCATAATATGGATGCTGGTCCTAGCCATACTTCCTCTTAATCAAGTAACCCTCATAATAGAGAAGATAGATTCGGGATTGGGGTTCGTGGAAGTCAAAGTAGACGAGGTGGAAATAGTAAATAAGTTTGACATTGTCCTACACATTATTCATCCTCGTGAAATTCTTGACATCATATTGGAACTTGAAAAAAAAACATATGCGATTTTAATTTTACGGACGAAATTCCGCTAACACAACAGATTTTTTCTATGAAAAACCAAGTTATGACTCCTTTTCCCCATAGAAATAGAAGAGGTCTTATAAATATTGTAGGAAAAGGGCTGAAATGGCTTTTCGGAACAATAGACGATGATAGGATCAAAATTGAAGAAGAATTAAGAGTTAGGGAAGAAAATAATCATAACACAATCAAAGCAATGAATCGACAAGTAAAAATCAATAAAAATTTTAACAATTCTTTCACTTTCATAAAAAGCAGAGTCAGACAGGAATAAAATTATAAACCAGCTTAGGGATATAAAAGATTTCGAAAAACAGCTAATTGAAAAGGAAATGTATTTAGAGCAACAACTTAGGATTAATGCGTTGAAAGAACAAATAAGTTAGATACAGGACAATATCGTTTCAGCTAGGATAGGAATTATACACCCAAATATATTAAGTAATAAGGAAATAAATGTACACAAATTTGACTTATAAAAATTAAGTAACATTAGAACAGGTTTGGCTAGATACATAAATGAGGCTATCGTTTTTGCAATCAAAATTCCTACTCGTATTGTAAAAACTGATAAAAAATTAATTGTTCCTATTGCCAACTTATATAATGTAATATGCGAGCTACGGCTCGAGTAGATAAAACGATATTCTGTGAAATTTATTTCTTTATTTTCTAGTCTATAGAACAATTCAAGTTCACACTATACTATTCTTCGCAAATTCTTTTCTTACAAGGCCTCTTTCCTCTCAAATCACTTTATCTCCTTTCAATTACTTAATTCACAAATCCAAACTAATTACTTCTTCTTGTTAACTCTCAACTTTCATTTTATCACAAAATTAAAACTTCGCCCATTATCACTTTTCCAATCTCTTCGCCACGGTTCTAAACCAACTGCCTGCTCTCGATCGCCATCTGTCCTTATATAGCAGAAGTTTCTGATAACCAGAAACTTCTAGCAAATTCTTCGACCAAAAACAAAAATACCTAAAAACAAAATACCTGAAAATTATGATGTAATAATTCCCAAATGACAATCATTTCTTGCAGTTATAATTCTCTGAACTGTGGAGACTAACCGCAGACACGAACCCCGAATGAAAAGACACTTTGGAATGGGCTGGAGGAGCGTAGTTATTATTATGTTACACTGCCCCCCTCTTAGACGTGTTCGTCCCGAACAAGTGCATCCTCATTTCGGCCATTGTATCGACTCAGTCGGTCCACATGAACCACTTTCAGTTTGGCCCTTGGTCCTCGCTGGATGCGGTAGACAACATCGTTGATGCGGGTTATTATTCTGTAGGGACCCTCCCAGTTCTGCTGCAACTTAGGTGATTTCCCCTTTTGGCGATGGGGATTATATAGCCACACTAGATCTCCCTCCTGGAATCCTGACGTTGTTGCCTTGACATCATACCTGGTCTTCATGCGGTCGCTCGTTATCTTAATCTGGCTTCTGGTCCTTTGGTGTATGTCCCTAAGCCTTTCCCTAAGGTCCGCCACGTACTTTTCTTCATTTCTGGGCTCATTGGTAGGAGATCCAAATTTCACCTCACTGGGTAAACGAGCTATTCCACCAAACAAGATTTCGAACGGCGTATGTCGAGTAGTCTATGCACGGCACTTCTATAGGCCATCAAAAACAAGGGAATCTGCCGGTCCCAATCCCGTTGGTAGTCACTTACGACCTTCGAGAGATGTTCGTCCAAAGTCCTATTGAAACGCTCCACCATACCGTCCGACTGTGGATGAAGCGGGGTTGTCCTTGTCTTTTTGATTCCGAGTAGTTGACACATCTCTTGGAAGATTCTTGACTCGAAGTTCCGCCCTTGGTCAGAATGCAATTCCAAAGGCACACCGAATCTGCTAACCCAATTGTAGACGATCTGCTCCGCCACGGTTCTGGCTTCCTGGTTAGGGATCGGAAACGCTTCCGGCCACTTACTGAAGTAGTCCATTACTACGAGTATATACCGATTACCATTGTCGGTTTCCGGAAAGGGCCCTGCGATGTCAATGGCGATTCGTTCGAAAGGTGCTCCCACGTTGTATTGGTGCATCTTACCTCGAGTTTTGATTCTCGGACCCTTGCTAGCTGCACACACGTCGCATTTTCTGCACCAGTCTTCGACATCTTCCTTCGCTTTTAACCAATAAAAACGTTCTCGTACCTTTTCTAGCGTCTTATTCACTCCCAAGTGGCCTCCGGACACCCCGCCATGCATTTCCCGTAACACCTCCTTGACCCTCGTCCGCGGCACGACAAGCTGCATTACAAACGACTTTCCGTCGGAGGATTCCCATTTTCTTCTCAGAACACCTTCTTGGACATGGAGGGAGTCCCACTGCGCAAAATATGCCTTTAAGGTCGGGCTTCTGTGAGAGATGTTCTGATGATCCGGTTTCTCCATGTTCTCCTTCCAGGCCAGAATCGGCTCGATATCCGGGTCTTCCTTCTGAGCGTTCCGGATCTCATCTACGCTCCAGCCGGCGATAGGTTCGGCTCTCATTCTTTGGATGGAAACCAGCTCCCGTTCTTCCTGACGCGCACAATGTTTACAATCCGTTTTGCATGGTCTCCGGGACAGTGCATCCGCATTAGAGCCTTTCGATCCATCTTGCGACCTGACCCTCAGGACTCTTGAACTGTAATAGCCATTTTAAGGCTGCATGGTCTGTGCGAAGAACGAACTTCCTCCCATAGAGGTATTTGTGAAAATGCTTCGTAGCCAAGATCAAAGCTAGAAGTTCCCGCCTTGTCACGCAGTAGTTCCTTTCTGGCTTAGAGAGCACCTTGCTGAAGTACGCAACCACCTTCTCTTGGCCCTCATGCACCTGGGAGAGTACGGCTCCTACCCCGACATTACTAGCATCTGCATCCACAATGAACGTTTCCCCGGGAGTGAGGTAAGCTAGTATCGGGGCATCGCATAGCCGTTGTTTAAGTGCCTTGAAGCTCTTCTCGCACTCAATTGACCATTTGAATTGTTTTCCCTTTTCCGTCAACTGGTGCAGGCTCTTTGCGATCCCGGCAAAATCCTTCACGAACCGTCTGTAGTAGGTGGCTAGGCCCAGGAAGCTCCTTAGTTGGTGTTTATCCTTGGGGACTGGCCAGTTTTTCACCGCTTCGACCTTCTCTGGATCGGTTCTCACTCCTTTCGCTGAAATTATGTGTCCCAGGTACTTGACTTCCGCTCTAAACAGGGCGCACTTCTTGGGGTTGAGCTTCAGGTGGGCACTTCGAAGCCTTTGAAACACATCCTTTAGATTGTCTCGGTGTTGCGCAAACGTTTTTCCTACGACGATGACATCATCCAAGTATATCAAAAAGGTTTTCCATGTTAACCCTTGCAGGACACATTGCATCAATCGCTCGAAAGTCGCCGGAGCATTGCACAGCCCGAATGGCATTACCGTGAATTGCCATAGCCCATTTCCTCCGGTGAAGGCGGTTTTCTCCCGGTCTTCTGGATGGATCTGTACCTGCCAGTAGCCACTCTTCAAGTCGAGAGTGGAAAACCATTGGGCTCCTGATAGTGTGTCTAGCGTGTCGTCGATCCGTGGCAGAGGATAGCTGTCTTTCTTGGTGACGTAATTGAGCTGCCGATAGTCCACGCAGAACCGCGTGCTGCCATCTTTCTTCTTAACCAGTACAACCGGTGATGCCCACGGACTTTTGGAACTTTCAATCAGACCTTCTTTCTCCATTGCCGACACCATCTCTGCAACTTCTGTCTGCTTTGCCAATGGAGGGCGCCTAGCAGGCTGACGAATTGGTCTAGAATCACCAGTGTCTATTCGATGTTGTACCAGGTGTGTTCGGCCGTATTCTCCGTCCTGTGAGGCAAATACGTCAGCGTACTCATTGATAAGATTCTCTGCCATAGTTCGCTGCTCCTGATTCAGCTTACTGGACTGGAGAATCGTCTCTCTCGTTTCCGCTGTCCAAGGTGATGGGAGAGGTTTCGGAGCATCACGTTCAGATATCGTTGCGACGGCGGTAATCGGCGTGCATTTTCCAGTCACCTCCCCTCTCCTTAGTTTGATAGTGTGTGGTCTCGCGTTCAAAACTCTCACTGGAACCATGGTGTTCTTTGGTTCGACTGACGTCTTTCCCACGATGTAGTCTTGAGAATTCTTCTCTGGGTCTGGTTCTACTATGTAGAATCGGTGGCTCCCAAGATCACCTTCCAGTTTCGTCCAAATGATTGTCTCTGAAGACGGCGGCGAAACTTCGTCTTTGCTGATGACTGTTCTGAGAGTTACGGCATTCTCGTTTCCGTACACCATCGGAATCTCCACATTTCGATACCTCAGTACTTGCATCCCGATGTCCAAGATTACTTCATTTGCTTTCATGAAGTCTATTCCGATCATGCACTCGTCGCATATATCTGCCACCAGAAACGCATGGGAGAACGTCAGTCCCGCCAGAGTAATCGTAAGACGAACTTCTCCAAACACCTTCGCCATTTCCCCTGTTGCAGTCTTCAGGCAGTAGCTGTTGGTATTGTGACGATATCTCTTCTTACAATGGAGGCGGTGGCACCTGTGTCGATCGTGGCTACGCACTTCTTCTTGTTGATTAGTGCCTCCACTGTCAGGCTCTTGTTACCCCGTTTGGTTTGCGAAACTTGAATGGTGGTCCTGGGGGCCTCGATTCCAGTAACCAACTTCTGACCCGCGAAGTTGGTCCTTACGCATTTCCCGACTGCTGGTTTTGGGAAGTCTGACCGACCGATGGATGTTATCACCGCCGGATGCTTCCTCTCTGCTTCTCCTACTTCCGCAATGTGGACAATTTCCTCGTCTAGGTGCACTTCTGCACTGCCGTTGTAGGTGTCCGGTTTGGTTGCAATTCCAGCAACGGATTTGACTTCCGCGAGCTCTGTCTTCATCCATGACGGCTGTTCTCTGGCATGAGCATTCCACGACCGACATTTCCCTGACACGGTGTATTCCCTGGTATGCTTGGTCCGCAGCCTTCATTGACAAAGCGAATGCCAATGCCTCGGGGAGTGTTCGCTTTTCAGCCATCCTTACAGCCATTTGCAGTTGTCTGTCCTCTATGGCCTGAATAAAAGCTTCCACCGCCATTTCGTTGATAAGCTCCTCACCGGCTTTAGGGTATGAAAGATGGGCTAGTCGCTCTATATCAGCTTGCAACTGTTGGAGCGTTTCCCCCCTTTTCTGGACTCGACTACGCAGCTGAACCCTGTACACCTGCTGCATGTGTTCATCCCCAAACCGCATCTCGATAACCTGAACCAGAGAGTCGTAGTTCTGCTATTTATCTTCCGGGATGGTCTGCAAGAGCTCCGCAGCTGGACCGCTCAGTGCAAGTGTGAGTGCAATAGACTTCATCATCCCAGCTATTGGTCATTGCGTCCGCTTCGAATTGCCTCTTATAAATTGGCCATGATGTTTGACCATCGAAGATAGGAGGCTGCATCTCCTTTCTTCTCAGACCGTCAGTGGAATATTCCCGTGCTTTCTGTCTTTTCACGTTGCTGAGTTCCTTAGCAAGATTTTCGACTTGCTTTCCTACGTTTTCAAACTGAGTCTCTATTTTCCCGAACTGAGTTTCATGTTTCTCAAAGTTTTCATCGAATCTAGTTTCGACTTTTTCCAGTTGCATCTCGACCTTCTCGATTTTCTCTTCGATCGCTTCGAATTTAGATTCCAAGTTCTTGTTTTGCTCATCAAGTTTGCTTTCCAGAGCATCTAGAGAATTCTTTTGTTCGTCCATTGCTTTCTTTTGTTCGTCCATCTTAAGTTCTAGAGAATTACTCTGGTCGTCCATTGCTTTCTTTTGTTCGTCCAGCTTAAGTTCTAGAGAGTTCTTTTGGTCGCCTATTGCTTTCTTTTGGTCATCGAGCTTAAGTTCCAGAAACTTCTGTTGGTCTTCCATTGTTTTCCTTTGTTCGTCCATGAATGACTTAAGTTGCAGGAGCAGACTTGTTATATCCGGGTCGGCTACTGTACTTGCTGGTTCCTCTCCCACGTCAAACTCTACGTCATGCGGATTTTCTCCTTCCTACTTTATTGCTTCTTCCAGACGAATCAGTAGGGCATCTTTTCCCCAGTGGTGTCGAGATTCCTCTTACCTTTAGTTGAATTATAGTTAGTTTTCCCAATTTTTTTTTTTTTTTTTTATTTATTTTTTTTTTTTTTTATTGTGCAGTTTTACACCAGGGAAATAGTTGTTCACAGAATAAGTTTTATCCCACTTCTGACACCAATGTAATATGCGCTGCGGCTCGAGTAGATAAAACGATATTCTGTGAAATTTATTTCTTTATTTTCTAGTCTATAAAACAATTCAAGTTCACACTATACTATTCTTCGCAAATTCTTTTCTTACAAGGTCTCTTTCCTCTCAAATCACTTTATCTCCTTTCAATTACTTAATTCACAAATCCAAACTAATTACTTTTTCTTGTTCACTCTCAACTTTCAATTTATCGCCAAATTACAACTTCGCCCATTATCACTTTTCCAATCTCTTCGCCACGGTTCTAAACCAACTGTCTCTTTTTTTGATCGCCATCTGTCCTTATATAGCAGAAGTTTCTGATAGCCAGAAACTTCTAGCAAATTCTTCGACCTCTGGAACAAGAAAAATTCTGATATAATAATTCCAAGATGACAATCATTTCGTGCAGTTATAATTCTCTCTTGTTCTCTTTTATCCGCGATATTATCCGAGCTGTGGTGACTAATTTCAGACACGAACCTCAGAAGAAGCAATGAAAAGACCCTTCGGAATTTGTTGTCTGTTCGAGGGCGTAGTTATTATGCTACATTATGTTACAATATTAGAGGAAATAAGTTGTTTCTTCTTAATTATAACTTTCCATTGGATTCTGAGTACATATGTTCCTTAGACTCAATTTATTCTTCAATGAATTACATAAACTTGGAACATCTCCACAAAGAAGAAAAAAATAAAGTGCAACAGCTTTTGAAAAATTATAAGGAACTTTTCTTCACTGAAGGTGATCAGTTAACATTTACTCACGAAATTCAGCATGAAATAGTCACTAGCACAAATAGCCCTATTTATTCCAAAAATTATAGATACCCGAAGGTCCATGAACTTGAGATAGAAAATCAAATCAAGGACATGTTAGACCAAGGCATAATAGTTGAGAGCAACTCTCCCTATAATAGTCCTCTTTGGATAGTTCCAAAGAAAAATGACAACTCTGGACAACGTAAGTGGAGAATTGTTATTGACTACAGGAAGCTAAATGAAGTGACTGTGAGCGACAAGTTTCCAATTCCTAATATTGAAGGAATATTAGATAAATTGGGAAAGTCGCAATATTTTACAACTCTCGACTTAGCTAAGGGATTTCATCAAATCTTAGTTAAGCCTGAAGACAGGAAAAAAACAGCTTTTTCGACACCATTCGGTCACTTTGAATATGTTAGGATGCCATTCGGGCTAAAAAATGCCCCTTCCACCTTCCAAAGACTTATGAATTCGATTTTAAGGGGGTTCATAAAGAAAATTTGTGTCGTCTACATGGATGACATTCTTGTCTTCAGCACGTCTTTGGAAGAACATGTAAGCAATTTCAGAAAAATTTTTAAAACATTAAAAAAGGCTGAACTTAAAATTCAAATTAATAAGTGTCAATTTCTCAATAAAGAAACCGAATATTTAAGCCATATCCTCACTCCACAAGGAGTTAAACCAAATCCGGAAAAAAACCAAATTCATACAAAACTTAAAGTTGCCTACAACGCAAAAACAGATTAAATCGTTTCTAGGTGTTACCGGATTCTACAGAAAGTTTATTAAAAACTATGCTAAAATCGTATTTCCACTTGTAAAATATTTAAAGAAAAATACAAAAGTTAATGTCCATGATCCAAACTATATTACCTCATTTGAAAAACTAAAGTCTATCATAACAGATTATCCTATTCTTAAGTATCCAGACTTCAATAAAAGATTTAAGCTAGTAACAGACGCAAGCAACATTGCTTTAAGAGCCGTTTTAACACAAGACGGTCATCCTGTTTCTTACGCTTCAAGAACTCTCAACGATCATGAGAAAAATTACTCCACGAACGAGAAAGAGTTACTTGCTATCGTCTGGGGCGTGAAATATTTTCGACCTTATTTATTTGGCAAGGAATTTGACCTGCAAACAGATCACCAACCTATTAAGTGGTTGCAAGCCAAAAATATTGGTCAAAATATCAACCCAAGACTCCAACGATGGCCGATACAATTGGGTGAATATGATGCTAAGATAGATTACATTAAGGGCAAAGAAAACAAGATAGCCGATTTCTTGATCAGAATCGATCAAAAGAGTATTGAAATAAACATATTTGAAAATATTTTTAACGAAAATACTGAAGATCATATTAATTCCAACGAATCTCTAGAAATCTCAACAGCTCACTCTCAAGAAGAAAACAGTAACGATCACATCCCAATATTAGAAACTGTTGTTAATCGCTTTAAAACCCAAATAATAATTTTAGAGGAAAAAGAGGACGAAACTGAAAGGGTCTTTAATCATAAAAGAATTTTTATTGACAAAAATGTCATACCTGACAAAATATCCGACATTGTCCGAAGACATGTCACCAGGGGTAAAATTGGCATCTACTGTGAATTAAGTGATTCTCTCTACAATATTGTGCAGAGAAAATTAATTGAACTAAGGAACCCTCACCTTAAATTCGTAAAGTGTAGTTTCTTAGCGAGAGATTTTAAAGATGAAGAAGAGGCCTTGAAACAAATATCTTTGTTTCACAAATTAGAATCAGGACATTCGGGGATAATAGCAAATTATGAAGGAATGAGGTAATAAACAATTGCTATATTTGTACTGCTGCTAAGTATGACAGAAATCCAATAAAAAATAAATTCCAAATCACAGAAACCCCGACCGACATAAATGCAATAATTCACGTAGACGTTTACACAAATAGTAAGCACAATTTTATAAATTTTATTGATAAATTTTCCAAACATGCCGTCAGTTTCTTACTTGAAGACAGGAACCATAGGACATTAGTAGAAAAACTTAGACAATTCATTTCAATTAAAGGAGAAATGAGAAAACTAGTCTTCGATAACGATGTGAGACAATTCTGTAAGGATGAAGGTATAGAGGTACATTTCGTCAAACCGAATAATCACACAGGAAATGCTGACGCAGAAAGGTTGAACAATTCTTTAACAGAAAGAATTATAGCACTTAATATAGAAAATAAAATTCCTATTACGGAACAGATGTTTAAGGCCGTAGAGTACTATAATAATTCATTTCATTCTATTGTACAATAAAAGATAAACCAATAGACGTCCAAAATCGTATTGCTGATACCAACTTAGTTAGAGAGAGAATTGATAAGAAAAAGATTAATTCCATTAATAAGCTCAATATTGACAGAGAGGACTACCACGAAACCAGAAAAGAGGGATTCATAAAAAATTATGTTAGCCTTAGACACAAGGAACAACCAAAATTTCGAAAATATCCGTTAAAAGGGGTGCATAAAAATAATATTAAACGACCGTTAAAATTTTCAGGTAATCATAATATGGATGCTGGTCCTAGCCATACTTCCTCTTAATCAAGTAACCCTCATAATAGAGAAGATAGATTCGGGATTGGGGTTCGTGGAAGTCAAAGTAGACGAGGTGGAAATAGTAAATAAGTTTGACATTGTCCTACACATTATTCATCCTCGTGAAATTCTTGACATCATATTGGAACTTGAAAAAAAAACATATGCGATTTTAATTTTACGGACGAAATTCCGCTAACACAACAGATTTTTTCTATGAAAAACCAAGTTATGACTCCTTTTCCCCATAGAAATAGAAGAGGTCTTATAAATATTGTAGGAAAAGGGCTGAAATGGCTTTTCGGAACAATAGACGATGATAGGATCAAAATTGAAGAAGAATTAAGAGTTAGGGAAGAAAATAATCATAACACAATCAAAGCAATGAATCGACAAGTAAAAATCAATAAAAATTTTAACAATTCTTTCACTTTCATAAAAAGCAGAGTCAGACAGGAATAAAATTATAAACCAGCTTAGGGATATAAAAGATTTCGAAAAACAGCTAATTGAAAAGGAAATGTATTTAGAGCAACAACTTAGGATTAATGCGTTGAAAGAACAAATAAGTTAGATACAGGACAATATCGTTTCAGCTAGGATAGGAATTATACACCCAAATATATTAAGTAATAAGGAAATAAATGTACACAAATTTGACTTATAAAAATTAAGTAACATTAGAACAGGTTTGGCTAGATACATAAATGAGGCTATCGTTTTTGCAATCAAAATTCCTACTCGTATTGTAAAAACTGATAAAAAATTAATTGTTCCTATTGCCAACTTATATAATGTAATATGCGAGCTACGGCTCGAGTAGATAAAACGATATTCTGTGAAATTTATTTCTTTATTTTCTAGTCTATAGAACAATTCAAGTTCACACTATACTATTCTTCGCAAATTCTTTTCTTACAAGGCCTCTTTCCTCTCAAATCACTTTATCTCCTTTCAATTACTTAATTCACAAATCCAAACTAATTACTTCTTCTTGTTAACTCTCAACTTTCATTTTATCACAAAATTAAAACTTCGCCCATTATCACTTTTCCAATCTCTTCGCCACGGTTCTAAACCAACTGCCTGCTCTCGATCGCCATCTGTCCTTATATAGCAGAAGTTTCTGATAACCAGAAACTTCTAGCAAATTCTTCGACCAAAAACAAAAATACCTAAAAACAAAATACCTGAAAATTATGATGTAATAATTCCCAAATGACAATCATTTCTTGCAGTTATAATTCTCTGAACTGTGGAGACTAACCGCAGACACGAACCCCGAATGAAAAGACACTTTGGAATGGGCTGGAGGAGCGTAGTTATTATTATGTTACACTGCCCCCCTCTTAGACGTGTTCGTCCCGAACAAGTGCATCCTCATTTCGGCCATTGTATCGACTCAGTCGGTCCACATGAACCACTTTCAGTTTGGCCCTTGGTCCTCGCTGGATGCGGTAGACAACATCGTTGATGCGGGTTATTATTCTGTAGGGACCCTCCCAGTTCTGCTGCAACTTAGGTGATTTCCCCTTTTGGCGATGGGGATTATATAGCCACACTAGATCTCCCTCCTGGAATCCTGACGTTGTTGCCTTGACATCATACCTGGTCTTCATGCGGTCGCTCGTTATCTTAATCTGGCTTCTGGTCCTTTGGTGTATGTCCCTAAGCCTTTCCCTAAGGTCCGCCACGTACTTTTCTTCATTTCTGGGCTCATTGGTAGGAGATCCAAATTTCACCTCACTGGGTAAACGAGCTATTCCACCAAACAAGATTTCGAACGGCGTATGTCGAGTAGTCTATGCACGGCACTTCTATAGGCCATCAAAAACAAGGGAATCTGCCGGTCCCAATCCCGTTGGTAGTCACTTACGACCTTCGAGAGATGTTCGTCCAAAGTCCTATTGAAACGCTCCACCATACCGTCCGACTGTGGATGAAGCGGGGTTGTCCTTGTCTTTTTGATTCCGAGTAGTTGACACATCTCTTGGAAGATTCTTGACTCGAAGTTCCGCCCTTGGTCAGAATGCAATTCCAAAGGCACACCGAATCTGCTAACCCAATTGTAGACGATCTGCTCCGCCACGGTTCTGGCTTCCTGGTTAGGGATCGGAAACGCTTCCGGCCACTTACTGAAGTAGTCCATTACTACGAGTATATACCGATTACCATTGTCGGTTTCCGGAAAGGGCCCTGCGATGTCAATGGCGATTCGTTCGAAAGGTGCTCCCACGTTGTATTGGTGCATCTTACCTCGAGTTTTGATTCTCGGACCCTTGCTAGCTGCACACACGTCGCATTTTCTGCACCAGTCTTCGACATCTTCCTTCGCTTTTAACCAATAAAAACGTTCTCGTACCTTTTCTAGCGTCTTATTCACTCCCAAGTGGCCTCCGGACACCCCGCCATGCATTTCCCGTAACACCTCCTTGACCCTCGTCCGCGGCACGACAAGCTGCATTACAAACGACTTTCCGTCGGAGGATTCCCATTTTCTTCTCAGAACACCTTCTTGGACATGGAGGGAGTCCCACTGCGCAAAATATGCCTTTAAGGTCGGGCTTCTGTGAGAGATGTTCTGATGATCCGGTTTCTCCATGTTCTCCTTCCAGGCCAGAATCGGCTCGATATCCGGGTCTTCCTTCTGAGCGTTCCGGATCTCATCTACGCTCCAGCCGGCGATAGGTTCGGCTCTCATTCTTTGGATGGAAACCAGCTCCCGTTCTTCCTGACGCGCACAATGTTTACAATCCGTTTTGCATGGTCTCCGGGACAGTGCATCCGCATTAGAGCCTTTCGATCCATCTTGCGACCTGACCCTCAGGACTCTTGAACTGTAATAGCCATTTTAAGGCTGCATGGTCTGTGCGAAGAACGAACTTCCTCCCATAGAGGTATTTGTGAAAATGCTTCGTAGCCAAGATCAAAGCTAGAAGTTCCCGCCTTGTCACGCAGTAGTTCCTTTCTGGCTTAGAGAGCACCTTGCTGAAGTACGCAACCACCTTCTCTTGGCCCTCATGCACCTGGGAGAGTACGGCTCCTACCCCGACATTACTAGCATCTGCATCCACAATGAACGTTTCCCCGGGAGTGAGGTAAGCTAGTATCGGGGCATCGCATAGCCGTTGTTTAAGTGCCTTGAAGCTCTTCTCGCACTCAATTGACCATTTGAATTGTTTTCCCTTTTCCGTCAACTGGTGCAGGCTCTTTGCGATCCCGGCAAAATCCTTCACGAACCGTCTGTAGTAGGTGGCTAGGCCCAGGAAGCTCCTTAGTTGGTGTTTATCCTTGGGGACTGGCCAGTTTTTCACCGCTTCGACCTTCTCTGGATCGGTTCTCACTCCTTTCGCTGAAATTATGTGTCCCAGGTACTTGACTTCCGCTCTAAACAGGGCGCACTTCTTGGGGTTGAGCTTCAGGTGGGCACTTCGAAGCCTTTGAAACACATCCTTTAGATTGTCTCGGTGTTGCGCAAACGTTTTTCCTACGACGATGACATCATCCAAGTATATCAAAAAGGTTTTCCATGTTAACCCTTGCAGGACACATTGCATCAATCGCTCGAAAGTCGCCGGAGCATTGCACAGCCCGAATGGCATTACCGTGAATTGCCATAGCCCATTTCCTCCGGTGAAGGCGGTTTTCTCCCGGTCTTCTGGATGGATCTGTACCTGCCAGTAGCCACTCTTCAAGTCGAGAGTGGAAAACCATTGGGCTCCTGATAGTGTGTCTAGCGTGTCGTCGATCCGTGGCAGAGGATAGCTGTCTTTCTTGGTGACGTAATTGAGCTGCCGATAGTCCACGCAGAACCGCGTGCTGCCATCTTTCTTCTTAACCAGTACAACCGGTGATGCCCACGGACTTTTGGAACTTTCAATCAGACCTTCTTTCTCCATTGCCGACACCATCTCTGCAACTTCTGTCTGCTTTGCCAATGGAGGGCGCCTAGCAGGCTGACGAATTGGTCTAGAATCACCAGTGTCTATTCGATGTTGTACCAGGTGTGTTCGGCCGTATTCTCCGTCCTGTGAGGCAAATACGTCAGCGTACTCATTGATAAGATTCTCTGCCATAGTTCGCTGCTCCTGATTCAGCTTACTGGACTGGAGAATCGTCTCTCTCGTTTCCGCTGTCCAAGATGATGGGAGAGGTTTCGGAGCATCACGTTCAGATATCGTTGCGACGGCGGTAATCGGCGTGCATTTTCCAGTCACCTCCCCTCGCCTTAGTTTGATAGTGTGTGGTCTCGCGTTCAAAACTCTCACTGGAACCATGGTGTTCTTTGGTTCGACTGACGTCTTTCCCACGATGTAGTCTTGAGAATTCTTCTCTGGGTCTGGTTCTACTATGTAGAATCGGTGGCTCCCAAGATCACCTTCCAGTTTCGTCCAAATGATTGTCTCTGAAGACGGCGGCGAAACTTCGTCTTTGCTGATGACTGTTCTGAGAGTTACGGCATTCTCGTTTCCGTACACCATCGGAATCTCCACATTTCGATACCTCAGTACTTGCATCCCGATGTCCAAGATTACTTCATTTGCTTTCATGAAGTCTATTCCGATCATGCACTCGTCGCATATATCTGCCACCAGAAACGCATGGGAGAACGTCAGTCCCGCCAGAGTAATCGTAAGACGAACTTCTCCAAACACCTTCGCCATTTCCCCTGTTGCAGTCTTCAGGCAGTAGCTGTTGGTATTGTGACGATATCTCTTCTTACAATGGAGGCGGTGGCACCTGTGTCGATCGTGGCTACGCACTTCTTCTTGTTGATTAGTGCCTCCACTGTCAGGCTCTTGTTACCCCGTTTGGTTTGCGAAACTTGAATGGTGGTCCTGGGGGCCTCGATTCCAGTAACCAACTTCTGACCCGCGAAGTTGGTCCTTACGCATTTCCCGACTGCTGGTTTTGGGAAGTCTGACCGACCGATGGATGTTATCACCGCCGGATGCTTCCTCTCTGCTTCTCCTACTTCCGCAATGTGGACAATTTCCTCGTCTAGGTGCACTTCTGCACTGCCGTTGTAGGTGTCCGGTTTGGTTGCAATTCCAGCAACGGATTTGACTTCCGCGAGCTCTGTCTTCATCCATGACGGCTGTTCTCTGGCATGAGCATTCCACGACCGACATTTCCCTGACACGGTGTATTCCCTGGTATGCTTGGTCCGCAGCCTTCATTGACAAAGCGAATGCCAATGCCTCGGGGAGTGTTCGCTTTTCAGCCATCCTTACAGCCATTTGCAGTTGTCTGTCCTCTATGGCCTGAATAAAAGCTTCCACCGCCATTTCGTTGATAAGCTCCTCACCGGCTTTAGGGTATGAAAGATGGGCTAGTCGCTCTATATCAGCTTGCAACTGTTGGAGCGTTTCCCCCCTTTTCTGGACTCGACTACGCAGCTGAACCCTGTACACCTGCTGCATGTGTTCATCCCCAAACCGCATCTCGATAACCTGAACCAGAGAGTCGTAGTTCTGCTATTTATCTTCCGGGATGGTCTGCAAGAGCTCCGCAGCTGGACCGCTCAGTGCAAGTGTGAGTGCAATAGACTTCATCATCCCAGCTATTGGTCATTGCGTCCGCTTCGAATTGCCTCTTATAAATTGGCCATGATGTTTGACCATCGAAGATAGGAGGCTGCATCTCCTTTCTTCTCAGACCGTCAGTGGAATATTCCCGTGCTTTCTGTCTTTTCACGTTGCTGAGTTCCTTAGCAAGATTTTCGACTTGCTTTCCTACGTTTTCAAACTGAGTCTCTATTTTCCCGAACTGAGTTTCATGTTTCTCAAAGTTTTCATCGAATCTAGTTTCGACTTTTTCCAGTTGCATCTCGACCTTCTCGATTTTCTCTTCGATCGCTTCGAATTTAGATTCCAAGTTCTTGTTTTGCTCATCAAGTTTGCTTTCCAGAGCATCTAGAGAATTCTTTTGTTCGTCCATTGCTTTCTTTTGTTCGTCCATCTTAAGTTCTAGAGAATTCCTCTGGTCGTCCATTGCTTTCTTTTGTTCGTCCAGCTTAAGTTCTAGAGAGTTCTTTTGGTCGCCTATTGCTTTCTTTTGGTCATCGAGCTTAAGTTCCAGAAACTTCTGTTGGTCTTCCATTGTTTTCCTTTGTTCGTCCATGAATGACTTAAGTTGCAGGAGCAGACTTGTTATATCCGGGTCGGCTACTGTACTTGCTGGTTCCTCTCCCACGTCAAACTCTACGTCATGCGGATTTTCTCCTTCCTACTTTATTGCTTCTTCCAGACGAATCAGTAGGGCATCTTTTCCCCAGTGGTGTCGAGATTCCTCTTACCTTTAGTTGAATTATAGTTAGTTTTCCCAATTTTTTTTTTTTTTTTTTATTTATTTTTTTTTTTTTTTATTGTGCAGTTTTACACCAGGGAAATAGTTGTTCACAGAATAAGTTTTATCCCACTTCTGACACCAATGTAATATGCGCTGCGGCTCGAGTAGATAAAACGATATTCTGTGAAATTTATTTCTTTATTTTCTAGTCTATAAAACAATTCAAGTTCACACTATACTATTCTTCGCAAATTCTTTTCTTACAAGGTCTCTTTCCTCTCAAATCACTTTATCTCCTTTCAATTACTTAATTCACAAATCCAAACTAATTACTTCTTCTTGTTAACTCTCAACTTTCATTTTATCACAAAATTACAACTTCGCCCATTATCACTTTTCCAATCTCTTCGCCACGGTTCTAAACCAACTGCCTCTTCTCGATCGCCATCTGTCCTTAAATAGCCGCATTTCTAATAGCCAGAAACTTCTAGCAAATTCTTCGACCACTGGAATAAGAAAATTCTGATGTAATAATTCCAGGATGACAGCTGCAGCCAATAATCTCTTGTTCTCTTTTATCCGTGATATTATCCGAACTGTGGAGACTAATTGCAGACACGAACCTCGAATGAAAAGACACTTCGGACCAAAATTCTGCCAGAATGAAAAAGACACTTCGGAATTTGTTGCATTATGCTACATTATGTTACAATATGATTCACATCGCATAAAAAACTTTTATTTTTTCTCTCCTCTTTATATTTATGTCTCTGGAACGGGAATAGAAAAACATTAAGAGTACCAAAGTAACTATTCATAAGTAAATATTCATAACTGCAAAGGACTTCTAAGCAGAGTGTGAATGGGACGCATAAAAAGCAAAAACATTTTTCACAACTCTAAAAGTATACATCGTTTACAGAATGGTTTAAGGAGCAAAAGTTACTGCAGAACAGAAGTCGTGTTCACAGATTTTAGCATATTTTTTAGTAAGTGTACCTTGATTTGCCCGGAAACGGTTAAGGATAGTAGAAAATACAAAGTTGTTGTTAGTGGCTATGAATGTATCCTTGAATTTAAGGATATGGACTATACTTTCATTTTTTCATATAGGATTGCATACTATTTAAACTGATTTGTGTAGAACTAGCAAACATACTTATTCTTTGTGTTGACGTAATTTTTGGATGTTTGTGAAATACATATTTAATAAAAAAAAAAGGGAGAAAGGTCCATATCCTTAAAATCAAGGATAGCCTGGTGTAAGGTCATCTAACAAATTATAGTGCTGTTCCCAAAAAATTGTCTCCGTATTTGTTTGGTGAACGAAACAAATTTTTAGGCAGCTGTCACTTTCAGGTTTTCCTTTGGTTAAAACTGCCATACAATTTAATATAGTGCCAGTCCTTTAGAAAACTGTTTTTTATCCAAAAGCAACTGCCAGTTCGAAATTGGAATTTTGCCATATAATGTAATATAGCATTTTGATACTTCCTGCCATACGAGTGTTTGGATTGAATTTGTACCATACGTTTTATGTCATAAATATGACAGCGTGCCATATAATCTAATCTTAGCTTTAGCCGTTTCCGATCTGGCCTAACTTAGATCAAAATCGTTCTAATAGAATGGTTTTGCTAAACCGTCATCCCATTGGTACTACAATCAGGGATCTGCAACTTCTAATCCAATCCATTCCTTCGCTGATGACAGTACCCTCAGTTTTTCATATTCGTTCCCTAACTCACGTCCCTGCTCTTCGGCCGTAGAAGGGGAACGGCAGCGTATGTTAAACACATTAAATTCCGACCTGGACAGCATAATTAAATGGGGTTCAACCAACAGAGTGGAATTTAATGCTTCCAAAACACAATGCTGTCATCTGTCTCTCAAGCGAAACCAAAACCTTCAACCATTATCCATGGATGGTACTTGCATCTTGAAACCAAAAGACTTGCTATTCTCGGTATGTGTATTAATAACCATCTTCGATGGAATGATCACATATTCGATTTTCGCCAAAAATGCTGCAAAATGTCTAGGATTCCTTAAACGGTGCAAGAAATATTTTACCCGGTCTGATCTGGCCTCAATTTATAAGGCATTCATCTGTCCTAAGCTGGAATATAACGCCCATATCTGGTCTGGTGCACCCAAGACCGTTCTGCATATTCTTGATAGGGTACAGAATCGCGCGTTAAAACTTATAGGCTATAGAGACATTGTGAATTCTATTCATTCACTAGAACATCTCTCCCTGTTTTATCGTTATTTTCATAAAAAAATGTTCCAGCGAAATAGCCAGTTGCATTCCTCCCCTTCAAAATTTCACCCGCAATACGCGTCATGCTTCGAATGCACATCAGTTTACCCTAAAGCCAAACTTCGGTCGTACTGTCAAATATAGGGATTCATTTATAAGCCGAACAACACGAATGTGGAATAATCTACCAGGCTCTGTATTTCCCCATCACTACAACCTTCAAACTTTCAAAGCCAACGTGCATAGGCTCCTCCTCTGTTTCCCCCCCCCCATTTTCCCTGACGCCCTTGCCCTGAAACAGTTTAAGGGTATTCATATCCCCTTTGGCGCGCGCAGATTATAAGAAAAAGAAAAAAAATCTTACTTTATTGATTGTTTTAAAAATTCCATCACTAACGGCTTTGCTCTCATACGAGTAATAACTTTTATTTCCTGAAACACCCTATAAACGTTGGTGTCAGTTTTATTGGATGTATTTGAAAAAAAAAAAAAAAAAAAAATCGCGCAATCACAAATTTCCATTCTTCTTTTAAAATATTTAGGAATTCACAGAACGAGAATTATGCAAATTTCAAATACTTAAAAAATAAGCAGAAGAGAGGCCATTGGCTCGGAACACGAAAATCCATCTAGCGACGAAAACAAATAGCTTAAAAATGCTCATCTAACCGCAAACATTTGCGGAAAATTATTTGACAGATATAAATTTGTATTTAGTCAACATCAAGCCTCAAATAAAGTGAGGTGACAATCTGTCACTTCGACTGTGGAAATAAGGCTTTTCATCCCACTATTAATGTTCTTTTTTTTTTTTACATAATATGAGTTTGAATTCTTAATATTGCTTTATAACTTCGATGTGTAACTAGTTTATTTCGATTCGAGACTATACTGTAATTAAAAATAATCAAGAACACGAATAATGACACTAACAAATTGCACAATTCATGGCTGCGCGACCCGCTTTTATTCCCTTAAATATTTAATAGTCGCCGGGGTAAACAGGAGCTGTCTTCGATTGTTGCGCAATCTGTGTGTCCACCTTTGATGAGAACAATGAACGAAGAGGAATAAATTGATTTTATTATGAAATTTTTCATAATGTGTTATTTAAGACTGGGTTTTTCAAGACAACCTTTCAGCCTTTGGAAGTGAAGGTTCACTCAACTTTTACGCAACCGCACTTGTTTATTTATTTAAATCTTATACATATATCCAAGAGATTTCACCGCTCAAATTTGTTTTCTAAATCGTTCATAATTGAAATTGGACACATTTCGAAATAATTGATTTTCCCTCACTTCTTCACATCTTTCACGTTTTCAATGAACGTAAACAAAAAAGGACAACTTTTACTTTTAAATAAATAAACTTCATAATTTACTCCGCAGCCTCAGACATATATTGTGTTGTGGCTTACAGCTTCACGTACATTTAACTTTTTGACAGCCCGCGAGTCTAGACTCCGACTCTGACGCAGACGACGCACATTCTGATCAGCCCTTTTCAAAGCGTGCTGACATATGAGGCCGTTTATGTTTTTTTATCTGCCTTTTCGTAGGCATCAGCCAAAAATCTCTACGTAGTTTCTCAGATTTCAACAATCTTAAGCCTATCGTCTGATATTCAGATTCAAATGTGTACACAAATTAGAAGTCGTTTAATAAAACAAAATTTATTAGGTAAGATTTAATAACAAAATATTGTATTATTTTTGTTTGTTAAACTACTAAAAAGAGTATTTCAACAATTACAATAAAAAAAAAAATATTATACGCGTGTTTTTTTTTTTTTTTTTTTAATTTGACAACAGAGGCTATAACTTTAATATACATATGTATGTACACAATAATAATTTCGTTGATTTTTCTTCTGCTTCATCTCCTTGGATCAGCCATTCTTAAAAAAAAAAATATAAAAAAAAATTGTTAATATCATTTTTATATTAAGTCATGTAAATTTAGACATCTATTATTCAATATAAACGATAATTGTACTTACTTATGAATACGAACATAATCCTTCGATTCTAATGCCATATCCTGTGGCGTTAGGAATGTATACTGTCTATGTGCTTTAGCCTCTGCTTCACTTAAAAGCATTCTAGTCATGAGCTCACGATTTACTTCATCCTAAAAGAAATGTACCAAATTTTATAAACAAAGAAATTTTATCTAACCCTTATGTTAATAAATCAAATTTATGACATCACTCACCGTAAAAACATCGTATTCGTCCAAAAAATAAAACGGATGATCTACGCACGACCATAGCGAAAGTAGAAATGCTACTGTTGAAAAAGATCTCTCTCCGCCCGAAAGAGATTTTGTACTTGAAATTGATCCTTCGATTCCATGATCTCTTGGTACCACTGATATTGTGAGCTTACGCTCATCATGATCGATTGATATATCACCAGCAAATTGACGATAACTTAAAATACTCTGCAAAAAACAGACATTTGATAACCATTGAAATAATTGTCTATCATGTTCCTATATCTAGACGAATTTAAACTCGCGTTTTTCAAAGCCCCTAAATCGGTAATAATTAACTCAAATGTTACTTCTAAAATAGAAAACCCACCTCTAAGTCGATGTTGAAGTGACAATCAAAAGCATTTCAAGTGAAAATAGGGGATGAACAAATTTTACATGATACATGTAATGGGAAAACGTTCTTCTGCCTTGGGTATCTCACAGCTTTCGTTTAGTTTGTACGATATTTTTGATGTTTTTGTTTATATTCTTACTAGCTGGCCCGGCGAACGTACCGCCTCAGAACCAATAAATGTTGTGTTTCGGTTTTTTATTAAGATAAAATGAATACTCAAAATGAATTAAGTTCACAAACGTACAAAAATCATTGCAATGAATGTAATTCACGGTGCAGCAAGGCATTTGCTTTATGGAAGTGAATCGAAATGATTCGCGTAGCATTGTTGCACTACTTTCTGTTAAACTATTTGCTGGATGGGTTGTACTCGGGTCGATTCCCTTCATTCAAGCACCTTGTGATATACGACATTTTTCGTTTTGTTGTCAGGTGCGAGAACGGACAAAGCGGATGGTTTGCCGACACGTGATCATGCTACGTACAATTGACCGCGAGAGAAACATTCATTTTCTCGATTCAGGCCACAAACACTCAAGGATTGGCCTTGTGATTTGTTGATCGTCATGGCTAATTATGGAAGATGAATCGGAAATTGAATTCGTTTAAACTCGAATGGCACATCGGTTGGGATCAATCGGAAAATGAGAACTTCCTCATCTTTGAACCTTCCTTTGAGTATCGTCGCGTGAATCACATTGCCCATGAGTTTTCTCACCACCAAACACGTTCCGTTACATAATTTTGGTTGGTTAAGATTTCGAAGCATGATGACTACTGAGCCAACCTTCAGTTGTAAATTGTGCGGTGGCAAGCCAGGCAGATCCAATGAGTTTAAAAATTCAGTTGGATAGTTGTGCTTCGTCTTCGTTTGTTACACAGTCGATAGATTTGAAGGAATGCAGTGGACGAACGATTTGATTTTGAATTTTGAAGTTTAAGTGATCCACATCTTTGTTCTTTGCCGCAAGAATTGCTCGTTCACTCAACCAATTGTGATTTTTGTGGTTAGCAATGATGTTCGGGAACACTTTGTGGATGAGCTCGTCCTTCGTTGAGACGAAATTGTGAAAATTCGGCGGAAACGAAATCAATCATTTCGATTCGCTGACAGGAACACGGCCATTACCGATAGTCAGCAATTGCTTGGAGAAATCTTCGGCAGATGGATGGGCGAGTAAGAGGGGACGGGAGACACGACATTCGAAATATAAATTATGTGTTTTCCTTACCTGAAACGTAAACATCACCTTCATAGCCATGTGTCGCTTTAAATGCTTGATAAATCGAAATCTTTTCACACGAGATTCGTTGAGCTAAGAGATATGTAAAACATATTAAATCTCCACTTGCGACAAAAGCTGCCCACTCTATTTCACTTACCATTTCTAGAGACTCACTAACAGAAGAGTAGAGTATCTCATATTTGGTTAGTGTTTGTGTTTTACTCTCTAAAAGCTGTTGAACATCCGCTGGACTGTCACTACTTTGTGTTCGATGTTTAATCTTGCTCTTTAGCTGTCGAATTATTTCATTAGCTTCTGACTCTGATCTCTGCGAATCAATACGAGGACCAACTGCTTCCGCCTGGGAACGTAATTCTGAGAGAACTTGTAACTTTGTGGTTTTAACTTCCTAAAAACAAAAGCGTTATACCAATCCAAAAATTGAGAAATAATAGCAATGCAAACCTCAAAATTGTTTATACCGGAATTAATCTCTTGGAGTTTGGTTTCATTTGTTCGGACGTTGTTCATTAAGCTGTTCAGTTTTATTCTTGTTTCATCGCATTTGGTCTGGAATCGTGAAGGGAATAATGATTTACATTTCACACTCCCTAAGCCCTTTTCACTCATTTCCGGCATCAGATATACGCTGACGAATACCCGGATCAAAGTGTATAGAACTCAATGATGCGGATACGTGGCGATTCTATACATTTCGGTCCCGGTATACTACGCTCTATATTCGATGGTGAAAACGGTGAACCGGGGCTAAGTCCTTTGGGGTGAAAATTGTTATCTCCGTAAGTCGTAAGTAACGGAAATAAAAGATAAAATGTGGGCATTTTCGGTTTATTATTATTCATTGTCATTTCGGTGAAATGACAATGAATGCCTTAATGGGGGATGTTTTACAGTTTACACCCTTATGCCGACATTGCTATACAATTTGTGTCACCTGCCTGGACTTACAGAATAGGGATTCTCACCTGTGAAAGATGACTCGACTTAGGAAATACGAGCGTTCTTACATACCTTTATTTGGTTCATTTCATCCTCGATCTGCTTTAGTGACACTCTCTGCTCCGTTAATTTCTCTTGCATCGACCTGCGTGCAATCTTAATCTCTGAAGACTCTTTTATCTTTCCTTCGATTTGTATTTGGAGTTGCGAAATTTTTCCCTTGTACTCCTCTAATTCATTGGCCTAAAGAAACACCGATTCATATGACTTCCCAAAGTATGATGGCATTTGCTTACCAATAAATCCATTTCATTACTATCTGGATACTCATAGCTCTCCAATTCACTTATCCTCTCATCCAACTCCCTTTTCGAGTACTCGTGTTTTTCCACTAAGCCTCGATTCTGCTGAATGCTTTTTTGTGTGGTTTGCAACTGTGGACGGATCTCTTGTAGCATTACTTCGCATTGCTCAATATCCTGTTTTCTGGAGTTCATTTCCAGTTCCATCTGACTGAAAATGGAGTTTCTCATTCGAGATCTTCATACTTTCAAGTCATACTCACTTAATCCTTTCGCGGATATCGACTTGAATAAACCGGGCAGGACGTATCTTTATCGAATACATTCGATACGATGGCTCTGGACAGTACTCTAGACCGGGTTTGATAAGAATGACCTTATTCAGATTTTGTGGAACATTTTCAATATTCGAGGTAAAGTGTTCAGCGATTTCCTTGCTCTCGGTAAGAAGAATCGTTTCAATCGAACCACGATCAATGAGGCAATTGAGAACCACATGATCAGAGCAACGTATTTGATCCATTAGTAGACGTGTTCCCCGAGGCGGTTTGACTCTGCCACGTGAAACGTCATAGGCCTGGGAAAGAAAACATTCTCGGCTCAAGGTATGGATTTAGTTTACATACTCCGTACTGACCTTGTTCATAAATTTGGTGGTAATGATAGTTGGATTAAAGTTTGGATAGTTCTTAAGTATACTCTCCAAGATTTTATAATCCCTATTGTTATTAACGACAAAACTGTTTATCAAACCGCCCAACTGGTTTTCTACGGCATCACGATATCTGGCATCGACAACTTCAATGTAGCGGCCCAGAGGACCTCGTGGAAGTTCACTGAATTTTCTCTCCTCGTGGAGTCTATTGATTGTGGCCACTATCTTACTGACGTGTTCTCCATAAATGGAAAGAGCATCTTTGGAGTTTGCTTTGATGTTATGTATTTGCGATTGAATATGACCTGGAAAGTGGGAATCAAATGGAATTTCATTACCATCTTACGCACAGATATATATTTGTACTTACGAGTCTCTTCATGTAATCTATGTTGATTCTTCTTGAGATCATCAATTTTCTGTTCAATCTGTCCCTTATTGCCAATTAGCATCTGTGCATCACGTTTCGCTGTTTCAAGCATTGCTGCGACTTCTTCTCTGTGACGCTTAAGGCCGCCTAGCTCGACTTCATTTTTGGCACGAAGGTCCTGAACACTTACGCGATTACTGTAAAAGATAACAATGAGTAGACTTCAAAAATTAAATAATGCTACCCCAATTACTTTGAAACCTTTTCAGCAATATACTCTTGTAATTTATTGATTTGTTGCTCAACAAAAGTTTGCTTTTTCTTGTAACTTTCAACAGCGGATTCGATTTCACTGTAACTATCATTTATTTCTATGAATTTACTCTTCAATGTGTTGTACTTGACGTTCTCTTCACTGTATGCGTTTCGTTTTGCTTCCAGATTTTCTTCAAATTCACTGAAAATTGAAAATGTTATTTAAAAAAATGTCACCCTAAACAAACATATTATGACTTACAGTATTGCTTGATGGCACTCTCTCTCAACTGCGTCCTTGTTTTGCAACATATTCTCAAATTCTTTTCGTTGTCGAATCAATTCTTCAATTGAAATGTTGATAGCCTGTATTTGTTTCTCTTGATCTATGACAAATATCCAAAGACGTTCGAGTTCGCAGGATTTAAGCAATTTCTGCAAAGAAAATATGTTTTACATTTAATTGGAGCATCAAATTTCCTAATCATATATTGTCTACAATTGGTCCTGCATCGAATGTCGCTATAAGGTTTTGGTCAAACCGTATCTTAAACTACAACAGCCGATAGGCCAAAAATAACAAGGCATCACCGAACAATAGCACGAATGTACATGGTAAATTATCAATAACACTCTTTTGAAACTTAGCTAGCCAGTGGTTGTTTTGAAAGAAAAACTCTAGAGTTTGACAACAACGAACTATACCGGAACTATACTATACCTCAATCCCGCTTATTCCAGATACATTTTGTTTTTCCTTACTTGTAAAAGCCGCGTATTCGAATGATAAAGTGATAAATTATAAAACCATGGCCCTGGGCCAAATAAAACAAAACCCGGGAACTGTTTTAGTTGATCTGTAAACCACTGAACCCTGACCAAACAGAAATAGATCCATACCCGGGATAATTTTCTAAGTCTTCCCCCATCCCCCAACTTCAAAAAGCCTAGATTCGTTCTGACTTCCGCAAAGAAGACTGATAAACCACTTGTCACTGACGTTTACAAATTCACAAAATTCGTAGACAGCAACATTCGCCCCACAGGTTTAATGCTATTTACCTTTGATGTCTACCACTTCCCAGCTTCGGTTGAAATTGGATGGTATAAAGCCAAAGTGCAGGAAAATTTCGGCAATCCTATAAGATGACAAAACAGCCAGCTCCTAGGTCACATAAAAGAAGGTGTAATAAAAATAGTGCATGCGCCACATAGTCCCTCTGATTGTACACAACTCATGTGCGCTAATTGTTCCTATGCCCGTTCGTCTTCTTCAAGAAATTGCGCAAAATATCTTCAAAAACAAAAAAATTTTAAAAATCAAGACTCGTAATAAATGCACAATGGCTGAAGCCATACGAATCTATAATAAATCAGTCCCCCCTTCACTCACATCCAACACAATTTCATATTCAAAGCAAGCTTAAATAGCCACACAAAATATAAATATAAAAACCATCTTCAAATCCTTCACACTATTAAACTCCAGTGACATTGTTACATTGTTACAACCACACCAATACCACAGGCCCAAACTATAACTGTAACTACAACTTCCCAACCCACCACCAAACCCAAGTTCTAAATTCACCTATTACTTCACTTACTAAAAAAAATGTTGGGCGATAATGCATAAAAACAACAAAATTATCCCTAACAAAGCTCACTTAGACTATAAATGATTTTAAGAATCGTGCGATAGGCTCTTATCTTGAAAGTTTAACAGCGAAAAAAGATTCCAATTATTCACTTTGGAAAGCTGTAAAAGGCACCAAGGTCCCCGCGCCGATGGGCAAAGGAAGCTAAAGAAAAAACGGACGTTTTTGCGGCCCACCTGGAAGACACCTTTAAACCGTACGATGGTCAAGTGTCTTACGACAATATCAATAGGCCGGATTTAACATCTGACGATTTAGCACTTACAAGTGCAACGCTAAGGGAACTCAAACATGAGATCGGGAATCTAAAACCTAAGAAAGCTCCTGGTTATGACTTGATCACTGGAGAAATTCTCAAAGCTTTACCTAGAAAAGCATTGATCAAGCTTCTTCATATTGTAAATGCTGTGCTCAGATTAAAACACTTGCCTAACCAATGGAAAGTTGCGGAAGTTATAATGGTTTTAAAACCAGGAAAGCCGCCAAATGAGGTAAAATCTTATAGACCAATTTCGCTACTTCCAGTTATATCCAAAATTTTCGAGAGGATATTGCTAAGGCGCCTCCAACCGGTTATAGAAGGAAATAATCTTATCCCTGACTACCAGTTTGGGTTCAGAAGTAAGCATTCGACAATTGACCAGGTGCATAGAATTACTAACGTAATCGAGAAAGCACTTGAAGAGAAAAAGATATGCTCAAGCGTATTTCTTGACGTCTCGCAAGCCTTTGATAAGGTGTGGCATGATGGCTTGAATTGCAAATTACGACAAGTTCTCCCTGTATGCCTATACGACATTCTAGAATCATATCTCGGGAATAGACTCTTCCGTGTTAGACATGGAAATTAATATTCGGAGCTAAAAGAAATTTCGGCCGGTGTACCGCAAGGAAGCGTTCTTGGGCCACTTCTCTATCTGTTATATACTCGAGATATACCGAAAGAAGATGGCACTATCCTGGCTACGTTTGCCGATGACACCGCTATCCTAGCTGTAGGTAAAACAATCGAAGAAACGACTGCAAAACTGCAAAACGCACTGAATAAAGTAAATGAATGGACGAGGGACTGGCGGATCGCCCTCAACGAATCTAAATCTGTTCACGTGAATTTCACTTATAAGAAGACTTGACCCGAATACCTTTTGCAAACGAGGCCAAATACCTTAGAATGACACTCGACGCAAAACTGAAATGGAATTCTCACGTGAAAATGAAACGTAAAGAACTCGAAATCAAATATAGAGAAATGAACTGGTTGCTCGGAAAACACTCCCAGCTCAGTACTGAGAACAAACTGCTTTTATACAAGCAAGTGCTAAAGCCGGTGAGGACTTACGGTATACAACTTTGGGGCTGTACCAAGAAAACAAACGCCAATATTTTACAAACTTTTCAAAATAAAGTGCTAAGAGAAATTGTCCACGCACCGTGGTATACTAGAAACGATGATATCCACAGGGATCTCGGAATTCCGACAGTCGAAGCTGAAATTAGAAGCTTCGCGAGAAAGCATAGAAACCGACTAATCGGACATGTAAACAATACAATCCTACAAATTCTGGATGAAAGCAATTTATTGCGCCGACTACAAAGGACGAAACCTTTCGACTTGGCGAGATAGGAATCAACCGCGCCTAGATTGCGGAACATGCAGGATCTTTAAGTGGAAGGTAACCTGCAAACGAGTTTTTTTTCATGATAAAAAAATTGCTTGATAAGGTCCTTCTTAGTTGCAATATATAACAAATTAGATCGCAGGGTGGTTTTTTTTTAGTCAGTAAGAATCTGACACTACTATGAGCACGCGCTTGCTATCCTCATAGTGTCTATGGAAGATTTCTTCACCAACCCTCGGAAAAAAAAAAAAAAACTGGCGGGGAGAGAGCAAGGGCAACAAATTCTGGTTTTCTTTGCCCTCATTCCGGCCATTGGGGTCCTCGACCTATGAAATTTCAACAACTTAATACACACCAATCTAAAATAAAAATATTGTAATAAAATATAAAGGGCTTTATAAACAACTACGATGAACTTAACATCCTAATAAAAGAATATAGTCCATATATATTCAAGAACCACACTCCGCAATCAATTTTAAACCAAATATACCAAAAAAATATACGGGCATTTTCACAACTTTTCTGTAAATTTAACATCCAAACAAGGTATCGGAATTCCAATAAAAAAAACAACATCCCACACAAGCAAATACTCGTAATTATAAATTAGAACATCTTAACCTTAGCCTTTCAAATACAACTCTCACCTAAAGTTACTGTAGTTTGTCAAGTATTCATAGTATTCATAGTATTCACTCATGACTCCAATCATAATTACAGGTGATGTTAACTCTTGATGCTCGCTTTGGGGTTCACCTATCATTAATCTCAGAGCCATCGCAGACAAATTTGTATCGTAACATAAACAAAGAGGCAGCGATGCTTCAGAAAGCAATTCGTACGACCGCAAACAAATCAATCCCTCAAAGATCGCCTAAAGTCTCTCAACAAACTGTCCCATAGTGGACACATGAGCCACAAAGTTTTTTTTTTCCATCTTATAGTAAGACCTGGTCAAATCTGTCAAACAGATGAAAACTTCCACCCCAGTTTCATCAGTTCTGTTATATGCCGCCCCAGTCTGGGCGGAGGCACTGAGGACGAAGGAGACCAAAAGGAGACTATCGTCATCATACAGACTCTGTGCGCTACGGACAATCAGCGGCTTTCGAACCATCTCTGACGAAGCTGCATTTGTCATAGCTGGAATGGTCCTCATCGATATTCTTGCAGATGAAATGCTGAGGATATATAACAGAAGAGCATTGAGTCATCACGACGCCACTAGTATCAAGGTGATAAAAATTGAAGAAAGGGCAGCTATGTGGCAAGCTCGTTGGGCTAATACAACAAAAGGCAGATGGATATACAAACTTATACCGACAATCCAAGTGGCTACCGCAAATATCTACACCGATTCGGACACAACAACTGACCATTCTGCCCGAAATGCCCAGGTGAAGATGAAGATACGGAGCACGCAGTGTTTTACTGCACACGTTTCACGGCATGGAGAATTATTCTGCCAAGTCCGTCATTACTCCTCGACCATATGTTACGGTCGGAAGAGAATTGGATGGCAATATGTTCCTTCGTAACAACTCTACAAAGAGTTGCGGAGAATAGAAAAGCTAAGAAGAGCAACTGAAGCAGCGGAAGAAGCTGACATAAGAAGCATAGCATAAACTGCTAACCAGCCCCGCGAAGTAATACCTAACGGCAGTCCCACCGGGAGAGTGGTTGAAGTGTGTAGGGTGTGTGATTAGTACGTGGGCGTATTCCTGGCATCGATTACTCAGGTTTGCGAATCGTGCATGCTAGTAGCACACGGGCTATTAGTATCTAAGAAGATTACACATCCCTGGCGCAATCCAAAAAAAAAAAAAAACCCAGTTTCATCAGCAAGAAAAATGTTACTCTAGACTCTTCCCTCCATATTTATTTTATCTCCTCATCAGCAAGATGCATTGAAGGACAAATCACAATATTAGAATTTGACTGCTATCTTAATAACCCCAAGCAGAGACATAATATCATACGCTATGCTAAAAAATATCCCATCTTCAACAATCTCTAGGCTTTTGGCATTATATATGTAAGTATAACAATATCCTTGATACAAGAATCATTCCAAAGTATAAGCACTGTTAACGGATAACGACCAATTTCACTTATTCCCTGTATGTCTAAAGTACTGGCGAAAATTATTGTCGTTCATTTTGGGGTTAAAATGAAAATCCCGATTTAGCCTCGAATTGTAACCCTGCAGATGCCAGATATGAATTTCGAAGAAAATCCGTCCAGTCGTTTAGGCTGCAGTCGGCCATACATACTCGTACAAACAGACAGACAGAATTGAGACACACTTTGTTGAGATCCTCTATTATATTGTAGTAATACCAAGATTGATCAAAATCTCGAGACCCAACATTTTCAGGAAACCAATACTTGACGGATAGGTGCAAGTAAAAATGCTCCCCAGTTATCTGGACGCCACCTTCGGAGTTTACTGAAACTTAATACCACCTGAGACTCAAACCAATACACCAATATTTGTTTTTCTCTATCTGTCTGTCTTTCCAGCTTACATCGTGCAATTAATAACCCAATTAGTTACATTCAAGAGATTGCTCCCTAGGCGTAAGATAATATTAAAAAAATGTATCAAACTGTCACTTCTACTGCAGGAACTATGAATTGTTCACCTCAATTTATAGTAATACGAGTACATGAAAATACAAATAAAATACAATGAACCCTTAAGATGACTATGGTCCATCGACAAAATTGGATTTAGCATTATTTTTATAATTCTCTTCATTTCATTTCAAACTGCATGCCTCGCTGTTTTCTTTTTTAACAATGTTTAATTGATTACATACATATGTATAAGAGGGGCGACTGATAGGTTCGCGGCCTGAGATACTCAACAACGAGTCATCTTCTCAATAAAAACTCCCTCCCTCCCATCAGCCGAAATCGGAAATTCTCGCAATTTTGAGCACCGCGCCGTGAAAAAAAGGAAAAATCGTCTAAAGAAATTTTCGAAGACATGTTATCGACTCTTCAGGATTTTGGGTCTTCGTATACCATTGTCAAAAAATGGGCTTATTTCAACAAGGGCGAGAGAGCTGTGAAGACGATTCCCGCCAAGGGCATTATGTGTCAGTGGTCACTGAAGAAAACGTCGGAAAAGTTGAAAAATTGGTTCTGGCCGACCGAAGAATAAAAATGTGGTAAATAGCGGACGAGTTGCACATCAGTAAAGAATGGATTGGAAAAATTTTTGCACTAGCATTTAAACATGAAAACAATTTGTGCGCGCTGGGTACCGAAAAAGCTCACGCCGTTCGATAAGCAACGACGACTTGAGTGCTGCAAAGATTTTTTGGAGTTAGCCGGAGACAATCTGGACGGAATTTCCAACCGAATCCTAACTGTAGATTAGACTTAGGACGACTTTTTTTTCCAATTTGAAAAAGGAGTTACCAAGCTGGATATTTGCAAATGAGAACGTGATCGTGAGATAATATTAATAAATCATTTTTTTTATTCGGATCTTTCACTTAGGCCCATTTGGTGATACTAGTCATAAGATTGTGTCTTATCTAAGTAATACTTAGCAAAGATGCACTTTTGTTTTTGATATTTAAGTCTTACTTTGTATTTCGTGCAACCCGTTAAGTATTACTTAGGTGTATAAGTGATACTTAAATATTTAAGACTCGTATCAGCAAACGGACCTTAATGCCTTAGGCCGCGAACTTATTAGCCGCCGCTCGCATTGTTTACGGAATACATATGGCTTATATTGTAAATTTCGAATTATGCTACAATTAAAAATTCAAAGACTGCAGCATTGTTCTTGCCCAGTTCGAAATAAAATTTGGAAAATAATTTTATGGTGCGTTTGGAATTTTGTAAATTTATTTTTCGCATATTCGAATAGATCGTATATCCACCATGCATTTCTAAATATTTGCAGAACGATGAGTGTGGTTTAAATAGTACGATGGAGCAGGGGAGCGGAAAAATGCGTTAAGCAAAAATATTTTAATATTTTTTTCGGACGTCAAAAATTCCATTTCAGTTTGTCATATCTTCCACAGAGCTGATGCCCAGAACATCTCTACACTTAAAAAAATTAAAATATATTTTTAAAATGATTTAATAATGCATGTATGTATCTATGTTTTGGTCAATCAGTTATGCGTTTGATTTAATTTTTATTGTTAATTTTGCTGTCTTTATGTTTTAACCTCCCACATCATATGAGCACATATTAAAAGAACAAAACAAAAAAGACTATGGACATATCTGGATTTCCGATCCCATGGTGTTAGACGGAATTTTAACGTCACCAAATAATGACAAATCTAAACTTTACAAATTATTATGTTTTTAAAAAAATATAAACAATTTTAAGAAAGCATTGTCAAATTTCTGCGAAAATTTTATAGAAGTTGGTTGTCAATTGTTGTGCTTCTATTTTCAGGGAAATTTGCTTTTATCCTCATAAATTTTCAATACGGTTTTGAGGGTTAAGTTGCAGAACGTCGATAGACTTTACATAATCCACCTTACCAATTCATTTCTGTAATGCTTTGTACTGTATGAAATTTCAAACATACTTCAATGCAAGTATGATTTTTTTAATTACTTAAAAATAAAACATAACAGAATTTATTGACAGAGGTAAGAAATGTAACTTTTGTCTCCAAATATCATGCGCCTTTGGTCATCGGCTGTTGTTTAAATCTGTAAGGCAATTGGTCAGGACGTACATAAGTCGCCACAAAATATTATAGTAATTTGAGTATTTACTGTAACGGTCGTCATTTTCTTATTTAGTTTTTTCTTAAAACTTCGTTTCATGGATATTGATTTTTAAGCGATCTTAGCTACAAAAAAATGTATTCTATAACTAAATGCCTATAATTATTAAGGAGGGAATCTAAATTCAATAATAGGAAATATATAGGTACATTAAAATTTCATAATTTAAATTCATAAAAAAAAACATAAGTTATAGATAAGATAAGATAAGAATGTAAACGTTGTTTTCGAATAAAAAAAAACGGAACTAACAAGAGAAGGGAGGATTGTTTCAGTTAAGTCTAATTCGTTGACAGACAAACAAGGAGAAAGCACGATTATTCAGAACTGAAAAATGCTTGGTGGAAACAACATTAATCCGGATCAGAAATTTAACCCTGACACACCGGAACAGAATGAGCAAATGAAACGCACTCATAAAAAGGCTACCACTTTTACCCCATTCACATACCCCGTGGGGTTAGTAGTACTTACGGCGACAAAGTAGTTTGATCTTCCTATTTCGGAGTGGAGCATCGTCGATGTGTGTATAGGTAAATAACATCGAACTAGTACGTCGACATTTTTTTTTTTTTACTTGAAAAGTTTTTACTCATGGAAAGTGTATGAACTGATTTTGAATGTTAAAGTATTAATTGAATTACTAAATATACCACAATGGTGGTTGGATATTGTGTGAATAGGGATGGGCATCTGATTGGCATCAACCTGGCGATGTCCAGTGTCGCAACTATCTCACACTCATCAATTGTGCTTATTTTACCTCCCCGTGGTCACCACCCGGTACTGGTCTATGTCCATCCGGACTTGACTTGCTGAACTTATAAGTGCGAGTGTTGATAAAGTAAAAAAAAAAAGCAACACTATAATGCTCTGTCGGAGTTGACTATCTGCTCGAGTCTCAGAAGTCTAACATGAGCCCTTCAGAAAGAGGACGTACGGCGGATGAATTCACATGGTTGAATCAACGGTGGCGTCAACAGTCAACACGGCAGATACGATACCTCAATGAGCTACTTCGACATATTTGGAGCTGAGGTCATTGAGGATTTTCAACACTAGTCAGGGTGTTGAAATAGAGATGGTGGCGGAAGAGCCCTTAATGGGTCAACGACAGCTCTCACAACCCCCCAGCGGGTTACTGACTCCGGAATATTCCGGCTCCTTTTGTCCAAGGGGGCGCAGAAAGGGCCTGGTCCCCCAGGTTGGGGGTTGTGCGTGGGGCTAACAACCCTACCGCGGAAAAAAAAAATTGTTTGTTACGAAGCGACCAATAGCCTCGGATAAGGATGAATTTACTGTTGACGACCCGGCTAAACGAAATAAGATAAGGACAATGACGTTCAGATCTGCACGTGGAATGTTCGAACCCTGAATAGACCGCGTGCAGCCGAACAACTAGCGGAGGCCCTAGACTGCTACAAAGCAGATATCACCGCCATCCAGGAAGTGTGGTGGGATGGGCCGGGCAAAAGGAAGATGAAAAACTGTGATATCTACTACGGTGATTGCTACAGGGAACAGAAGCAGCGTCTATTTGGATGCAGATTCGTTGCAAGCGGCAGACTTAGGCATGAAGTCTTGAGCTTTCGACACGTAAGTGAACGCCTAGCAACTATCCGCATCAAGGCTAAATTCGCCAACATCAGCCTTATATGCGCTCACGCCCCCACAGAAGATAAAGACCATGCTACCAAAGATTGTTTCTATGAGGTCCTCGATAAAGCATATGAGCAATGTTCTAAATATGACGTTAAAATCGTCTTAGGTGATTTCAACGCCAAAATAGGAAAGGAGGACCTCTTTGGTAGCACAATCGGAAAGCACAGCCTACACGACACCACGTCTGGAAACGGACTTAAGCTGATTGATTTTGCTGCGGGACGTAATGTTACCATAGCTAGTTCACGGTTTCCTCACCTTAATATCCACAAAGGAACATGGCGGTTACCAGATCATCAAACCGTCAACCAAATTGATCATGTTGCGATCGACGCAAGGCACTCCTCCAGTATTCTAGATGTCCGAACTTACCGAGCGGCCAACATTGACTCGGACTACTACCTTGTTGTAGCCAAGGTACGGATGCGAATATCCCGAACGCCAAAACAACGAGAAAATACTGTGAGGAGATTTAACGTTGGACGGCTACAAACGCAACAAACCGCCATAACCTTTGCCGATCGCGTATCCTTAAACCTCTCGAGAAGTCATATGCTGCCAGCATCAAGTGCCGAAGACCAGTGGCGCCGATGCCAAGAAGCCATCAAAAACGCCGCAACTGATGTGCTCGGTTTCACCAGTCCACCCCCACGAAACCCCTGGTTTGACGAAGAGTGCCGGCAAGCACATGCAGCAAAACAAAGTGCCTACGAAGCGTCGCTGCATAGAAGGACGAGAGCAGCTCGTCAGCTCTACGAGCAAAAAAGGAGGGAAGAACATCGGCTTCTGCGGAGAAAAAAGAGAGAGTATGAGAAGCGCGCGATCGAGGATATAGAGAGGTGCTACTCCAGGAATAATGTTCGGAAGTTTTACCAAAAGGTAAAAAGAACGTGTCATGCCAAAAAGACCCGAACAGAGACCTGTAGAGACGAACAAGGAAACCTTGTATTAGAGTCACAGTCGGTGCTGAGGACATGGAAAAACCATTTCTGCAGACTGCTAAACGGCGAAGACGACACAAATTCCGCTGTCAGGCAGAATGAACCATTCAACCTGGACGATGAAAGCCAAGATTTCTGTCCGCCTGACCAAAATGAAGTGAGGATAGCAATATCTAAGCTTAAATCCAACAAGGCTGCTGGACCGGACGGCTTAACTGCCGAGCTGTTTAAGGCGGCAGGAGATGACCTGGTGGAGAGCATACACCAACTCGTCTCCAAGATTTGGTCAGAAGAAAGTATGCCTGATGAATGGAACCTTAGAATCGTTTGCCCGATCCACAAGAAAGGAGACCCTCTAAACTGCGCCAACTATAGAGGCATCAGTCTCCTGAATATTGCGTATAAGATGTCTGCTGTACTGTGTGAACGCCTGAAACCATTCGTCAACGATCTGATAGGTCCCTATCAGTGCGGTTTTAGGCCCGGTAAGTCCACGACCGATCAAATATTCACACTACAGCAGATTCTGGAGAAAACCTAAGAAGTCCAGATCGATACTCATCATCTTTTTATCGATTTTAAGGCCGCATATGACAGCATTTATAGAGACGAGCTATACAGAGCCATGTCTAGTTTTGGCATCCCTGCCAAACTTGTTAGATTGTGCAGAATGACGATGGAGAACGCTCGCTGCTCCATAAAGGTTGAAAACAATCTCACCGAGACCTTTGATGTCAAAAAAGGATTTAAACGAGGTGACGCGCTGTCATATGACTTTTTCAACAGCATTCTTGAGAAAATTGTGCGAAACTCGCAAGCCCACACCAGGGGCATAAATTTCCAAAAGTCTGTGCAACTTCTTGCATACGCTGATGACATTGACATTATTGGCAGAACACAGCGAGCTGTCACTGGTGCGTTTGCAAGTATTAGTGCAGAAGCGGCAGAAATGGGTTTAGTGGTGAATGAAGGTAAAACAAAATATATGCTGTCAACAAGAAGGGACACACAACATCGACGAATCGGACAGAACGTCACGACAAACAGCTACAATTTTGAGGTAGTTAGGGACTTTGTCTACCTCGACTCCGCTGTAAACTCTGATAATGACACCTCAGCAGAAATCAAGCGAAGAATTACACTTGCCAACCGCTGTTTCTTTGGCCTAAGACGGCAATTGATTAGTAAGGCCTTGTCAAGAAACACTAAGGAGACTCTATATAAAAATTATTTCGACTTCATCCCTGTCCTGCTCTATGGCGCAGAAGCATGGACCCTAGCAAAAGCGGATGAAGATCTTCTTGGTCGTTTCGAACCCAAAATTCTTCGAGTGATTTTTGGTCCCGTTTGCGTTGACGGGCTTTGGAGGAGAAGATTTAACAGCGAACTCTACGAGCTGCAGAGCGACATCGACCTGGTCAGAAAAGTGCGCATCAGTCGTCTAAGATGGCTAGGACATGTAGAGCGAATGGACACCAACACTCCGGCCCGAAGAGTCTTCGATTCCAACCCGGAGGGACAACGCAGTAGAGGAAGACCTCGCCTTAGGTGGCACGCACAAGTGGAAGGGGACCTCAACCAACTTGGAGTGCGCAACTGGAGGCAGTTAGCCAAAGATCGCGCTAACTGGAGAGGCGTGTTGGTTGAGGCCCAGGTCCACCCCGGACTGTGGCGCCATCTAAAGTAAGTAAGTAAGTAAGTAAGTAAGTAAGTAAATATCCCACAGATATTATATATGGAAATGGATATACAGTAACGGACATAGAAATTCGGACAGGATAAAAAAAATTCTTTAACTTCAATTATCTTGAAAACTAGCAGGTAGTTTTTTAGGATTTTACATAGAAAGGCTTTGATGACGTGATTCTAGTTTTTTGTAATAGTAAAAGTGGAAATAATTTTATTAATATGGAAAATAAAAATAAAATGAGTGAAAAAACAAGTCGAAATAATGACTTTAAAAAATTAAAAATTAAGTGTTCGTGATATAGCGCGAAAAGTGGGATTCAGCAAGTCGTCAGTGGCTGAATTCATCAAAAAATTCGAGGCAACGGGCTCATTGTAAATTAAAAAGGGGACGGGTCGCAGAAGAAAGACCACCAGTGCTGAAGCTCGGCTTTTAAAACGAATAAGTCTACGTGATCCATTCAAAACTGCTGAAGATTTAAGGACAGACTCTGTAGAGGCTGGAGGATCAGAGATAAGCTGGAGGATCAGAGATAAGCTCACGTACTGTAAGACGAAGGCTTCAAGAAGCTGGCTTGAACGCAAGAAGACCTGCCAAAAAACCATTTCTAAATAAACGAATGCGCCTAAAACGTCTCCAGTGGGGGCCAAAGATCATGAAAACCGGACCACAACGGATTGGAAAAATGTGATCTTCTCAGTTGAGTCCAAGTTCAACATGTTCGGAACTGGATGAGTGCGTGACAACAACCGTGAAACAAGGAGGCTCAAGGATGATTTGGACGTTGGACGGCTGGCTCTAATAAATGGAACGATGAACGCAGAAAAATATAAAAAATATTGGAAGACAATCTACTACCATCTTTAGAATAACACTTATCATACTCAGATAAGCTGATTTTCCAAGACGATTCTGATTACGCAACAGATAAGCTGATTTTCCAAGTCACCACGCGACGTTGGTAAGTGCCATTTTTTTTACCTTCCCCAAAATATTAACAAAACGTTCGTAAAGCTTTATTATTGTAAATGCATTTTTTCATTCCAGGTCAAATATTTTCTAACCGAGAATAGTATTGCAACATTGGAGTGGCCTGGAAACAGCCCTGACCCCGATTGAGAACCTTTGGCCCATAATTAAGGCTCAGGTAGCGAAGAAGAAGCGACGGACAATAACCGAGTTGGACAAATTCATTAAAAAAGTGTGGTATGAGGAAATTGCACTGGATACTTTACACAGCCTTATTACATCAATACCCGACTGGATAAAAACGTATTAACATCTTCAGTTCTCGGAAATTTGAGAAGCCTGTTTCCTGTACTAAAAATCATAAACTCGAAAAGCAATAAAAACTATCATTATGCTTACACATTTACTCACTTGTTTTTTTCAATGAAACTTAAAACAATGTGGAAATATTTGTATTAAAGCCTTTTTTTCGGAAATTGATTTATTGCTTTTCGAATCTGAAATGTATTTCAACAAATTAACGTTCGGTAAAGATGGATCTTGATTATCTTTAAAACCTCCAAAATTATTCTACTAAAATTTGTTTTTTTACTATGTCCGGATTTCTATGTCCGTTACTGTATATATGGAAATAGACGAAAAACCAGTTCGTCGTTGCATTTCTTCAAAAAAAAAATTTTTCTTTTGTTTAGCAACTGGCTTTTCCACATCCCTTAGAACCTTAATTTGTTTTAAGTAAACATGGAACGGATGAACCCTTTTGTCATCACACAGTAATGTCATATGCGATCGAATTTCAGTTCGTTCACCATCATCAGCCAAAAGAATAATTTCGGCAATAATACCTTGTTTGCACCAACGAAACTCTCAATATTTTACGGAATTCCGCCAAATGATAAATGCAATTCGGAAATTCCCCATAGATTATTGCAAATTCCGAGTTTGATAGAAAATCACTTCAAAATGAAAAAATTCATAGCACACCCAGAAATTAATGAAACAAAGAAATTATTTAAATTTCTCTATAAGTTTTCAGGTCCTAATTTTGGTTATTATTGCATAATGAACTATAAATAATAATGGGACTCTGTTATTGCATGTCTGGGAACTGGTAAGTATGACTTTTGATGTCGCCAGATAAACTCCGTATATATGATAGTATAATGTATCTTTCTCGGAAAAAAAAGAAAAGGACTTGGCGGAAGTTTTTGAATGTTTCTGTGATTTTTCACAGAACAAACTTCAACCAAATTTCTTTCTGCCGTGTGAACTCATTTTAACATATGCGAAATTTTGTTTTCGAAAACTCCCTCTACGAACAAGGTATAACACAACACCGATTCTCAAACCAGCCCTTAATATTTTCAGATCCGCCCTTGTAATTTTCAGACTCGCCATTATAATTTTCAGACCCTTTAATATTTTCAGGCCCACCCTAGTAACTTTCAGATCCGCCCTAATATTTTAAAAACAGCCCTTATTATTTTTAGACCCGCCCTTATCATTTGCAGACCGGCCCATATTTATTATTATTATAAACTTTATTAACTTAGAAATAAATTACAAAGTCAATAGATAAAACTTATAGCACTAGCTGCCAGGGCTTTCGGCTAAAAGGTGTAGATATTTAGGATGCCAGATCATATCTTCTAACTTCACTAGAGTTAAGAAGAAAAATTAAAATATTAAAATAAGACACAATCAAAGATTATCTTAGAGGATTAATCAACGAAAAAACAACTGATTGTTCGCTATGGAAAGCAATGAAAAAAATCAAAAGGCCAATTATACAGATACCACCCATCAGAACAATTGAAGGGAAATGGACTAGAAGTAACGACCACAAAGCCAAAATATTCGCAGAATACGTAAACAATTCATTTCAACCACACAGCGAGCAAGAAATATATTATATACCTGTGGAAACAGCAGGAGAAGAAATAAGACTTACGACTCGAAGCGAAGTAAAAAAAAATAAAAAATAATATCAACCCAAAAAAATGGCCTGGTTATGATCTAATAACCGGTGAAATATTGAGACATTTATCAAGAAAAGTTGTAACTATACTAACGAATTTAATCAATGCTGTTTTTAAAATTATATACAGTGCCATTCGAAAAATGTTGGTCAAACACTTTATTACCCTTTTCGGGCGCAGTTCTTGGAATTTATGAGAGCTACGGGTTTTTTTTGCATTAGGTAGCGAAATGTCATTCAAATAGTGCATAAAAGTCGATGTTATTATGAATAAGAGATGCATTTAGCTCGTGATAACAGTCCGAAACGAACCGAAGTAATTTAGTGAACAAAAATGGGAAAAATCAGTTCGGAGTGCAAAGCTAATATTTTGTCTGAATTTAACAACACGTGAAATTTTTAGAAGATTAAATGTTGCGCAACAAACTGTGGCATGGAATTTAAAAAAATATAGTGAGACCGGGACTACCAGCATAAAGAAAGGCTCAGGGAGGCCAAAAAAGACGACCCCAGTGGAAGATCGTTTTTTGGTGCTGTACAGCCGTCGGCATCGGTTCAAGACTTCGGTGGATCTTAAAAACGATCTGTGTCGAGCTACAGGAAAAATAATTTCGTCAAGCTCAGTGAGGAAAAGGCTCGTGAAAGCCGGACTTAGAGCACTCAAGCCAGTACTGAAGCCGGATTTTCCAAAAAGAGTCAGAGAAAAACGATTGCTCTGGGTTCAAGAGCATCTTAATTGGACTCAAGACATGTGGAACAATGTTATATTTTCCGACGAATCAAAGTTTAACCTGCATGTTGGAGATGGGAGGATTCGACTAAACAATAAACTAAAATGTCTTCTACCAAAACAATATGCTGCGGAAGATTCTTCAGAATTAAACAGAAAGATTCGTACTTAAAACTAACGGAAATTAAAGCAGGGGTTCCACAAGGTAGAGTGCTGGTGCAAAAAATTGTGCCGTACGCGAATATCGCAAAATATCTTGGAATGACATACTAAGTTACGAGTAAGATGGAAAGAGCACGTAAAAAAAAAAAAACAGAATTAGAAATAAAATACAGAAAAATTGATTGGCTGATAGCAAAGGATTCGCCACTATTAAACTACACTTTTCTTATATTTATTTCTTTCACTCTATAAGCAATCGTTGAAACCAATATGGGCATATGGTATTCAACTATGGCGATGTACTAAAAAAGAGCAATGCAGACATCGTTCAAAGATTTTAAAACAAAGTACTAAGGAAAATCGTCAATGCACAATAACAACCTTCACATGGATTTTGGAGTGGAATTCGTCATAGATGAAATTAGGAAAAATGCACGAGGCCACGAATCAAGGCTTAAACAACACACAAAGACTAAGGTAGTACAACTTTTAGGCAACGTAAACATAGTACGAAGGCTCAAGGGGACAAAGCCATTTGAATTGGGCTAGGTATATCAGACCACCCATATTTAGAAAATACTCGTATAAAGGTATGTTTCTAGATATCTACATTGGAAAACATGTACATACGGGTATATACGAGTATAAAGGAACGACAATAACGAGCGTCGGGGCGGTCGGAGTGAATTTATCCCCCAACGTCTTGAGTGGATTAAATTCTATGCACTTATATACAGTAGAAGTAAACACTATCATCTGCCGATAGGTAGAACTCTCGGCGACAAAACGAACTATACTATAGATCAGAGAAAAATTGTTAATTAGTCCAGTGGTCTATTTCACCAAATTACAAGTACAATTACAAATTTGTATTTGTTGATTACATTTACAAATTTGTTTACTGAATTTCTGTTTCACAAACTACAAACATAATTCCAACAAATTTGTTAAAAAGAGAAACAAAATTAAGGGAAATTGTATTTGTTATTTACAAATCCAAAAAAAAAAAACCGTTTCACCATTTACTTTGTAAAGTTGTAAACAACAACTGTTTTTCACAAATTTGTAAGCTCTCTAACTGATAACATCAAGGACAAAAATGAATAAACAGAACAAAATGTGATAAAAATGACACTTTCAACACTTTAAAATCTAATGGAATTTTAATAGATAAGGATTGGAAATACCTTAGAGATGTCGTGTGGCAAAATTTTCAAATTGGTTTAATTTTTTCGGGAAATGTTAGTCAAAATTATGCAGCACTTTATAATTTGAATTGCCCTTCTTGGTTGAACTCTCAAATGGTTGAGACAAGGAAATTTTATTTTTAGAATACCGATCGCATTCTCTATGATCCTTCGCGTTGATTTATGGGCTCTATTATAGCGATCGATTGCTGGAGATGACGTTCTTGTGACCGGTGTCATTAGCCAATCTTTTAACGGATATCCAGTATCCCCAAGTAAAACGCAGTGAGGAAAAGGCCGGAATCCTTTTTCAAATGTTGAAAATAACGAGCTTCTTCGCAGTACTCGAACATCGTGAACACTACCGGGCCAATTAACGTATGCATTATAAAATGTATAGTCGGGACCGTAAACCAACATACAATTAATTGAGTGGTTGCCGTGTCTATCGACATACGCTGATTCGTTTAGTGAATCAATTTTAATTAGCGTTCCATCGATACATCCATAAACAAATGGCACATGGATTTGTAAGCTAAATTATATTTACCGGCAATATTAAGTAGGTAGGCTATAGTAATGTTGGCATTGCATGTTGGGCAATTCGGAGTTGGTTCTCTTTTAAGGAGGTGTTAGTGTGTCAAGGATGTATGACCAAGTCGTAGGCGTATGTAATTTGTGATAATTCCATTGGAGACATTTAGCGGGTAGATAGGGAGGATATTTGTTGGATTGATAATTGCGTAAAGGTGTTTGTATGTTTACCATCCTTTGAGTCGATCACATTCTATTTTTCGTTTTATAATCCTTTTGAGATTGAGTGCGCTGTAATGTTCGAGTGTATAAAGGGTTTTTCACTACGGACATAACAATTGTATTTTAATACAAACGCACCCTTAAACTTTTTTTATGATCTGTCAATGTCAAAACGTCAGTCAAGGTTTACATTTTTATCATGGTGAAATTCACGAACGAGCAACGTTTGGAAATTATTAAAAATTACTACCGAAATTTTGAGTCTGTGGTCGCAATTTTCGGTTGTAATAATCGAACCACCAGACAGGCTGTGCGTGCTATAGTGGAAAAATTCGAGTCAATATATTCACTATTGAATGTTCCTGTGCGTAGTGAGATAACACACCGGTCGAAGTACCGAAAATATCGCAGCCGTAAATGCTCCAAATCAGTAGATTCGACGCCGTTCACAGGAATTGGGAATCTCTCAGTTCACATTGAGCCGAATTTTACATAAAGATCTTGGCCTACACCCTTATAAGATCTCTCAAGAACTGAAGTCTCTTAATCATCTGAAGCGCCGAAATTTCTTCGATTGTGCTCTGCAAAAGTTTAAAGAAAATCCTGAATTTCATCGAAAAATCATCTTCAGCGATGAATCTCATTTTTGGCTTAATGGCTTTGTCAATAAGCAAAATATGGGTTATTGGACAGCAACAAACCCATATGTGCTGCAAGAGACTCCATTGCATCCACAAAAAGTGACCGTGTGGTGTGGATTTCATGCCGGAGGTGTGTTTGTACCGTATATTTTTGTTGATGAAAATGATGGCCATGTTGCGGTCAATGGACTTCACTATTGTGCCATGTTGGAAGACTAATTTTGGCCAGAATTGGACTGATTGACATCAGTGATATGTGGTTCCAACAAGATGGTGTCACATGCCAAACACCTGGTCAAACAATTGATCTATTGAAGGGGAAGTTCGGTAATCGTGTAATCTCGAGAAATGGTCCGGTCGAACCAGCTCGCTCATGCGAGTTAATGCCGATGGATTTCTTTGTATGGGGTTACGTTAAGTCGTTGGTTTATGCTAACAAGCCAACAACGTTAGAGGAGCTCAGGAACAATATAGAAAGTTCCGGCCGATATGTGTGGAAGAGTGATGGAAAATTGACTCCAAAGAATCGATCGCTGCAAACGTGCCCTCATTTGTATGACCACCGCATACAAATGAGATCGAATCCCATTCTTAAATTTTACATGTATACGACACCTGAAATAAATTTCAGTCTGATATCTCAATTATTCTGTTTTATTTAAATACAAAATTGTTATGTCCTTATTGAAAAACCCTGTATAATAGTCTTCCATTGCCATCGACAACAGAAAATGCAGTTCCAGATTCTGTTTTCGACCTATCCGTATAAAATATATTCCAGTTGTTCTTCTCTAAGTAGCCATGCTGGAAAAGTTGCCGGTCTGGAACTTTGCGTTGGTAATGGAATCTCTACTGTCCATGGCTGTAGATTTAAACGCTCTTAAACTCGAGCGTGATACATTGGTGCTATTATCTTTAGGGAGGATTTCGTACACTTTCCATATATAGGGTGCCCATAATCTATCTTTGCTAGGACCGAAACTATTTTTAGAACCTAAATACTTAATAATATTAACCCTGGCAATTAGGTTTTTCTTAAGATTAACACAATGGTCCTTAAAAGTTAACTTACTATCAAAAGTGACTCCAAGAATATTTAAATTATTAACAATATTTACATTACAAAATTTATAGTTTCCTGAGATACTTTTAGGACAGCTGGCCTTCTTACAGATATGCAAAATCTTACATTTTTCTAAGGAGATCTTAGAACCTGAAACATTACACCAAACATTAAGATCTGTTAGTATACTATAAAAGACTACAGAAGTTTCAGTAAGGCTTTAACATTTCGTAAAAAGAATTAGGTCGTCGGCGTAAAGTGAATGCCCGATAGTTTTGTATTTATGAAGAATTTCACTAAGGTCGTTAAATGCAATAATGAATAGTATTACCGAAAGGAGAGATCTCTCAATAGCGGGATTAGCTGAAATCATATCAGCAGACGAGACGGGTCAATCAAGCCACCCAGCAATGGTGGCTAAAGCAGGTACTGGAAAGAGGAGAAAAGTTAAACAAACTCCCAACTTAGTAAAGCGCCCCTCCACATCAGCTTCATCAGAACAGCTGCCGGGTGGAGTGAGGGAAGGGGCGCCGGGTACAGCAACAGCAGCAACAGACGAAAAAAAACGGCAGAGGTCAAATGATAGCGATGAATACCCATACGTCTCCGACGGTGGGGAAGGCCGTTACATGGGAGAAAATAATAGCTTCTCTGTTCTGGTGGCTTCAGAATCGGAAGACGAAGACGAAGAGGTAGAGAGTTTAAATAGCAGCATCAGACAGCTGCAACTAAGAGTGCGTGCTATCAAGGCCAAGCAAATGGCCAGGAGGGAGAATGAGCGGCAGCAAGAGCTCCAGCGCGCTCAACAACAACTACAACAGCAGCAGCAGCCAGAAAGCCAGCTACAAGAACAAAAGCAGCCGCAACTGCAGCAGAATAAGCAGCAGCAACAACAACAAAAACAGCTGAAGAAACAGCAACTACAAGAAGTACTGCAACCAAAGAAGCAACAGCAACAACAGCAGCAGAAACAACAACAGCAGAAGAAACCACAGCAACAACAACCACAGAAGACTACAAAGACGAGGGTGCCGCCAATCAACACCCACAAGATTGAGCAAAAGGATACTATTGAGCTATGTAAGTCGGCCATTGGTAATAATTTTTACATTAAAAGATTGAATGAGGATAGGCATGCTATCCACTGTAGTACAGTGGAGCATTATCATAAAATAAAACATTTATTAAAAGAATCGACGACGGAGTTCTTCTCCTTCACCCCGAAGGGGGAAAAGCGGCAAACAATGCTGCTGAGGGGGATAGACCCGTCTACTGATCCGGAGACGCTCCTTGCGCTGCTTAAAGAGAAAGAGTGCAATGAGCTCGAATTCGTAGGGGTCAAGCCATTCACCACAGCTAAGGCAAAAAGGGAGAAGCGGAAACTGCCGTTCTTCCTAGTTCAGCTTTCACCCAATAGCAAGCTGGATGGTCTAAGGAGTATTAAAGTCCTAGACTACCAGGTTGTCGCATGGGAAAAATTAAGAAGGTGCGAAAACATTTTACAATGTGTTCGCTGCCAAAGGTTCGGTCACGCCGCGTCGAACTGCGAAATGCAGCCTCGATGTGTCAAGTGTGGAAAGAACCACAAAGCAGAGGAATGCACTCTGGGTAAGGATGGAGTGGCAGATAAGAGCCAGCTCTCTTGTGCTTTGTGCAGGAACTCGGGACACACCGCAAACTATCGGGGTTGTCCTAAGTTCCAGTATATTAAGAAAGTAAATCTGGTTCGTCAGGAGAAGGTTGTAGTGAAACGTCCATCTGCTCCAATTCAAACACAATCCGTCACTCCCCAAGTGACCTACGCCCAAATGGCGGCAGGTCGGGGAAACGCGGAACAGAAAAGACCGAAGGTTGCTTCTCAGGCCCCAGCGCCTAGAGCACCGGAGGCTCAAACTGGCGGGCCATCTTGCTCTCTTCTGCCGGGCCTAACGCACTTCCAGTCGTAATGGGTACGAACATGGAGGAGCAACCCTTGAAGATCCTTGCGGTGAATGTGAATTCACTGATTAGGATCGAGCGAAGAGCCGTATTGTTTAAGTTGCTAGAAGACCAAACCCCTGATGTGCTTATGGTTAGCGAAACAAAGCTATCCCAGAAGCACAAATTGGGGCACAATAAATACAATATTGTCAGAAGAGACCGACCTAACTCCACACATGGAGGAGGTGTTGCGATCTTCATACGCAAACAATTGCAATTTAAAGTTATGTACAGCGGTGAAGTGCGAAGGTTCCAGGAGTTGGAAGCGTGTATCGAGTGCATCCCTCTCCGTAGTGGAAAGAAGATGTACTTGGTCGCACTCTATGCACCTGAAGCTACTCAATCTACTTTATTTATTTCAGAGCTCGAGACACTTTTTCGATGCCTAAGGCTGGAGTCGGAGGAGAATTCTTTCATCATGGCCGGAGATCTTAACGCTAAACATAGAGATTGGGGAAATAACACACCTAATCCTAGAGGGAACCTACTATTCAATTGGTGGGGTCGGCACAGTGTCGAGTATAAACTCGATTTGAAAGCTACAGATAGTCCGTCGTTTCCTAGAAGCGGATCCTATCTGGATCTTATGCTGTTTGACGTACGGTTACGACTGACCGACATGGACCAAACTTTAAACTGCCTGCACACATTTGTGTATGACAATGACCATTGCGGACTCAGTGCCGTAATAACGATTCCCAAAGAAATTGCGGAGTTGGAAGAGTTTGTCCAAACGTACTCCTACAATTATAGTAGGAAGCGTTGGACTCGCTTCTCAATAACTTTGACAAGAGCAATCTCCTCGAATTCGCTCTACCCACCGTCAAATAGGAATCTGTCAAACGAGGAGACTGACTGGTACCAAAAACAAATGGACGAGACAATTAAACGAACTATGGACAACACGATACCTCGGTATCAACATACTGACAACGCAGACATATTCCGCAATGCAACAATTGACGCACTACACCAACACAAAAGTAGACTGCTGTCGAGACTAAAAACCTTGTACAGACAGTTTACTGACAGACAAAACTCGGAGGTTAGGACGCTGAAGTCGTTGATTAAAAACCTCCAAAAATTAATTAGAGAAAATTACAGACTTTCTGTAAATTTGCATTGGAACAACAAAATTCGGGCTGTAAAATCCAAAAACCCGAGTATGTTCCCGCAAATAAATAAAATATTTCGGAAGAATAATCAAAACGACCTTCCGTGTCTTAAGATCCCCCGAACGACGAACAATGAACGAATACTTATACTCCAGATAACGCAGTAGAGGATGACAACTTCTTTGTGATCGAAGATCCGCAGGAGAAGGTAGAGGCTATAGGAGCGACTTTCCAGGAAGTGTACAAGGTGAATGATACCATTTACCCTAACCACGACCTGGAAAATTGCGTCCTTGTGCACAACTTCTACCTTCGAAATGATATAGAGCACTGGCGATCCGAGAACATAGGTTTTACCGAGTTCAATTACGATAACATGGCAAATAATGTCATCGCCGATGAAAGGGTACATCCCCCGTTCATATCGAAGGTGGAGCTCCAAGCGATCTTCGACTCATTGAGGAGGAAGAAATCTGCGGGAATCGATGGAGTATCGAACATTGTGCTTCGACATCTCCCACTAGAATCGTTGGACATTTACACCACTCTGTTTAACAATGCGCTGAATAATGCACATTATCCAGCGCATTGGAAAACAGCAGTGATACAACCCATCCCCAAACGGGGTAAGGACACCTCCAATCCGGCAAATCTCCGGTCGATAAGTCTCCTTCCGAACATCAGCAAGGTATTCGAGAAAGTGATCAATAGAGCCCTGCTTAAGTGGACTGAGAACAGTAATATAATTCCGGATAACCAATTCGGTTTTAAGGCGGGGCATGATACAATACATGCCGCGTCAAAACTGGTATCGGATATCCAATGGAACAAAAGCAAGAAACAGTGCACGGGTGCCTGCCTGATTGACTTGGAGAAGGCCTTCGACACCGTATGGCTAGAGGGACTCTTCTACAAGCTGAGCAGGTTGGGCATAAGCAAACCCCTGCTGTACATACTTCATAACATGCTCACCAGTAGATAGTTCATTGTCAAAAATGGCAATGTGACTTCTGCTGGAACAATTCTAATTAAAAACGGTCTGCAACAAGGTGCAGTTAATTCACCGATCCTTTTCAACATTTACACGAGCGATCTCTTAGGATCACTTCACCATGCCATAGCGTATGCGGACGACTTGATCGCGTACAGATCAGGACCAAAAATCGAGGTCATTGCAATTCTCTTGCAACGTGACTTCGATAAGATTCAGCGATATTGCGATGACTGGAAGTTGAAGATCAACTTCCAGAAATCGGAAACCATTCTTTTTAGGACGCCGTTGTCTGGGGCCTCTAGGGATACCAGAAAGAATTGGCGAAAGTTCTCAATCGCGGGACCGCACGGACAGCCACTTGCGAGTCGAAGTGTAGTCAGATACCTGGGGCTCTGGTTAGACCAATATCTATATTTTAACAAACATATAGATGCTGCTCTGGCCAGAGCCAAAGGTGCTTTTGCCCTTACAGAGACTTTTTTATAGCAAGCAACTCGATGCAAGGGTAAAGGTAAACTGCTACATGGCCCTCATTAGGCCCATGCTCGTATATGGATGCCCCGTGTGGTTCAACGTGGGAGCAAGCTTGTTGGAAAAGATTCAGGTGTTTGAGAGGGCTTGCCTTCATTTGTACAGAACACCAGAGTCCCAGTACATAAAATTCTATCCCAATGAGGTCCTATACAACAGGGCTAACCTAATAAGAGTGGATAATTTCGTTATCAAGCTGATTCGAAGGCACATTGCAAGAGCAATGAGCTCGACGAACAACCTGATCTTCCGGGGCTTATTACCCCAATTACGAGTATCAGGAGAGAGTGCGCCTTAACGGCTTTGTTCTCCTAGAGGCGTTTCTCTATTTTGATAAGAAGGGTCTGATCCAGGACAGATTGGCGGTGCCGCTAATCTTCCACGTTGCTCGGACAGCTGTGGATAGGCGACTCAACTACGACAGAGACGTTGCACACGGCAATGTGGAGCTTCTCCGGTTTAGTAGGGCGGTATCGGGTCGCGATATTGATGACGTACAACGTCAGTACGAACATTTCTGGTGGCTAGCCGACAGAGGGGAAACTCCTTCGTCGTTTCCCCATAATCCAGGGTAGCCTGTATGATGGTCAAGGTTGGCTGTTCTATATCCATGGCCGACTTACATAGTTTAGGTTTAGGTATTTTAGTCATATTATTAATATTAATATAAAAAAAAAAAAAAAAAAAAAATCACAGCACTTTGATAGAAAAAAAAAAAAACTAAAAAAACAAAAAAAAAGATATATAAAAAAAAACAGCACTTGATGAGAAAAAAAAAAGTAAGTATTTAATTACGTAAGTTACGTAAGGTAGAGTAAGATAGATTAAGGTAGAATAAGATATTTTAAGATTTAAAGGGTGGTTAAATTTTAAGGGCCGATGTTGAATGTGAACCACACCTAAACGTCAAGTTTTTTTTCTGCATTTCATTTGACATTTCTCAATTTCAGCCTAACTCAATTTGAAACATGGAAAGATACACAATCGAGCAACGCGTTAAAGTTATTCAGGCTTATTATGAAAATGGGCGTTCAAATCAAAATGCATATCGTGCATTTCGTGATTCTTTCGGTCAATTTAATCGTCCAAATGTGCGTACAATCGGAAAAATCGTGCAAAAATTTGTGCAAACCGGGTCTGTAGGAGATGTGAAAACACCAGTGCATGCTCGTACAGCTCGTACTGCAGAAAATATTGCTGCTGTTCCCGATAGTGTGGCTGAAGAGCCGTCCACCTCAACTCGTCGTCGTGCCCAACAATTGCACCTCTCACGCTCGTCGTTGATGAACATTATGCATAAAGACTTGCATATACGCGCTTACAAGGTGCAATTGACTCAAGAACTAAAGCCTCTTGACCATTGCAAGCGTCGTCAATGGTCACAATGGTGGCAAGAAATGGCAACAGTGGATGATCAATTTTCGAAGAAAATCATCTCCAGTGATGAGGCACATTTTCACCTCAGTGGATTCGTCAATAAGCAGAAATGCCGCATTTGGGCGAATGATAATCCAAGAGTGATTGTCGAAAAACCAATGCACCCACAAAGAGTGACTGTTTGGTGCGGTTTATGGGCTGGCGGCATAATCGGGCCGTATTTTTTCCAAAATGAGGCCGGTCAGGCAGTTACTGTGAATGGTGTTCGCTATCGTGAGATGATAACAAACTTTTTATGGCCCGAATTGGAAGATATGGATGTGGACGATATATGGTTTCAACAGGATGGTGCCACTTGCCACACAGCTAACGAAGCAATGGCCGCCAAGATCATGTGATTTGACACCGTTGGACTTCTTTCTTTGGGGTTATTTGAAAGAAAAGGTGTCGATAAGCCAGCAATAATTCAAGAGGCATAGAACCTCAATTATGCCTCAGCGTCATCGAAAATTTGGACCATCGGATGGAGGTGTGCCGCCGAGGTCGCGGCGGCCATTTGGCCGATATTTTGTTCCATACATAATTGAACCATACCAATATTATCATAATAAAAAGAAATGACAGTAATTTCCGAAATAATTTGTGTTTTATTCAAAATCAACATCGGCCCTTAAAAGTTAACCACCCTTTATTTTAAGGTAGTTTATAAGTTTATATATAAGAATACAAAACAAAAAAAAATGTTCATTCACTAAGTTTTTTATCAAATTTTCTTAGTTACAATTAAAATTATATGAATAAAATAAATAGAAAATGCTCAAGTACGTTACGTCGAAAGACATAGTTTTAAGTATTAGGTTTAGCTTAGAGCGCCCGCATAGGGCCAGCAAGTTAGACTAAGAATAGTTAAGTTAGTTAAGCTAGTTTTAAGCGTTTTTTGTCTAGCATGTAAGTTATAATGAATTAATCAATAAAAAAATGCATTAAAAATGAAATGAAAATGAGGAGAGATCTCTGTGGAATATTATTATTGAGGGTATGTACTGAAGAATATTACACGAAATTTTCTATTACTTAAAAACGATTTTATGAAATTGAAAAGATTAGGGAAAATTTTCCATTGAATCAGTTTGTTCAGTATGATATGGGAACCAACTCTGTCAAAAGCCTTTTTAAAGTCTATCGACAGAATTTACACATGGTTTTTTGTAGACAATGCTGAGGCAATATACTGATCAATATGTAGGAGAGCGTCTATGGTACAGCGACCGTGTCTAAAAGCTACCTGGTTGGTATCAATGAGGTTCTTAGAGTCCAAGAACCAGATTATTCTTTTAGAAATTATCCTTGCCAGTATCTTTGAAGAGCAGGGAAGGAGCGAAATAGGTCGATATACGTTGACTTCGGAATGATTCTTATTTGGCTTGAGAATTGGAGTTATACTGACAGTTTTCCAATTTTGTGGGATTATTCCTTTGTTATAAACTTCTTTGTATAATGCTAACATACGATGTTTCACAGTTTGGGGACTATTTTTGAGCATTATGTATGAAATTCTATCATAACCACCTGGTGCTTTACCATTGGAAACCTTAAGACAGCTTTCAAACTCAACCTCAGTGATGTGGCGTTCAATAAAATTGGGTAACCTATCAATATACATGGGAGGGAGAAAAGTCTGGATGCCAACGATTTGGAGTGAATGAAATTAGAGTCAGACGACTGCTCGGACCAAATCTTAGCGAAGTGCTCTGTAATTTCAAGAGGATTTCTTAATGTATGTGGCAGGGCAATTAAACCATTAATGGAGGAAGGTATGTAGTTTCCTGCATGTGATTTTACACCCAAAGCTATTTGATGTGGCTTTAGGGTTTACATTTGAGGAACATTGTTCAAAGCTGTTTTTTTTTGCCAAATTCAGATTAGTTGTTCGTGTATTATTGTTGGTTAATTTGTGGCGAGAGAGGATAGATTAGTTGTTTGTGTATTATCGGTGTGTTTGGCTTGTAGTTTGGATGCCGTCCACTGATTTGTTTAATTTAAACACTTCCATGACTCCTTGTGCTTTTTATCTCATCAACAATTTCGGTTTCGGCTACGTTGGTAAGGCATGGTGCATAAACAGTCCCTTTGGACGAATTGAGGTTGGTGTGAAGAGATACCGAGATTGGGCAAATATTAGAGAGACTTTTTGGCTAGGAATAGATCGGCTACACGTTGGGATTTCACCAGTATAAGCAGATTTCCATCCCGTAGTTGGGTAATATATTCACACCCAGTGCTTTATTTGCAAGAGACACAGGTTTCCTACGTTTTTTATTTTCGGGTTCGATTAACAGGTACGTATCAAGCCCGCTAAATTGATTCCCGGAGGCGCAGGTGGCGCAAAGGTCATAGTATGTATGTATATGCTTTTTTCCATTATGTAGTTTGTTTTTGCTATTCACTAACGGGATTAGAAAGAAAGAATGTACCGGAATTAGTGGCTATAGAAATAGTGGGAAAAGATATCGACGAAGAGAGCGAGCAGAGCACAATACAATAGTAATCGATGGGATAGTAGGTGACTGTCAATAATAGAAAAAGAGAACGCTATAACAAAATCCACATTCTAATTTCATTATTTAAATTCGTTAAAAATTTAAATTAAAAAGAAAACGTTACTTAAGAACAAAACAAATAAAATGTCAAAATTACCAGAAGAAGAAAGGATTGTTTCAGTTCTGTTTGGTTCATTGTCAGACAAACGAATGGAGTGCAGAAGTGCAAAATGTATGGTGCTAGTACACTGAAATATTTTTGACAAAAAAATATTTATTGAAAAAAGCATGTTGGAAATTTAAAATCTGAATTAGGTTAGTCATCTCAGATGGTCGTGTGGCGTAACAGGTTTTCAATTAAACAATATTAGTACGATATACTCGTATTAGTACAATAATTAAAATTTTATTTTTCGGTCAATCAAAGCCATTGCACAACGTTAATGGAAAATGGCTTCACTCTACGAACAAGTCCCTACACAACCGAAACCTACCAATATATATGTGAGGAGTGTAACAATTCCTAGCCAAGTAGTCGATTTTTTTTTACAAACTTCTTTTACAATGTTGTGGCAGAGGCGCTGCCAAGCTCTAAAATGTAATCACGACTGCTTCATGGAGCCTTTAGCAAGAGATAGCATACCACCTGTCTGTTTAGTAGCAATCCCTCTGGGGTCAAACACTAAACAGTTACTACGTTTATATGCATACTTGAAATTCGGCTTGAAATTCATATAAACGCAGATCGAGTTCAAATGTGATTGACTCAAATCGACTCAGTTAACAGAGCTGGATCGAGTTAGAAAAATGCATGTATACCTGGGTTGAGAACTGACATGTTGTCTCTGTATGTGTGATTTCAGATAACGAATCTAGCACAACAGAACACTAACACAATCAAAAGCAGAATGTCTGCTATACTTATCTGTCAGTTCAACCACGTTTGAATTTTTTAATCTTTCGACTTTGTGTATAGAAACACTCAGATCGAAATCTCAACTCGATCCCTCGATTCTGCATATAAACGTGGTAAGTATGCCGGTAAAATTGGATTTTCAGTAAAAGTGGAGTTATACACTCTTCTGGTAGCTCAAGGCTATGCATTCCTCTTTCGGTTGGAAAAACTGAATTTCACTGCATACTTGACATACTTGCAATCGTCGCAGTATTAATTTAGTTTTGTTATCCCTTATCCAGTTTTCTAGGCCGACCCACTCCTCTTCGTCTTAAGTTAATGGCTTCCTTTGCAAAGCTTTTGTTACTATGCAGCCGCAGTTCTTTTGTAGGATAGTACCAATTAGCTTCCACTTTTGCACTTTTTGCGATCTGGTCCATCCTCTCATACGGCTGTCTGTTCATAAGAGATACGATTCTGCTAGAACACCCGCAATATATTTCTCATACATTTATTAACATATATAAAAGAAAACATCCAGATTAGCTCAGTTGTTAGTTTAAATTATATCTAGCGCAGGATCATACCCTGGTATTTATAATTAAAATTAATAAAATTACTCGTATACCCAAGGTTCGAACCCAAGATCATCGATAGAGAGTTCGAATAGTTGATGCAACGTGTTTGCCAAATGTACTACGCTCGTGTTACTAAAGGCACACGTTGTGTATTAGACGCGCACATATTTATTATTAAATAATGGACACGACTGGGGTCGCTGGTGATTGCTCCATATTTCCTTTGTAAATTATTTAAATTTCAAATATAGGAAAAATCTGACGTTATTGGCATAAACCAAAGTCTTAACGTAACCCCATAAAAATAAATTAATCGGCGTTAAATCACATGAGCGAGCTGGCCATTCCACCGAACCATTTCTCGAGATTACACGATTACCGAACCTCCCCTTTCAATAGATCTATTGTTTGAGCAACTATGTGGCATGTGGCACCATTTTGTTGGAACCACATATAACTGATGTCAAGCCCATCCAATTCTGGCCAAAAATAGTCTTCCAACATGGCACGATAGCGAACTTCATTGACGGTAACATGGCGATCAGTTTCATCGACGAAAAAATACGGTCTGTCCCACCTCCGGATGTTCGAAAAAGCAAGATGGCTTTATATAAGATTTTCGAAAACCAACATATACTCGTATGTACCATATATCAAAATCAAAATAGTTTGTCTGTAATTTTTCGAAGCCATAGTACCTAGAACATTTTATTTCCCAATGTGCAGTCGCAACACGCATACAATTGGGTGCCACCGTCGAGCGAGTATATAGGTATACATTTAAAGGTTTTATACTTTCTCGATTTATTTACCAACAATGCTTTTAAAGCAAAATTCTAGGCACAAACAGCTCAAAGAGCCAAATTTATCACAACCATTCATTTTATGGATATTGTATTTTTGGCATGAACTCAAATTGAAAATCTTCTCGTGATAATTATACTCTCAAAGGTTTGACAAGATATTCGTAAGAGATGGTGCCGATAAAAAACTTGGGTGTGTCTTTTGCTGGGATTCGAACTTGTACAGAATTTCTTTAGCATGCTCAGCAGTTCAACCTGGAGAACACGAATGTTTGTTTTGGTGAAATTTATATTTAGACCCGCCAGCTATGCCTCCAATAAATGAATGCTACGATCACCGTTCGAGATGGTTTTTAACCATTCAATTCGAATGTGGAAGGGCTTGCCTATTTTATATCTATACGTACATTTACCTTTTACTACGTCACTGGATTTTACAAACTTCAAAGAACATACATATGTAGTTCTAAGTGGTAGAGACCATTAAAAAAAAAAAGATTATCTCTAAAAAACAGTACTGGTTCATGATTATCAGATAAAATCGTTCTACCTACCTTAACACGGTCCACGGACTCCAACTGAGCGAGTTTTTGCTTTAGTTCGTCGATTTCGCTTTTAGCTTGAGAGATTTTCTATAAGAAAACAATTTGTTTTTTCTTCCTTAGGGAACTTTTATTGATCTTACCTGGCCCAAGCAATTCACCTGAAATTTCTGTTCTTTGGAAGCATGTAGACAATCATTTAACTTCTCCGTAACCATTTCTATTTGAGTTGCTTTTATGAATAGCTGATAATTCTTCACCGGATCAAGGCTATAGATTACATATAAAAAAATCTTACAAAAAACAATTTAAAAATGTCTGTAGTACTTACTCCTTTAAGAACACCCTAGCACTGTCTTGATTTAAAACGAAAACAGGATTATCAACCTGTATGTTGTGGTAAAGCATTATCTTGTGTAAATCATCAGATCTCTTGGAAACCACATCTCCTCGAGCATTCTTTATTCGAAAATACGATGTAGAATGTGTGATGTGTCTAACTATAACGATTTTATCGCCATATGTATCAACATTAAAAGCGTCTGGTCCGGCGTTTGATATTTCAATTTCAATATTTGCGGATGTTTCCTCAGTTTTAATAAATTCTATAGAGAGGAAAATAAGACATATTTGTATGTATGTTAATTATTTTTCGATAACATGGCAAACATCCAATGGATATTTTTGAAGATTAGCTAAGAAAACAGAAGAATAGGGCTAGAGTAGACTGAGGGGTAAGCAACTGCAGCTTCTATTTTTACAAAGATTACCTCCCGAATGCTTAGTCACTCAGTTGTCTTCTGAATGAAACCAAGAACAACCCAAAATTAAGTTAAAGTGTTAAACCAGTTAAATCTCCGGAAGCAAGAAGGCATACACCTCTAGCGAGGTCAATCCAGAAAAAAAGACTGGAAATCAGACTCTTTTGATGTGGAGGCATTCACATGCATCTTTATCAGAGATGCAGTACTTACGGATGATTTTGTTTAAAATTATATGTACACCAATTCTGTCAAAGGCCTTTTCGAAGTCTATTGACAGAATTGTAATATGATTCTTTGATGATAATGCAGATGAAACAAAATCATCAATGTGGAGGAGAAACTCCATGGTACCCCGACCGTGCTTGAAAGCGACTTGGTTTATATTTATGAGGTTCTTTTTTTCTAAAAAAAACAGAATAATCTTTTTGAGATAATCTTCTCTAGAACTTTAACATGGTAAGAGAGATAACGTCGATATCTACTGACTTCGGTGGTTGTTTTATTCGGTTTATGAATTGGTACCACGCAGGTTTGTCAAAAATCGGATTGTAGAGTGGACACTATGCGTTGTTTGAGGACTAAAGGGTCATTTTTGATTAATGGATATGAAATTCTATTGAAGACGGGCGTTAAATTGTGCGAAGAGAGTTTTCTAGTTCTATAAGTTTGATAGAAAGTTCGATCGTGCTAGCTGGGCATGGATGGTTGAGGTGAGGTGGATTATTATTATTTGCCTAATATTTTACTTGGAGGGAGGCAGGTGAAAAATTGGAGTCATTGGTCTGGTTAGACCACGTTTTGGCGAAATGTTCAGCGATATCAATAGGAGAGGATAGTGTGTTTGTTCCAGATCTGATGATATTAGATATTATATAGAGCGAGGAATATAATCGCCAGTGAATGATCTTATGTTACTCCAGAGTTGTTTACATGAGGTTTTTGGTGAACAATAGAGCCCTGATTAAGTCGACTGAGGACAATAAAATAATTCCGGGTAACCAATTCGGTTTTAATGCGGGGCATGATACAATACATGCCGCGTCTAAACTGGTACCGGATATTCAATGGAACAAAAGCAAGGAACAGTGCACGGGTGCCTGCCTGATTGACTTGGAGAAGGCCTTCGACACCCTATGGTTAGAGGGACTCTTCTGCAAGCTGAACAGGCTGGGCATAAGCAAACCACTGCTATACATACTTTATAACATACTCACCAGTAGAGAGTAGAGTTAATTGTCAAAAATGGCAATGTGACTTCTGCTGGAACATTTCAAATCAAAAACGGTCTGCAACAAGGTGCGGTGAATTCACCGATCTTTTCAACATTTACATGAGCGATCTCATAGGATCACTTCACCATGCCATAGCGTACGCAGACGTCTTGATCGCGTACAAATCAGGACCTCTTGCAACGTAACTTCGATAAGATTCAGCGATATTGCGATGACTGGAAGTTGAAGATCAATTTGCAGAAATCGGAAACCATTCTTTTTAGGACGCCGTTGTCTGGGGCCTCTAGGGATACAAGAAAGAATTGGAGAAAGTTCTCAATCGTTGGACCGCACGGACAGCCAGAGGCGTTCCTCTATCTTGATGAAAAGGGTCTGATCCACGACAGATTGGCAGTGCCGCTAATCTTCCACGTTGCTCGGACAGCTGTGGATAGGAGATTTAGCTACGACAGAGACATGGCACACAGCAGTGTGGAGCGTCTCCAGTTCAGTAGGGCGGTATCGGTTATTAATATGAAGGACGTTAGACGTCAGTTCTCAAAATTTTGCTGGCTAACTGAAAGAGAGGGAACGACGAAGGAGTATCCCGTTTAAAGTTGGCTGTTTGGTCTTGGCCGACTTACATAGTTTAAGGTATTTGTAGGTATTTTCAGGTAGAAAAAGAAATGTTCCACAGCACTTGTATACCGAAAAAATAAATAAATAAAAACATCACTTTGAAAAAAAAGTATGGTAGAATAAGGTAGTTTAAAATTTAAAATTTATTTTAAGGTAGTTTTTAAGTTTTATTATAAGAACGCAAGAAAAAAAAAGTACATGTACTAAGTTTTTTTAATTTTATCAAACAATTTTTCTTAGTATTTGTTAATAATTAACAATAAGATGAATAAAACAATTAAGTAAGGTACGTCGAAAGACATAGTTTTAATGTATTAGGTTTAGCTTAGAGCGCCCGCATAGGGCCAGTAAGTTAGAATAACATAGTTAAGTTAATTAAGCTAATTTTAAGCGTTTTTTGTCTAGCATTTAAGTTGTAATTGAATTGGAGTAATAAAAATGCATTTAAAATTAAATGAAATGAGACTTTTGGATTAATGTTTGAGGTGAAGTTTTCAAAGCAAGTCTTTTCGGCGAGTTTGGCTGATTTGTGGAACTGCGCGTTGGATTTACGGTAGGACATGAGGTATTCCTGACTTGATGGATGCTTTTTGAAATTGTGCCAAGCTTTCTGTTTGATTTTTCGGAGATTACCTATTTCATTATTCCATCATGGAATGGATGTTTTTTGAGGGAGGGAATGGCTGTGTTAGCCACGCTTCTAATGCATTTAAGTATGAGGGCTGCTTCTTTATTCAATCTCCGGGGGGTTGGAAAGCATTAACAATATTCTCTATTTCAGAAGCAGAATAGGTTTGTTCCAGTCGAATATATAAGGATATCACTGTGATTTTCTGTTTCAGTTCGATTAAAACGGCAACGGATGATATTGAAGAGTTTATTTCAATAAATTTGTGGGAAAAAGATTTGTGGACTAGAAGTCCTATCCCTTGTTTGGCTGTCGTGTTAGTTGGAAGTTTATGCAAAAAGAAGCGTATTGCTTCGGCGAGTAATGTTTTGTGACTTTTGCGTTTAAATGGGTTTCTTGAAGCGATATCACAGAGAGATTGAGGTCATTTATCAGTAACTGCAGTTCGTGATAGTTATTAGAATAACCATCCAAGTTCCATTGTAGAACTTTTAATTCTGGGAGGTCAAGTTAGAAGATGGCAAGCATTGACTCTACAATCCAGATGTTGAAACGTGCAACCTCGTAGTCGAGCGAAAGCGGATATGGGCGAGTCCGAAAGTGTAGCGTGTTGGGTATTTGACGTTGGAGCTGGGTTTAGCTTGCATGTGGGTTTATTTAATTGGTTAGTGTTTAAAAAGTTATTGTTTTGGAGAAAGCGTGAGTTGTTTGAATTATTGTTAGGGTCTGTTGGGTTTGGGTTAATCGAGATGGATTGAGAATTGCGAATAGGGGGTTGTTTTATTATTGAGATTGTGATGATTTGCTTTGTGTGTGATTGTGTTTCTCTCGGGTATAGCTGATAATGTTTGGGGGTTTTGCTGATTATATGTTGTGGTTTTGGTGGGTTGGCTGGTTTGCTTATTATTTGTGGTTATTGCAGCATTGGATAATGATTAGGTTGATTAGGTTTAGAATTGTCGGAGGGTTTGGTTTTAGACTGGGATATTGCTTGTCTAGCCTTTACTGAAAAATATACTGTGATTGGATTTGCAGGTGGCCATGGTGTAGTGGTAACATCATCGCTTGTCACGCTGCAGGTTCACAGTTCGAATTCTGATGTCAAGAATCATCTATTTATTTCGTATGAAATAAATAAAAAAGTCGATCAATTGCAAAAGCTTATGTCAACTCTATTGCGAAGGCTAACACTGGCAGTAGGGTGATCATGTGATGATGATGATGATATCAGGAGGACGGAAAAAAATACTGTGAATCATAAGCAACGACAACAACTGCAAAACAAAAATACTCCCCAGTTATCCGGACGCCACCCTAGGAGTTCACTGAAACTTAATACCACCTGAGTTTCAAACCAACTACACCACTCTGTCTCTTCCCCTTTCCACAAAACGCCCGTGTCCTAAAATTAGTGTAAGTGTATTCATATCCCCTTTAACACGAGTAAATTATATTAAAAAAAAAGGTAGGTTGTTGTTGGTTGGCTCCTAGCTTCGACCATGTTGTACTAGTTGGTGGTTTTGATTCTCAATACTTCTTTGTTCTGAGCGTATTTAGGACATCATTTTGATGAGGAAGGTTGATTATCATGGTTTCGCATATCTTACTTTTGGTGCACCTCTTGGTGGTATGCCCAATTAGCAGGCAGTTTCGGCATCTCATAGATGACGGCCTATATTATTTGACCTTAGCAATGTAAAAACCAACTACAATTGATTGACGCAAGAAATATAAGTCAAACGTGAAAAGCATTAAGCCTATAGACTTGTGAATATTCTCTTTGTGAATTTATAGACTTTGCTGACACCTTGAGATTTCATATTTGATATTATTTCGGCCTCGCTGAGGTTATTAAGCCATGGTGCGTATACTATGCCTTTAGATGAGTTGAATTGTTTGTGTAGGATAACAGCCACTGGGCATTGATTTGCTATATTTGTTAGCTTAATGAATTTTTCTGCAACTTTCTTGGATCTAGCAAGGATTAGTAGGCTACCGTCACGAAGTGAGGAAACGCTTTCATACTCAGTACTAACTGCGTCAATCACAAAGAAAAGATTATGTAAATGAGGTTAATTAATCACGACACACGGGCAAAATTTACGAAAGTTTGAGAGGCGCAAGGGAGACAATAATAGTTGTCAGTAAGATTATGTGAAATTAAAACACAGCCGAAAAGAATTATATGACTGAATATGTTTAAAAAATTGTATAAAAGTATGCCTAAGCGGATGTTAGAAGTTGTAGAAAATAAAGAATCAAGCACACATTACTAATAAAATAAAATATTGAAATTTACATAGTTATTTTATTTTTATTCCGCACAGTTTTCGGTTTTTCGCCCAAAACAAGAAAATTCAGGGTTTTTCCAGAAATTATTTTATAGCGGTGCGGTCTAAATACACCTTGTTACCCAATAATTCAATCCGATTCGACAAATGTTACGCACACTTATATTTCTTAATGTACAAGTCGGAGTCAACTCTAAAGATATCACCACTTGTCATGAAAGCAAGTACTTCCGCTCTTGTACAAAATGATTGAACATAAAAGCTATTCAAAGTGGATAGGGCCTCTTTTAGCTCTCAACTAAGCACTTATACTCCAAAACTACTACAGAAAGCGAGTAAGTGTACAGCGAAGGGTTGTCGTCCTAATAGACTTAGCCTAAATCCACCTGGAAAGAGTTTTGACATCCTGACAACCTCTGGGGTTTAAAGCATTATTCTTCCAGACGTATATCAGGGACGGCATAATGAGGCTAAGGTGAATTCATTCACAAAACGGGAAAACCTCAAAAATCTCCACCCCCCTAGGTTACTGACCAACACCGCATTTTAAGCGTGCAGCGTACTTGATGAGGAAGAAAAAGATTCCCAGACTAAAATGTTTGAACTACAGGATCATGATAAAGGACTTCAGTAATAAGCAATGGACCTTATTTTTATTTCCATGTCACAACTACATTGTAATCAATAAAAATTTGATTAAAAAATGCTTCGAAAGTATTCATAAATTGTCTTAAAATAATTTTATATTTATTTCCCTTCATGGTTATCCTCACCATTTTTTACTTAAAAAAAAAACAAATTTTGACAAAAACCCATACTTTTAAACTTAATTTTATTTTTTTTTTTTTGATAGGTGAAAATCTCAAGAGACACTATGGTGGTGTTCGATCACCATAGTAGTATTTCTTATTTTGGGAATTATTAATATTCGAAATAAATTCCCATACATTTTATTCCATAAGCTCGTGCGCCTTGGTCCTCTCATTCGCCTAGTACTATTTCGTTGATTTATCACGGTCTCCATTTCGGAGTGTGCATGAGTCTTGCAATCGCTGATTGTGAAATACACGTGCTTCTTTACAACTTCCGTTATCGTATCAATTTGGAGGTCACCATGGGACAATTAGAATTCCACGGAGCACTTTGTTTTGGAAAGTTTAAATTATTTCAACATTCGTTTTACTTTATACATCCCCATAATTGGATGACATAAGTCCAAACTGGTTTCAGCACTTGATTATAGACTGCATTTAACTTCTCTTTATGTGCTTCTTCCACTTTAACTTAACATCTAACGCCATACCCAGGTAATTAGCAGTATTAGCATAAGGTACATATTAGTTGTCGATATAAATAGGAATATTGTCAATCTTTCTATTTGTAAAGTTAATATGAGCGGATTTTGTCTTATTTCGTTTGATACACAATTTTTACGTCCAATCTCTTACTTTGTGGATTGCATTTTGCAGGTTGCCTGTAGACCTCACGCATTTGTCAGATATTTACTATAATGGAAGTGTCATCTGCGAAGGTAGCCATAATGGGCATCGTGATCTACTGGAATATCTGTCGCATACAACAAATAAAGAAACGGACCGAGGACACAGCCCGGCGGAACAACTGCTTCGATTTTTCTCAATTTTGAATATTCTTGCCCATAACGTACTCGGATGAATCTACCTAAGATATAAGACTTCAGTATTTCGTAGTATTGTTTGGGTAGGTTTCTATGTAATTTTTACTTCAAGCCTTCATGCCGAATCTCATCGAAGGTCAGAGCAACATCTAACAATACAACTGAACAGACTTGTATTTCTTCAAGCGCTTTCTCTAATTTATTTGTGATTTAATGCCCTTGGTCTATTGTGGAATGTTTATTTCTGAATCCGAATTGATGATTCGGGATAATTTTTCGTTCTTCAATGATTTTGCTTAATATCTTTTGAAGCAATTTCTCCAACACTTTTTCCATAATAGGTATGTATACGAGGGGCGGCTGATAAGTTCGCGGCCTAAGGCATTAAGTGAAAGAAAAGATCAGATTAATAAATGTCATTTCTTAATACCACCGAAAAAAATATTCTTTTTCTTTGCCTTCAAAATGACTTTCTACTGTTTCCATACTACCGCCGTTAGGCATTTCATTATGGGGGGAGGAGGGTTTTCAGCCGAAGCTGCTTCTCTCTTTTGTCCGCATGGCTGGAGATGCGAATAAACGAAAGTTTGTCTGAGTGCATGTATGTGTGTGGCAATATGTGTGTCAGTATGTCAGTATATTGCATTTATGTATGTATGTCAGCATATTGCATGTACAATAAATACGAGAGGCGGCCGGAAAAATATTCTTTTTCTTTGCGTTCAAAATGACTTTCTACGGCCGCCTTGATCTACGTTCTCATCTGCAAATCTCCGGCCTCGTAACTCCTTTTTCAAATCGGAAAAAAGGAAAAAGTCGCTCGGGGCTGAAGGGTGGGTGGTCTATCGTTGAAAAACCTGTGTCGGGATCGTATGGGCTTAACCCAAGTCTCATCTCCAGTTATGATCCGGTTGCAAATTTCATCGAGATTGTCCCCGGCTAACTCAACAAAATCTTTGCAGCACTCGAGTCGTCGTTGTTTATCGAACGGCGTGAGCACTTCCGGTACCCAGCGCGCACAAATTGTTTTCATGTTTAAATGCTCGAGCAAAGTTTCCCCAATCTGTTCTTTGTTGATGTGCAATTCGTCCGCTATCTGTAACATTTTTATTCTTCGGTCGGCCAGAACTACTTCTTCAAATTTTCTGACGTTTTCTTCAGTGACCACTGAGACACAGGACGCCCTGGGCGGAGGTCGTCTTCACAGCTCTCTCGCCCTTGTTGAAATAAGCGAGCCCATATTTTGACCATACGAAAGCCCAGAATCCTGAAGAGTTGATGACATGTCTTCGAAAATTTCTTTAGGCGATTTTCCTTTTTTCACGAGGTACTTTATCACGACGCGGTGCTCAAAATTGCGAGAATTTCCGATTTCCGCTGACATGGTGATGTTTATCCTACCACATGATAAACATCACTATTCAATTACGGTTGTTGTTTTTATTCGACAGGAAAACCCACCTATTGGCCAACGGACTCAGAAAAAATTCCCGATCTTGTCGATTTTTTCGTTTCAAAAGGTATTTACGATAAATTTATTACAGTTGAAGAAAATTTTGATCTCTCTTCTGATCACTCTCCGGTAATTTTATTACTTGGTGAAGCGTTGATCAAGAAAGAAGGACCTCCAAAACTTACTTGCAATAGAACAAATTGGGAGGACTTTAGAAATGATTGCGAAACAAATATCGCCTTAAATGTATCACTTAAAACACCTTGTGAACTAGAGGAAGAAAGTTGATCGTTTCGTGGAAGCAATCCAAAGAGCGGCATGGAGAAACACTCCTTCTAGAAGCTGTAAGATTAACCGCAACGAAAAGTATCCAAGTGAAATCATTGAACTGGTGAGGGAGAAAAGAAAAGCACGAAAGAAATGGCAAATCACTCGTGCACCGCAGCATAAAAAGATCCTTAACCGACTATGCAATCGCCTTAGAGATAGTATTCGGGAATTTAAAAGCAATAAGATAGCGACCTACCTTGTAAATCGCTCCACTGGAAGAGAATCAAATTATTCACTTTGGAAAGCGCTAAAAGGCACCCGAAACCTCAAATGCAAGCGCCACCAATTCGGAAAAACGATAGAACTTGGGCCAAGAGCGACAAAGAAAAGGCAGAACTTTTTGCTTTGCACTTACGAGTATAAGAAACGTTTAAGCCATTCGACGGCCTTTTGATAACGCCCGACACCCCAGTCACGACATCTGACAACTTTAAAGTAAAAAAAGTTAAATTAATTGAACTGAGGGAAGTGAATAAAAATCTAAAGACTAAAAAAGCACCGGGTTACGACTTGATAACGGCGCAGGTGGTCAAGGAATTAGCGAATAAAGCTCTTATCAAATTGCTATATTTGATTAACGCTTCATTCAGATTGCTTTACGTCCCGGGACAATGGAAAGTCGCAGAGATTATAATGGTCCCGAAACCAGGCAAACCCCTGAATGAGAAAAAATCATATCGGCCTATTTCCCTATTGCCGGTTATCTCTAAAATATTCGAAAAACTACTTTCAAAACGACTACAACCCGTAATCAACGAAAGACGTCTCATTCCAGACCATCAATTTGGATTTAGAGTCAAACATTCAACAACCAAGTCCACAAAATAACTGACGTGATTGAGAAAACTCTCGAAGAAAAAAAGATTTGCTGTGGTGTAATTCTTGACGTCTCACAAGCTTTCGATAAGGTTTGGCACGAAGATTTGGAGTATAAATTGCAACGACTACTGCCATGGCAACTCTTTCTAATTTTACGATCGTACCTCACCGAAAGACTTTTTCGTGTTAAGCACGGAAATGATTACTCTGAGTTCATGCAGATTGCGGCCGGAGTCCCAAAAGGAAGTGTCCTCGGCCCGCTTCTATATGTACTCTACACGCGTGATATCCTGCAGGAGAGAAACTGCGTCGTCGCCACGTTTGCGGACGATACGGCGATATTGACAACGGGCGATACAATAGAAGCAGCAACTGAAAAGCTGCAACATGCTGTTAACAAAGTCCACGCTTGGACAAATTTTTGGCGTATTGTGCAGAACGAAAGCAAATCTACTCACGTCAACTTTACCTACAAAAAAGTGGACAGATTACTCGTATATTTAAACTCGGTTCAAATACCATACGCGAACGAAGCAAAATATCTAGGAGTGACTCTAGATGTTAAGCTTAAATGGAAATCGCACGTAAAAAAGAAACGCGAGGAGCTCGAAAACAAATACCGACAAATGTACTGGCTACTCGGAAGACATTCGAAGTTGAGCCTACATAACAAACTGCTTATCTATAAGCAAGTGCTAAAGCCAGTGTGGACGTATGGTCTACAACTATGGGGTTGTATCAGGAAAAGCAATAGAAGCATCCTACAAACTTTTGAAAATAAAGTTCTTAGAACGATCGTTAGCGCACCGTGGTACGTACGTAACGAAGATATTCATCGGGACCTGGGAATTCCTAGCGTCGTCGAAGAGATAACAAATTTTGCTCGTAAACACAAAGATCGTGTTCACGGCCATTGTAACAGTACCGTCATTCAACTACTTGACGCGAACAATTCAATTCGTCGTCTGCAAAGGACAAAACCTTTTGACCTCGCGTCATAGTATATGCCGGTCGTGAAAACAGCAGGAACTTTCATTGGAATTTAACCTGTCTAAAGGGCTACATTCTTTTTAAATTACATACGAATATCTTTTTCCAAAAATCACGAGTCTCGTAAATGAAAATAAAACTGCTGGATAAGCGTCGGCTTAGTTGTAGTATTAATCTTGAAGAGTGGTGTTTTTAGTGAGTAAAAATCTCACACTACCATAAGCACGCGCGGTCGGGCCTTATGGTGTCTTTAGAAGATTTTCACCCTCTCGGAAAAAAAAAAAACTATTCAATTACAATATCACTATTCAATTACAATTTCAACTTCAGGGATGCCAAAGAAAACAAAGATGCACATTTTGCACGTGCGCATCTCAGAGAAAATGGCTTATCAATGGTTATACCCAAACACTTGTACGCATATGGTCTCGCAATTGTTTGGATCAGCGCAGTTAAAGGCTTTAATCCTGATTCAAGATGTTGTCTACTGTGGACGAGTGTATGAGTTTCGATGTTGATCCATTTATTACGAGTCCATTATTATGGCACCACTTCATTGAACTCCGTCCGCATAATCCTCTCAGCTTCTAGAATGGAACTGTGATATACCACAATCGGATTGTCGTCGACGTATGCGAAGGCAAAACTATTATATTTCTCAGACATTTTAGTAGTTCATTAGTATATATAATGAAGAGTATCGAACCAAGTTTTCAACCTAGCGAAACTGCATACTGCACTGTTTTTTTCGATGCTGCAGCAATCTTTGATTCTCACGAGAAAATTTATCTTCTGTAAATTGTCCTCTTATTCTCGCTCTTTCCATGACATCGATGAACTTATTGTGGTCAAGGGTATCGAATGTTTTCCTGAAATCTAGGAAGACCACTGAGAAATGGTGGCTTTTGTTAAAGCCGGTATTGATTACATTAGCAAAATTCCCTTCTGGTGTTTGCATTTATGCTTCTCGATGAATTTGCACATCCTATCTATAATGATTTGCTCCAGAATCGTCTCTATCACAAGTAATACTGCTATCGGTCTATAACACGCTGTCTCATTCTAGGAAACTTCGTTGTAAATTGGACTGTGTTTAGGACTGTCGACGTGCTAAGACTCGTGTTAATTAGATTTTTAATTATGAGAGCAAAAATATAGATGTTTGGCTTTACATCGATTGCTCTAATGCCAATCTGCCCCATGGTGTTCAGTTGATATAAAAGATTTAGTACCTCCTTACTGTCTGCATCTTCTACGTAAATTGAGTCGCGTACAACCGTATTTTGATGTCTGGATGATGCTGTCAAACAAGTGTGGATGATGGAAACTGCTTGTTGTGAAAAAGTTTTTCGAATTCGTCTCCCAATGCAACTACTTTCTTATTGGGTCCAAAGTTTTTCGAAATTGTTTCATCCAATGAGGGCATTTTTCATGACTAATGCCTACTTTTTGTTGGGATCGTATTTTGCTTCTTCAAATTTCCTTTTATAATATTGTAATATGCGAGCTACGGCTCGAGTAGATAAAACGATATTCTGTGAAATTTATTTCTTTATTTTCTAGTCTATAGAACAATTCAAGTTCACACTATGCTATTCTTCGCAAATTCTTTTCTTACAAGGTCTCTTTCCTCTCAAATCACTTTATCTCCTTTCAATTACTTAATTCACAAATCCAAACTAATTACTTCTTCTTGTTAACTCTCAACTTTCAATTTATCAGAAAATTACAACTTCGCCCATTATCACTTTTCCAATCCCTTCGCCACGGTTCTAAACCAACTGCGTGGTCTGGATCGCCATCTGTCCTTATATAGCAGAAGTTTCTGATAGCCAGAAACTTCTAGCAAATTCTTCGACCACTGGAACAAAAAAAAATTCTGATGTAATAATTCCAAGATGACAATCATTTCGTGCAGTTATAATTCTCTCTTGTTCGCTCTTATCCGTGATATTATCCGAACTGTGGAGACTAATTGCAGACACGAACCTCAAATGAAAAGTCACTTCGGAATTTGTTGCCTGTTCGAGGGCGTAGTTATTATGCTACATTATGTTACAATATAGTTCCCTACATCTTTTTTTTTTTTTTGTTAACCTGGCCTTTTACCATATACTCGATCTCATATGTTACGTTGGTTCGATTATTTTTCCACCTTTGATATAGCTTATCCCTGTCTTTGCAGCTCTCTACAACGCCCCTGCTAGTTCATTCGGCGTTTTTCCGTTAGGCTTTCTTCTTGCACACGACTGTTGAGTTTTTGTACAATATATTTCACCCATTTTTCCAACTACAACAACATTGAATAGATTTTCGACATACGTTTCTGTGCGCAGAGGTTGGGCCTTTTCCGTTGTGCGTGCATACAAACATTGTGGTGTAATGATCGGATATATCACTTTCTACAATAGCTGAGAATATTTTGATGTTTACCAATATATGATCGATTAATGTTCCGCTTCTAATATTCAAATCGATTCTAGTAGACTTGCTATTTGTAATTTTTTCCAACAAAAATTAACCTCTACTCTAAAATTGTTTTCCACCAAAATAATCACATCGTACTTGCACAAAAAACATCTCAATTTATCCTTAACGACCTTATATTTAGACATAGAAACGAAACTTTAATTATCACTACCTATAAGGCGAGTACTGGTTTCCTGAAAATGTTTGATTTCAAGATTTTTATCAAACTTGACTTACTATAATACAGAAACTCAAAAAAGTGGGTCTCTCAATTCTGTCTGTCTGTATGAATAGCCGACAGCAGCCTAAACGGCTGAACGGATTTTCATCACTTCATATAATTCGAAGCGAAATCGGAATTTTCATTCTAACCGCAAAATTAACGGTACTTTACTTACGGTCGATTTTGAAAAAAAATCGATTTGCTCGAAAATGCCTCTAACGATTTTGATCAAATTTCATATTTGAGTTAATGCGGTAGATATACACGACATATGCAATATTCTTCAAATTTTACCGGATTTTTTTTCTTTGAGATAAAAAAAAAACATTTTAAACAACGATTTTGTTTAAATTTCAAAATAGAGTTTTTGCAGATAAACAGTATGCAGATGCAAGTACATGCGATCCAATTGTGCTTCACGAAGTTTGTTTTTATTACATTTTTATTGAAAGATTTATCGGTGTTCTTCGTGCTTGTGCGGTAAATATCTGTAATATCCCCGTTTGTTACTTCTTGTTTAATGGTCTGTGGGATAATGCCCATATGCGAAATCGAAATTTTTATACTCGTACTAGCCTCAAAATTAATGGTACTTTACTTGAGGCCGATTTTGAAAAAAAAAAAAAGTGCAATAGCGAAAATTGGCTATTTATCAGATATGGCTGGTACGATTTTATTCAAAATTGATATGCAATCCGTTTTCGACATATTAATAATATGGCATTCAAATTTTGGACATATGGTAAACAAATGTTTTTTTAACCTTTTAACGCATTTTCAACTTAGCATACATTTTAAATCTGAGCAATGTACGAATGAACAGTATATATAAAGTAAATACATGCGAACCAGTCGTGTCCTTTAATTTCGATTATTTTCTTGTTGTTGTTCTTCAAGTTTATTGATTTGTATTTGCATAGAAGTAATGCATTCATCTTTTTCTGCGAGTTCATCTTTTAATTTCTGTATTTCGTTCGTAATTTTTTTCGTTTTAAAATTTGCACGCGCCAAAGGAGATATGAATACCCTCATATTTTTTCAGGGCACGAGCGTTTGGGAAAAGGGGAAGGGGAACAGAGGAGATACCTGTGCACGTTGACTTTAAATATGTGAAGGTTACAATGATGAGGAAATACATATCCCTATATTTGATAGTACGACCGATGTTGGGCTTAAGCGTGAACTTATGTGTATTCAAAGCACGACGCATATTGCGGGTAAAATTTTGAAAGGGAGGAATGCAACTGGCTATTTCAGTGGAGCGACCTCGAATATATGATCGTTCCATCGAAGATGGTTATTAATACACATCGAGAATGGCAAGTCTTTCGGTTTCAGCGATGCAAGTACCATTTATGAATAATGCTTGAGGGTTTTGGTTTCGCTTGAGAGACAGAAGACAGCATTGTGTTTTGGAAGCATTAAATTCCACTCTGTTGGTTCAACCCCATTTGATTATGCTGTCCAGATCGGAATTTAATGTGTTTAACATACGTTGCCGTTCCTCTTCTACGGCCGAAGAGCAAAGACGTGAGTTAGGGAACGAATATGAAAAACTGAGGGTACTGTCATCAGCGAAGGAATGGATTGGATTAGAAGTTGCAGACAAGAGATCAACAGAGCCTTGGGGAACACCACCATTTATATGGTGAATTGCAGACTTGAAGCCGTCCAAGACAACTTTTATTGAACGCCCCGAAAGGTAATTTCTAATCCATTGAAGAATAGACTCATCAACGCTATATGCACACATTTTCGACAAAAGAGCCTGATGCCAAACTCTGTCAAATGCCTTTAAAATATCAGGTGCAAGCATCTTAGTTTCGCTGAAGTGATGGAGAGATTGATTCCACTTCTTGTCGAGATATGCCATCAAATCACTAGTGAACCTGTTGCTACGAAAACCATACTGCCGGTCATTTAAGAGAGTTTTCGAGAATCAAGATATTTCAAAAGCTGATAATTTATCAGCGTTTCCATGACCTTGGAAAGAAGGGACGTATGTATGTGCAATGGGTCGGTAATTGGACAGGGAGGAAGATTTGCCTTTTTTAGGGACGGGCTAGACAAATGCCGTTTTCCATCTACTCGGAAAGAACCCTAAAGAATAGGATAGACAGAAAAGCTGACGCTTGAAGAACATCTCTTCAGAACTAAGGGGAAGATACCATCTGTAGAACCGGATTTGTGTACATATACGTAGGGACTAACAAAAGTTCGCTTAGTTGGTGTCAATGTAGTTTTTGAAAAAAAAAAATGCATTTCTGTAGCTTATAATCTAAAAATACTTATTTCCAAATTTCAGAACAATAGGTAAAAATGGAGATAAGAAAGAGAAAAATTAGTGACGTAAGCTCGGTTGAAGTTCCACCGCCAACACAGGAAGAAATTCGTTTTGCCATTCTCTTCGGATTCCGACGTCAACTCACGCCAGTCAAAATTCTGTACGAATGCCAAAATGCATACGGAATAAATGCACCATCTCTTGTTACTATTTCAAAGTGGTTTTGAAGATTCCAGACTGGCCATTTTTGTGCGGAGGACGGATCTCGTGAAGGTCGGCCCAAATCCTCGACCGACGATACAAATGTGGCCGTGGTGAAGGCTAAAATTGGCGAAGATGCCAGTGTAACACAGGAGATGATAGCGGATGAACCGGGCTCGAATGCAACGGCTGTGTCACGAATTTTAAATTATCACCTGAAATATTCGAAGAAGTCAGCTCGAAGGGTTTCAAAAATTTTGAATGGAGAGCAAAAAGAGACTCGTTTTCCTTTTGCTCAATATTTTCTGGATATGTTTGAAAATGGAGAGTCAAGCTGCTTTAATAAGATCGTTACAGGTGATGAATCTTGGTTTTACAAGTACGACCCGGAAACCAAACAGGAGTCCATGGTATGGAGCCCAGAAGGTGCAAATCCTCCAATAAAGGCCAAACAACAAAAGTTATGACGTCGATGTACCACAGCAGGGTGAAAATGGTAGCCGTCATTCCGCTTAAAACTGGTCAGACAGTCACTGCTAATTGGTATACTAAAACTTGCTTACCACAAGTTTTCCAAAATTTACTAGGACACCGAGGAAAAGAGGATCTGCGCCGCTACTTTTTGCACCACGACAATGCGCCTGCGCACACTGCTGAAAAAACCAACAACTTGCTTGCGCTCTCGGGCATCAATGAAATTCTCCCAGCACCTTATTCTCCGGATCTAGCGCCGTGTGACTTTTGGCTGTGTCCGAAAATAAAAAAAGATTTGAGGGGAAAAATCTTCACATCTAATGAGGAGATTATTAATGCAGTCAATGTCGAAATCGAAAAGCTCCAAAAAAGGGATTTTGAAAGATGGATATACGAGTATCGGCTGAAGAAATGTATTGAAATAAATGGGAATTATGTGGAGAAATTAAAAAAAAGATGAAGATTAAATATTTAAAGTTAAAATTATTTTTGTGTTTTATTATTCAATAAACTAAGCGAACTTTTGTTAGTCCTTACGTATTAAGACCTTTGAGTACTCCTGCAACTGTACGAGTGCGAGAGTGGACTTGTCCCATGTAAAATTCAACGCTCCCAAGTACAGACGGAGACAGCACTATCTGGCAGTGTGAAGTTCGCTGCAAAGTGAGCAGGAAGCAGATTGGCTGTCTAAGGAGGTGACAGCTGGATTGGTAAGCAGAATTTTTAATATTTATGACGAATGACCAAACATTTTTAGTACCTTTCCATAATGGTGCTATTTTTTTTCGATGTTTTTGTTTATGTCAAAAAACTTTTGTGAAACAAAGTTACAGAAGTCGATTATTCCCTTGATTTCTGTTTTCATGTTCTTAAGCTCGTTCATAAGTTAATTTGTGTTTATTGCTATTACATTCCCCTTATTGTTCGTACTTTCTTTTTGTAAGCTGTTATTGGCTCCAGTGATGAAGTGATCCGAAACCGGGAACCCTGCCGGTACATCCTGAGGTCAAACTGGCAAACCCCACAGGCGGACCAGTAGGATCGGTTCCTTTTATTCGCTTGAATTTTCAGGTGTAAATGGATACGAGGAAAGTTACAATGGAGTGAGACCTAGATTTTCGCCACATTTTGACAAAACTGGCATTTCCGGGAATCTCTTTTGGAGCCCAAAGGGGACAAACGACGAACAGGGGCAAAATATATTTGCAATTGTCACACAGGGTTATCATACTTACTGCGTATAATAGGAGAACCGGTGAAAACAAACAGCAATCACAAACACTTCTTCCAGTGTTTTTTTTTTTTTTTTTCAAACTTCACTTTTATATAATATTTTTCAATAACAATTCAACAGTCATCGTCTTAATTATATTTTATTTATACTTTCGTTTGGAAAGATCAGATAAAAATCGGGAGCACTCACAAATAACCAACCGTTCACTTCGGTAATAATACAATTAAGTGGAATACATTGTAAACTTTATTAGTTTCAACATTGCTTAATTGTGTTGGCTTAATCACACTTACTTATCTACCGTGCCAAAAACAAAATTCTCAGCTTTATTAATTATTCAAGCCCACAAGCCCTGCAGGTAGCAAGCATAGTGCGTAAATAATCCAGTAAAACTACGAAAATAAAGGGCACGACTGGATCGCACATACATACTTGCTCTATATGTGCTGTTCGTTTGTAAATTATTCAGATTTAAAATTTTGGCGAAATCGACAAAAAACGATTTTCATTAAAATACGTTAAAATGCGTTAAAAGCTAAAAACTTTTGTTGAATATATCTTCAAAATTTGAATGCCGTGCTCTTACATACATATATACCATATGTCTAAAGTGACTTGGATGTCGATTTTGAACAAAACCGTCCAAATAATACTCGACAAATATCCAATTTCCGAAAGTTGGCTAATAAGTAAAGAACCGTTATTCATTTTTTTCAAAAAATCCCAAAGAAAAAAGTCCAACGGCGTTAAATCGCATGATCTGGGCGGCCAATTCTGATCACCAAAACGGTCTCTACACAGTCTCCCTGAATTTTTGAATTAATCTCTTCACAGTTGATGAAGTTAAATCACTATTACGACCATATTTTGTACGAAAACTGGGAGCTGTAGCTGCCGAACCTTCATTATCTTGAAAATATTGCTCAACGATGAAAACGCGTAGTTCTTTCGTGTAGCACTCCATTTTTAATAACCATGAACTGTCAGCTGTCACGCTATCTTTTTTTCATTGGCAACACTTTACCGCACAAATGGCGCACAATTCAAATCTTGCGTGAATTTTGGGACACCCTTTACTTAGTAATATCAAGATTGATCAAAATCTTTCAATTAAACTGCGTATTCAGTTTTTTGCTAAAATTTCGAATAACGGTACTTTACTTATTAACGGGATTGTGAAAATTGGCTATTTATCGGATATGGCTGAGGTGATTTTATTCAAAATCGACATCTACGAAATTTTTGATTTATAGTATGTAAGGACATGACATTCAAATTTTTCACACATGGTCAGAAAAGTTCTTCAACTTTTTAAAACATTTCGAGAAAAAGCCAAATTTGATGTTTCTTATTTGCTTGGCATTTGAAATCTAAACAATTTTCAGACGAAGAGCACATATTGAACCCAGTCGTGCCCTTTATTTCTGAATGTTTTTTTTTTTTTTTTTTTTTAATTTAATTCAAATTACGAAAAATCGAGGTATCTCGAAATTGCATGGAAACTTAGGCCATTTGTTTTCAACATGTTCTAGAATTTGAAAAAGAAGTGGAAAAATAAAAACCTGTAAGCTTATTAATGGTAAAAGACGAACCCATATTAAGAGCATATTTTTTGCTCGGAATTCAATGCACTACCTGATCCCTAAGTAGCGGGCCCATTAAAGAAACACCACACTAGATATTATGTGTTCCATTAAAAGTAGAGTTGTTTAAATACGTACTCGTACAGATATGATGAAAATAGTAAAAAAAAAAAACAAACAAACAATACTTACAATAAATTTGTTTGCTCAGAGTTCAATGCAATACCAGATCTCTAAGTAGCGGCCCCTATTTAAGAAAAACCCCTGCCGTAAAGAGAATAATTTGAAGTTGTCCAAACCTAAAAAAAAATCTTTTCAGGTTTGGTTTTTTCTAACTAGAGTTTTCTGATCTCGTCCCGCAAAAAAGAGATGGATGGAAAATCACGAAGTGTTTAGTTTTAAGTTGTTTACAATGCAATAAGTATTCATTATATAAATTCTTATCTTTCTAGTAAGTCCCCTTAAGAGTGCCTTACTTTTTACTTTTCTTGTCTATAATAATAAACATAATCATAGAATACGAATATACCCATACGTATGTATGTAGATACCACACAGAAATATTAAACCGATTTACAAGTATCTCATACTCATATTCAAGTTAATGATGAAATTCTTATACCTAGTGAGTGTTCCAGCACATGGACAGGTGGACGAAAGACAAATTGCAGAAGAGCAGAGCAGTAACACTAAGTGTCCCAAAGGTGTTCCTCCAAAAAATGGAAGTGAGTTTATTGAATTTTGGTTAGTAAACTATATTAAATAAAATCTATGATGGAAAATGTGCACCAAACACCAATTAGTCTTCGTCTGAAGTTTATGTCTGACATTTACTTGCATTTCGTTTGCAATAAGTTGAACTTGGAACACTTTTAGACTTCACTCCTCTTTGTGGCTGAATACTTTCAGGATTTTTGTCCTAGAGAACTTGGCTCGTTTTTTCACATTCATATTTTTGGTGGGATATCAATACAATTGTGAAGACTTCAGTTCTTTAAAACTGGATTTCTCTCATACCGATCAACGTAGGAGATCGGTTTTAGCCATTAAACACAAATATGAAATGTCTTGCTTCCTCAGTATTTCCAGAAACCTATAATACGCCGATCTAAATTTAACGCGCATCGTTATCTCACTTTCTCTCCTATCTGTCGACTCTTTAACTCGTCCCCATACTTTTCCTTCCTCTCCAATACTGGGTTTTAAAAATATCAAAAAATACACTTCTAAGCGGTGGAGAATATTAAAAAAAAATATATATTAAAATAATATATTTATTTTAGTAGGTCTTAATAATTTTATTCAGTTTCTAGTAAAACTATTGAAAAAAAAAATATTTTTTTCGAAAAGTGGGCGTGTTTATCGGCGGATGTCACAAATGTGTACACTTGTGCTTTTGGGCACCGTGGCTCAGTGGTTAACTACGTAATCACTGAGCGGGAGACTAAGATAATTTTTTTCGCACCAAATATCAACTCTGTGCTGAGAGCTCGAGTATAGTTTGTTGACCAACTTTAGAAAATTCACACAGCAAAATATATTCGATATCAGCATTAAGTGTGTGTTGAAACATAGTATCGGTACACATATTTTGCGAATATGCCCCAGCGAAGAGGCACTTATGTACAAATCGTAAACTAAAAATGATAGCAAAAGCAAAGTTATACTCTCTATAACTTAACATAATTTATTGCATTTCAATATTTCATTTTATTTTGTTTTTTCTCGATCTTACAGTTCAAAGGTTTAATTCGCTGTTTCAGCACATTTTGCGTCATCAACTCTGATCCATCCTTTATGAAGAAAAATAGAAAAAAATGCAACAATTTGAAAGAATAAAATTGATTTGGTAAACTCACTTTCATTTACGGGCTTCAGATTGCAATTATTAGTAATGTACATGAAACACTGATTTGTAAACCTTTCAGTTACCCCATTAAGTTCACCACAAATTGATGGAGCATCCCCTGGTAGTGGGCACAACAGATTTCTACAACGTTGTTGCTGTAAGTCCCTATCGTTTAACTGTCCATTTGCAAATTGGCACACGATAAGTAAAAGTACACTCAGTAGATACATGAATTTCATTTTTAAATTCTCAGTTTCAGTTACTTGTAGAAGCTGGTTAATATGTCTGTGCATTATTCAGCTTTTGCTTCCTTTATATATAACTAACAAATAAAAACAGTAAAGTAAGTCACCCTTGTGGGGAATTACAAATTGAAAGACAGCCAACCAGATGTTTACTCTGTAGAACGACCTTGATGACGAAAGCATTATACAGAATTACAGAGTAATTATTCATTTTTTTTCTGAAAAATTCTCAATGCGTAGGTGATTGGGGTCAACATTTCCATAAAAAAAATAAACAGGGGATTTTGTTGTTGAAAGAAGCCCCCATTATCAGTTACAAGCTCGACACAGATCTTATAACATTGATATCAGACGTCGAACAGTCACTGACTTATTAATGACTTATGACACACATCCACAATGTAATAAACATTTCATCACATTCTGCGCCATCTTGAGGCAATGGGATATTCAATACTTTAACAAAGCTTTACTAACGATAGATTAAGTTAAGGATGTTCTGAATGATCGTATATTGGGAAAAACTTTGTAGGTATTGCTAATCAGACCAGATGTCGTAGCCTTACCTTGTTTACCTTCGTTTGATAGCACTTGCAAATTTGTGAAATGTGACATATTTTAATTGCTAATAATTAACATTTAAATCACTTAAATTTTAATTTTGTTTATTCTTTTTTCTTACCCCGTAAGATTATTTTATTTGCTTTACATCATTGTCATATGTTCAAGACAGCTCTTTGTAAACTGCAACAAGTATATGTCAACAAACTTTAAGCCGATATTCTAAACAAATTCGCCTAAATTTCTAAACAAAGAGAATATAACTGTGAATATAGTCAGAGAAAGTGTGAAAATGAAATTCTTATATTATACATTGCATACACTTCCGATCATAAGTAAAGGGTGTCGCAAAAAGAGCGCAAAATTTAAATTTTAAATAAAAGATAGTTCTTTTGAGAAAATACCGAAATTTTGATTTAATCATAAAGTAGGCATGTGGCAATTATGTACAGAACAACACATTTGATAAATGCCCTCCTCGGCTTATTTGCACATTTGTGTTTTTTTTTTGTGGTCGTGTGGGCTTATTACATAAACTTGTGACTTTAAAAAACGCCAGAGAAAAAAGTCCAAAGGCGTTAAATCCAATTTTGGTCGTCCAAACCGGAGATTACACAACCATGGAATGTCTCGTGCAATAATGCAATTGTTTCACGTGATGTGTGGCAAGTGTCCCGTTGGAACCACATGTCTTCGAGACCCATACCATCCATTTGGGGAACAAAAAACTAGGTTATCATTCCCCGATACAGTTCGTCATTGACTATTTGTGCATTCGCCACAGCGTCTCCGAAGAGAAATGATCCAATAATGCCTTCAGCCCAAAATCCACACCAAAAAGTGACACGTTTGAGATGCATTTATGGGTTCTCGTCACTCTAAATGCGGCAATTTTGCTTGTTTACGAAGCCATCAACATGGAAATGGGCCTCATCGTTGAAGAAGATTTTGTCGGAAAACTCACCATTCACTTGTTGTTTGTACGCATGAAGACGCAAATCTTTCGTAAAATTACGCTGCATAGTGCTTCTTGAAATGTTCAATTTTTGACCACGATGCCGAATGGATGTTCCCCGACTCTCAGCCACATTCTGGCGAACAGCTGTGATGTTTTCTACTAAACGACCTGAACAAATACATGTCAATAGTCTCACATCAGTAATCGACCCAGTCTCCTCGAATTTTTCCATTATTCTTTTCACAGCTGATGCACTTGGAACATTCTGATTACCAAAAATTGGACGCAATTGGCGAATCGTCGCAGTCAAACTTCCACCATTTTGGAACTAATGTTTAACAATAAAAATGCGTTGTTATGTCGAATAGCGATCGAATCGATGATTTGACTATTATTAAAGCACAACAGCGAAAATGGCGCCAAACTTAAATTGCCCGCTCTTGTTGGGACACCCTTTATTTACCCAACCATGTTTTTTTTTATGGTTATTATGATAAATGGACACAGCAAATATGTAGTTATTCTATCGTTTTTCATGATATTCCACATTCTTGTCGTAAATTTGGGTATTTTGCGGCGGAGGTAATAAAGGTGATGTAAAGGAAAAACCGCAGAACGGGGCTGAGTTGGAATTGTGTTCAGTTAATGATTTGAAATCAACTTATGAATGGATGAGAATTGTATGTTCCATTTACATACCTTCGCGTAAAGAAAATATTGTTCAAATTTTTAGATTTTTGTGATATGCCACTTTTTTGCAATTTTAGATCTTAAAAATTCCAAAACGAAAATAACTTTCAAATTAATTACGCTCTTTGATAATTGCCTAGAGTGTTTTAAAGATTAAGTACTCTTTGACTTGGCAGGAAGTATGGATTGACGCATTATCCTGTTGGAAAATCAAGTGTTCCTTGGCAATTATTGAAACAAGCCTTTCAATTTGTTCGTTAATAAGTTCAATATCTCTGATGCTGTTAATTCTGCCCTGACAAACTTTATTTTTATCTTTCCGTTGTACCCAATTTCAGCCCATACCGTTATAGAACCTCCTCCCTTTTGATGGCGACTTCAAATTTGTTGCCTCTTACATAGATCGTGAAAATAGTAATCTCAGCCATAATAAATTAAACTTTTTTTCATCTGTGGATATGACTTTTCTCCACTTTTTTCCCTAAAGTCTAACTTCGGTCGTACTGTTAAATATAGGGATTCGTTTATAAGCCGAACGACACGAATGTGGAATGATCTACCAAGCTCTGTATTTCCCCATCACTACAACTTTCAAACATTTAAAGCCAACGTGCGCAGGCTTCTCCTCTGTTCCACTTCCGCTTTTCCCTAAAAGCCCATGCCCTGTAACACTATAAACGTATTCATATTCCTTTTGGTGCGCGCGAATTATATAAAGAAAAAAAATTATTTATATACAGGTATAATACAAATAAAACAGTTCATATACTAAGTTTTTAAAAAAAAAATGTTATACAAGTTGGGGCAAAAGTGATGTCAGAATATGAGTGTGCTATAATTTTTGCAAATGGCGTCGAATGTCATTGTGCTATGACATTTATGTTGACAGATAGAGAATTAGTTGACAGCAAGCAATGGAGCGATACACACCTGAAGAACGCGGAATTATTGTTACTGCTTGTTGTTGACGTCATTTGAATAAATGATGGCACATTCAAATTATGACATTACTTTCACCCCACCTAGTAGTTACAAAAGTAAATGAAATGGATTAAGAATTTAAGTTAGGTTAGGTCGAAAGACATGGTTTTTAAGTATTAGGTTTAGCTTAAAGCGCTCGCATAGGGCCAGTATGTTAAAACAACATAAAAAAGTTAGTTAAGCTAGTTTTAAGCGTTTTAAGTTACAATGAATTGAAAATTAATAAAAAATGCATTAAAAATGAAAATCTACGTTATAATGCGTTTATTCTCATTATTACTGATTACTACCCACCTGTTTAAATAGTTATTGTGTTATGTTTTCAGTTTTTCCACTTTTTTTTTTAATTCCAAAATTTTGCGTTTCTAGTTCTATAACACCCTTGGGTGTTATTACACAAAAGAAGAATGGGAGAAACTTTATATTTGAAATATTGTTTTCTACTTTTTGCTTAAAAACAGCTGTTTCGTGGTAAATAAAGTGGTTCTTTAATAAGGAATTGACATACATAATACTTCTATTGCTAACTAGAATCTACAAAGTCAATCTGATCCTAGGCAATATTCCTTTGGATTGGAAGAGGGTCAGAGCAGTTTTCATCCCCGAGCCAGGAAAAATGCCAATTCTTTATAAGTGCTCGAAAAACCAAGCTGCATCTTGCACCAATCAAGCTGAAGCTTGAGCTTGGATAGTTGGCTGCTACACCAATTCAAAATAGCAGGTGTGCCTATCTCTAGATCGCAACGAATTTCAGATCGCAGCGAAAGTCGATAGGCTTCAAAATGATGAAAAGAAGACAGGAATGTCGAAAAGTTAATTAATGTGTGGTAGAACTAACTCGGTGAAACTATGGGTACCAGGGGCACATAGATATCTCGAACAGTGAAAGAGCAGATTGACTTGAGAAAAAGGGGTCAGTTCTGCGCGGTTGCCTTTGTGAGAATATTAGTCAGCACCAAGGAAGTAAGAAGACCAAACATTCGTCAGTCTTCAACAAGAAGGGATCTTTTTCTCCTGTTCAAAGCATGGATGCACGAATCGTTCAATCCATCCCAAATAAAGTGGGCATTAAAATACAACGACATCTTTCTAGTCAAAGGAAAGTTTCCGTGATTTTTCAAAAGATTTTATCAGAAAAGCTCTTGTAGTGACTCTTTCTTAGAAGAAAGTGGGCATGGCTGTCACTAGATATAATCGAAGTTCACGGATTGTGATGAGATGTTCAAAATAAGACCTAAGCACCACCCTGAATAAACAAAGCGGCTTCATAAAGTGGGCCTGTACAGCCAATATATATTCACGTGCTGTACATGTTATACTTTTCACACGAACGAGATTGGTTACTTTAGCTAAAATAAGGTTGAGTACTCTTGGCACTCGCTACTTCGATGAGCTGGTGAACTTGCGCAAAATCCAGCTGAGAGACTTTGCCAGAGTTTATTATGGGCCCAATGAAAATATGTACACGCATATGTGAGGACTTGGGCACTTAAATAACTTGCGTCTACCTACCAAATGATATATACTATATTTCATAACAACACCAAATACTTATAAAGATATTTGGATAAATATTTGATGAATAAATCGATTTATTCAAATATATACAAAACTAATAAGTAAATGTTTAGTTTTATTTATGCGCAATCCTAAAACACTATAATTAACGAAAGCATTTTTCAATTTAAAGGTTACGCAAATATTATTCTATTTTAAAACGCGAATTTATTAAAGTACAAAACAAAAATTGTATTTTACAACTCCGGGACAACATGACTAGTTATGTAAATTTAACAAGACCCAGTGCGTGTTTGGAACCGCTGCGTGCCGCACTAATTGGAGCGTGAATTGCAGCGCATAATAGATATTTTTATATATCTCCTAATTTTATTCAGCAGCTGCACTTGCTAATTGCAGTGCAAACAATAAAATGACACACAACAGGGAGAATAGTTTCATTTTGAGTGATAGTTGGGAGTGCACTTAAAATATTCCCTACTATATCCATCCAAGTAGTGTTTTCTTTACCAATTATTGCTTAAAATCTCACAGTCAGCTGAACTAATACTTGATTGCTCTCTTATATTGCTTATATGGTGACGATTATAGTCTCAAATTGTTTGCCTAGCTGTTTAGATATGAAGTCGAAAAATATCTAGTACTAGCATATATAATTTGTTTTTAGAAGGAAAACTATTTCAAAAATAAATCTAACAGTCGGACTTTATTTAGCTTAAATAGTAACTAGTGAAGCCGCAACGCTGTAATCTGTAAAATTATTAAAGGAAGAAGGCTACTCCAATAGAAAAATTGCAATTAGAATTGGTCGGTCTGAATGTGTCATCCGACATTTTTTCAAAAAAGGCAGGGCATATGGTTTAAAAGCTCCAACAAATATCAACAAAAAATTGTCTTTACGTCAGAAAGGCCAAATCCGCCATGAGGCAACCCAAAATTGATTATCTTTCAGACAAATTAAAGATAAATTGGACCTTCTTGTAACACCTCTTTACATTTCACGCTGTGCCAAACGTAAAATGGACGAAACTAAAGGGAAAACCACGTCTCACTGCCACCCACAAAGAAAAGACTTATTTGCAAGAAAATATATGTCTTGGGCAACCCAATGGCAAAAAGTATATTTTTCTGATGAGAAAAAATTTTATTTGGATGGTCCAGATTGTTACAGTTGTTACTGGCATGATTTGACAAAGCACGACGTGGTCAGATCAAAACGCAATTTCGGTGGCGGAAGCGTTACGGTATGGGGTGCATTCTCACATAACGGAAAGCTTCCCATCTACTTCATAACGACAACAATGAACTCACAGATGTACACAGATCTTTTGGATGACGTTCTGATCACTCATCTTAATAATTGCGCCGAAGAGGATACTATTTTTCAACAGGATAATGCGTCTATACATGTTTCTAGGCAAGCGTAGGATTGGTTTGCAGACAAAAAAATATGCTTGACTGCCCAGCTTGCAGTCCGGGAATAGGGAATCCTTGGGGGATTTTTGCTGGCAAGGTATACGCAAATGGACGACAACACACCAGCGAAAATGACTTAAAAGCAGCTATCCGGAAGTGTTGGTCCGAAATTGACCTTAATTGCCTCAACAATTTAGCGAATTCAATGCCAAATCAAATTTTTGCTGTAATTCGAAGTAAAGGAGGATACGCAAAATATTGAATCTAGAAACAATTTCTAAAATACAGTTTTATTAACTTTTCTCCTTGATAAATACAAGTGCGTTCATACGAATGTCTAACGCTATAAACAACTTTTCTGTAATTTTTTAATGCAAAATGAAAAAATTTCTATTACAAATGAATTCAAACTATAATTTAAAAATAAAAATACGATTTCTCTTTTTTAAAATTAATTAAAACGTTTTTGTTTAAGAATTATGAAAAAAAGTATAGTGTGCTCATACGAATGTCTGCCACTGTATTTAATAGATTCGTGAATGGTTAGCTAGATCTCGCTGAACATCCACGAATCGATTAAATAGCTTAATGGAAAATAGTAAGAACTAACTTCTTGATCAATAAAATTGATTCGGTGAAAAAGCTAGATCTCGTATTGTTGTTATATTGCATATTAAAAGATGTTCTACTATTTATTGCTTTAAAATCTAAGACTTTTAGAGGAAAATTCGTAGAGTTTTCCTAACATTATACTCTGTGGTGATTTAAACAGCAATATCTTGGCTAATGAAAGCCTTACTAATATCATGAGAACTTTTAACTTTGAATCGAACTAATTTTTGGCAAACCGCAAGTACTCTTCTCGATGTAACACCAGTAAGGTACTATTTTACGGTCAGCTGGTTAATGGTATGCATTTACCAATAATCAGGGGTATATATAAGTCAACGCAGGTAAGACTGAACTGGTCCTTTTCATCAGAAGAAGAAAGATAAATAATTTCAACCTATCAAAACTTAATGGAATACCTTTGAATCTCTCCAATGAAGCTAAATATCTTGGAACCATTCTGGACTCAAAACTTAGTTGAAGTGAAACACAGAGGAACATATGAAAAAAGCATATGTTCGTTCTACGAATGCAAGAAAACCTTCATTACCGCGATCATTAGACCCATACTTACCTATGGAGCACTAGTATGGTGGAATGCAATGAAAAAAAGCTGCTATCGTAACAACCTCACTAAGGTACAGGAGCACTGAGATCAACACCACAAGCAAGGTTAGAAATAATAGTTCACCTTCTTCCCCTGCATAAGTACGTAAAAGGCCTGGCAGGCAAAAGCGAAATCCGTCTTAAGGAGTCCGGTCTTTGGAAGCAAAGTTCTTACGGTCACGCATCTATATTTCACAGTTACGGAATTATTGATCCCAGGATAAACTCAGACTATGTCATTTCCTATCAGGATTTCAATAAGAACTATTCCATCCTTATTCCCAAAAGACAAGTATGGGAAACCAGCTCATTGATGAATGAACAGGACATCCAAATCTACACTGATGGATCTAAAATGGAAATAGTGACCGGAGCAGGAGTATTTTGCGAACCATTACAGATTAAAGACTCATATAAACTCCCAGATTTATCTGGTGTCTTTAAAGCTGAAATCTTTGCCATTAATAGAGCAGCGTTGACAATCCTAACAAAGGAAGTAAATCCATATCGGATTATAATTTTTGTGGACAGTCAGGCAACAATCAAGGCACTTGACAGTGAGACAGTAAATGTCGTAAAATCCCGAACAAACTTAGCAATATCCACATGGTCAATCTCTGCTGGGTTCCCGCAGATAAACTAGCCACAAAAAGATCAGCACTAGGTACAGAGCATGTACACACACAAATAGACATCCCTATTGGTGTAATGAAAGAGTACATAAACCTTAGGACCAGGGAACGAACCAACACTGCTTGGTTATAAAGAGAGGATTGTGTTATATCCCGCAGCCTATGTCCACAATTAAATGAGAGGAGAATTAAATGCTTACTAGCTATGGGGAAAAAGAAAATACGCATCTTAATAGGTGTACTGACGGAACATTGTATGATCGGTAATATGACCAAAAGGCTGAGCATAAACTCCCCGGACAAGCTGTCAAGATAAAGAAGAAATAGAAACCATCAAACACCCACTCTGCGACTGCCCTAATCTCCACAACTGTTGCCTCCTCCATATAGGAAACAGGCTCTTCGAAGAACTGGGTGTGGTGGCACATGTTTCGTTGATGGACTTAAAGAGATTCATAAGGAGCACACGCTGGTTTGAGTCAGAACCAGCTAACTAGAAACAGTGTTAGATGCGGTATCATAACCCGAGGGGTATCACAATAGACCAATAGGCCCCCGTGTAAGCCCTCTTTGAGATGCACAGCCCCCCAACCTAACTTAACCTAGCGATCAGCTATCGGTACCTTGTTTTTCGAAACACAACTTCTTAGATTCAATTTCAGTCTAATCAGACCAGCAACAACGTATCAGTTCCGTGATCTCAAAAACTTGGACGAACAAGGTCTTAAGTCCGATATAAGAAGAATAAGTTGGGAAAGAATATATTAATTTGTATCTCCAGATGAACAGGTAGATTTTCTTTACAATCTCAAAGCCTTATTTGATGCTCATGTTCAACTAAATCAGGCATAAGATAAATGGATAAATTACAGACTAGCTGAAGATCATAGACAATATTGCCGACTCCGAAATAAGACTGTATGCCTTATACGTACACCGAAATATAATTGGTACTCTAGAGAGACATCTAAAGCTATCCTAAAATGGTCGTAAACTACGGAAAAACCTTCGGGATTTTTTCTTACCGATGCGATTGGTATTGGTAAGAAACAGCAGACTGACATTGTAAATGTTCCACAGTCAATGGATGACTTCCTATCTTCTCGAGATGACGACTTTGCTATAGCTATTTCTAGTCCTGCGTTTAACTTTTCTGGCGTAGATTCTGTAGATGAAAGTTTTCTATGTATTAAATCAAATGCTTTTGGTTTTGACAGCATGCTTTCTATCTTTAAGCTGTTCTTCCACTCATCCTACCATACGTTACGCTTGTCTTTAATACAAGGTCATTTTTTTCTTCCCAATAAAAATTAACCAAAATCATTCCGAAAGCTAAGAACTCGAGCACTCATGAATACCGACATATCTCAATATTACCGTTCCTTTTAAAAGTCTGTAGCTTATGCATATTATTTGAACGATTCGTTCAAGTTCAAGTAATTGTATAACAATCAGGGTTCTGACCTCGACATAGTAGCATAACAGCATTACTGGTTGAAATTAATCAGGTTAGAACCGCTATAGCTATATAGGGGAGCTCCTTGATTACTTGAAGGCCCTCGACACAATTATTCACTCACTGTGCAAAAAAAAAAAACTTTATTTTTTCACCTGAGGCCGTTAAGCTTGTATCCTCCTACTTTACCGGCAGAAATCAGGGAGTAATGCTTGGAAATTAGGTTTCTGATTTCATTCCATTATCTCGGGGTATTCAAAGGTAGATTTTGGGTACGCTATTGTTTCCATTGGATAGTAATGAAATTCCAAATGTAGTTAATCACTACCCGATGCACTTATATGATGCCGACGTACAGCTCTTTAACAGTTGCCCTTTGGGTTTGATTGAGAATGGTGTACACACTATTCTAAGAAATCTGGCCTTATGCTAAAACACGAAATGTTTAGTCATATCCAAAAATGATCCTGACCTGTCTTACTTCCCACCGATTGTATTAAATAACATACATTCTGATCAAAAAGTACCAGCAATTTCCCATTCAAACAAACCGCGCTTGAGATATTGACAAAAGCTTTATTTTTTTAGATTAATACATCTGTCATCTGGCGCTCAATATCTGTTTGAGCGCCATTTGTCGGGAGTTTGTGCGTAATAGCTTTGTAAACAAGTCAGTGTTTGTTGTGTTCTGCGAATTTGCTGAATTTGTTGCAGGAACAGTATCGCATGGATCTATGAATATGACATCGAAACTAACCGACAATCATCGGAATGGTGCTTCTCAGACGAGTCAAAACCCAAAAACCACGACAGAGTCGATCCAAAATCAAGGCTTTGTTGACCGTTTTCTTTGGTTGCCGTGGTGTGGTACACCCCGACTTTCTTCCACCAGGCCACGCAGTAAATAAGGAGTATTACGTGAGCGTATTAAAGCGTTTAAGGGAAAATATTCGTCGCAAGAAGCCATAATTGTGAAGAAACAACTCTTGGTTTCTTCACCACGACAATGCACCGGCTCACACATCTCATCTTGAACGCGACTATTTGATCAAAAACAACGTTCATACCGTTCCGCAAGCTCAGTATTCACCTGACATGGCTCCTTGTGACTTTTTCCTATTCCCACGATTCAAGTTACCGGTTCGAGGAAAGCGTTTTGAGACGATTGAGGCAATATTCGCAGAAAGAGCTGAAGGCGATTCCAAAATCGGCCTATGAAAAGTCTTTTGAATTACTTTGAAGGGCATAAAATGAATATCGATGAATAATTGAACCATTTTCGTTTTATTGAAGAATTCCGGGTACTTTTTGATGTGAAGGTACATATGTATTTAACAGAACACTCTCTTGGAATAACTAGATAACTACAGCTGTGGGTTAAGCTTATGGGCCTCTCAGAAGAGAGACTCGAACATTGTGAGGAAAAGAATACTGAACATTGTTTTCAAGAATATTCCTCGAAAAATTTTTGGATTTAGGCGGTTTAACCACATTTCGTCTTATTCGAGGATCATACGGATATGGCATGCATTTTGAAATATAGAACGATGACGTTTTTTAACATTATTCATAAACAACATCCCTTTTACCTTTACAACCGAATCCAGTTCTCGTCATCTAACAGAACAAATCATTTTTTTATTCCAAGGTTTACTTGCGTAACTAAGTACTGAACGCCAGTATTTTTTTATTAGTGCTGCTCGCCTCTGAAACTCAATATCGCGTCATGTAAGAAAGGCGGATAACTTCAAAGAGAAATGATGACCTATTATTCGGACTTATATATTTTTTTTTAATTTGATCCTGTTGTCTTTTGCTAGTTAGTAATATCAAGAGAACTTTCATTATCCCATTGTTTTAATTTTCTGTTTTGTTTTTATTTTTATTTAATTTTTACGTATCTAATTGCCACATCTTCGATTAGAGCTCGCTTTAGGGATTTGATGCAATGTCTCTAAGACAGTCCACAACTCGTAATTCATTGGGTTAAGGTCTGGGCTAGCAGAAAACCCAGTCCTCGCTACTAATAAAACGGGGTACATTTCTCTGGAGCCGTTTCTGTGTAGTTTCCGAATGAACATGGCTGTCCTTGAAATATGGTATATTTTAGAGGTTCTAAAACGGTCTCTTGGCACACTTTGGCCGATGTTTTGACACTTTTTTCGTAAAAATGCAGCCCAGTGACCCCGTCATAAGAGGCACCCCATCAACCATGACTGACGGTAGGTGGGGTCCTTCGTGCTGCGGCTCTCAATACCTGCGAAGTCGAATATAATTGGTTTTGCTGATGACACAGCAATTGTGGTTACAGCCAAACTGTTAGAAGAAATCGAGCAGATTGGCAATGCAACCATAAGGATCGTACGACATTAACGGAACATGAGACGGAGGCGGTCCTTATAATCAGCAGAAAGGCGATGGAGACAGTGTAGTTTACAGTTGGCGCCACACCATCACTTCGAAACCGCACATCAAATACCTTGGAGTCGTGCTAGATGCAAAGCTAACATTCTAAGAACACCTGTGGAATGTTACTAAAAAAAAAAAGCAGAAAATGCGAGCGGTACTCGAGCGCGCATTATGCCAAATACCAAGGTACAGCCGTAGGCTGTTATTAGCAAGAGTAACAACGTCCATTATCCTGTATGCCTCATGGACCCTTGGGGTCTTTCATGGACCCTTGAGACCAGCTCGGACGCTCTTTTTTGTTGAATTTTGTCTGTACGGCAAATATTTTTTCATTGGTAAAAATAATTTTTCTAACGATTTTGACCACTGTTTTCTGCTTTCGGAGAGGGCTTCTTTCAAATATCAAATTGAGGGCTTTGATGAAAAATAAAAATTTAGGTAATCCCTAGCGGCTACAGCGTCTTGAAGTGCTGAACTTTGTTCACACGGCACTTATGAAGTGTTACGACAGAAATGTGATTCTCTTTATCAAACCATTCCATATGCCAATCTCTGTGTACACCCAACTTTTGGCCAAGCAATGGGTGCAACATATGTGGTAGCAGTATTTTTGTGCCTACTAGACATATACTCGTACAGTGCATTTCAAAATTATAAGGTCACCCATAAAAATTAAATGTTGTATCTCTGGGTGAATGTTTCTTTATTAGAGTTTGTTTGCCATTGATAACGGTACTGAGGTTAAAACAAACGCTGGTGTTTCATTCGACCAGTTTTTGGAATGTTCTAGTGCCAACGTTTTGTCAAACCTCTGGAATATACTCTTCTTTCAGCTAACAAATCGATTTTCTTTGTAAACTTCACGAAACGAACAGACAACTGATTCTCACTGTAAAGATTCCGTTCTTACTCTTGCTTACCTTGTAAGTACCGGAACCCTGAAATCATGGAAAACAAACTAAAAAAATATTTATTTTTGCATCTTGCAATGAAAATATTTTTATAATCGTACCAGGAGATTATTTCTACTGCCAGCTTTTTCTTTCTTCTTTTTTTTAAGCCCACTAAAGTTAACGAAAACTTGAGCTCATTCAAGTACGTTATGATTAACGCTTTAAACTCGTTAGTACTACCCCCCTGGTTAGATTTATTTGCACCTACATGTGTTCATACGTATATGCAGCTAATTTAAAAATGACCCACTTTTGAAATTCAAGCAAAATCGTTAAAATTGTTTTTTTTTTTTCTTTTTAAATCCGTTTTGCTCAAACAAAATTTTTTTTAATTTTCAAAAGTTAGTCTACCACGACCTTACATATTGTGAGCGTCAAAAGAAAGTGTTGCATTTTTAATATTTTATTGCAATGAATGGTTTGTATTCTCTTATGAAATATTTATGTGCATTTTATAAGTATATTTTTCTCAAAAATTTGACAAAAAAAACTTAACAAAAAGGCTAACAATAAAAAGGCAATAAATAAAAAATACCTCATTTTCAATGCGTCAAGAAAAAGTGTACAACTAGAGGCACACACTGTAAAACTGTTTTTATTTATTTTGTTCTGCTTTGCCTGACTCGAAAGGATATCCCTTGTTGTTTAGTTAATTTACAAGGAAAGTACGAGTACCTTGATTTTGTATTCAAAGCAGATCGTCCTTAGAATGAGAAAACAAAGCTGAAACACGAAAACTTGTGTTAAAATTTAAACAGGAAGGTAAATCGTTACGGGATAAATATTGTCCGAAGGTGAAGTACGATCTATTGTCAGAGAAGTTCGAAAAATTTCAGCAAGTGCAGAGAGTGTTCTGAAGTTCCCGTTAGCGCAGGTTCTGTTCGCCGGGCGTTCCATAGTATTGGGTTACATGGCAGAGTGCCTCGAAATAAACCAAATATTTCCAGAAAGAACCAAAAGCAATGACTGCTTTACGCCCAAAAGTATTATATAAAAATGAGGGTTTGCCATTTTGGGAAAATGCTCTTTTTAGTGACGAGAGCAAATTTAAAATAATTGGATCGAATAAACCGCCTAAAATATGGCGAAACAAAAACAAGGAACTTGAAGAAAAAAAATATAAATTCAACTATTGTATAAAGCACGGTAGTGGTTCGGTTATGGTCTGGGGTGTATGGCAGCATCGGGAGTTGGAAATGTAGTCTTTATTGACAACACAATGAACAAAACCGATTGCCCGAACATTTTAATGGTAAACTTACCATCAAGTGTTGCGAAATTGGGGTTAGATCAATTATGGGTCTTCCAGCAGGACAACGACCCAAGCACACTGCCAAATTGGCAGAAGAATGGTTACTTTATAAGATATCCCGGCAGCTGGATTATCCTCCGCAATCCCCAGACCTTAACCCGATAGACCATCAAAGAAATTGGTTGAGTCAATGCCAAGAAGACTAGAAGCTGTTTTGAAGTCGAAAGTCAAGCAGACAAAATACTAATTTAAAGTTTTTAACTTTGTTTGCGTACAATATACTTTTTTTACGCCTAGAAAATGGAGTATTCTTTTTTTTTTTCATTATTGGCTTTTTATTGTTACTCCTTTGTAGTTTTGTTCGCCAAATTTTTGAGAAAAAAAAACGACTTATAGAATGTATATAAATAGGTATTTCATAAGAGCATACAAACCATTCATTGAACCTAGCTGGCCAGTCGTTCATTTAAACAGTTCGCAGGCAGTCAAAGGCAGTTGTTTTGATGTATATGTAGACGTTGGTGCCACTGCGAAATTGTTCGGTTCAGTCGAGATGTGTTCGTACATGTAAAGCGTTCGTATATGTAAAGCGTGAAATGCTCCTGATTGGCCGACAAATAAATTGAATTTAATATCGTATTAATTTAATAAATGCTGTGAATTCGTTTATTGTTTTATTTTAGTTATATCACTTTGCATGTTAAGCATGCAAAATATGAGGTTCAACACCTTTTAAAAAAAAAACTGTATTATAATATTCATTCCGAAAAGATTAATTTAACTCCGGCGCACACATTTCCTTTCCATGGAAGTGAACCTCGAATTGCCCTAATTATTTTATGACATGAAGTAATTAGTAATAAGTAATTAAAGTGTATAAAAAATGTCCTGATATTATTTTTTGGAAACTTGAGCAATAAAAAAACGTATTTTCTAGTTTGCAGAAGTACCTAGTATAATTGAAAAAAGGGGTAATAAAATTCAATACTAGCATCTGTGCAAACAATTAGCCAAGTAAAAAAATAGAGATAAATATAATGCGGCTATACTTCTGCAAACTGACCTCATTAAACAAATTCTTGAAGAATAGAATAACAAAAAAAAAAATAATAAAAAATACATTTTAAGCATCCCAAATTTTTTAATTTTATTGAGTAAAAAATGTTTTTGATTTCAAATGATTTCAACTGGATCATTGAATAAAGATTGTCGTCTATTTACAGTTGCAATAGGTACAGAATCTTCTGAATTAGTTTCGGCAACAATAATATTTTCTTCAATAACTTCGGCTGAGTATTCACCGTCCATTGTGATGCATATGTTGTGCATAATACATGCACTTAAAACAATTTTTGTCGCCGAACGCAAGTCCTTTTGCTCAGTAAACTTTAACAATCTTCTGAATCTTCCTTTCAGCAACCCAAAAGTATTCTCATACAATTCGCGTTCCGGAATGCAGATAATTAAAAGACGGCTGTTGCTCCGTAAGTCTTCTATTATCTTTAAATGGTGGCACCAACCAGTTAGTAGCAGGATACGCTGAGTCACCCAGGATGAAAGTATTTGAAGGAAACAGCTACCTACGAGTATAATGTGAGTCGGTTATTCTGTATAAGGCTGATCTTCGAAGCACTCTGGTCATGCAAGGATCCAGGTTCACCACCAAAAATGTCGATGAATTTTTTGTCTGCATCAACGACTGCTTGCAGAATTATTGTGAAGTTGTGCTGACGGTTGTAGTAGCACTCTTTATTCAATTTTTGAGCTGCAATCGCGATATGCGTTCAATCGATTACACCTAGAACTCCAGGGATTTTATTTTTTGCCTCAAATTTACTGCAGTTGTATGCCACAGCATCCCCTTGAGACCATTTAACTGTCTGTTCTCCATGAGCCATTTGCAAACACGATGAACAACTATCCAGGCGGAAGACTTTGGTACTCCAAACAAGTTCCCCAGTTGTCTGAAAGCAATGGTATTGCTAATATACCACACATACATGTAGAACTCTTTCCTTGAGCCAATCCATGATGCATGCTTCTTCGTCTCTTCTGCTGACTCTTCGGAGGTCGAAGTGTTGTCGAAAAAGTTTTCAAAGAATTCAGATTCCTCCTCACTGGAAGAACCAAGTATTAAACATAAAATTTGTAATTTGAATTATTAAATGATGTTTCACAAATATAATCAACTATGTTATAATTTCATACCTCTTTTTGTAAATTATGCATTCAATAAATTCTCCAAAGTATGGTTTTCACATCAAATGAAATAGTCTAACGAATACACGTCATGTACAGATGGTTGAATGCCGAATAATCAACAAGAAAATGCGTTTTTTATTGCTCAAGTTTGCAAAACAAAATATCAGGACATTTTTATACGCTTTAATTACTTATTACTAATTACTCACAGTCACCGACTAGCTTTCGTGCCATACGGACCTATAGTCAACTCAGCTGCTTTCGCCGCGCTTTGTTCTAATCTCCCTATTTCCCGTTTAATTCAAAACAAACAACTTTTCTCACTCCCTTTCTCGCACACATTGAGCACAAACCGCTAATCCATGGCGTGTGTAGTATTTTTTCTTCAATACCACATGGCCCCAGGGCCAAAAATGAAACCTGAGAACCGATTTGACAGACTCTTTAAAGTCTCGATATCGGGTCCAAGTGAAAAAAAAAACATAAAACTAATATACCATTCGATGATTTTCCTTTACTTCCAAGTAAAACCCTCTCTAAAAATCCACGAATCCACGAAAGTGCAAATCAACCACTTACATCAATAAGCATCTTTGCCTTCAGAAAAGCCATAGACGCGATAAGCACTGAATACGAACAAATTTCCCAACTTAGAGATGGGAAAATCCTTATCCTGACAAAAAATCAAAAAGTTGCAGATAAATTCGTGTCTAAAAAAAATCTTTCGGAGTTATGCTCTCTTATAATCACATTGCATAATCAACTCAACGCTTCTAAAGGCATCGTACACGCACCATGTCTCATAAATGTACCCGAATCAGAGATCGTATCCGAAATGAAATCCCAGAACATAAAAGAGGTATACAAGTTTATTAAAACTGTCGATTCCAACCTCAAACCAACTGGATTGATGTTCTTTACCTTCGATTCATTCCAACCTCCTGAGACAGTAGAAATAGGTTGGTACATGGCCAAAGTGTCTGAATACTTCCCAAATCCTATGCGGTGTCGGAACTGCCAAATTCTAGACCATATAAAAAAAAAATGCACAAACCCCACTCCAGTATGCAATGTATGCAACTTACCACTACATACGGATTCCGCTTGTTCCAGACAAATGTGTGCCAATTGCCTCTCCCCCACCCATCTGATTCTAAAGATTGTCCTTAATATATTCAAATGAAGGAAATATTAAAAACGCCAGACGTTTGTACAAAGAACAAAACCCCATTCAGTCAAACTTCAATCAAAACACTTTTGCAAATGTAGCTAGCGCTAATTTAACCAAATCACCTCGTACGAGTAATAGCACAAACCTTCCCAAACCTTCACAAAGCAATAGCACTATAGTCACTCTCATTCTTACAACCTCCAACATCAATAAGAACAAAACCCATTCACAACCTGAATCGGAATTAATTTCATCAATAACACCTCCTGCATCCAGCACAATCAACAATGTAGTCTATACACATTTAAATTCAAATAAACAGCACTCTCAACCAAAACAGCACCCCTCAAGTACTATTCAAGACACCAATCTAAACCATTAAACCTCACATTTCAATACACAAACAAATATGCTAATAACCTCTATAAACTCTAATACCATCTCAACCATCTCACCTATCTAGCAAACTACACACCATGTTCTCCAAACCCACAACTTTTTTATACCCAACACCGAAACTGATGATGATGGATCTATACAAAAAACACAACTGTAACCCCAGCCCTGTCTCTGCTGTCTCGAGGTTGAATCACTCAGGCTCCTCAAGGAGCCTCGGTGTTTCAACTTCTGGACAGCGGAGTTACGCAACCTACCATCCTCAAATAACAAACAACAAAACTTTAGTAGCGTCAAACTATTTTAAAGCTCTACAGTGGAATATGCAAGGATATATTAACACTTGGACGAGCTCAACTTGCTAATAAAAGAAAATTCACCATGTGCTTTATCTCTCCAAGAGACACATTGTGCGTTTCAATCTACTCCAATTATTCCAAAATCTTATTCGGGTTATTTTATAACTTTCCTCAAAACTTAACCGGGAAACAGAGCATAGCCCTCCTTATTAAAAAGAATATACCCCATGTGCAAATTAATATTAACTCAACCATCCTAACACTTGCCGTACAAGTAAATTTAACAATTAAATTCACTATCATCTGTATTTATATTTTGCCCAAACAAACATTTTCCCGTTCTGATCTTGAAAACATCATAAATCAGATACATACACCTATATTATTGTTGTTATTGTGTGGCGATATAAACTCGTGGAGCGTCCTATGGGGCACACCCGTTTCTAACCACCGTGGTATTGTAATCGAAGAATTCTTACAGAACTCCGACTTGATGCTTTTAAACAACCGCTCCCCAACACATTTCTCAACACACAACACCCTCACCCATATCGATATATCATGCTGTCTATGCAAAATATATGCAACATATGCAAAACATATGCAAAATATGCAAAAACTTCCTATGTTAAACAAGTCAAAAAATAATATAAAAGCGATTCAGAGGGTAGTATACATATTGAAATTTTATTAATTATTGTAGATATTAAAGTAGAGCAAATGATACTTAATACATACGATATTTTATAGTTTTAAAAATTATTCAAGATAATTTAATATAATTTTCTCTAAATTATTAATGGAGAGGCTTTGACGTTTCTCTCCAAAAACCATTTTGTAAGCGGAAAAGCTTCTTTCAACGTCACAGGAAGTAATTGGAGCAAATTTATATTTAATGATATTTTCATTTGTTCAAGTCCAGACATATCTTCAAATTTGAGATTTAAAAAATTATTTATTTTTGAAATGATATTAAAATCTGGACTTCTTTTCAAAATGGCTTCAAATTTCTTTTTTTAAATCCATTCCAAAATCACCAGTTATGTTATGAACTATATTTTCAGCTTCCTTAAATAAATTTATTGACTTTGCTAATGGTAGACCCTTCGCTTCCAAGGAAGTTATTATTTCGGCAACTCTTTCGAAATTCGATTTTATATATATAAAATCCTGATATAGTTGGGGATTTTTTATAAGCTCTTTTGCTAGCTTTATAGATTCAGCATCTTCTGGGTTCAGTGTTTCAAGAACCTAAAATGTAAATTTAGAATTTTTTTTCTTTACCAAACTAAAGTAAATGCATATGGTCGTTGTCCAAAAATAATGGGTTATCCAAAATAATTTGGAAAATTAAGTCAAAGGTAAATAACCCACTATGAATAAAAAAATATTCAACAGCATTATTAAAATTTAGATTTTTTTTCGGGAAAAAACCATATTGATTTTTTTAAATTTCAAACAACGATGCTATATTTAAAATGCTGTTTGTTGATAAACATTATCTTACATCTGTCATTCCCTCCATGTTATCTGCATAAAATGATGCCGCCTTCAACCATGTACCCCATCTGGTTATGATCGGTTCTGGTGGTAACTCCTTATTTAGTATTTGCTTGTAGCGTTGTACTCTGAGCGGAGCTTTTACGAAAATTTTTTTTTACATAGGATATGAAAGAGTTAGCGACAGGAAACGATGTTCTTACTTTTTCAGCTATTAAATTTAAACCGTGTGCCAAACAAGTTATGTGTATGAGATTCGGATAAAAAACTTTTAAATTTTTACCAGCTTTGATCATATATGCCGCAGCATCCGTTAAAAGCAACAAAACTTTTGACTCATTCCCGTGTGGCCATAATATTGAAAATTCATTTTCGCTCAATGTTCCTACAATCAAATTCGCGACATATCGTCCTTGTTTGTCCATAGTTTTGTCCACAGATATCCAAACGCTTTCATCTTTGATACTGTTGCGAATTTTTTGGATTGATTGTTGGTAGCATTTATCCAAGTAGCTCTTTCTGAGAGTACTTTCATCTGGAATTAGTTGCCCTGTGTATTTTTTTTAAAAATTATTAAATGTAGCATTGCTAAGCACATTCCACGGTACGCTGTACATAAATCCATTTTAAATTCAGTGTTGGAATTGTCGGAAAAGTTGCTGGACGTGTTGCTAGAAGTATGCACATTTTCGTCGGTGTTGTTATTGGATGCTTTTTACCTTCTGTTAACAATCTGGCTCACTGCAAACAAATGTTTCGATGAACAAATTTTGGAATTCGTAAAAAATTTGAAAATTGGTTTGCATAAGCCTGAATATTTAAATTTCACCTTTTTGTCACATGTCGTACAAATTATACTGTTTCTATCAATTTTAAAGCACTTTTCGGGAAAGCTGTTAAACCATTTTCCTATCAAATTTTTCTTATATTTGTTAATTTTTGGCATTTCACTACACTACACTTCATTCAACTTAAATGTATTTATGTGATAGTTTTGCGACTGTAGAAAAGTACAACGAACGCGCAAAATAAATAAAAATAAAGATAATAAAAAAGCAAACCGGTTTTTGGGTGCACTTTGCTTTACGTAACAACAACAAAAGCTTTGCTCTGGTTTTAAGTCGGGATTGCGATAAGAACAATACAACCATAAATGATAAAGCGTGAGAAAGGGAAAGCAAGGGAAAGTGGTATATGTTATATATATTATATATTCTTCTGCATTGCTCGCACTTTAATATTTAACGATTGGAATTCAATTTTTTGATGAAATTCGTTTGCATATATTTTGCATATTTGTTGCATATGTTGCATATATTTTGCATATTTGTGACATATTTTTTTGCATACTTTTTGCATATATTTTATATATTTTCGATATGCATTATAATTTGTTATATTTGAACGATAAAACGTCTATATACAAAGTTTGGTATCAATCTGATGAAAAATATGCAAATATGCAAAATCCGAGGTTTAGTGATCACTTTCCTATCTTAATACAGATGCAAATTAGCCCAAACAAGCACAAAATCTTTCCTAGTCCAAAATTTAAAACCGACTTGGCTGATTGGGATCGTTACCAAATTACAACGAAAAATTACTCAGATGTTAAAACCCCATCTTCCAACACAAACAAAGAAGCAGCCATTCTACAAAAATCTATTCGATATGCAGCCAACATTTCGATTCCTCAAAGTTTTCCCACCCCCACTACGAGAACAGTTCCCTGGTGGAACCCTGTGCTCATGAATTTGAGAAACAAAAAAATGGAACTTTGGAGAAACTTTAAAAAGCACCCTATGCTTTCTAATCTTTTAGCTTACAAAAAATCAAATGCTCTTTTTAGGAGAGAAATGAAAATAAGCAAAGCTAAATCTCTAGCTGTATTTACCTCAACGATCAATCCAAATTCTCCCACCGCTAAAATCTGGTACAATATCCTCTGCCTCACTGGTAACCACATCCCTCGTACAATAAAATGTCTAGAAACACCTACGGGTCCAATCTCTTCCCCGTTAGACATAGGTAATTTTTTCGCTTCTTCTTGGTCCAACCTATAACAACTTCTCAACATATTTCAAGGACTTAAAAGACAACAGCCTTTACAATAAGCCAACTCTAGCACCTGGCAACACACTAGCGGAAAAAATTGAAGTTTCTGTAACATACGTTGGCGTGTTGTTCAAGTGTTTTAAAAGGTAAAAGCCAAAGTAGAGACCGCATCTCCTATCCTATGATTGAAAACCTACCCCCTAATGGTAAATCTAGGATTCTTACATTATACAATGAAATTCTAAAAACCGGCATCATCCCACATTCTTGGAAAATTGCTAATATCATCCCCTTATCAAAACCAAACAAGCCTATAGACTCTATAGACGGATACCGTCCAATTTCTCTCATACCATGTATGTCCAAAGTTTTGGAAAAAAATGTTGCTAAACGGCTTTACTGGTTCCTAGAAACAAAAAAAAAATAATCAGCGCAAACCAAGTTGCCTTCAAACCAAAAAAAGGGTGTTCGGACGCCTTACTACATATCTTTCATATAGTATCAAATGTTTTGTCTTCGCGGAATCATGTATCGATACTCGCATAAGATTTCATGAAAGCTTTCGATAGAATAGGAATTCATTTAATATTGAACAAACCCCTTAACTGGGGTGTTGGTCCCAGAATATAGGGTTTCATCAAATCATTTCTGTCGAACAGGAAAATATCTGCTAAAGTTAATAATTCTTTTTCCTCTATACATCTACTAGACAATGGCATACCACAAGGATCACCTTTGTCGGTAGTGCTATTTTTAATTGCCTTTAACGACATCAGTTGTATTATTGATAAATACAATCGTCTTGACCATTGCATTTATGCTGATGATGTTTACATCATTGATTCAACGAGCAACTTAAAAAAGTATAAGCGTCTTCCATCCACAATCATCAAGGCTTTATCAAAAGCCAATGAAATGGGTTTACCCTTCAAACGCGTTAAAGGACACTCTCCAACACTCCCTCCCTGGAACATAACCCGCAAATCTTTTGAATTAAAGCTTACATTATACAATAAAGACAACACCAATAGAAGAGTCTATCACTCTGCTTTTGTAGAAACAATGGAAACTCTCAAGCTTGAAGGTTGGACTCCTCTGTTTACAGATGGCTCAAAATCTGCTTGCAACACCTCCTTTGCGGTAACCGAAGAAAATGGTACTTTGCCTAAAGTAGGCATTTTATTGGAATTCTCATCAGTTTTTACTGCTGAAGCGCTAGCCATCCTGGAAACTTCTAAAATGGCTCCACAGTTCACCTCTAAAATAGTGATATGCACCGACAGCTTTTCAATTCTCCGAGCCGTCTCTAACCCTAACCACAATAGCAGGCTGATTAACAAGATACGTGGCCTTCTAATAAGGAACCCCAACAAACTTAAACTTATGAGGGTGCCAAGCCACATTGGTATATCAGGCAATGAACACGCCGACGAAGCCGCAAAATCTTGCAATAAATCACCCGTTTTCAACTTTGACATATTCTCGACGAAATACCTTCAAAGATACATCGACCAAATTATTAAAAAGAACAAAATTCTAAAGTGGAGCGGCTACATAAACCACTACTCTAAAATAAACAGTGATCTACGCATTACTATCTACCCACTTTATCCGACTTCGTCTTGGGCATACTACCTTAACCCACCAACACATTTTAAGGAAAGAGGGCCCACCACTGTGTCCAGTCTGTAACAATATGGTTAACATTTCACACTTACTTGGCCTCTCAACGTGCAGTATCTCCCAAAAAATCAACACCATCTTACCTCCTAATCAGAATATTTTTTTTATTTTTAAACACTATCAATATCGAAAATATTTTAAAGATGTATACATGTATACATGCTTTCGACAGTGGTTGCTGTCTTAAGGGTAATTTTATTGAAAAATTGAGAACATTTCATCCTTTATATGAAAAAAAAAAACCCATTGCTTCATACAATAGGTACAAAGTGAACAGTTGAACTAACGATCCCAGACCAAGAAAATGACGATGGTTTGCTGTCATAGCATTGCTGGAGATACGGTTTCGATTTACATAATTATAATATGTATGTAATTGCAGTATTGTAACATTTTGCTTGTTTTCATTGTTCACAATTAAACACTTAGGCAAACACTTGTGCCAGACTTGTAACAAGTGCTGATTGCACTTCGAATTGATTCAATTGCTAATCGAAACCACAAGCAGCTCTATATAAAAGACCACTCTATCGAACTTCATCACAAACCGCATCTCAAAATGAAACTCTTCTATCTAATCGTTGCTGTCATTTTGCTAGCGATTCAAATCGCTGCTGGAGTACCAGCCCAGAAGCGCTTGTGCCAAATATACTGCCCTGACCGCGAGTCCCCAGTATGTGCCAAGCGTGGTACTACCAAAAAGGTCTTCCCAAGCCCATGCCATTTGACCGCCGCTAATTTGTGTGGTGAAGGAGGAAGTAAGTTTAAGTTTTTTTTCTTTTTATGACGTTTTTTATATTTTTATCATTTCAGAATGGACCAAGGTATCTTGCTAAAAGCTTAACCCGTCTTTCCATTGAATGCGAATGAATAAAATGTGACTTGTTTAAAAAATAAAATAAAAATGTATTTTTACTCACGTTTCATGCTCTGCGAACGATTCGTAGAGGTAGCCTTGGCTCCTAGCCCTAGAACCAGAGCAGCTAGAACGGCACTCTTTCCACTGCCGTTACTTCCGACAAGAAAATTAACACGGTCATTGAAGTTCACAATTAGATTTGAATGGCACATGAAGTTGGTTAAGTGAATCCGAAGGATTTTCCCACAGCGTACATAAGAGTTCGCCACTTGGGACTGCGGAGATTTTAAAATTGAGTTTTTAAATCTGGAGTTCCGTTAATAGGATCATCTTCCGAAGACTTACCAAATTAAGAGTCTGGGTCAGATTCCTTCGTTTGGAGGTGGACGCTTCACTTGTGAAAGTGTCCGGTGGAGGACGTTTTTTGGTCGGTGCCATTTCCACAATTAAATAATTAAAAAATAATAAAAAGCAAAAATAAATCCGAATCTCTGCAAAAACAAAAAAAAAATGCGAAGAAACAGACGCTTACAATTTACGAAATGAATCGCGCTGTCAAATTCTTTGTTTGTTGCCTTTTCAAATTCCGCCGAAATCAGAAAAATGTCAAAAGCGCTGTGTGCGTTCAGTTGGGGAAGTGTGAAATAGAATAAGTCTGTTTGAGGTGCCCGTAATGAAGTTTTATACATAAGAAATTAATCCTGAAAGTAGAAATAAGTTTGAATGAATACAAGCAAATTGTTCAGAAAAATAACTAGAAAGGACCAACCATAATGAAACTTTTACTTACAATAAGCCAGTTGTGGTGTGTCAACACAATTGTTTTAACAAATATTTTGTACTTTTCCTTATGTCGTCATAACTTCCGATGTCATCAATTTAGATATGAAAAACTTAACCATCATTTCGTTCTGAAAACAATCACAAACTTCCCATTGCTGCTGATGCATGTATGCGTGAATGAATTTGTATGCCTTTGTTAGTAAAAATGCATTACCAGATTTCCTTTACATATAACACTTTTACTTACGATAAATTCTCATAATTTATCCATTTTAGTGTGTTCCTCTAACTTGCCTTGTTTTCCACAATTGTTTTCACAAATATTTTTATTTTTCCTTATATCGAATGTGATCTAGTCGCCAAGTTGTGCTGAAACCACGCACAAAGTCCTCATCACTGGGGCATGTATGCGTAAATAAATTATTGTACCTATGTTTGTAAGAAGGCGTTACGAAAACCTTTGGCTTAGCATATATTTTCTTAGATGGATAATAACCATTGTTGGACAAAATGAAGGTTATGCCTGTTTCTTTTTCTCAAGTTTCCCATTTAATTTTAAAACGAACGCACCTAAACCTACCAGACGTCAGTACTGTCAAGGAATTTGACATTTCTAGCTTTAAAGTTAAATAATTAAGTTAAAACACTTTACATTCATGTGTTCCTGAAATGGCTAAAAGGGCTGCAGGATTTGTGATATTTCGACGGCTGTGTGGAGAGATTCAGTATTTGTTATTAAGAGCATCGTATGGAGATTTCCATTGGAGTGCACCAAAAGGCCATGTCGATCCTGGTGAGGATGATTATACCACCGCTTTGAGAGAAACTCGAGAAGAAGCTGGCTATTCCGAGACTGATTTAAACATTTACAAGGATATAAACTTAACACTGAACTACAAAGTTAAGGGAAAGCCAAAAGTCGTCGTCTACTGGTTGGCGGAATTGAAAGATCCTAGCAAGGAGCCAGCATTGTCAGATGAACACACTGAACTAAAGTGGTTACCTAAAGATGAAGCTAAGACTCTAGTTGGCTTTGAGGATAATCAGGAGATGATTGAAGAATTCCACAAGAAGATTGTAAATGAATTGAGTTAGGTTAGTTTAAGAACCAGTTGGTTCATTAGGAAATATATTTGAAGAAGCAAGGAATCTGTCGCTGTTTATTTAATTACTACTATTAGAATATTGAAGCATTGCCCAGCCTTGTGGGTTCAAGATATAGTGTGAGAGCCCCCAGCAATCGTCCTGCTATCTGCCATTCATTAAATCCATTTGCGTATCAACAAATTTGTTTCCATTATTTATTGTACTGATTTTAAAAGTCGGAGCAGGTATTCCCGTTCAGAAGTTATAGCCGTTCAAAGTTACCTTACCAGAGCAAAGTGTATGGCGTACAACAACATCGGATTTCCTTTTGTCAGGGATGTGATGATCGTCACACACATAAGAGCGATTATTGAGGCAGAAAACAAGGAGAAAAATCTCAATCTCGAAAATGTTTAACACGTTTAGATGCATTCGCTTTTTGAAGGATAAAATAAAAAAATCGAACAAAACAAATAAATATTAGCAGAAAGTGATTATCAGATGATTTGATTTTGGTTATTTTAGTGCTAACAGCCCTATACCACTCGTACGGTGCGCCGCACGAATTGACGGGCCTACAGTTTTATGCCGTTTCCCAGGTGCGATTTTTTCTATTAAGAGAGGTTTATCAAGACAATTTTTACTCTCGAATGTTTGTCAGACGTTCGCAAGAGGTGGGACCATGAGAAAACTTTTTTTCCTGGATTCTAACCTTAAACCAATATTACCAATAAGTTATTAAATGTTGTAGTATCATGTCATAGAATCAATAAATAAATGAAATGAAATGAAAATTAAATAAACCTCCCGCTCAGTGATCGCGCATTTAACCACTGAGCCCAATTGATATTTCAATTCATTGGTGAGGATACATATGTATGTACAACAATTACTGGAAATGTCAGTAGTTATTATCGATTACCAATCGCCCTGTCGGTTTTTGAGAAAATGAAAAAAAGTAAGATTTCCGTTTAGCATTATTAGTGTTAGATCTAGATTACAAATTTCAATTTAGTCTCAAAATGGGAACTTATAGATTGCAATTATCTAAGGATATTAACGATAAGAATGTTCTCTGAGAAATATGAAAGATAAAAATCAAGGCCACCAAAGAATGACATTGGAGGTTAAGAATATTGAAGGACCTTGGACCTTGGAAGTCAAGCTAATATCAGGGACACATGAAGGTCATTTCGAAGTAACCTTGACGTCCGAGATTATTTTAAGGTGACCCTGACCGTCGAATTTATTTCAAAGTGACCTTGACTAATTTCATTGAAAGTCTTGAAATGACGTTGAGGGTCAACTGAAGTTTGATTTGATCTCGCATTTCAATTTCAACTTGACCTCCAATGTCATTCTAAGGGACCTGACCTTCAAGGTCCTTTCCAAGCGAGCTTGACTTCCATAAGGTTCATGTTACGAGAGAACTTGAGAATGCTTTTTGCAAGTAAGTTTCAAATCTCATGGATAGAAGCAATTTCCTTTCCGAAGAGCCTGTGTTAGCAATGGCGGGATATTAGCACAAATTATGCTCCGCAGTTTCTTGATTTTTCAAGTCTTGCCCAATTTACTTAGTTGAGTGAAAAGTGCCCGATTAGAAAGTTCGTTCGAAGCTTTTATGAAGTCATAGAATATCATCAGGTCGTTTATTGTATGAAAAGTCAATGAATTTCTTGTCTTGACGAAGGCCTTGTATTATATTAGTAAAAAAGATTAGGGTAATGTTGTTGAAAGTAAGTACCTACCTGAAAACAGTACTGCACAGTTGAATATATTCGCAGGGCCTTTTCTTCGGAAGTGGTTAAATAATTGCAGATGTTAAAGAATAGCAGTTGACCTTTAACAAATATAATTGACTGATATCGGTGTTTGCTGTGCTATTTGAGGTACCTACTGTGTACTGCATGTGTATTACCTACGGTGTCGTCATAATTCTACACATATAAAGCTATTTTGACTATTGGTCTGAATATTGGGTCCAATGGCGTCTATATTCGACTATATAACCTGTGAGACTCGGTGGACATAGAAGAATTGCTTGAACTTGTTTTGATGAAAATCAACTCCTACGTTTAGGCTACATATATGTAGATATACATATATGTATACCTACATACATGTATTCCTTTATGGATCATCTCTCTAAGAGTTGTAGAGTTAATGGGATATATATATATATTGAATATATACATATATATATTGCCACCGGTGTTATATATATGTATATTCTTCATATATCAGACCTCAAGGAGCAGTAGAAAATAAATTTTCTGTTCACTTTTTTTTTATAATTTGCACGTGTTATGGGGATATGAATACCCTTATACTAATTTTTAGAACACGTGCGTTTTGTGGAAAGGGGAAGAGACAGAGAGAAAGACAGAGTGGTGTAGTTTGAAACTCAGGTGGTATTAAGTTTCTGTAAACTCCAAGGGTGGCTGTCCAGATAACTGGGGAGTATTTTTGTTTGTTTTCGATATTATTATCGTTACTTATGATTCACAGAATTTTTTTCCGTTCTCCTAATGTCATCATCACGATCAAGTTGCATTTTAGCCGTATGACCACCCTACTGCCAGTGTTATGCCTTCACGCCTGCGGTGTCGGTCATGGTTGATGATATATTACATAATGTTATGCCTCACAGTAGAGTTGACTTAGCTTTCGCAAGTGATCGACTTTTTTTATTTATTTCATGCGAAATTTATAGATGATTCTTGACATCAGGATTCGAACCGTGAATCAACAATGCGACAAGCGATGATGTTACTACTACAGCACGGCCACCCACTTAGGTGTATATGCAAACGATTCAATTACATGTACCCAAATCTACAAATAATTACTACGTTTATATGCATACTTGTATCCAGCTTCAACCCGGGTTGAAACTCATATAAACGCAGATCGAGTTGAAATAGGATTGACTCAACTCGACTCAGCTAACAGAGCTGGATGCATGTATACCTGGGTTGAAGTGACATGTTGTCTCTGTGTGTGTGTGATTTCAGATAACGAATCCAACACAACAGAACACTAACACAATCAAAAGCAGAATGTCTGCTATACTTATCTGTCAGTTCAACCACGTTTGAATTTTTCAATCTTTCGACTCCGTGTGTAGAAATACTCAGATCGAAATCTCAACTCGATCTCTCGATTCTGCATATAAACGTGGTAAATCAACGTGTTTGGGTATACATAAATGAATAACGGATCTACAAACTCCTTATGTTCAGTCTCCGGTGCAACTTTATTTGTGCGAGCAGAACGGTGGACACTGAAAATAATTTCACACCATTCGTGTTTTTGAGTTGGTATTGAAATGTTAAGCTTACACTTCTATCAAAGGTAGAAAATGTTTATTTAATCCGTCGAGTTTGAGGTTAAAATGTAGGTTCTTTCTTAATGAATTTGTCTTAATTTACAGTAGTAAAGCATATACTGGGATGATACGTTTCGTTAGCATATCATTCGTACAAAATATGGCCCTTTTTCTTCTTCAAATTATAAAGTTGATTTCTCAATGATCTGCGATCACAAGATTCTGTCTTACATTGACTAAATTACCCTTTGTTGTTGTGTAAGTACAATTATTGGCAATCTTTTGAATGAATCATTCACACCAGTCTGATTATACAGTCGAAATTTAGTTTCAGGGTTTCTAATATGGCGTAATACCCGATAAACGAAACACTCGTTTGAGGAAATATCGGACGAATCTCTCCAGTGCTATAAAAGAACAATATCCCAACACTTGTGTTCATCAAATTGAAGAATTCGCTCGTTTAGACTCAGTTAATTTTCACTCCTTAAATATCTACCGCTTTCAACTCTGAATACCATAATCTTGGATTTCTCCAGGTTCCCAGCCAAGTTCCATAATTTGCAATATTCGCTGGGCCTGTTCATCATTAGCTGCATATCATTTACTGTATCAGCAAGGAAGACAATGTCGTCTGCGTACAGCAATATGGGAACCGCAAATCTATTTCACCTTCTAGAATCAATATTGTCATTGATAAATAGTATAGGGTCTCCCAATAGGGACTTTCGAACTTCGACAGTTGATAGCGGCCATATTGTTGAAGCTACATCTGTCAAATTGACTGTCATTTATTTAGTCTGTTGCCAAATCACCATGGACGGATATAGTGTTCAACAACATTTGCAAATAATAAAATTGTTTTATCAGAATGGGTGTTCTGTTCGGGCAACGTTCCGCGCGCTTCGCCCATTTTACGGTCTCCATAATCGTCCTTCCGAGAGGACTATTGGCAGTGTGGTGGATAAATTTGAGTCCACTGGTTCAGTAAACGATCAACCAACACCCGTACGTCGACGAAACGCAAGATCTGCCGAAAACATCTCCGCTGTCCGTGAGAGTGTGCAGGAGAATCCGAGGCAGTCGATTTCGCGTCGCTCAGAAGAACTCAGCCTTTCGCAGAGCATAACTTGGCGAATTTTGCGTACTGACTTGGACTTGCACCCGTCCAAAATTCAACTGACCCAGGAACTGAATGTAAACGACCATAGACAACGACGTGTGTTCGCAGAATGGACTCTGGAGCAGTTGGAAACTGACCCTAATTTTCATCGAAAAGATCATCTTCAGCGATGAAGCCCATTTCTGGATGAATGGGTACGTCAACAAACAAAATTGCCAAATATGGGAGGTTACTAATCCACATGAGATTCAAGAGCGTCCAATGCATCCCGAAAAAGTCACTGTTTGGTGTGGATTTTGGGCTGGCGGCGTCATCGGTCCATATTTCTTTGAGAACGACGTTGGCCAGGCCATCACCGTCAACGGCGAGCGCTATAGGTCGATGATTACCAACTTCTTTTGGCCTGAATTGGATCATATGGACACCAACGACATGTGGTTTCAAAAGGACGGCGACACGTGCCACACAGCTTATGCCACATTGGAAATTCTGCACGAGCGATTCGAGGGATGGTGGTGATGTGAACTGGCCACCGAGATCGTGCGATTTGATCCCGTTAGACTTTTCCTTGTGGGGTTTTCTAAAGTCGCAGGTCTATGCGAATAAGCCACAAAAAAGAGCGGCATCAACATAACCATGCCATTGGTCAAATTCAGCCTGATTTATGCGCCAGAGTCATGGAAAATGGCCATTTAGGCTGCGCGCCACCCAGAGAAGCCGCGGCGGACATTTGAACGATGTTATATTCCATACTTAATGGCATCGATAGGCCTTTCAATCGAAATTTCGATGATATCTCACACATACTTTGTTTTATTTAAATTTAAAGATAGGAAGCGCTTAATGAAAGACCCTTTATAAAGAATAACGCACTAAAAATACACTCTTTAATAGGAGAGTTGACCGCGTGATGTCCTTAGGCATAAAAAAGAAGGATGAGTTGAATATAAAACGAAAGCTTGCTTGCAGAACGCCCATGGTTGGCTGAATTTTCCATTCGACAGAGGACCTTAAATAGTACTTGAAGTCATTAGGTTAGAAGCTCCTACCCGGTCACTAACCCCAGACAACCCTATTTTAAATCGTCAAACTTTTTTTTTTGATTATAGCCATAAAAATGAAAGTTGGAACAAATACCAAATTAAAGCTGAGGTCTTACCATTAACAAATATATAGGATTGTCTGTAATTAATTGGCCAGATACATTGACAATATAGTGCACGACTGGGCCATACGTAACTTCTTCATCTTACGTACAATACTGTTTTAGTAAAATGCAGTTATATGCATGTATTCTTTGCTCATTAGACTATTCTGACAATATTGCATCACAATTTTGTTCGTACATTTTTACAACTTAAATATTTTTTAATGGACTACAAATTAATAATACATAACGCGCAATATTTATTTTATAGTATGTAACTACATATGTACAGCACATACATATGTGTATGATATGCGTTATTATTTTTTTTTTCGTTGTTAATGCAATTTTATTGCCGTGTTAAGTAAATCTTAAATGCTAAGCAAGAAAACGCTTAAAACTAGCTTAATTAACTTAACTATCTTACGCTAACTTACTAGCCACATGCGGGCACTCTAAAATGAACTTAATTCTTAAACTATGTGTCTTTCGACGTAAATGTTCAAACCTACCTAGTCTGAGTCAGATTCTGAATCGTCAAGTCTCGTCAAAGATATCATAAATTTCTTCGTTATCGCATATATTTACTTCTAGAATATCATCTACATTTAATGGCGTTGGGTTTCCTAAGTACCATACTGGTTCAAGCCTTTCTTTCAAAGCTCATCCACATTCCTGCGCATTAAAAAGTTGTGCAAGTGGCATTTGTAGCATTCTACCACATTGAAGTTTCATAAATAGTGCATCAAATTTTTTGTTGCAGAGAACTCCAGCGTGGTGGAATGGCACTGGAATCAAAACCTTTAATCTTGTTGTTAAAAAATTCAAACGGTCAAACGGGTTCATGTTTTGTTTCATTGTGTTGACAATTTCAAATCTGTTAAGTCACCTAATTGCTTCAATGACCATCTTGCATGATTTGGCTGATTAAATGAAAAAAATTAATTGGCAAGCTCAAAAGTAGAATCGATATGCACCTCATAAACACTAGTTCTAATGTTTCTAGTGAAGCGAAAGAAAGTGTTAACGAATTCCACGCATTGTACCTATGCAATATTCATCATTTTCCGTGAATCGCTTTTTTTCAACCCTTAAACAAAAAATGCAGTTACCTGTCTCCACAGCAGTTACCTGCTCTAACAGCTTCTACAAAATATGGACATCTCCAGTTGAGGACGGTGTGATGGGATGTGGTTCGTTATCAACGGCAGCAGCAATGATCGTCTAAAGCCAATGATAAGGTAATGTGATTTTTCAAAACATTGACACAACTATTACAAATTTTACTTACACCTTCAGGCTGACGTTTCAAATTTTTCTTTGTATTTGTTGACCGAGACCTGGGTACTCATTCCGTAATTTTTGTGACGATCATCGTCCGAACGATACTAGTGAACCCAATCGTTATTAATTTGCTTCACATAACTCTATCACTATCGTGTCGTCTATCGTCCAAAGTTTGAGAAATTTTACTAGATTTCATTGACTGCCAAACTTTAGTTCAAACGTATTTTGATTGTAATCAATTACATTTGTACCAAAAATATTGTTTTTTTTTTCTGTGTTTATGAAAAGCAAATCACAAAATGTAAGTAATTTATTAAATTTTATTGAAATTATTAAAATTTATTAAAATTATTTTCAAAGAATGCTCTTTCATTGGAATATTTCCATACTAGAGAGTCGTGAGACGAACCAGCGTATCCCGGATTTATTGCTATTATTTTCATTTTATGGTCACAGATCTCAGGGACAAAATAATATAACATACAAATATGTTGTGTTTCCGATGTTACTCATAACCATCGCATTCAGACTGTGTTTACCCTTCCTGTTGAAATACAATACATTTCTTCATTTCGTCGTGGTCTTTGAAAACAAATGTGTGCCGTTGAACAAAACTGTGGTAATCTTAAATAATAGAATCAAAATGAAATTGAGTTTATTATTTAATATATTTAATTTAATGTGCCGTTGAACAAAACTGTGGTGATTTTAAATAATAGAATCAAAATGAAATTGAGTTTATTATTTAATGTACTAACATGTGCGTTAGAAGAGACAAAGGATCTGTTGCGCCTCCGTCTTCATGCTTGTAATTTGTTATCATTTTCATCGTCAAAAAGTAAAATAGTACAACGTTGAAACATTTTGTAAGCACTGACACTCAAACTATTAACTTTTAAAATTCCAAAAGAAAGCATAATTTGCTTGCAAAATATACAAAGAAACGCAAGACAATACCTCTTTAGCAATCGTGCAAACGATGTCATGTTGACGATAGTGTTTGACAGTTTTTGGGGTTACGTGAAGCAAAAGTTGAGTCGTCAAAACGATATCGTCTAGGCGATAGAGATTTTGAATGCTACGTGAAGCAAAACTATCGTCAAAACGATATCGTCCGATGATAATTGTCTTACGGAATTTTCAAGAACAAATTTTACGTCTCCATTTTTAAACTTATTTATACGGCGAAAAGCTACCGATTTTGTGATCTTCGCGAAAGTTTTATCTGTGACGTCTAATGAATTTTCATTTTTACCACAAAAAACACACTTCTTCATTTTGTATTAATTGAAAAAAAAAAAAAAAAAACCTAACACTTTATTTTGAATCACTGAAGTAAACAAACTGATTGTGTTCAAATGCTTCTTTTTGCCTTTTGGATACAATATAGTGCGATGAAAAAGCAGCAAATTGATCATTGATAATGATAAGAACAAACTGCATCAGTACATTGTTGTAATACAACGTGCAATGAGTAATTTGTTTGATAAGCTCTCTCAACTTTTTGCGGGAGAGCGTTCCATATGATTGCATATAGAACGCGTAAGTCGCGCAACAAAAATCGTGGGTTGTCAATGTATCTGGCCAATTAATTACAGAGAGCCCTATATATTTGTTAATGGTAAGACCTCAGCTTCAATTTGGTATTTGTTCCAACTTTCTTTTTTATAGCTATGGTCAATCAAAAAAAAATATGGACTATTTAAAATAGGTTTGTTGGGAGTTAGTGACCGGGTGGGAGCTTCCAACCCAATGGCTTCAAGTACTATTTAAGGTCCTCTATCGAATGGTTACTCATTCATTCAAAAAAAAAAAATTACCGGAAGTTGCCATTTTGTTTAAGTCGTGGGCAAAAAATTGAGCCGACCATGAGCGTTTTGTCTACGTCTACAATCAAGTTTTCATTTTGTATTCAACTGATCCTTCTTTTTTATGCCCTTACGACATCACGCGGTCGGCTCTTAGACTACGAGTACTTGCTTCACGCCCATTCATGTTGTGTATTAATTTGAAATTGATTCTCCATCCCATACGTAACTTACGTTGTTATCATACATCGCTCTCATTATATGGGCAACTTTACTGGAAATACCGATTGTAACAATTTATCAAATAGTACCTCGTGCGATATGGTGTCGAATGTCGCTCGAAAATCGACAAAGAATGCATATATTTCTATTTGTAGATTTCAGAAATATTGGTTAGTAGGTACAAATCATTGGTCAATGGTAGAGTAATTTTTGTTTATGATCCATTGCGTAAGCCTACTGAAGATCAAAGCAGCAAAAAGCTTTGCTGAAGTATTCAGAAAAGATATTCCCATCTAAATTTATCATTGTAGTCTTCTTTTTAATGTAGCGGATACATTTCGAAGATTCTATTCATTCTGCTATTTAATTAAGTGTTTGATGAATATAAACTCTAGCGATGACCATTCATGTTGTTCTGGAAGGAGTTGCGCATTCTTTCCTTCCAAACTAGTTTTGGTAATAGCCCTACTTGCCGCTTGACGCTACTGTAATTTGTTGATCCAGTTACTATATATAGGCGATTTCAAGAGGCATTTGATCTGAAAAAGTCTCTATCACCACACAAAAGTTAGCCATATGTTAACAGTTTCTGGAGATGAATCAGTAGTCGATTACGGAGCAGGCTAATCCGCGGACAAAGATAAATTCTCCATCTAAATCACCTACACAGCTTCCGTTAAAAATATGGCAATCGACTTCACCTACAAGTTCAAGTATCTTTATGCCAAACAGACATAACCAAACACTGAAGGCTCCTATAAGCATTACATCTGCATAAACCACATTACACTAAGAACATCTACATAATTAATTCATTTTTGAAAAAAATAGGTCGAACGTATTTGCTCAATATGAGCCATTCGTTTGTGAATTATTCATATTTTAAGTTTAGACAAAAAGAAAAAAAAAACATTTTTTTTTTTTTGGTTTATTGTTTATTTTATATTGAATCTTCCTACTTACAACTAACAATGTTTCATAAAATCTAGGTCTTAGATAATCTTAATACAATCTGATTTTATCATTAACACATTTTTAAATCTTTTCAGTCTAAGCATTCAATTATTAAAGGGTTGGGTCGACAATTGAGCTTGACAATGCATTTCAGGTTTTGAGTACTAATCTCTTGCTTTACAGTTGCTATTCCCATGTCCCTATGCAGCATGAAAGTTTTTGAAGTATCATTCAGAAAATTCTGGACCGTGATCGTTGCATGAGTTTGATGTTGAATTGCACGCTAAGCCCCAAAGCTTGATACCAAAGATCCAGATTGGTTTAATGATCGCCTTGTAGAGAAGGAAATCTGTAAATTTTATTATCCAGACTGATAGTGTAGTGTTTGTTGAGTAGCCAATATAAGCTATTGAATTTGACTTGCTTCCTTTTCATATCGATACTTGTATATTTGCTCCATTTATTGATTTGATGGAATTTTACATTGTTTAGTATGGCTGGTGGGCATACGTTTTGTCCAATTGTAAAGGTAATCTGCATACTTTTTTCCTCGTTAACTTTAATTCTCTAAATCTTTAACTAGTAATCCACTTTCATCAAAAGATCCGACGTGAATATTAGTATAACAGAGGGCCAAACTACCTTGGGGAACGTCAGCCCTAATACAGTGGTCTGGTGATGAAAAGGTCTTATATAATATATAGTTTATACTAAAGTTGCGATTGGTTAGGTATGATTTTAATAATAGAAATTTTCTCAAACGCTTTGGATAGTATAGGCAGGAGGCTTATCGGCAGATATGATGAGACTATTGTCAGGTCCTTGCCGGTGTTATAGCTCATGATGATTTGAAGTGTTTTTCATGGCTTGGGGTAATGACCTAATTAGAGGATACTGTAGGTGACATGAGATACAATCGTATCCTGGTACCCTTTTGGGGTTGATTTCATACTTTGGAACATAAGACACGTCCTGCTTTCTAAAGAACATGTCTCTTGAAACCTTTCTGCAAGTTCCTGTTTGTAAATCTGCTTAGGATTGCGATACGTTTAGTATAAAGACTACTAAGATGTTCAGCGAAGGCATTTCCTATTGGTGGTTCCTGCTGCTTTGGATGTCTTGTTTTTGTGCTGCTTTCCCGAGTAAGTGGTCGTTGATGACACAAGCCGAAAGATTTTCAATATATTTTTTTAGATTTCTTTCGTTTTCTTCTTTGAGGACTTTTTGGGGAGCTTTTGTCTTTTTTTCGAAGATGGCTATCGGTGTTTTTGCTAAACTCGTCTCGATCCTCGCGGACGTACTTACATGGGAGATTTTTTTTGGCCTTGATGTCTGTAGAAGTAGCGTTTATTGCTGCAAATATGACTATTTGGTTCAATGTCGTAATTGCACTGTCTAAATCTTGGTAGTGGGTCAAAGATGCTTGGTGCTGGAGATGGAAGCTTCATCAAGTCAATTTGTTTATTTGTCGGTGAGACTTTGTTGTTTAGTTAATAAATACTGGCGATGAAAGGTGCTTTAAGAAATCTCGCTTGATGTTATTGGTAATGGCAAAGTCTATAAGGATTTTTCGTCGATCCGAAGGCCAGTTGGTTGATAGACGAGGAGATACGAAGTCTAGGTATCGCATAAGAGCATCACATAGTTGTCTACTATTTGGTGATATAAGCATAGTACCCCAGAATGTATGCTTTGCATTGTAGTTGCCAGCCCAAGAGTGTTGAAGAAGTCAAGAAATTGTTGGTTTGATATTTTACTATTAGGACAGTAAATGACTGATATGGTTATGTCTTTGTTCCATTCCGTAAAACAGACAGTTCTGCCATGAGCTTTACAATCTGCGTGTTTGGTGTCATAGAACTGGTAACCGCCTAAGTGGAAAGAGTTATTGTCTGTGAGGTGAGTTTCGAATATTATAGCAATATCAATTTCATTCCTTTCAAGGAAGTTTTTGAACTCGAGTCTATGTTTTGTGATGCCGTTAGCATTCATTCATTCATATATTATAGAGTTGTAGAATTCGAGATTGGTTTCGGATCATTTCCTGCATCATAGTTTGGATAGATGAAATGAATTGAGTGAGTGTTTGGATTATTGTAGAGGGGGTTTGTTCTATGCAGTTAAATTCGGCCAAAAGTGGTGGTTTCTCAATGTTGGACTGTTACGTTTTTTTATTGTTCCGGTTCTTGCTGCATTAGTGTAGGATACGTTTCCAAGGACGCATGGAGATTCCTTGACGTCAGTGAGTATACTAGATGTAGCTTGTTGCTGGATAGGCTGCGGGTCTTTGCTTCATGTCGATGAATATAGGACAACCTCTGTAGTTAGCAGTGTGTGCGCCACCACAGTTATTTGTTATGTTGGTTATTGAAAAATTAAATTAAATTATGAAAAATTTTTATTATTTCTGCAAATCTCTAATTTGCAATAATCAGCATGGTTTTATAAGGAAACGATCGACTGTTCCTAATCTTCTAGATTTCAGTAAAGCTTTTGATCACGTTGACCACAAAATCTTACTTTATAAACTTGAAAGATTAGGTTTTCCATCTTCCTTTTTACGTTGGCTCTCATCCTTTCTATATAACAGATATCAATATGTGAAATTTGGGTGTACCCCAAGGAAGTCACATTGGTCCCCTTTTATTCATCTTTTTTGTTAATGATGTTGTTAAATTCTTAACTGAATGTAACATACTAATGTTTGCTGATGACTTTAAGTTATATTTGTCGGGAAGAGATATTCATTGTTTTCAACGCTTAAACATGTATCTTCAAAAATTTTATTCGTGGTGCTCAAAAAATTACCTCTCTCTAATTGTTAATAAATGCTCAGTTATTACCTTTTCACGTAGTAAGTCACCATTCATGCATACCTATTCTACTGATGGTAAAGTCGTTTCTCGTGTCTCTTTAATAAAAGATTTGGGTACATTGCTGGATAGTAAACTATCCTTCAACAATCATGTTGAATACATTGCTAACAAGGCTAATAGGTCATGGGGAATGCTAAGGCGTTATGCTTGTGAGTTTTCCGACCCATATGTGATTAGAACATTATATCTATCTTTCGTTAGATATATTTTTGAATACGCATCTATTGTTTGGTATCCATACTACAATGTTCATTTTTCCAGAATTGTACTATCCGAAAAGAGTTCTTAGGTTTACCCTTAGAGGACTTCCTTGGGTAGATCCAAATAATTTAAAATAAATTAGTTTAGAGTTATTAGAAGTTAGGAGAACGGTGGCAAGAGTTTTTTTTCTGCATAGGATACTCACTGGTGAGATTGACTCCCCGGAAATTCTAAGCCTTCTCAACATAAGCCTTCCCTCTCTCAATCTACGAAACAATAGATTCTTTAACATAGCCGACTCGCGTACTAACTACGGCCGTTCCTCCTCTATGGACGGTTTTATGATAGCATATAATGCTCATGTCAATTTAATTGATTTTAACAAGTCAATCTTCTCCATAAAGAAAGCGTTGCTGGATGGAGTTCAGTTATGATTGTTTGCTCTGTATACTTCTATTCCTTTATGCATTTCATTTGATTAATAATATTGTTTCTTCTATTTAAAAAAAAAAATATATACTTATGTCTAGGAAAGTCTTGTACTTTGACGACGAAATGAAATAAATAAATAAATAAATAAAGAGTTTCTGCATTTTTTCCTGGTTCCTTGATTTTTTACTGTACAAGTCAATGTGTCATGTAAGTCTCCACAAAAAACACAGACACAATTATTTGGTAGGCAATATTATTTGGTGTGGCCATATTCAAGGCAGTTTTGATTTTGAGCCGGCCCAATATCAAAACTACAGTAATTTGTCGGTATACGAGTAGTAAGAGCTGCAGTTTATATATAGCATGAACTTGACTCTTGGGAGGTTTGCTGATCAGAGGGTCTAATTCTACACGATAGAGTGGTTGATTATTTTATAAACAGACGTCCCCAATTTCTTAAGGATTCTTGTTCAATGCCCGCCAACACCACTACTAACCCTTTGCTGCTTTTAAGTTAAAAGGTATACGCCATTTTTTCTAGCTCGGAAACTATTACCAAAAGTTTTTCGCCTCGTAAACTTGGAGTTTAGTTTCGCTGATGGGAACTACATGGAAGGTGTTTGCGCCAATTAACTTCGTAATTTGTTTAATAAGGGTGTTGCTGCTTACTTCCCGTAGGTATACAGATGGCGGGTTGGAGCTACTTTTGATTTCTTGGTCGGATTTGTCTACATCTGTACGAACCCAGTCGTGCACTTTATTTGTTAGTTCTGTTCTCCACCGGAGCATGTAGCAAACTCTAATATTTTATTTAGCGGTTTCATTTCCTTATTTGAATTTAATCACTTTTCCTAAAACGACCCTTAGATTCGTACATAGACCTCGAATCTTATGTAAAATCAAAATTAACCTTTATTTTAGGGCATGTATGGTATTTTAAGGCCATTAGCAAATTGAATTTGCTGAAGCCGGGTTCCGCAGACTTTTGGTAACGTGCATACAGCTACATACTTCTGCAAGTTATTTTTAGATATTCTAAAAAAAATAAATTTACTGAAATAAGCCAGTTGCACGTCTAGTGCTTGTGGAAGGCTTCCTCCTCCAGGTTTATTGCCCAACCTTAAATGCCCCTAAAATAGCAATAACACCACTAATTTCTTCAGAAAGTTATTTTATTTTATTTGAATTTCTAAAAGCTTAACAGGAAACATATTCTATAATCGAAAAGAAAACAAATAAATTAACAAAACCTTTGAGTAGAATGAAAATTTAGAAACAAAAAACTTACTGCGTTCCTTTGGTTGACATGCATTAATAGACCTCATCTGGCATCTGTTCGAAAAGATTCTGGTCTTTCCATCGAGTTTACCACAAACTGGGTCATAATTTTGTGGACACAAAATCCTAAGACATCCTTCTTTTGGTTCTGGCACAACTGCTGTACTGACCAGTTGGAGTACTAGCAGAAATAGAGCGACTGTCAGGTAAACGAACTTCATGGTGATAATTGTATGATTATATGATGATAATTATCTGCAATATATATAGTGTGGAACTACCTTGAAATTATTCAACTGAGCAAACATTTATTTTCTTTTAATTGGAGATGTACCTACAAAATACAATAGCCTTCTGTCATTAATTACACAAGTGTTATCATGTGAAAAAATATACAAGCTTGCATTATTACATAATAGTCACTTCAAAGTTGTAGGTAATTCATTTAGGTTTGTATAGTAATAATATTGCTTGCTTAAATTCATAGCTGGCGATTCATATCAATTGAATCTCTCTCCAAAGTCCATATTACTCAAGAGAGTGTACAATGAAAACGAGAATTTAATAATCTAAGAGAAAGGTTTACATAAGGAATTACATTTGCCATCAGTATCCTTCCACTAACTCACCGCTGCAAAACTATCCAACGTAATTGGAAATATCTTTCCGGCAAAGAAAATCATTACTTTTTGCGATCGATGCATGAAAAATATAGACATTCGCCGAAATTCTAGGTTTTGATCCATCCAGTTCATGTGGAATATTGCCTCTGGTAAGCGTTCGCCTTCTGCTACTAGACAGTTAATAAAGTAACAAATTGGTAAGATCTCAGAAATTATGGCTGCAATATAGAAAGCCGATCCGATGATTGTAGATCGGTCGCCGGAAATAGCGATATTCATTAGAGATGTGCCCAGAGCTGCTGCTGACACCATGAATTGAATAAAAACTGTTGGTGATATAACCGGTGCAACTGCGTTAATTAAACTGCAAAAGGAAAAAAAAAATACAATTAAAATTGTAACACAGTTTGGCAGTTTTGACACAAATCCAGCGATATAAAGTAACTGTCTCGTGAACCATGTAAGCTATAAGCGATTATAGTTGGAGACTAAAAATGAAGATTCACATTATTATTTGCCTTGACAAAGGAAGTTCATCAGTGTAACAAATGCTACTGGAAAGATATTATACTGTTTTTACCCGGAAATTAAGTTTTCCTACGTATAGACCAAGCCTCGTATGGGCTTCGTTATCACTTCTAAAAAAAATTGTTCCTATTTAGGAGATGGCCTAACGAACAAAAGTATTATGGGACCAAAGTCGAAAATGATGTGAGGTATTTAGAAGAATCAACAAAGAATAGTTACAGATTTTAGTACCTACGGGCCTTTTTTTAAATCACATGGAGAAAAACACTTCTGAGCAAAGTTGTTGGGAATGGAGCGATTATTTGTTTGGTGACTTTAAATGTCTACTCTTACATACTCGTAGTTCCTCTAATACCACATAGATGGTTAGGTTTTCCTTGGAAAAAAGCCAAATTTTGTACAAATAAATTTGGCTCTTTATCAGACAAAAATTTGGGAGTAATTTCCAGAAGCCGTCACATGATGAGCACTAAACAAAACAATCCCCTAAACAAATTTCAAAACTTACAAGCATATGACAGAGACATGGACGAACAGACAGACACTGTTGTAAGCCCCTTAATGTACGTACGGAAATTTAAAATAAATTTTGGAATTGATGAATTAAGTAGCACTTCCAAAATACATTTCTTGCATTGCGCGCCTCGTGAATAGTGATTGCACTATGTGTACATACGAGTATATGTGGACCCTAATAGAAATGCTCGTACATAGAAGATGTTTGGGGTTAGTATACCTTTCTCAGGAGCCATTTGTTAGACGTTTGCAATAGTTCGCAAAATTATAAAAAAAAACTTACTCAATAATATTCTTGTGATCATGAATACACCGCACCAACTCCTTGAGATTATCCTCCTGTGTACACTCCGGATCCTTTCCAATCCTGCTAACTCTCATTATGAGTGTCTTCAAATGTGAGTGCAGCATTCCGATGTAGATGCACGCATACGAATCATTAGCGACCTCTTGAAAACACGCGATGTTTACCAACAAATACTCCATTACACTGACGATGGCGAAATTGCTCGGTGAATCGCGCCAATTCAAAAACGGAATATACAACGAATACGGGGGCCGTCCATTAATAAACGCACCCAGAAAAGTGGTCGTCGAGTACGAAAAGTACGCGAAAGTGAAAAAGATAACCATGCGATGCCCAAATTTGATAGTCTTTCGAATTTCAATAATCTCCTCCGGATACATGATGCGGGCGTCGAGCTTATCGAGAATTGCTTCAATTTTGAACAAGTACTGTCGCAAGTAAGCGATAAAGACGAACTTCAATGCACAAGCGTATACATTGAAGGCGACTTGCAGTGATGTTAGAAAATTACTGACATCCAATGTCTCCGAGCCGACGAAGTAGCTTATGGTGAAAGTCAGCGGGAGGATAATGATGGAGAAGAAATTAACTATGAGGGAATAGATGACGTAGAGAACTTTGTACTTATCTGGCATTAGAATGCCCAGAAGACGAAACCAAATAAAAAGATACTTAGTGCCATCGTTGGTTCTCTGCTTAAGAGCAGTTGGTAGTGCAGATCGTGTTTCTATTAGTTTCTTTTTCCTTAGAAGAGAAGTCATACTTTTAATATGTTTACGAGTTGGAATAGAAAACAAAACCATTTTTCTGGATTGCCAATTATTTATATAGCAAAACTGTCGAATTTATAATGAGAGAGAGTTAATCGATTAAAGTATAATTTAAGGTCAACAATAATTAGTCTGGCCAATTAGACGCGAAAACTTAATTGAGTATTTGAAGTTGATTAAAATAAGGGTAAGAAGTTTTAATTGGAAAATTTTCTTATTCGTGGCCTTTAATTTATTCCATAAGTTTCAGAAACTTTGTAGATAATGTATGTAGTATGTGCATTATTTAACCTTGTGGGTGACGTTTTAGTAGCTGCGAGAGCTTCTAAGAAGTTTTGAAAGTAATTCTTTAGTTTGACCTACAATTTGTCTCTTTAGGAATAAGATGAAAGTGAGTTAGGATGAAAAGTGGGTGCATAGTTACAAACTTTGTTATGAAATACTCTGATGTCTCATTTGTATCTCCATCGTGCAAAGAGAAGGCGCGAAAAAAGAACTTGGAACATTCTCAGATCAAATTAAAATTAAAAAATATATCTTTCTGTACTTCCTATACTTAAACTCAAACTGAAACTAAAAAAATATACCCAGGGTCGTGAATAGAAAATCCGGATCTTGGCATAATACTCGTAAATACTGTTTTCGTGGTAGACTAACACGTCGAGTTTTCAGTGAAAAACCAATAATAATAATAATTATTTTCAAAATGCGGCACAAAATTCTGAATTCTTAACGGACTATGAACATATAATCACCTGTGGAGATTTTAATAACAACCTTTTAACTCCGAATTGTAATGTGGATTTCTCGACCTGGAATGGGTGCAAATATCTATCAACCATCACTACGTCTAGTCAATAACTATTGAATTATTTGAAACACATGTACCTGTAAAGATTGTTCGGATACGAAACGCGAAGTGCCCTCCGTTTATCAATCAAGAAACGTCGTAAACAGTATCGCAGGTGAAGAAGTAATCCGACCGCTCTAATACTGCAAAGCACATAATCAGCTACATGGATCATTCGATTAGCAAAAAGAAATTATTCTGCATTAAAACTTAATGTTCGGCTCTCTTCAAAGCAGCTATGGTCTAATTTTCTAGCGATTGTGTAAGTAAGTAAGAAAAGTTCGACTGTAAGCTGGATCCTAATGAATTGAATAACGAATTCCTTGCCAATACCTCAAGTTAATCAAATGTTGTTCCATGAATCACTAGGCGAATCGCGAGCCAGATTAAAAACGGTTACAAAAAAATCTCAACCTGTGCCACCTAGTGACTATCGCCCTATTAGCATTCAGTTATTCTATGCTGACGATGGAGCTACGAGTATCATAAGTGAAGATCAAACGTCCCTGCTACGAGCACTTAATGTATGGGCGGATGTTTTGAAGGGAAATGGAAAAGTGCTTCCCAAGTGCGAAAAATTCAAATATCTGGGACCCATGGTCAATAGCGAAGCAACTTGTGATGATGATATCAATCATCCCGTACGCGTAGGGTGGATGAAGTGGCGGGAAAACTCCGCAATCTTCTATGGTTGAAAAATGCCTACACCGCAGTTGTACGTCTGGCGCTCACATACGGTTCACAATGCTGGACAATGTACAAAAAGTATGAGGAGAAATTAACGCCAGCGAAGATGAAGATGCTTCGCATGACAGCAGGAGTAACAAAGCTTGATAGAATAAGAAGTTCAAAGATTCGAATAAGCCTTCATGTAAAAGAACCCATCACAAACAAGGTTCAGTTGGTATTGTCATGTTCAAAGGAGAGATTCTCCGAACCCCGTCAAAAAGGCAATAACAATCAAAGTTCTTACACAATTGCGCAAAAACGGCAGACCAAAAAACAACTGGATCACACAAATGCGAAAACACCAGCATTTGATTGGTCTCAGTGACGAAGTGATCCGAAACCGGGAAGCCTGCCGGTACTTCCTGAGGTCAAACCGGCAAACCCTACAGGCGGACCGGTAGGGATGCAGTAAAGTGGGAGGGTTGTGATCCTTCTATTCCGGATTATAACTTCGCCGTAAGGAAAAGAAAAAGCATTCTGCCTTGTATGTCAAAGATCTTGGGGAAAATCCTAGCAGGGCACATTGTTTGGCATCTTGACTCAAAAGTCTATTAACACAATACCAGTCTCACAGAGTCAATCACAGGGTATTACGCAGAAAACTTGCCTCGTATTTTAAGTTTAGTACTGGAGCTGTTCTTCTAATAGAAAATTATTTAGAATACAGAACGCAAACACTTGTTGTAGATGGAAGGATCTCAGACTCAAGGGATGTTATGACACGGGTTCCTGAAGGATCCGTACTAGATCTGATTTATGAAGTATGTTACCAGCCTTGGATGCAAATTGAGTTCAAATTCATCGTCTATTGACCACGTAAATTTGGTTGTAGGCAGTCTGCCGATTTTACTCCGCTTGAAACAAATCTTCGTTTAGTGAAATCCTTACTTTTACCAATAACATCAATTCTTGAAGTTGCATATTCTCGAACGGATTCTTGTTCTGAGCACAAACTCCTTGTTACATTCAATAATATGACACGATATATACTGCAGGCCAAAAGTTTGAGGCCGCCCTCAGTGCTCGAAGGAAAAACTAAATCTAGCATGGAAAAAACTCTTTAGTATAATAATCATGTAAAATGAACGGGGAACATATATGAAACCAAAATAAGAAGAAAAATATTTTCATTTTGTTCTTAACATAAAGGAATTTATTTTTTTTATTTATTTTCGTCGAAAAAGCCATCTTTACATTAGATTACTTTGTTTTACAATTCTTAACATTCTAGCTATCAGTTTTTGAACGCAGATTCTGATGATGGGCATTGATCCCGGACCCCTCTATTCAGTTCCTCCCACAACAGCCTATACGGTCTAAATATAGTGATTGCGGCGGCCACATCATGATTTGTAAGATTTCTTCATCATCCCTCTATTACAGTTAGTCTTGACAAAGTCTTGACGTGTGTTTAGGGTCGTTGACCTATTGAAATACGAATACTTCCCCAATTAATCTTAGTCCAGACGTCAAGGCGTTTTCTTCCAATATTGTTTTATGCCTCCTTATTCATTTTTCCGATCACTGGAGCTCACACTCCAATTGAAGAGAAATATCCCGAGACCATAACAGAACCGCCTCCATGCTTGACGGTAGGAACTACACACTCTGGTAGCATCTTTTGTTCGGCGCTGCGTCGAACGAAAACTCTCCGTTTTGTGTCAAATACCTCGAACTAGGGTTCATAGCTCCCTAAAACTCTGTTGAAATCTTCTTCCTCCAGTCTTTATGCTTTTTGGCCCATTCTAAACTTTTCTGCTTTGTTTTGTGATTGCAGCAGGGGTTTTCGAACAGCAACTCGCCCAAATAGTCAAGCATCTCTTAATCTACGTTTGATTGTTGTCAAGGACAGCTATTTATTCCATGTTTCATTTATTTCGGCGCGTTTTTCATCTACTTCGTTTGCTTGTTGTGATTATTAGCCGATATTTTGTATATTTTGTATATTTTCAATTAGCTTAATACAAGCGGTAAAGAGACTTATAAATTATTATTTTTTACAATGTTTATATACATAAATTTAAATCAAGACCTGAGTGAGGAAGGGGAATATAGGTAGTTTCTAAGTGAGTTTTTGCTGCACTGAAAATCAAAAAGGTTATGGCAGTCATTAGCCATGCGTAGCATTTGAGACATAGGCTCATTACATCCGTAATTCGTACGGTGAAACTTGAGACGGAAGAGAGGTACTGACCTCAGAATACGCGGATTGGTGCTGAGTGAGATGGTTTGGGGCAGCATAGGACAATCAATGTTGCCTGCTAATAACTGATGTACAAATAGTATATCGGCAACTTTTCTACGCTTTTCAAGCGATTGCATGTTCAGTAAGTTCAAGCGATGCTCGTAAGGAGGTAGGTTGAATCTGTCAGGCCACGGGAGTCCACGTAGAGCAAAACGGTTGGGCACACTCAATTCGATACGAATGTGTATCGAGATAGGGAGACCAAACTTGGCAGGCATATTCTAGTATTGGTCTTACAAATGTGAAGTACAGAGATTTCGTGACGTAAGGATTTGAGAATTCCTTGGACCAACGTTTCACATAACCTAGCGCAGAATTTGCTCTGCTAATAATATTGTCAATATGACTACGAAAATTAAGCTCACTGTCGCAAATGACACCCAAATCACGCAGAAAGGCGACAGTGGGAACAGGCTTATCGCAATCACGTACGTTCTAGGAGCTGTCGGAAGACGCTTCCGGGAATAAGTAGCTTGGCTTTATTTGACATTCAATTCAAGAAAGTTTTTATTACACCAAGTAGGGCAGTCAGTGGGAGTGGAGATGTGTGCAAAAATTTTCATGTCGTCCACATAAACTGACAGACGGGAATATTAAATAATGCCATCAACATCATTAATTGACAAAATGAAAATCAGGGGACCAACCTTGAGATATAAAGGATCTGAAAAGGACTTCATATTGACGTTCATGAAGGTAGGATTTGATCCACGCAATAAACCCAGACTGAAAACCGAGAGCTTTGAGTTTCAAAAATACAATTGCGTGCGAAATTTTATCGAAGGCTTTGCTGAAATCGGTAGCAACAACATCGACTTCCTGCCTTCCTCCAATGCGCACAGGGTGCTGGATACGAATTCGGTTAGGTTTGTGGTTGTTGACCTTCCCCTTTGGTGAGGGGAAAATATATTCTTACAATGGAAAAACATTGCATCGTAAACAATACTTTCGAATAGCTTAGGTATGCAAGAGAGTTTAGCTATGGGACGATAATTAGAAATTTCATTTTTCGGACCTTTTTTATGAAGGGGAATAATAAAAGAGCTTTTCCAAAGCCTAGGGAAAACGGGCTGTGAAAGCGACAGTTGGAACAGAGCCGTAAGGGGTTGAGCTAAAAAGTCTACACATTTTTTTTAAAACTACGGCAGGTATATCATCCGGACCAGCGGAGTATTCGCATTTAAGTCTTTCGATCTTTTCTTTTACGAGAGCCACTGTTATATCGATTGAAGTTAAAGAGGTTTGGGCACAATCTCTCATGTAGGCGAATAAGTTTGTTATTATTCGAGGATCGCTTGACGATGTATTGGAGAATATCAGAGTTGATGGGTAGCTGTCAGACTGTTTCTTGGTATTGTAGCATAATAATAACTACGCTCCTATGTCTATGCAGCAAATTCCGAAGTGACTTTCCATTCTGGCAGAATTTTGGTTCGAACTGTCCTTTCTTTTGAGGTTCGTGTCTGAAATTAGTCACCACAGCTCGGATAATATCGCGGATAAAAGAGAACAAGAGAGAATTATAACTGCACGAAATGATTGTCATCTTGGAATTATTATATCAGAATTTTTCTTGTTCCAGTGGTCGAAGAATTTGCTAGAAGTTTCTGGCTATCAGAAACTTCTGCTATATAAGGACAGATGGCGATCAAAAAAAGACACAGTTGGTTTTGAACCGTGGCGAAGAGATTGGAAAAGTGATAATGGGCGAAGTTGTAATTTGGTGATAAATTGAAAGCTGAGAGTAAACAAGAAAAAGTAATTAGTTTGGATTTGTGAATTAAGTAATTGAAAGGAGATAAAGTGATTTGAGAGGGAAGAGACCTTGTAAGAAAAGAACTTGTGAAGAATAGTATAGTGTGAACTTGAATTGTTCTATAGACTAGAAAATAAAGAAATAAATTTCACAGAATATCGTTTTATCTACTCGAGCCGTAGCTTGCATATTACAGTATTAATAAAGTGAAAAAATCGTTTGGGGTCAGCGATGATGTCAGATTGAATACGGTCAATATATTTGATATAAAGAAACTCACAAAGTTTGGAAAAATGCGTATGTGCAAGGAATTAATTGGAAAAGTTAAAATCAGAGCGAAATTCGAGGTAGATACGCCAGAGCTTATTTCTTCTGTTGCGAAGTGAGCGTAATTCCTTAGTATACCAAGGTGGAGATGACGAGAAACTCTTTTGGGGCATGTATGGGACGGATTGCATAAAACAGCTGAAAATTTCAGAGTAGAACAATCCAAGTGCATCATCGATAGAAATGTGTGTACTGTTAAAAATGCTGTTGAGATTGATAGCACTTAAAAGGTTACAAAGTTTTGTGTAGTCTGCCTTGCGAAAATTAAAGCTATACGAATACTCTTGACTGGACAGTATTATTATCGTTATTGTAAGACAATGTAAGGGATAGAGGAGGGTGGTAAAGATCCAATTTGGATAAAAGGTGGTTGCTTGCTGAAACAACGCAGTTATCGGCATCTGACGAGAAAATAAGATCAAGTTGTCTACCAATTTTATTAGTAACTCCACTTAACAGATATAGGCTGGAGTCTGATAGACAGTCAATGAAAATGACTTCCTTATCTAAAGAGGGGTTAGTTGCTATATAATGGGACTGATCGTCTGATGGAGCCCATTGGAGGTCGAGAAAATTAAAATCCCCCAGAATTAAAACGGTGTCGCGAGGATCAATAATATTAAGCAGAGAATCGAACGCGTCTATGGCAAGCTGGTAACTCTGTGTGGGCTGAGATGGTCGAATGTAACAGCAGAGGATAAAAATGTTTCGGTTTGAAATAGTTATTTTGACACAAATGTACTCAAAATTAGATGTGTCCGAAGTTTTAACTAGTGCCGAGTCAAGGCGATTATGTACTGCCAGAAGAACACCTCGACCCAAGGAATCATCCTCTGTCTCAAGTCCATCATCTCGAAAGACGTTAAGTAAGATTAGTTTCGTTAAGGGCGAAAATGTCATAGGGGAGCTTTTGGGAATTAAGGTATATAGAGGATGTACTAGTTCGAAGCCCTCGGACGTTTTGATAGTATATACAAAGACACTCAGGGGGAGTTACAAACAGATAAGGAATATCTAAATGAATACTTAATCGTTTTTTGGATGCGACGTTACTGGTGCAGGTACTGGAGTCTTTATGAATGACGTATTCTTAGTCCGAGAAACATATTCATAGACTAAAGTTTCATATGGCCAAAATTCTCTCGATAGTAGCAGTTCAAGGTGAGAGTCAGGAGTTAGTAGTTTAAATGATGCTATTTCGCGGGGTTCCTTAAAATTATATTTGATGCATTTGAGGGATGAAGGCACCAATGTTTTGCTGCTGATGTAGTTCATAATATCGTTAACAGAAGTAACAGAAGAAAGTCTCGAGATCATCGTGTTTAGTTCTAGCTCTAGGCCGTCTTGGCCGTGGTTTATCCTCAAGACTTCCGGTTTGAGCGTGGCGTTCAGTAGTACGTTGAACGCAGCACCTTGATATCTTCAACTATGAAGCAACTTTCCGCTGCGATTTTCCTTCTTTAAGAAGGGTGATGATTGCAGATCTTTTCTTGATTATGGTTTAACCAACTTTTCCCATTTTTAACGAGTTGTTTACTCAAGACGTGAAGAATCTCAAATAAATTCTTATGACTTCAACGTGTAGCTTTTATTTAAGACCCTTGCAATCCAGGTTGACACATTTTGATATTTGAGAACCCTTTTTGATATAAGGAGTCATAAACAAGTGCTGAATCAACAACAAAAAGTCATAAAATTTAAGAATTATGAAAAACCTAAACATTTTTCAATAAATCACAAAAGCGGTTTTTCCCACATTTGTAAACAAAACGCACACTGTTTAAAAACGTGGGTATAAAATCCGACATTTATTATCTGAATATTTTGTGCATAGTTCTGGTAAAAAAAAAACAAATGTACCTAATTCATAAAATTCATTCTCCATGCACGAATGAAGTCAGTTGCTTAGGTAGAGCCTCAAACTTTCAGCCTGCAGTGTACCTATCTACGGCTTGCGTAGGTTTGACCATATATCGGCTTATCAAACAAAAATTTTAGGCTGCACATTATTGCAATATCTTAATGCCAAGAACTGCATTTTTATTTATTTTAGCTTACGTATAATTGCATGTCCTAGTTATTGTATTTAAATTAAATATTTAAAATAAATTTCATAACTACATATTAGTACTTGATTTAAATTTTTAAAAATTTTAAGCGAAAATCAGTCAATCAAAGGTGAAAATGAGATTACCTGTAATTTTTATATTTAAAAATCAAAGATAAAAATGAGATTATAATTTTTTAATAGCACAAAAGATGATAATTAGAGTAATGATGTTTAAACCGCGATGGGAGCCAGCACTTCCCTTATTCCAATCCACCAGTATTTTGCCATTCTGGTATCTAGGAGTATATGTCTTCAAGGTATTGCGATTGTTCTACTTACGGGGTGGTTGCTCTACATTCTGGCGGAACGAAACCTGTTCGCTGAGATATGCAACCACTCTAATAGTTCCAAGAGTTAGGACCGAACATTATAGATGTTTTGCTACTATAATAGCTCCATTTATAAGTTGAATGTAAATCCAGATTCCTTAGGAGTCTGAGAAATTGATTGCTGTTCAGATCGGATGTAGAAATGTTGATGCAAGTAATAATCTAATCATTAACCAATCTTTCTTTAGAAAACTGTTTGCTTTTAAATTTTTGCCTAATAGCTCAACTACTCGTCAATCTTTTTGCCTTATTTTTTCGCTCAAGTTCGCTTTTAGTCTCCTCTATCTCAAAATTTCTGGTCTTTTTTTTAAACTTACTCTGTGCGGCTTCTCATAACATTTAGAAGTATATATATTAAAATACTTAATGCACCCAAAAATGGTATTTTATACCACAGAGTGTATACTAGAAAACATTTCAACAAAATAATTGTATAATTCATGGATATATCTCGATGAAAAAATGTTAATTAAGGCTAAATTATATATATATAAATGAACTCTAGATATAATAATGAATTTTGTGAAATTGAAATGTAAATAAATAAATAAAATAAATAAATAAATAAAATAAACTACAAAAAAAAAAGATTATTTGTATCAGAAGTACCACTTTTAAATCCACTTTTGAAGATAACCTAAGAAAACCGAAATAGGGTACCTTTAAATTAGCCGTAACCAGAAAATAATAATCTTGATATTTTCGTCTTAGAATTGTCCCTAGATTAACCAATTTTTAGGTTTATATGAACGCGGATTTACTTACTGTAGACGGCGTTACAGTAAATGGGCGGACCTAGGCCTGAACCAACAAGGCTCTAACTAAGGGTGCTATTTCTCAGCCTCTCTAATTTTTAGCCCCCTTAGCTAGAAACAGGGTGGAGGTGAAAGCCCTCATCCCATACAATTTTATTCTTGAGGCATATCACCTCCTAATGTTTGATTATCTGAAGTGGAATACTCGTATTTTTTTTAAAGAAAAACGCAGATATTTGTAGGTTGTTGGGGTGCAGTTTCTTTTAAGATATAACAAACCCATAATTCTATTTCTTTAAGAAAAAATGATTAGAAGTACTTGTACAATGAATATTTGTATTAAAATTAATAACACCTACGTCATTTTATAAAATCAAGGGGAAAACTAAAATCATCAATTTGCTTTCTGTCAGAACGTAAGTTGAAATACACGGAAAAACAACGACGCGAATACAATAATGAAGCTAACGCGGAGGCTAAAGTAGACAGCTTAAACATGCTGCGTCACCATTATGTTCTGACAGTTTAAAATTTAGACTCAAAGAGCCCAATGGACACACTGCACATGGCACCCTTTAAGAGTGCAATTTAAGTTCCTGGTATTGAAGATATATTCTGACAAAAACTGGAGACACGATCCATTCACTACAAGGTATAGAAATAAATAACTGAAAGTTTATTTCTTGCCATAATCCATTTCACTCAACAGCGTGTATAGAGAGAAAGAAAACTTTGCGATCTGAAATTTAAATTATATTTGTGTTCACGTGGGAGTACAGATGTCTCATTTATACCACTGTACTCACCCTCAAAAAGCTGTTCAGTGTTATTGGAAATAACTTTCCAGCCGTCAGCGTGATGGTCTTCTGTGATCGTTGCATGAAAATGACCAACATTTTTCTGAACCTCACTTCCTGATCCATCCAATTGGAGTGGAAAATCGTATTTGCGAACTGATCACTCTCGTCCATCAAACAGTTCGCATAATAACAGCATGGTAGAGTTTCCAATGCCACAGCAATGATGTAAACCACCGATGCAATGCTCGATGAGACGGTAGCATAGATCAAAATATTGATCAGAGTGGTGCTAACCACTGCAGCTGTTATCATAAACTGAACAAAAATTGTTGTAGATATTACCGGGTGGATGATGTTATAAAGCCTACAAAGGGATAACCTTCATAATTGTCTTCATCTATAAATTCACCCAGACCAACGCTCCAAACAGCGAACATGACATTTTCATAGTTGCTCGATTCGCTGTTTTGAGCGCCAAATCAGGGAGTATTTATACTAAATTCACTCTAAAATATTCTTGTGATCAATAATGCATTTGATCAACTCCTCGGTATTCTCCCTCTTAGTCTTGCTTGGGTCCGCACCAAGTTTCGCAATTCTCATCAGCAAAACCTGGACATGTGTCCTTAGGATTCCAACATATATCACAGCATATGAATCATCTACCACCTGCTGTGAACAAGCAAAATTCATTAAAGTATACTCGGTAGCGGCCGCAATAATGAATTCAATTGTTGATGCTTTCCAATTCACAAAAGGTATGTACAAGGCATACGGTGGAGCTCCCATGATGATCGAGCAGAGAAAAGTGCTCGTCGAGTAGCTATAGTAAGCAACGGCAAAGAAAAGCACAATGCGGTTTCCGTTTTTCATAACGCGTCGGATCTCGTTCTTCTCGTCCTCTTCGATGCATCGCGCATCCAGTTTGTCTAGAATTGCATCAGTTTTACTCAATTTTTGCAACAGGAATGCCATGATGATAAATTTCGCAGCACATCCATACACATTGATGGCGGCTTGCAGAGAAGTGAGAAAATTTGTCATTTCCATTTCGGAAATGGACAAACTGATTGTGAAGGTTATTGGTAGAAATATGCACACAAGTAGATTGAGGATAACTGAGTAGATGATGTAGGCATTTTTGTATCTCTCCGGTATAATGAGGCCCAGGAAACGAAATCCTGAGAGTAAATAGTTTGTAGCGTCATGCGATTTGATTAGTTGATTTTTATCATTTGCGAAAAGTTTGTCGATAAAAGATCTTAGATTCATGATGTTTGATAATAATTTTTAATACTTTCAGTTAGACGACTGCGAACTTTTGACCTCTTGAGGCGATTGTGCTGGGCTTTTATCCCCTGAAGTTAAATTTCTTTGAACGGGCATTCTACGTACGAAGAAACTCAACTTTATACCTCAAAACATCCTGGTCAAACTAATTTTCATAACAAGAAATCTATTAAACTAAAAGCTTCTACAAATGAGTACCAAAATCCAAAATAAATGCGTCAATACCATCATATTGGAATGCCTGTTCAGTTAACGTCACTTACAGCGCATGTGTAATTTAAATCGAGACACAACAATATATCGGAAACGCCATGCTGAACATTGGTAGAAATATGCATAAGGTAAATATGGTAGGTGTTTTTCTTTCTTCGATATCTCGTAAACTGTTGGGTTTTCGAATAAATTTATGTATGCATAAGATATTTTATATATATAATTTCATTTTTAAAAGTTGCCCTTTCCAATGCAAACAATTTAGGTTTGGTCCTTATAATTAATGCCCTTACACTCCTTACAATATCGCTAATAAGCATTTTTTTCCCAATAACCAACCATTTCTGAGAAAAATCAAGTGAACTTTTTGAAAAAACTCAAATCTTCTTTCTTGGCTAGGTACATCCGCAACGGTAAAGCTTACGAAGAAATATCTGTATGTAAAAGATAATAATTTGCCTATGCTTTTCGACCTGCTATCTCAAAAGTACCAATTTCCATTTGAAAAATCTAGGTTCGGTCCGCATTGTTGAAATAAAGGACAGTCAAGGCCACCAAACAGCATCCACCACCGTTCTCTTCAACTTTACTCTTAATATTTTTTCTCATACATATATCTAACCTTTTCCAAAGTACTGTGGTTTCTTGATTCAAACGATTCACCTAGTACAACTCCTTTATTTACATTACTTTGCACTTAAAAAGGTTTCACCAACATAAAATGTGATAATAAATAAATTTTATTAACATACGATGAGCAGTTCCTGCTGATAAAGCCAAGAACATAATATTATGCATTCATGCATAAATGTACCTGGGTCCATTAGCCCTGTTCCACACATATCCAGAATGTGATATACGGCGTCGTTTATCCGGCTCGAAATTAATAGAACGTCGAAAAGCCGGTTGCGGAAATGTGTGAACGCTCTCACTAAGTTCCACACACTTCGAGTCGGATATTCGGTGAAGTTTATCCGATACCGGATATCTATGAAACGACGTTTAGTTTTGTAGGAGCTATAAAATGTGTAACTGAAATTTATAATTTTTCAATACAATGTTTGTTATTGTAAAGTTTTCAAGTTTTACTTTAATATTCATAGAAGGGTGTCGTATTATCCACCAAATCACTATTTAATTACCGTAAGAGCTGGCGTTAAGTGTTTGCAAGGGACGATATCAAACCCCCATTAGTGTTTTAAATGTGTGATATATATACATATGTACCGTATGTTGCATACATACATTGCTTTTAATTATCTTGAATAATGGTAGTTAGTTTTTCCTTCGTTATTAAAGTTTGATGTAGTAATTATTAAGAAGTTTACGCCCTATCTTATAAGTACATACATAGGTATATTAAATTTGAAACATAGTTTGTAACATGGACAAATAATGGAAATAGATTGCCAAAAGTTTGTAATCAACATCGCAAATTATGCTACTAGCTACGTCCTTAAGTTCATCTTTAGTAAGTCTGTCAGTACTCACGAATTGCTTAGACTTACATTTTTTGCAGGCAGCAAATTTGAAGAGAACCGAAGGGGGAATTCTGCTCGGCGACTTTGAATATTCTTAATTTTAAGGATATGGAATAACCTACTTTATTTTTATATGGAAAGAGGTACTTTTGAGAAAAATATTGTAACATAATAATAACTACGCTCCTTCAGCCCATTCCAAAGTGTCTTTTCATTCGGAGTTCGTGTCTGCGGTTAGTCTCCACAGTTCATGTCTACGATAAGAGACGGATAATATCACGGATAAGAGAGAATTATAACTGCAAGAAATGATTGTCATCTTGGAATTATTATATCAGAATTTTTTTGTTCCAGTGGTCGAAGAATTTGCTAGAAGTTTCTGGCTATCAGAAACTTCTGCTATATAACGACAGATGGCGATCGAGACCAAGCAGTTGGTTCTGAACCGCACGAGGAGATTGGAAAAGTGATAACAGCCGAAGTAGTAATTTTGTTAACAAGAAGAAGTAATTAGTTTGGATTTGTGAATTAAGTAATTGAAAGGAGATAAAGTGATTTGAGAAGAAAGAGACCTTGTAAGGAAGGAGTTTGCGAAGAATAGAATAGTGTGAACTTGAATTGTTCTATAGACTAGAAAATAAAGAAATAATCTCACAGAATAACGTTTTATCTACTCGAGCCGTAGCTCGCATATTACATTGGTGTCAGAAGTGGGATAAAACTTATTCTGTGAATAACTATTTCCGTGGTGTGAAATTGCACAAGAAAAAGAAAAAAAAAAAAAAAAACGATTTCTGTGTTGAGTTAATTAGCTGCGCAAAATGGGTCGCAAATTGGGAAAACTAACTATAATTCAACTAAAGGCAGAACTCAGTAAGCGGAACCTCGACACAACTGGGGGAAAAGATGCCCTACTGATTCGTCTGGAAGAAGCAATAAAGCAGGAAGGAGAAAATCCGCATGACGTAGAGTTTGACGTGGGAGAGGAACCAGCAAGTACAGTAGCCGACCCGGGTACAACTTAAGTCAGTCATGGACGAACAAAGGAAAACAATGGAAGACCAAAAGAAGTCTCTGGAACTTAAGCTCGATGACCAAAAGAACTCTCTAGAACTTAAGCTGGACGAACAAAAGAAAGCAATGGACGAACAAAAGAAAGCAATGAACGACCAGAGGAATTCTCTAGAACTTAAGCTGGACGAACAAAAGAAAGCAATGGACGAACAAAAGGAAGCAATGGACGAACAAAAGAATTCTCTGGATACTCTGTGAAGCAAACTCGATGAGCAAAACAGGAACTTGGAATCTAAATTCGAAGCGATCGAAGAGAAAATCGAGAAGGTCGAGATGCAACTCGAAAAAGTCGAAACTAGATTCGATGAAAACTTTGAGAAACATGAAACTCAGTTCGGGAAGATAGAGACTCAGTTTGAAAAAGTGGATACGCAATTCGAGAGAGTAGGAAAGTAAGTCGAAAATCTTGCTAAGGAACTCAGCAACGTGAAGAGACAGAAAGCACGGGAATATTCCACTGACGGTCTGAGAAGAAAGGAGATATCTTCGATGGTCAAACATCATGGCCAATTTATAAGAGGCAATTCGAAGCGGCCGCAATGACCAATAGCTGGGATGATGAAGAGAAGTCTATTGCACTCACACTTGCACTGAGGGGTCCAGTTGCGGAGCTCTTGCAGACCATCCCGGAAGATAAACAGCAGAACTACGACTCTCTGGTTCAGGCTATAGAGATGCGGTTTGGGGATGAACACATGCAGCAGGTGTACAGGGTTCAGCTGCGTAGTCGAGTCCAGAAAAGGGGGGAAACGCTCCAACAGTTGCAAGCGGATATAGAGCGACTAGCCCATCTTTCATACCCTAAAGCCGGTGAGGAGCTTATCAACGAAATGGCGGTGGAAGCTTTTATTCAGGCCATAGAGGACAGACAACTGCAAATGGCTGTAAGGATGGCTGAAAAGCGAACACTCCCCGAGGCATTGGCATTCGCTTTGTCAATGAAGGCTGCGGACCAAGCATACCAGGGAATACACCGTGAATTTGGATTCCAAGTTCTTGTTTTGCTCATCAAGTTTGCTTTCCAGAGCATCTAGAGAATTCTCTTGTTCGTCCAGCTTAAGTTCTAGATAATTCTTTTGTTCATCGAGCTTAAGTTCCAGAGACTTCTTTTGGTCTTCTATTGCTTTCTTTTGTTCGTCCATCGCTTTCTTTTGTTCGTCCAGCTTAAGTTCTAGAGAATTCCTTTGATCTTCTATTGCTTTCTTTTGTTCGTCCATGAGTAACTTAAGTTGCAGGAGCAGACTTGTTATACCCGGGTCGGCTGCTGTACTTGCTGGTTCCTCTTCCACGTCAAACTCTACGTCGTGTGGATTTTCACCTTCCTGCGTTACTGCTTCTTCCAGACGAATCAGTAGGGCATCTTTTCCCCCAGTTGTGTCGAGGTTCCGCTTACTGAGTTCTGCCTTTAGTTGAATTATAGTTAGTTTTCCCAATTTGCGACCCATTTTGCGCAACTAATTAACTCAATACAGAAATAGTTTTTTTTTTTTTTTTTTTTCTTTTTTTCTTGTGCAATTTCACACCACGGAAATAGTTATTCACAGAATAAGTTTTATTCCACTTCTAACACCAATGTAATATGCGAGCTACGGCTCGAGTAGATAAAACGTTATTCTGTGAGATTATTTCTTTATTTTCTAGTCTATAGAACAATTCAAGTTCACACTATACTGTTCTTCGCAAATTCCTTCCTTACAAGGTCTCTTTCTTCTTAAATCACTTTATCTCCTTTCAATTACTTAATTCACAAATCCAAACTAATTACTTCTTCTTGTTAACTCTCAACTTTCAATTTATCACCAAATTACAACTTCGGCTGTTATCACTTTTCCAATCTCCTCGTGCGGTTCAAAACCAACTGCTTGGTCTCGATCGCCATCTGTCTTTATATAGCAGAAGTTTCTGATAGCCAGAAACTTCTAGCAAATTCTTCGACCACTGGAACAAAAAAATTCTGATATAATAATTCCAAGATGACAATCATTTCTTGCAGTTATAATTCTCTCTTATCCGTGATATTATCCGTCTCTTATCGTAGACATGAACTGTGGAGACTAACCGCAGGCACGAACCCCGAATGAAAAGACACTTTGGAATGGGCTGTAGGAGCCTAGTTATTATTATGTTACAATATGTTAATTGCTAAGGAAAATGTTTTTTTAAAGAAGGAAAGAACTTAGTACATGAATTTTTTTTTGTTTTGTATTTATATATATAAAACTTAAAAACTACCTTAAAATAAATATTAACCTACCTTATTCTATCCTACTCTAATTACGTAATTAAATGCGCACTTTTTTTGGTTTATCAAAGTCCTCTGATAATTTTTTGTTTGCCTACGACTACCTACTATACAAATGCCCTACTATCCTAAACTATGTAAGTCGGCCAATAAACTAAATAGGCAACTTTAAATGGGTTAAGGCGCACTCTTTCGTGGTATCCGTAATTGGGGTAATAAGCCCCGGAGATCAGGTTGTTCGTCAAGCTCATTACCCTTGCAATGTGCCTTCGAATCAGCTTGATAACGAAATTATCCACTCTTATTAGGTTAGCTCTGTTGTATAGGTCCTCATTGGGATAGAATTTTATGTACTGGGGCTCTGGTGTTCTGTATAAATGAAGGCAAGCCCCCTCAAACACTCGAATCTTTTCCAACAAGATTGCTCCTACGTTGAACCACACGAGACATACAAATACGAGCATGGACCGGATGAGGGCAGTGGAGCAGATTACCTTTACCCTTGCATCGAGTTGCTTGTTATAAAAAAGTCTCTTTATAAGGGCAAACGCACCTTTGGCCCTGATCAAAGCAGCATCTGTTTGCTATTTTTGTTAAAATATAGATATTGATCTAACCAGAGCCGTAGGCATCTGACTACACTTCAGCACGCAATTGGCTGTCCGTGCGGTCCCACAAAAGGAATGGTTTCTGATTTCTGGGAGTTAATTTCTAGCAATATCGCAATATCACTGAATCTTATCGAAGTCCCGTTGCAATAGAAGTGCAATGACCTCGATTTTTTGTCCTGAACTGTACGCGATCAAGTCGTCTGCGTACGCTATGGCATGGTGAAGTGATCCTATGAGATTGCTCGTGTAAATATTGAAAGGATCAGTGAATTGCTATATCCAGCCAGCTTCTAGAAGAGTCCCTCTAACCATACGTCGAAGGCCTTCTCCAAGTCAATCAGGCAGGCACCCGTGCATTGGTTCTTGCTCTTTTTCCATTGGATATCCGATACCAGTTTAGACGCGGCATGTATTGTATCATGTCCCGCCTTAAAACCGAATTATTTTATTGTCCTCATTCCACTTAATCAGGGCTCTATTGATCACTTTTTCGAATACCTTGCTGTTCGGAAGGATCACTGCCGTTTTCCAATGCTCTGGATAATGTGCATTATTCAGTGCATTGTTAAACAGAGTGGCTTTTAGAGGGAGATGTCGGCTTCTAGAGGGAGATGTCGAAGCTTCTAGAGGGAGATGTAAGCACAATGTTCGATACTCTGTCGATTCCCACAGATTTTTTTCTCCTCAGTGAGTCGAAGATCGCTTGGAGCTCCGCCTTCGATATGTACGGGGGGATGTACCCTTTGATCGGCGATGACATTATTTGCTATGATATCGTCATTGAACTCGGTAAAATCTATGTTCTCGGATCGCCAGTGCTCTATATCATTTCGAAGGTAGAAGTTGTGCACAAGGACGCGATTTTCCAGGTCGTGGTTCAGGCAAATGGTATCATTCACCTTGTACACTTCCTGGAAAGTCGCTCCTATAGCCTCTACCTTTTCCTGTGGATCTTCGATCACAAAGAAGTTATCATCCTCTACTGCGTTATCTGGATCTATACCTGCTCTTATTAGTATTTGTCCATTGTTCGTCGTTCGGGGGATCTTAAGACACGGAATTTCGTTTTAATTATTCCTCCGAAATAATTATTTATAATTATAATTTATTTATTTGCCTGACCATACTCGGGCTGTTGGCTTTTACATCCCGAATTTTGTTGTTCCAATGCAAATTTACAGAAAGTCTGTAGTTTTCCCTGATTCATTTCTGGAGGTTTTTAATCAACGACTTCAACGTCCTAACCTCTGAATTTTGTCTGTCAGTAAACTGTCTGTACAAGGTTTTTAGTCTCGACAGCAGTCTACTTTTATGTTGGTGTAGAGTGTCAATTATTGCATTGCGGAATATGTTTGCGTTGTCAGTATGTTGATACCGAGGTATCGTACTGTTCATAGTTCGTTTAATTGTCTCGTCCATTTGTTTTAGGTATCAGTCAATCTCCTCGTTTGAGAGATTCCTATTAGAGCGAATTCGAGGAGATTGCTATTGTTAAAGCTCTGAAGAAGCGAGTCCAACACTTCCTACTATAATTGTAGATGTACGTTTGGACAAATTCCTCCAACTCCGAAATTTCGTTGGGAATCGTTATTACGGCACTGAGTCCGCAATGGTCACTGTCATAAATAAATGTGTTCAGGCAGTTTAAAGTTTGTCGGTCCGTGTGGGTCAGTTGTAACCGTACATCGAACAATATGAAAGTAGGTCACTTGTTGAATCACGGATTGTGTTTGAATGGGAGCAGGTGGACGTTTCACTTCGACCTTCTGCTGATGAACCAGATTTACTTTCTTTATATACTGGAACCTTGGACATTCCTGATAGTTTGCGGTGTGTCCCGAGTTCCTGCATAAAGCACAAGAGAGCTTGTGCCGATTTTTTACATGGAGTGTACCAATTTTTAAAAACATTTCTTTTTTTTTAATTGTTTATCTCATTCCACTCATATACTAACATAATTTGCAGTTCTAATAAACTTAAAACTACACTATTATAATACCTAAAGTAACTGACCTAAGGGGCGCACAATACTTATAATATGATTTTTAGAAAACTTAATTCTAGTGTTTTAATTTTGATCGATGTTTTTATTTCTCTCCTGCTTTGCGTTGGCTGATCCCAAGAGTTTTGATTGTGCGTCTAAATTATAGCGATCATGAACGAACGAACGAATAACCGAATTCGTTAGGTGTTCGACCCTTCGTTAGTAATAAGTCTAAATGAACATTGGCCTTCGCCTATGTATTCTCATTTTTGCTATCGTGTCAGATTCAAAAAATCAAATCAATTTACGCGCAAAACAACGTCCATGTTCCATCCCTATTTAGATTATGTCAGATTTAAACCTAAAAGTATAATTTAAATAAGTTTACCGCAATAAATAAAAAAAACTGACATTTTCTAATTAAATTAAGAATACGTTCGCTACCCACTTTTGTTCCATCCACATTTTTCTAAGAATTCGTTGATATTGCAATGGAACATGAGCGAAAATGAACGAATTCATTCCCCTGTATTCTATTCGCCATGCAAATCGTTCGAATAGAACCAAACGAATTTAAGTGCCCTCCTAACTTCCGGTTCGATTCGTTCATTGTGTACAGCTTTCTGTCAAGTCATAAAATATATGGACTAGCATGTTCTCAACTTTTCGGAACCATCAGAATGGATGAAATCCGAATCATTATATTTAGCGCTATGGTCTACAAGCTTGATATGAATACCATCAAGTAAACTCAAGCATGTGACGGGAGCTGCCACCTAGACATGAGAGACTCAATTGAATAAAAAGTATAATTATCTTGTTGAATTTTGATTTGTACTCATTTGCCATCTCATTTACTGGTGATGAAATACCAATCGATCTGAATCGATCTTTCCCTCAGGATAAACAGATACACATATGTATAAGGTACATCAACTCATTTTTGACATTTGAGATGGGACGCGCACGAGGAGTTTCTTTTTTAATTTTATACAGTGGTTTTCATTTACTTTCCGTTTTTGCATTAAAAATGTTTAAATAAGCCTTAAATTAAATGCTTGATACTAAAATACATTCCACATTTGAAAAAATACTTTTTTACATTGATGTCTATAGGTATTGTTTCTGCTTTTTTGAAGTGCGTTTCCATGAACTAATTTGTTGTGAACAAATGTTCATTATTGTGGAATATAAAAATATTTTCAAGTTTTTTTTATCTCTTCCAGAAACTCTTCGTTTGGTTTTTAAGCCCACATTCGGATAGGTCATCAACCCAAGTGTAGCTAGTGGAAGAGGAGTCGATGTAATTATTATTTTTGCACTTTTTAAAATGTATCCGGAAAGATTTTGACGAGAGTCTTCTTTTAACTCCTCAAACTCCAACAATAATATTTCTATATCTATGATATTTCTTCTTCCTCTTTCTTTGGTGAAGCTTCAAAGCAGCTACTTGCTGAGGGATATAACTTTGAAAGCCTTACGGGATGATCGTCGCATTCTTGCTGTAGTCCTTTGACGTTACTATAGCCACATACTTGTTGAGTAACATCCGACCGTCATTAATAAAAAAAAATTTATAACGAAACTTAAGATTAAGATTTAATACAATTAAGCCCCGTCTTTCTTGAATGTACTTATATTTTTTAACTATCTTACCCAATATACAAGAACGTAAACTATATTTTAATTCTAATGGTGTTCATTGAAAGTGTAGGTCTCCCTTAGACCTAATTACACCGAAGAAACGTTCTAATCCATCTTGATTACGACTACTTAAGACTATACGCTATACTTAAGACTAACGTCTTCTAACAGTAGAAATAATGATTCTTTGTTTAGCAGAATTCCCTTTTGAAAAGGGAGTTGAAGGTCAAGCAGGAAATTCTGTACTATTTTATTCATGCTATGGTGTACTTGTGGAGCCAATCCATAGCCAAACCAAAAGTCTTTATCCTTTCTTGAGTCGATGGACATTTTGAATGAAATACGTAGAACCAATCATTAACAACTTTTATAAAATCAGAATATTCCAAAGCACTTGCAATTCTTTACTGCAGTCATAATCAATACTATACGTATAGGTACATAGAGGGAAAATAAAATTGTATTCCTCTAAACAGATCTCAGATTTAATGAATAATTTACTTTGTAAATTTCTTCGGGTTGTTCTTTGGAACATTTTTTTATTTTTAATGTAAATTAACATGAAGTCTAAATATGTTTAGTTATATTTTTAAGACATTCCTGCACTAATGTTTGATTTGTGCTCTTTTCTTGCCCTCTTGATTGGACTGGTGGCTCGAAATCATTCGGAAGATTAATGGGTAGCACCAACCCGACAAGCAAATTTCCTTTACGTTGTGGAACATTCAACAACACATCTTGTAATTTGTAGTCTTTTTCAATAAAATGTTCAGAACAAACTAGCGCAATTTCTACTTTAAATTTATTTTTGATTCCACAAGCACTTACGCTGTTTACACATTGTCTGATCTCTTGGAAAATAGTGAAATCTTATTTTTTTTTTATTATTCTTTATGTGTACAGTACAGTGAACCATTTTGTTTATGCCAATTTTAAAACCCAGTAAATCCGCCAATAACTCCAACAGACCTATTGCTTACTAAGCTCATAAGTAAAATTTTTGAAAAAAACTACCTATTAAAAATAAAATGGATGAAGTCCTTGATGAGAAAACCATCATATCATTGCAAGAATTTACTCGTAGTTTTAGGTTTTTTTTTTTTTTTTTTTTTTTCCGAGGGTAGGTAAAAAATCTTCATGAAGACACTATGAGGATCGGTAGCGCGTGCTCATAGTAGTGTGAGATTTTTACTCACTAAAAAAACCTCCCTTCGTGATAAATTTCTTTGATTACATACTACAACTAAGTTTTGACTTATCCAGCAGTTTTTCTTTCACGTATTGAGATCGTTTTGCAGGTCCCTTTCCATTGAAAGTTCCTGCTTGTTCCGCAAATTAGGCGCGGTTTCTTGCTATCGCGTTAAATCGAAAGGTTTAGTCCTTTGTAGACGACGCAGTAGATTCCTCTCATCTAGAATTCGAAGGACTTCATTGTTAACGTGTCCTTGTAATCTGTCTTTATGCTTACGTGCGAAGTTTTTGATTTCATATTCGACTGTCGCAATTCCTAAATCTCTATGGATATCGCTATTTCTAATAAACCACGGTGCATTAACTATTGATCTTAGCACTTTATTTTCAAAAGTTTGTAAAATATTGACATTACTTATTTTGGTACAACCCCAAAGTTGTATTCCATATGTCCATATCGGCTTTAGCACTTGCTTGTATAAAAGCAGTTTGTTCTCTACATTAAGCTTGGAATGTTTTCCAAGTAACCAGTACATTTCTCTGTATTTGGTTTCGAGTTCTTTACGTTTTTTCTTCACGTGCGATTTCCACTTCAGCTTAGCATCAAGTGTCATTCCAAGATACTTAGCCTCGTTTGCAAACGGAATTTGAACCGAGTTTGAAAAGATGGGCAAATTATTTATTTTCTTATAAGTAAAATTGACATGAACAGATTTGTTTTCGTTTAAAGCTAGTCGCCAAATCTTTGTCCATTCATTTACTTTATTCAATGCTTCTTGCAATTTTTCAGTCGATTCTTCGATCGTTTTACCCGTTGCCAGGATGGCAGTGTCGTCGGCAAATGTAGCTAAGACGGTGCCTTCTTCTTGCGGTATATCGCGAGTATATAATAGGTACAAAAGCGGTCCAAGGACACTTCCCTGCGGTACCCCAGCCCTTATTTCTTTAAATTCCGAATATTCGTTTCCGTGTTTGACTCGGAAAAGTCGATTCGTCAAGTATTTTTCTAGAATATTATATAAGTGTTCCGGCAGAACTTGTCGTAATTTATATTTCAATCCTTCATGCCAGACCTTGTCAAAAGCTTGAGAAACATCAAGGAATATGCTCGAGCAAATCTTTTTTTCTTCGTAAGCTTTTTCAATTAAATCAGTTATTCTATGCACTTGGTCTATTGTTGAGTGCTTGGTTCTAAACCCAAACTGGTGATTGGGAATAAGAGATCCTTCTTCTATAACCGGCTGTAATCGCTTAAGTACTATTCTTTCGAAAACTTTAGACATAATCGGCAGCAGCGAAATAGGTCTATACGATTTTTTATCATTCGGTGGTTTTCCTGGCTTCAGAATCATTATTACTTCCGCGACTTTCCATTGACTCGGAACATATTCTAATCTTATCGCTGCGTTTATAATGTAAAGAAACTTAACTAACGCTTTTCTAGGTAACGATTTAAGAAGCTCTCCTGTGATTAGGTCGTATCCAGGAGCTTTATTCGGTTTCAGTTTCTTTATTTAGTAGTAGTAGTTTTAGGTGTCATTACAATACTGTGCATCAATTAGACAGAATCAAGAAAGGATTTACTTGCAAAAGAATCAAGATAGAATTTACTTACAATACTCCTTATGTCTAAAAAGTTCTTGTTGCTATTTGGCACTCAAGACTGTTATATAAAAAGATTTTGCATGTAAAAAGCTTTTAGGATGGTTGCGTTTTTATGGTCTTCTGACAGATCTGACCTTGCAGGAATTCCCCAGGAATCAGTTCTAGGACCCATTTTGTTCAATATATTGTATACCTTCATATACGTCTGATTTTCCACACCTTCCTAACTGCGAGTCTGCAATGTTTACCGACAATACATGCATATATTCGTCCGATGTATGAATGACATGTGGAAATTTAAAGTGAATGCTTCTAAAACTTATTTTTTCATTAACTAAAAAAGAAAAGCTTGTTTTCTGTCAGGCAATAATTTAAGAATCAACAAAGTCAGTACAACTTGGACGGATAGTGTTAAATACTCAGGCATAAGTTTAGATAAAAAGCTAACATGCGGTAAGCAAATTACATACACATTAAATAAAATAGATAAAACGGTTATGTGTACTCGTACTTTCATTAACAGGAAATCTTTGTTAAGTCAAGAAAATAAGCGAATCATTTTTAAAATAATTGTTTAGTTTTTTATGTTTTATAGTTGTCTAGTATGCGGAAAATGTGCAAAATCACAAATAATCGTAACATGAACTATTAAAACTTATATAGAAGCTCCCTTGGAATTTTTCGACGCTTGAGCTTCATGATATGACCAATATCGATTTTGTATTTACCAGAATAGAATGTCTGGTAACATACTGTAATATGCGAGCTACGGCTCGAGTAGATAAAACGTTATTCTGTGAGATTATTTCTTTATTTTCTAGTCTATAGAACAATTCAAGTTCACACTATACTGTTCTTCGCAAATTCCTTCCTTACAAGGTCTCTTTCTTCTTAAATCACTTTATCTCCTTTCAATTACTTAATTCACAAATCCAAACTAATTACTTCTTCTTGTTAACTCTCAACTTTCAATTTATCACAAAAATACAACTTCGCCGTTTATCACTTTTCCAATCTCTTCGTGCGGTTCGAAAACCAACTGCCTTACCTCGATCGCCATCTGTCCTTAAATAGTCGCATTTCTGATAGCCAGAAACTTCTAGCAAATTCTTTGACCACTGGAACAAGAAAATTCTGATGTAATAATTCCAAGATGACAGCTGCAGCCAATAATCTCTTGCGGTTATAATTCTCTTGCGGTTATAATTCTCTCTTAATTCTGCGACGTCGTCTTAGACATAATTCGTCTCTTACTGTGGACACGAACCTCGAATGAAAAGACACTTCGGAATGTGTTGCATCTTTTGGGGCGTAGTTATTATGCTACATTATGTTACAATACTTATTAATAATCTACTCATATGCATTAAATATCGTTAATTATTTACTTGCTATTTTCTGTTCTTTATATATTGCCTGTTATTTATTTATTATTTATCTAATTATTTTTCTATTTATATATTATTTGTTATTTATTAGGTGCGCAACTAAGTTTTCGTTGTTTGTCAATAGATGGCTCCAGCAGTAAGTGCTGATCGATTTTGACATCCAAAACGTCATGAACCCAGCTTAGACATATGGCAAGCAAACTGTTTTGACACATTAGTGATTTTGTTTTGGCGTCATATACTTTTGGTTGTGTGAAAATGTCTGATTTTGTGCCAAAAAATAGTCATTTGCGGTAATAGTTGATTTTCTTCTTTCATTCGAAGAAAACGGCGGCTGAAGCTCATCGAGAGCTCCAAAAAGTTTACGGAGATGCTGCTCTATGTGAAACAATGTGTCGTGATTGATTCCGTTGCTTCAAAGACGGTGATTTCGATGTTGACCGCGTGAAGGAAGGCCAAAATCCTTCGAAGACGCCGAATTAGAGGCATTGCTCGATGAGGATCCGTGCCAAACGCAAGAACAGCTTGCTTCAGCATTAGGAGTTACCCGTCAAACCATTTCTAAGCGATTGCATGCATTTGGAATGCTGCCAAACCCGTTAAAAGCTACCTGGAAACGCTCAAATAGGAAGTCCTACCCCACCCGCCATGTTCCCCAGATATTGCGCAATCCGATTATTACTTGTTTCGTTCGATGGCACATGGTCTGGCTAATCAGCAGTTCCGCTCATATGAAGACATCAAAAAATGGTTTGATTCGTAGAAAGCCTCCAGTTTTACCGTAACGGTATTCGAGCTCTACCAGAAAGATGGGAAAAAGTTGTAGCTAGCGATGGGCAATACTTTGAATAATTCATTTGTAACCATTTTTTCACAATAAAGTTGCATTTTCATAAAAAAAAAAAACAACAAGAACTTAGTTGCGCACTTATGCTAGTATTTATATCATATTTATGTATTTATTACATATTTATTTATTTATTATTATTGATATTAGATTTAAGTTTAAAAAATGTCTACTTGATATTAGATTTAAGTTTAAAAAATGTCTACTTGCATTTGTTGTCAGACAGATTAGATACTATTTTTAAATTATTATTATTAGGGGTATTCACCCGTCGTTGTATCTGATCTTGTATCGTTGTAAAAGTCTATCGTTTTCTTACAATACAACAATAAAATACACTGACTGTCATTTTGTTACACTTTTACACTTTAGCAATGCTCCAACCCTATTGGTACGGAGATTGTAAAAGTGTAAAATTAAAATGAACACTATTTCTTCAGTTTTTTCATTATTTTCTTCAAACCACATAATTTTATTTGCAATGTCTTCGAGTAAGAACTCAAAAGCTTTGCCTTTATCGCTTTTTTGGCAATGTGTATTTATCTTAGTAAATTGTGATTTTATAAACAAAAGTCAGTTGATTTTGACATAAGCTTCAATATTACTACAAATATAATAATTATTATAATTTTTCCACGAAACGAAGAAATAATTAAATTAGAAAATGAGGACCGTTGATGCAAATTACTAAATTTATTTTTTAATGTAACTTACCTCTTGACCAATTGCTTCACAGACTTAAATGAATGATGATGACCATGGGAACATGATATTTAATAAATCTCGTTGTATTTTTTTTAAATTAAAAAAAAAAAAAAAATTGTAGCATCGAAATTTCATAAAATGCAAAGCATTAAAAGGAATGGGTATAAAAAAAGATTTGATAAGGTGAATGATGCAAAGTCTATTGATATATATATAGGCCTAAAAAATATGGTGAAAATCAGAAAGGATAAAACACATTTATCTGAAAATAGAAGCACAACAATTGGCCTATAACTTTTCTACGATTCTCGCCGAAATATACCAATGTTTACTCTATAATTAGTATGAAATGCTTTGAAAATCATGATACTTTAAAATGGTTGAATTTTTGGTGACGTTAAAATACCTTCTAACTCCAAACATTAAATACACCTTGGGCTCGAAAATCTAGATATAAACTTAGTCTTTCGTTTGTGTAACTTCTACACTAACTACATATGATGTGTAAGCCTAGTACAATTTTACAAGCGTAAATGCATAATGACAGCAAAAACCATAATACAAATTAAACCGGACGCAAAACTATTTATCTCAACATGGATACAAGCATTAATAAATGATTTTAAAAATATATTTTTCCTTATTTTTTTTTTAATAATACATATTGTATTTACATATACACGTCCCAGAATTGAAAAACCGTTTACACATTGTATGACAGTGTTTGACAGATTCCATCTTATTTTCAGATCTCACAGATCCAGCAAGTAGCAGGTTATCGAATGTCAATTTGTGAATACGAATGACAGGTTTCAGGATAACATACATGCTTGCAATTGATATAAAGCATCATAGAATTTCTGTGGATGTGCTTGGTTTTGAGAACTATGCAATTGAACTGATTGGGCGCACTGGTACTGAGGACATCGAACAGACCTACAGCCCGACCCTCATATAACATTCCCTGTAGCCATACAACCACCATCTGTCAACATTCAAACGTCATTGAGATTTTTTGTTATTTGTTGATCTGGTATCAAGTTTTCCTGAAAATTTCCTTAAACCATTAAATGCTCCTTCCAAAATGTCCAGCGCAATCAGTGAATACTACGAACAGGTTGGTCTTAACATTACTGTACAACTCCATACACCGTTTTTACATCTTAATTCCAGCTACGTAGGGTAGAGGAAGCCCTAAAATGCTCCACAGATCCAATCGAAAGAGAATCTCTGGAAAGTTTGAAAAATGATCTTCAAGAGTTATTGAAATTGTCGAAGGAAACTATTGCAGCGAGTGGAGATAGTAAGCTTGTTGCCGGTTCTTGTATAGGACAAAATAATGAACTCCTTTCCAGATAAATCGAAAAATGACCCGCATGACGATGAAATGTCTCTTTTCATGAAGGAAATCAACGAGCTGGACAAAGATGAGGATGCAGAGGAGAATCTTAAGGCACTTAAGGTGAAAAATATACGATTTTCTATATTTTGGTCTGTACCGGGCTGTTTTCAGGAGCAAATTGAGTCGATGATTGGTCAAAAGTGTTCTGCGCCGCACCAACATTCCTGGGGTACTACTACCTACCATAATGCCATCATTTGTGGCATGGGTGAGTCTGGTGAATGTTCATTGGATAGCATTCGACTGCGGGTGCTGTTTACAAATCCCACACACAAGGAGATGGTCCCATGTTCGTACTTTCTCGAAGGCGAGTGCAGGTTTGACAGTGAGAAGTGCCACTACTCGCATGGAGAGTTGGTGGCTTTTAATGACCTCAAGGAGTATACAGAGCCAGAATTTGACAAGTTGGCTAGGAACTGTGTAGTTTTGGCAAAGATGAACGACCGCATGTGGCACAAGGGCCGTGTTTTATGTGCGAATTTCGTCGAGAAGAACTGTCGCGTGCGGCTGGACAGCCAAAAGAAGGAAATAGACTTCAATTTCGAGGACTTGTTTCCAATTTTTCACGGTTAGTTCGTTAACAGTGTTATGGAAGATCACCTCAAGCATTAGAATTTATATTTCAGATGAAGATCTTAGCAGTGGAAGTTCGGATTCAGACACAGACAGTGAATCCGACGACATCGAAGCTGCAAGAAGGACGCGGCTAATCGAACAGAGTCTGTTCTCATACGCTCCAAATCAAGCTCTAGGTGAATGGGAGAAGCACACAAAGGGCATTGGTTCCAAATTGATGGCCAAGATGGGGTACATAACAGGAACAGGCTTAGGATGGAACGGAGAAGGCATTATAACCCCCATTAGTGCACAAATTTTCCCAACAGGACGGTCTCTGGATCACTGCATGGAACTCCGCGAAGCAGCCAATGGTGATCAGGATCTCTTCAGCGTCGAAAAAAAACTGAAGCAGCATCAGAAGAGACAGGAGAACCTGAATGCTAAGGCATATGCGAGGGAATCCAAGAAAAGTGATGTATTCTCATTTTTGAATGGAACAATCTTGTCAAATGACATTACAGCGACAGGCTCAAAGGGCCAGACAGTTCCCACAATGAAGAATGCTTTTCAGAATCATTCAACTAAGACGCTCAATGTGGAAAGTGTACGAATCGCCGATAATATTCGCAAGAAGGAGCGGGAGATTCTGAGGGTGAAGGAATCAATGAGAAGGCATCAGGTAGGGTCCGAAGTACACAAGCGATTGAAAATGCAGTTGGAAGCGAAAAATCTGGAACTAGGAGGACTCAAAAAGTCGGAAAGTTCACTGGCAAAAGAGCAGTTGTCTCGGAAGACGAAGGACAAGCTTTGTGTTTTCTGAGACGATCTGAAGCATGTGAATATTTAACCTTTTTGGTTGCAGAAAGAAAATAAAGTTTCGTTTTACTTTACGTAATTGGTTTTGTTTGCTGGGTGAAGGGAAGGTGAGTCGAGATGTTAAACTGGAGTTTATACCTTGTCATAAAGTCTTAGCGCGTTTTGAAAATTTCTGTTTTCAATCTCTGCACTGGACCATCATTTACTGTATTCCAGCATATAACTTCGCTGGTAAAAGTTGTAGGATAAATCCGGTACATCGGTTTTAAATCAGCTAAAGTGTCTTAACTACAATGAACTCTGACTAATAAAGGTAAATGCACCAAACGAGGTTCATGTTTCTCTATCATTTTCATTTTTAATGCATTTTTCATTCATCAATTCATTATAATGTAATATGCGAGCTACGGCTCGAGTAGATAAAACAATTATTCTGTGAAATTATTTCTTTATTTTCTACTCTATAGAACAATTCAAGTTCACACTATACTATTCTTCGCAAATTCTTTTCTTACAAGGTCTCTTTCCTCTCAAATCACTTTATCTCCTTTCAATTACTTAATTCACAAATCCAAACTAATTACTTTTTCTTGTTCTCAACTTTCAATTTATCACCAAATTACAACTTCGCCCATTATCACTTTTCCAATCTCTTCGCCACGGTTCTAAACCAACAGTGTCTTTTTTTGATCGCCATCTGTCCTTATATAGCAGAAGTTTCTGATAGCCAGAAACTTCTAGCAAATTCTTCGACCACTGGAACAAGAGAAATAATTCTTGCAGTTATAATTCCCTTTTATCCCTGATATTATTCGTCTCTTTCGTTGACATGAGCTGTGGAGACTTCGTCCCAGACACGAACCTCGAATGAAAGGACAGTTCGAACCAAAATTCTGCCAGAATGGAAAGTCACTTCGGAATTTGCTGCATAAACATAGGAGCGTAGTTATTATTATGCTACAATAACTTACATGCTAGAAAATAAAAAACTTTCAAAACTAGCTTAACTAACTAAACTATGTTATTCTAACTTACTGGCCCTATGAGGGCGCTCTAAGCTAAACCTAATACTTAAAACTACCTACACCCCGCGCAACAAAAAAAGCCGCATACGGGTTTTCCATTTTTTTGCGCTAATTACCAAGGGATTCGCCGAATTATATTTTATTGCTTCCGGGTTAGGTAATGCACATTTTGGAATGTGTCGGAATTCATTCTGGCAGTATTTAACAGTGCGTGCAGTTGTATTTCTTAAATAAAAGTGAAAAGAGTATATCGCGATGTCTAAAAGGGTACAATTGAGTAAAGAAAATAAGGCAGTTATCGTCGCCTTATCCAAACAGAATTAGTCATTTCGTGAAATTGCTCGACAAATTGGATGCAATGAGAGTTCTGTAAGAAGATTCTGTAACAAATATCGTCGGGATCACAATCTGGACAGAAAAATTGGCACAGGATTGAAGAGATGTACCACTGTTCGGGAGGACCGGGAACTGAAGAGGCTAAGCTTGAGAAACAGGTTTAAAAATGCATCGGAGTTAAGAGCTGACCTGCGAGAAGCTACTGGGGCTGAAGTTAGCGTCAGAACTATCCAGAATCGTCTCAACGAGATGAGTGGCGAAAAAGCCACTTCTGACCAGCAAAATGAAGAAAACGCGCCTTAGCTGGGCTAAGGAAAGGCAAAACTGGAGTGTTCAAGATTGGTCAAATGTGTTGTTCTCTGATGAGTCCAAGTTTAACCTAATCGGACCAGATGGGAAGCAGATAGTTCGTCGTAGAAAAGGGTAACGCTACAGTGACGAATGCATAGCTCACACCGTAAAACATTCTCCTTATGTTATGGTGTGGGGATGCATCACCGCAATCGGAGTTGGATCTCTAATTATGCTCGAGGGCACTGTTAATTCCATGCAGTACAAACAAATTATCTTAGATGGTGTTGTACCGAGTATGGAAATGATAACAGCAGAAACATCAAAACCAATTTTTCAAGATGATTCAGCACCTTGCCACCGAGCAAAATCTGTAGTAATTCGAGGTTTTTTTTTCATATTTATGGGTGTTTTGAAAATCTTATGATTTTAATTTTTAAATTTCCTCCACAGATTAAAACTTTGAAAGAAGAATTAGGAATAGAATCCCTAATTTGGCCGGAAACAGTCCAGATCTCAACCCCATCGAAAATGTCTGGGCTCTTATGGGAAAGAAGATCCAATATAAAAATCAAAAACCTTGCAGCATCTAAAGAGCATCATTGAAGAAGTGTGGTTCAATGAAATTAATAACAATTACCTCGGTAATCTCTATGCCTCCATGCCAAACAAGGTTCATGACGTTGTTAGGGCGGAGGGTGGTGCTACGAAATACTAGAATCATTTTTTAGTATTATGAAAGTCTTAAATTATGTAAAAACGTTTCTTAGTTAATAAAAATATGAAAAAAGAAATTTGCTTTTCAAATGCTCTTTTTTTAATTTATGTATATTGATAGTACTTGGGTAATATCTGATATTTTGTAGTCTGATCTTCACGATCATTACATTTTTTCAATTAGGCTACGAAATGTATTGTCAAATTGGGGAATGTGTTAACTTAAATGTTAAACATCAAAAATACAAAGTGACTACGCAGTGATTAGTCCTCATTTATTAAATTTCTTCCATTTTGTTAAAAATTACCATGTGCGGCTTTTTTTGTTGCGCGGGGTGTATGTATGTCTTTCGACGTAACTTAAAGTACATTTTTTTTATTTATTTCATTACTTTATTGTTAAGAACAATTTTAAATAAAATTAAAAAACTTAGTATATGAACTTATGTTTATGTCAGTTTCTCTTTCTACATACGAGTATGTACATATGTAGGCACAACATTAGAATTCTGATGAATAGCAACTACCTCACGAACAAAGATCTACACCGCATAAATCTTTCATTGATTTCTTCGGTAGACTCTTGAAAGCTATAAAATCTCTTCATATTCTTTCAGAATCTTGGCTCTCCACAAGGGGAATATTTGGCGAAAAGTTTGTCTCTTAACCCGGGTGTATACATTGATCAATATAATGCTCTACATAATTATATTTGATGCAGAAATTTGGTCTATTATAATGTTGTTAAAGTATATGTTAATTGTATTGCAGGTGTATACTCTGCTTTAGCATGTTTGTCAGAGAACTTTTGGAGTAAAAAAAAATAATAAAGGAAGACTTTATTTTCGAGGAAACCCTTTGATACCAGAATTTGAAAAATAATAATATAAATCCGGTGTCTGTCCGTTCATCAGTAGCTTAACTCTTGACCTGTAACCCTCTCTACAAAAATAATCAGAAAAAATGTAAAACATATTTTAAAGGGTGTCTTTGTATTGTACCCCAAGAAAAAAAAATGTTTCCACCTCATCATGAGATATCAAATGAAAACCAGCTCTAAAGAATACAAATACTTTTTCGGATGAAGTTTGTTGAACGAAAAGCATTAAAAACCAAAAGTCAGTCCACCAATCTAAGCTTAGGAGCCAAATTTAATTTAAAAATAAATATTCATACCCCACCCTCCACGTCTTACCCGCACTCTATTCTATTAATTTGGATACATACATACATATAATCTGTATGTATAATACAGTATTAACGATAGACTCCCAAAAGTATCATATATATGTATAGGTACATATACGAGCATTTGTGATGTAGCCAAGTCCGTGCGTCTGTCCACAAACTACACTTTTTTTTTGTTTTTTTTGTTTAAAAAAAGTTATTTTTTCAAAAGTGAAATACATTGTACATGACCAAGCCTACAACTCGGCCGGTACGCCATCAGGTCCAGCAGACTTGTTGGTTTTAAGCTTGGGTATTGCTATCCTCACTTCGCTTTGGTCAGATGGACGGAAGTTTTGTCTATCATCGTCTATGTTCAATGGTCCATTCTGATTGACAGCTGTATGTTGGTCTTCGTCGCCGTTATACAGTCTGCAGAAGAAGTTTTACACACTGGCAATCTCAAAAGTAACCATTTATTTAAGAACATTCAAGATCACCACGCAGCTTTTTCTTCGGAGCTTTACAACTTTGACAGTGTATTACCCCTATCTGTAACCATTTTCGAACAAATGGAGGTACTCGTAATGTTCTTCAAAAACAAACCAAGTATGCGGCTACCATGCTCAATAACTGGAAATCTTCGTAATAGATTTTGCGTACAAACATCCTGATGCCCTTTAAACTTTGTACCTATTTTCAACCGTGGCGGTTCTGGGCCCAAGCACTCCCCTTTGTAGTCAAGAGCTTACTTAACCCAACTTTTCATCACCGTAAATAGCCTTGAAAAGCAAAATAAGAAAACGCCCGTATGCCTGATGAATGGGATCTCAGCATTATTTGCCCAATTCACATGAAAGGAGACCCCCTCAACTGCGCCAATTACAGAGGTACCAGCCTCCTTTACATCGCGTACTATTATAGATAATGTCTGCCATATTGCGTGAACGCCTGAAACCCCTCGTTAACAATCTGATTGGCCCCTGTCAGTGTGGTTTTAGGCCGGGAAAGTCCACAGTCGATCAAATGTTCACACTTCGGTAGATCCTGGAGAAAACCCAAGAAGTCCAAATCCATACCCACCATCTTTTTATCGATTTTAAGGCCGCATATGGAAGCATTTATAGAGACGAGCTATATAGAACCATATCTAGTTTTGGCATCCCTGCCAAACTCGTCCGGCTATGCAGGATGACGATGGATAATGCTCGCTGCTCCATTAAGGTCGGTAACGACCTCACCAAGACCTTCTATGTCAAAAAAGGATTTAGAGAATGTGATGCGATGTCATCTGACTTCTTTAACATCATACTTGAAAGAATTGTGTGAAACTCACAAGCCAACACCGGAGGCATTATCTTTCAAAAATCTATGCAACTGCTAGCGTGCACCGACGATATTGACATAATTGGACGAACTCAGCGGGCTTTCACTGGTGCGTTCGCTAATTGGAAGCAGCCAAAATGGGTTTAGCGGTAAATGAGGGTAAAACCAAGTCCACGCTGTCAACAAGGAGAGACACACAACATCGATGAACTAGACAGAAAGTCACAGTCAGCAGCTATAACTTCGAGGTAGTAAGGGACTTTGTCTATCTTGGCTCTGCTATAAATTCTGATAATGACACCTCAGCAGAAATCAAACGAAGAATAACTCTTGCCAATCGCTGTTTCTTTAGGCTGAGAGGGAAATTGAGTAGTAAGGCCCTATTCCGAACAACTAAGGAAACTCTATACAAGACCTTAATCAGCTCAGTCCTGCTTTATGGTGCTGAATCATGGACACTGTTGAAAGCGGATGAAAATATCCTGGGTCGTTTCGAGCTTTGAAGGGCTTTAAAGAAGAATATTCAACGACGAAAAGTACGAGCTGTACAGCGACATTTACCTAGTCAAAAAACTGCACATCAGTCGCCTAAGATGGCTAGGACGTGTAGAGCGAGTGAACAACAATACTCCAGTCCACAGATTGTTCGAATCGAACCCTGAGGGCCAACGCAGAAGAGGAAGGCCTCGAATTAGGTGTCGCGCATAAGTAGAAGGGGAGCTCAACCGACTTGGAGTGCGCAACTGGTGGCAGTTAGCTAAGGACCGCGCTAACTGGAGAGGCTTGTTTTTTTTTTTTATAATTCGCGCGCGCCAAAAGGAATATAAATACCTATATACTGTTACAGGGAACGAGCTTCTAGGAAAAAGGGGGAGAGGAACAGAGGAGAAGCCTGTGCACGTTGGCTTTAAATGTTTGAAGGTAGTAGTGATGGGGAAATACAGAGTTTGGTAGATCATTCCACATTCGTGTCGTTCGGCTTATAAACGAATTCCTATATTTGACAGTACGACCGAAGTTTGGCTTTAGGGTGAACTGATGTGCATTCGAAGCATGTCGCGTATTGCGGGTAAAATTTTGAAGGGGAGCAATGCAACTGACTATTTCGCTGGAACAGTCTTTGTGTAAAAAACGATAAAACAGGGAGAGACATGAGGCATTTCTCCTATGTTCAAGTGAATGTATAGCATTCACAATGTCTCTACCACCTATAAGTTTTAACGCGCGATTTTGTACCCTATCAAGAATGTGCAGAACGGTCTTGGGTGCACCAGACCAGATATGGGCGTTATATTCCAGCTTAGGGCGAATGAATGCCTTATAAATTGAGGCCAGATCAGACGGGGTAAAGTATTTCTTGCACCGTTTAAGGAGTCCTAGGCATTTTGCAGCATTTTTGGCGACCTCGAATATGTGATCGTTCCATCGAAGATGGTTATTAATACACATACCGAGAATGGCAAGTCTTTCGGTTTCAATGATACAAGCACCATCCATGGATAATGGTTGAGGGTTTTGATTTCGCTTGAGAGACAGAAGACAGCATTGTGTTTTGGAAGCATTAAATTCCACTCTGTTGGTTGAACCCTATTTGATTATGCTATCTAGGTCGGAATTTAGTGTGTTTAACACACGTTGCCCTTCCCCTTCTACAGCCGAAGAGCAAATACATGAGTTAGGGAACGAATATGAAAAATTGAGGGTACTGTCATCAGAGAAAAAATGGATTGGGATAGAAGTTGCAGACAAGAGATCATTTATAAAAATAAGAAAGAGAGTCGGAGACAAAACAGAGCCTTGGGGAACACCAGCATTTATATGGTGAATTGCAGACTTGAAGCCGTCCAAAACAATTTGCATTAAATGCCCCGAAAGGTAATTTCTAATCCATTGAAGAAGAGACTCATCGATGCCATATGCCTGCATTTTCGACAAAAGAGCCTGATGCCAAACTCTGTCAAATGCTTTTGAAATATCAAGCGCAACCATCTTAGTTTCGCCGAAGTGATGGAGAGATTGGTTCCACTTCTCGGTGAGATATGCCATCAAATCACCAGTGGACCTGTTGCTACGAAAACCATACTGCCGGTCATTAAGGAGTTTTCGTGAATCGAGATATTTCATGAGCTGACGATTTATCAGGGTTTCCATGACCTTGGAAAGAAGGGACGTAAGTGCAATGGGTCGATTGGACAGGGAGGAAGATTCGCCTTTTTTGGGGACGGGCTGGACAAATGCTGTTTTCCATCTACTCGGAAAGAGCCCTGAAAAGTAGGATAGACAGAAAAGCTTACGCAGAGGTTTTGCCAGCGTAGAAGAACACCTCTTCAAAACTATGGGGGGGATATCATCTGGACCAGCGGATTTGTGTATGTTAAGACATTTGAGTACTCCTGCAAGTGCACGAGTTCGAAAGTGGACTTGTCCCATGGAAAATTTCACGCTCTCAAATACAGGTGGAGACAAAGCATTATCTGGCAGCGTGAAGTTCGCTGCAAAGTGAACAGCAAGCAGATTGGCTTTCTTTAAGGAGCTGACAGCTGGAATGTCATTGTAAATGAGCGTGGGGATAGCAGACGAGGCAGAATTTTTAATATTTTTGACGAATGACCAAACATGTTTACTACCTTTGGGACATTGTAAGATTTTTTGCCTCAATTTTTGGTCATGTAAGAATTTTACACGTAGAATATGGGCATTGCAGTCTTTTCTGGCTTGTTTAAACTTCTTTCGGTTTTCCTCAGATTTGTTGGCTTTATAAGACCGAAAGCTTGCTTCTTTCAACCTGATAGCCTCTTTACAGCTCTGGTCAAACCACGAGTTTGCCTTACGTTTAATGCTCTTTATTCTGTTAGGAATAAAGTCATTCATACCTAAGAGGATAGTGTTAACGATCATATCAGCTGCGGCACCCACGTCGCTATCGAGGAAGCATAGCGACCAGTTAAAACTCTTAAAGAAGCTATTAAGGCCACTCCAATTGGCTTTCTCGTATTGCCATACTTTTCTTTTAGGAGTTTTTTCTTTAACTGAGTGGTCGGAGTACGAGAATTTAGCTGATAGGATATTATGGTCAGACCGACCTAGAGGCGCTAAAACATCAATAGTGTATTTATCAGGGTGCGAAGTAAGAAACAAGTCCAAAGTGTTGGCGGAATGACTTCCAATGTCCGGTATACATGTAGGCTCATTTACAAGCTGAGTGAAATTCAGCGAAGAGTTCAACATACCTTCCTTCGGGTGTTGTCTGACCAGAATGTTGAAGCCAATCCGAATTGTGTATATTGAAATCGCCCGCAATGACGATTTCAGGATGAGGGTACAAGGAGACAATTCGAGTGATGGAATCGGACAACAGATCAAATTCGTCAAAAGTTGACTTGCTGTCCGCACTAGAGCTTCTGTAAATAAAGCAGTAGTGAATTATTTGCTTACGGACGGTGAATTTTAGCCATTTGAAATTAAATTCCGGGTTGGAACAGTGGTCATACTGTGGTAGAACTTGGTAAGCAATATCACTACGAAAGTAAATGGGGAGCCCACGGTCGGGAAAGAATAATGACACTAGGTTATATCCAGGCAGTTTCAAATCGGAAAATTCTTCCACTGCCTGTGTTTGGCTTAGTGCCAAAACAACTGGCTTATGGGAATGGGCGTGGGCGTACACATCGAAGAAATTCGTTCGAAGCCCAGGAATGTTGGTAAAATCAACCCTAAATTCCCTCATCACTACAACATTGAGGCCCATGTTCACCCCGAACTGTAACGCTGCCTAAGTAAGTAAGTAAGTGTGTAGAACATAGAAAAATAATTGGCTTATGTACACCTAATTTTTTTTCGAAAATCCATCCATTAATGAGATATCGACGAAAAAATGTTGGAATTCAATCCAAAATTGTTTTAACCTATTAGATGTTAAAAGTAGGCACTCATTTAGTTTAGAAATTGTTGTAAACTTAGGAGATAATCTATATGAGCTACTCAATTGTAAATTGTGGACTGTTAATTGTTTAATAAATAATAAGTAAATTAATATTTTGAGAAAATTTTTTTGGGATTCCAACCTCGAACCTCTGTTCAGCGATCTTGCACTTTTTCACTGACAAAGTTTTAAGTTAAATTGTTTACATCTCCAAAATAATTTCGTTTTCGAAAGCTGCCGCCATGTAAAAGTTGTTGTCTATTGCATTTTCTACTAATTTCTATTAGTTTTAGTTATTAGAGTTCTATTTACTTGGTAGTACAATGAATTTCGTGTGAGGACATTCAAAAAACGACTTCCCGCCTGATCCATTCCATTTTGATCATAAGTGATTTTTTTTTTAAGCAAATTTTCGGAGCACTCAGACTCGATTTTCGGTCCATTGTACTATCACGCAGAAATCCCTTGGTGAAGTGGTTGGAAAAACTTAGATTTTGTTCATTTCTCTTTTATTCTCGGTGGCTCTTGGTTGCTGTTTCAACCTGCACAGTTCGGGTCACAAGCAAACACGCTACCCCTTACACCATGGGCATCCTCCAGAAGCCCCTATATAACCTATACACTTAAAACTTTGAACATGTATAGTATACGATTAGACAATGGTACACAATGGTAGAGAAAGAAATCTTTAGCAGTTTTTCGTTAAGGTCATGTAGCATTTAAAATATGGATTTTACACAGAAACTACTCATACGTTAACAAAATTAATAGCTTTTAGCAACCTTTCATAATGTGGATTAAAAGTAATGTGGATCTAAAAGCGGCCAAATCAAAATGATTATAGCAAAACAATGTAAAAATCGTTATAACACCATAACAGTAACAAATTAGATAAACTGAGGTGTGCTTTGCGGTGCCCAAATTTGCCCACTCTCCTTCAGTTGTTGCGCTATTGACTGAGTCTATGTCTGGCCAATCAGCACCTTCCCGATAAACCACCTCTCACTTCTACTTGCGTTTATAAGTTCCACGAAAACAAATTATAATTGCATTAGTGACTCGCCCGCGGTCACAAATGAAAAAGTTTATTCGACAAAATTGCATGAAACTTCTCTCAAATTTGTTTAGAAGACGTAAACAAGTAAACAAGCCCTATCTTATCTCCTTTGATAACATTTGTCGATTTAAATTGAAAGAAACATTCTTCCCTTAGCTTAAAAAAATGACCTAGTCATCGTCGATAAGAGTGTTATGAAGCTAAAAATGCTTGAAAGTGTTGATGTATGTACTCGTATAGGTATACTGAAATAGGCAACCAGCAGTCACTACTATCATATGCATGTTTACTTTATGTAAATATTTATAAATATTAAATAATTTTATTGTATTGAATGGTATTTTAGAGATTTACAAAGAACACAATATCGTAGTCGGCAGAATTCAAAATGACATGCAATCAAAGCTATGTACTACGCTAGGTGTAATGTTTCTGAGAATGTATAGTCATTAAGATAGCTTAGACTGGTTTTTCAGCCAAACATATCAAAAGCTTTGACTACTTTGTATAGTAAAACAAAATTATGAAAGTGTTGAGTGTACGACATCTTAAGTTGTAAGTCTTTATCAATTTGAAAGCTATGTGTACAATGCATTTTGTTTATATAAGATAAGATGTCTTTAAGAAAAAGCGCACATCGGTTCAGAAGCTGACACCTTATTATGATATCACACCGTTAACAAGCCACGACAATAATTTTATTAAATGTTTTTTTCATTTTCAAACATCCATGGGTCGTATAGCGCTCTTCACGCTTACTAAGGATGTCGGATTATTGTTTTTTATTCTCTTTTTTAGAAGTGCTCACAGGTGTTCAATCGGGTTCAGGTCTGACGATTGAGCTGGCCACTCCAAGACCTGAATGTTTTAATTTGAAAATCATTCTATCGTTTTTTGGGATTTATGGCATGGAGCATTATCTTGCTGAAAAATTATTCTTCGGTGAAACTTTTTCTCAAATATTTTACAATAGGATGCCTTTAAGGAGGTCCGTAAAACATCAATATAGCTATTCATTCTTCCTTCGGACTTGAATAGCTCTAATAAATCTACTGCCGCCATGCAGCTCCATACCATGCGTATTATGCATTTTCTTTCTCGTTATCACAGCACAGATAAAGTGGCGAACTGTCCTGTTCGAATCTGTGTAGATACTTTCTATCGGCAACGCTGACGATATTGCAGTATTCGTTGTGGCAAAAACGCTGGTGACAGATATCAGACCTGGAACTGGCGGAGCACTAGACAGAAGAAGTATTAATAAGGAGCAGGATAAAAGTAGAACACCTCACTATAGAAGTCGATGAGCACTCCATTGAGTCGATCCCTTACATCAGATACTAGCTGGTGGACCACAGGCTCAACTTCAAAGAGCACATGATGTAGGCTGGTGAGAAAGCCTCCCTTGCAGTAGCGGCATTATCAAGATTAATGCTAAATATTGGAGGACCCAAACAACCAATTAGAAAACTGCGTCGGATGTAAATCTTACATGAGACGCATGAACTCGGCGCACAGAATAGCATCGCTAAGAGTATGCTGCCCTTTTAGAACTGTGTCAGCGGAAGCCATAAGCGTAATCTCGGGCAGAATGCCTATATAAAAAGCCAAATAGACGGCGGCATAAGGCGGGATCGAACCAAAAGAGAGGAGAGCTACCAGCGAGACCATACAGGCGGAGTGGCAACACAGATGGAACTCTACAACCAAAGGAAGATGGACACTAATATCCAGCCTAGCTAGAATAGGTGGAGAGGTGACACCAAGAGGGCTAATAACTTTCATGTTAACGACAAATGCAGCCTGGGAGACTGCGAAGGAAGTTATCATAGGCATAATGCAGCAACTACGCCTGGAAGTACGGATAGCTAGAAATGAAGAGTCTGCAAACTCCGGCAATTAACAACCAATCCGAACATACGAGTACATATGTATGTACACAACCTACAGCTTAATACATGCAACCACTAGATACGCTCCAAACAAACCTCTATACATACATATAATAATCTGACATAGGTGCATACAATATACTGACATACCTACAATATACACACATATTGCCACAAACAAACATGCAAAGGCAAACATACAATATATCGCAAGACGCTATTAGTCAATGTGTGTAATAAATCAATGACCAGGCTGGGAACAGGAAAACAGCGACCTCCAGTATATTGGTGGACCCCAGAAATCGCGGAACTCAGAGCGATATGTTACCGAGCGCGAATAATTTATCACCGATCTTGGACTCGGCAGGCGAACAGCAACTGCAACCCACCTATAACGGATATCTAGAAGGAATAACTCGGTTAAAAAAAGCAATTAAATGTAGCAAGCGTCTTTGTTTTAAGGATCTTTGTGAACGGAGAGGTTCTTAATAATGACGTCTGGGGTAAAGCATATAAATTTCTGATTTCCGGTACTGCTCGACAAATATTGTAGTTGAGACCCTATTTCCTCGCCGGAAAAGCTGGGAGTTGGCTAGTCAAAACGTTCACGAGAGTGCATCCATACCTATGATAACACGCTCCATGGTAGATGCAATAAACGCGGTAATAACGAGAGCCCGAAGCGCAGGCGCTGGAAAGGCAGTACCAACAAATTCTGCGCCATTATAACCTTGGACATAAAAAACGCGTTTAACTCAGCGAATTGCGAATGCATTATAAGCTGTCTCTATCGGATACAAATACCGGATTATCTCCTCAAAATAATAACGAGCTATGTTGCGAAGAGTCCTCCTCTACGATTTTGACGGGGGAAGTAAATGGCGGAGTCCCACAAGGTTCTGCCCTTGAGCTTCTTTTGTGGAACGCTATGTATGACGAAATTCTACGCCTACCGATTCCAAGAGAAGCGTCACTCATCGGCTTTGCGTACGACATAGCGGTGGTGGTTGTAGGAAAAACTCTAGAAGAAGTTGAACTAACGCTGATTTGCAGCTTGCTGGCCATAAAACCGAGGCGGTGCTTATCACAAGTAGTAAAGTTCGCGAAACGAAGTGGTTTCTCAACCATTTATTAAGTACCTAGGAGTGATTATTGATCCTCGTTTAAGTTTCAAACACCACCTTGAATATGCATACAACAAATCTTCAAAAGCTATTAGTGCACTTTCAAGGCTAATGAGTAATATCGGAGGCCCAAAACTGAATAAAAGACTTCTACTTGCAGGAGCTGCCAGTTTTATATATATGTATGCAGTAGAAATATGGCCAAGCGAAAGTTAAGTCGTACGTGCTTAGAGTTAACTCCGTCCACCGTCTTAGCGCCCTAACCGTCGTTAGTGCGTTTCGAACTGTCTCGAACGATGCTATACTCGTCGTATCTTCAGTGCTACCCATCGACTTACTCGCTGAAGAAAACTCAAGACGAAAAGGTGAACGAGTTCGATATGGCCGGTTAGACAATGAAAGAAAAAAATAGGAAAGAACCTGCAGTGCCGCAACGTGTCAACAACAGCGGAACGTATCCGTAAAGGAGAAATGGACGCATCTTCTTATACCAGTGATCGGTGTACATATGGATAAAACGGAAGCATGGCGAAACGAACTTTTATCTGGCTTAGTGTCTGACGGGACATGGTTGTTTCAGAGAATACCTCTTCAAACGCGGACATGAAACTATGCTAAACTATCCACATTGTGAAAATGTTTCGGAAAACGCGGAACACATGTGTATTTTTATTGCTCATGGTATGAAACTGAGAGGATCGTCCTTCGGGACCAATTTGGTAAATAACATGCTTCAGAATGACGAAAACTGGGCGATCGTAAGTAATGTGGCGGTACGCATACTCAGCGATCTTAGGCGCATAGAGTGCCAACGCAACGCGTATAATCCGAACAGTGGAGTGCCAATCGCCTAGCAACACAAAAGGCGTACAAAAGAACAAAGCTTAAAAGGCTAACCAGCCCCGCGAAGTAATGCCTAACGGCAGTCCGGTGGAGAGAATGGTTCGAATTGTGCAGGGTGTGGTTTAGTACGTATGCATATTCCTGGCCTCGATCATTCAGTTTTGCGAATATTGCATGCCAGTACCCCGGGCTACTGGTATCTATAAAGATTACACACCCTTTGGTGCAACCATAAAAAAAAAAACAATATGCTGACATACGAGGGACGGCTGATAAGTTCACGGTCTGAGGTACTCAACAACGAGTCATCTTCTCATTAGTGATAACACTAACTGCGGCACTCTTTGGTAGTATAAATATTACCTCGTTTCAATAATTATCTCATTTTGTTATTATTATCTGTGGTAGGATAAACATCACCATGTCAACCGAAATCGGGGATTCTCGTAATTCTGAGCACTGGGCCGTGATAAAGTACCTCGTGAAAAAAGGAAAAACGCATAATGAAATTTTCTAAGACATGTCATCGACTCTTCGACAGTGGGCCTTCGTATACCATGGTCATAATATGGGCTCGGTTATTTCAACAAGGGCGAGAGACCTGTGAGAACGCCCCCTCACAGGGCGTCCTGTGTCAGTGATCACTGAAGCAAACATCGAAAAAGTTGGAAAATTAGTTCTGGCCGACAGAAGAATAAAAATGTGGCAGATAGCGGACTAGTTGCACATCAGCAAAGAATGGATTGAAGAAATTTTGCACGAGCATTTAAACATGAAAAAAAAATTGTGCGCACTGGGTACCTAAAATGCTCACGACAAAGAAAAAGAATATTTTTCCGGTGGTATTAAGGCACTGTATGCCCGATGTGAGAAATGCATTTCACTCGAGGGAGATTATATTAGGAAGTACAAATTTTTAATTTGATCTCTCTTTCACTTAATGCAATATACTGACTTTCGTGCATTCGCATCTTTATATCCAGTCATGCGATCAAAAGAGAGAAGCAGCTACGACTGAAAACCCTCCTCCCCCCATAATGAAATGCCTAACGGCGGTACCTTGGTAACAGGGGTTGGAGGCAGAGATGGTTTTAAATCGGCGTTGGATGTTTTCCACCTTTCTTTAAAAAAAAAAAAAAAACAGTTTCCTATATCATCTATACCTTTCTAGATTATTTCAGTAGCTTCCTCCAAACAGGCCCTTATGCAGGGATTATTGCTTAATCAGACCACGACGTGTTGCTTGCTACTTTACGCTTTGATTCATTCTCTTAAGTGTACCCTCACTGTGTTCATGAAACACACGCGTGTAATTCATAATGAAGTGACCCATCCCATCGCTAAAAATAGCGCAGAAAATTTGCATATTATCGGCGTCAGACAGTACTAAGTATACAACTAGCTCTACTCCAACCGTCAACCGAATCAAAACAAAACCCTTTATCGCGATGCGGTCGCCGTATACATCTTTTAGAAAGCAAACAGTCATTTCGATTGATTTCGTTCGCGCGATAAAGCTTTTAAGTACAAACATCTGTTGGCTATAGTAGCAGCTTCCAAAGTGAAAAGCTCTCAGAATACTTTTAATGTGGCACCATTCCGGTGGTGCCAGTCTGCAAAAGTACTTTGTTTCGCGAGTATCAAATTTGGCTGCTCGGCCAGTTTTTCATAGTTCCACTTTGACATACCATTAGAAATTGTTTAAACAAAATGCTGCGTCTTTTTAGATCTGCTGCAGCCGCTGGATTTTCGAAAAAACTTGGTGCTGCATCGTATTCAGCAGCAGCAGCATTGCCGCAACCTGACAATACTCCTGAAGTACTGTATACCGGAGTGAGTTTTTTTTTTGTTTTTACATAATCCTTTGATCTAGCAAATAGCTTTCAATTAAATTTTTAATAACTAAACAAGTACACAAAAGAAGTGGTCTACTTATGGAACACGTAATTTCTTCTAGTTTATTACCCCTTTTTAATTATTTTTTTACAATTACTAGGAAGAACGCCACGGTGACCTTGGAGCCGGTTTTTTGTATTTTTCTTTGTCGGCATTTTAAACTTGGACGCGCAGTTCCAAGTGTTTTACTTTCTATTGATATTTTTGCAGGAAGAACCATAGGTATATGTACGTATATTTCTGGGAAACACCTGCATATTCAAGGTCTGATTCCTGGTACTAAAGCTATCCGGAGAATATGATAACGTCTTCCTCCGAGCGAAACATTCTGACGACTCACTTTTCCGCATTGGTGGTGGTCGAGATAGTACGGAATTTAATTTTAGAATTTTGTTGTTGTTTTGGTTTTATGGGAACGTGTGTGAAGTGTGGAGATTGAGGCTGAAGGGAGATAATAAATTTGCTAAATGACTCGGCGGGGAGGTAATAGGTAGGTTAGGTAGTGCATTGATTGATAATTTTGTTTACTCTGTGTTTGCCACTTTGTTCGCGTACATATGTATGTAAGTGACTTGTACATAGTATTGTTGAATTTACTGTAGAGGAGATTTTTCTCTGAATGGTGTGGACTGTGGAGTCTCATAGATTTGTGGATTTTTTCTTCAGCTCCTGTTTCTTCTGCAGGGATTCAGCTAGTTTTATAGTATGTATTAATTTATTTAGTATGTTTACTATTACAATTCATTAAATAAATATATTAAGGTACGATTTTAGAAAACAATACTACTTTAGAAAAATTTAAAGGTTTTAAAATAAATTGTTTATAGAAATATCTCTTACATGATCTATTAGCAGTTTTTTTAAATCTTTTGAAAATAGTTTCATTTTTTATATCAGGGGGTAGTTCAATAAACAATTTTAAACCACGGTATAAGATCATGTTTTGGGTTCTTGAGTCTCTATAAAGTTGTAGTCTAAAGTTGGAATTGAATCTGAAGCCATATGGCTGGTAGTCCTCGTGTATCGGAAATTTGTTGTTCGATATTCAGGAATTCATTCATTTTAAACACGAATGATAGTATACATTAAAGATTATCCTCTGCTTAATATTCATCCACTCCAGCCATGATATCATCCACACAATGGGTGTGTAGAAACTACATTTGAGAATAGTGTTCAAGGGCTTATTCTGCAGCACTTGAAGCCTGTTTACATATGTGTTCACTAATTCCCATAAACAAGATCGTTGAGCAAAACTCAAATTGAGGTTTAATTATGGTATTATATATGTATGTATGTATGTATATTGATAGCACACAGAGTAGTTATTTTTTTTTTATTCTTTTTAGAAAACCTATTTTTTTCGATATTTGTTTCGATATGTATACCATGTGGCTGTTAAAATTCAGTTCATTGTCCAATTTGACACCAAGATATTTTATTTCTTGTACTTTTTCAATACCATTGTATCGATTTTAATGAAAGATTCTTCACTATTTACAACCATATATTTAGTCTTGCTTGTATTAATTTTAAGTCTATTTATTGTAGCCACATGCAAATGTTTTTCAAATCACTCTCAATATTTTCAATAAGTACACTCATATTTTTACCACTGACAAACATCAAAGCATCATCAGCAAACTGGGACATTTTACTGGGGAGAACCTATTGCTGCTTGCGTTTCTGAAAAGTTTTCCAAGTTTTGCTTCCTATATACAGCTACGGTCAAAAAAATAGTACCACAAGCGTGCGCGTTTATGAGCATTATTTTTTATTTGGTTTTCTTTTCATACCTGACTATTAAATTTCGTTAGTCGAAGTGTGCTCTCGAATATTTTAAGTAAAACAGTTCACAATGATAGCGGTAGTTTTTATAATACTATCTGCAATTTTACAACAACGACGCAGTCAAAAAATAGCGCCATCTGCAATATAAAAAAAAAAAAAAAAAAAAACACCAAGGGCTCCCAAAGTAAGAAAAAAACATTTCTTTATAGACTCAAATTAAAAATAAGAGTTATGAATATTAATTAATATTTAGTTGCAACGTCGTGGCATTGAATCAACCAATGACTGGCATCTCTGCAAGGGGGTGGCATACCAGCAACGTTTAATTGTACACCAAAATTCGTTGATGTTGCTCGATTGTCCCTCTGAGACACTTTTCTTAACGCTTTTCCATAATTTTCCAATGGATTCAAGTCTAAAGAAACAACCTCTTAGCTCTTTTACTGGTATGTTTGGGGTCGTATTCTGTTGGAGGACCCATATTAACGGCATTTTTTTCGGAAGCAAATGGCATAATTTCCTCCATAATTTTTACATAAAGGTGCTGGTTCAGTACAGACTTAATGCAATATAGGTATTGGACCAACACCATGATAGGAACAACATCACCAAACCATTATGCTGCAACCGCCGTGTTTAACCGATTTCTTAAGAAAGACCACATATACCTGGGTTCAATATTGACAAGTGAGCAGATGTCACATTGAAATAACCATCAAACCATGATCCCCTCCGAAATCTCTGACAAAATGAGCGGCTGCGAATAGCATCGCAGATTTGGAGAGGCTAAAATTATGAACCTACCAACAGGCAGAACTAGCACCGCGTCTTTAATCTTGCAAAATCTATCGTTTCCTGTCTAATTTATATTCCCTTTCCTTTCACCCCATTATGGAGTTAATAAACTCGTTAAAACACTGGCAAATTAACTAGTCCATAACATTCTACTTTCCATTCTAGATCTTCATTAACAATGAATGGCATAAGAGCAAGTCTGGAAAGACATTTCCCAGTATCAACCCATCAACTGAAAAAGTGATTGCTGAGGTTCAAGAAGGTGGTGAGGAGGATGTGGAACTTGCCATTAAGGCTGCGCGAAATGCCTTCGAGTAAGTTGCTTCAATTTTTAATTTACCCGCCTAATTAATTGATTCTCTAGGTTGGGTTCTCCATGGCGTCGTATGGACGCTTCACGTCGCGGCGAGCTGCTCTACCGTCTAGCTGATCTCATGGAGAGGGACCAGATTTATTTAGCGGTAAATCATGATAAAATTGGAAAAAAGTGTTTCATGACATGCTTTGTATTTCTAGAGCTTGGAGACCCTGGACAATGGCAAACCCTTCGCCATGTCATACACAGTAGATCTGCCCAGTTCCATCAAGAATCTTCGTTACTTTGCCGGTTGGGCTGATAAGAATCACGGCAAAACTATCCCAATCGATGGTCCATTCTTCAACTACACCCGTCACGAACCCGTTGGAGTATGTGCTCAAATCATTCCCTGGAACTTTCCCATTCTCATGATGGCATGGAAACTAGGGCCCGCCCTTGCCACCGGCAACACTATCATTCTGAAACCAGCCGAGCAGACCAGTTTAACCGCCCTTTACATCGCACAGTTGGTTAAGGAAGCTGGCTTCCCCGAAGGAGTAGTGAATGTTGTTCCCGGTTTCGGTAAGACTGGAGCGCAGTTGGCCAATCACCTTGATGTAGACAAAGTCGCCTTTACCGGATCCACTGAAGTAGGCAAACTCATTCAAAAAGCTTCAGCAACATCAAATTTGAAACGAGTTACTCTGGAACTTGGCGGCAAGAGTCCAAACATAATTTTAGCCGACAGTGATATGGACTACGCTGTGGAGCAATCTCACTCTGCACTCTTCTTCAACATGGGCCAATGCTGTTGTGCAGGTTCCAGAACTTTTGTCGAGGATAAGATTTACGATGAATTTGTGGAACGCAGTGCTGAACGTGCTAAGAAGCGTACCGTTGGTAACCCATTCGATCCCAACAACGAGCAAGGACCTCAAATCGACAACAAACAAATGGAGAAGATCCTCGGATTAATCGATACTGGCAAGAAGGAGGGAGCTAAGTTGGTTGCTGGCGGTAAACGTTATAAAGATCTACCTGGATACTTTATCGAACCAACTGTGTTTGCTGATGTTAAGGATGACATGACTATTGCTCGGGAGGAAATCTTTGGCCCTGTCCAACAGTTGATTCGTTTTAAGAATCTGGATGAAGTCATCAAACGCGCCAATTCAACAGAGTACGGTTTAGCAGCAGCTGTTTTTACAAAGAACATTGATAAGGCCAACTATTTGGTGCAGGGATTACGTGCGGGCACAGTTTGGGTGAATACTTACAATGCTCTGGCGGCGCAGGCTCCATTTGGGGGTTATAAAATGTCTGGCCATGGACGAGAGAATGGAGAGTATGCCCTACAGAATTATACTGAGGTTAAAAGTGTTATTGTTAAGGTCAACGAAAAGAGTTCGTAAGGGAGAAGCGTATGTATTTTTTTGTATTTTTTAATAAAGCTTATACAAATCCTATTAAAGTTTGATAATGTCATTTAAATTGTGGCAGCGATTCGATTTGGAAGCACAGTAAAGCATTCCAATAGAACTGATGAAGCAGGAAGACAAGCTGGAGACTCTCCCATCAGCTGCAATCTCACCCAGAGCCAGCTACATTGAACCATGCCCTAATGTTAGCAGTACACCCGCTGCTAACAGCAATATTAGTACAGCAGGATGGTTTGGAATTACAAATTATCTAACTGGGAGGAGCGTCACTGACATAATACTTCTCTCCACCACTCCTCCAAAAAGTCAACCTCCAGCAAAGCTTGTTTCGAAATAAATTGTGAGCAAGCTATTGCTGCGTACAATGGCGCTCCAATACTGGGGAGCAAATTACGGTCAATTGCGCTAAGAAGTACCACTAACAAGCTTCTAGATTGAACATTTTCGATCTCAAGATTTTGATCAACTTTAGTATTACTATTAAGCACGGTACAGACGATCAAAAGATTGAACAACGTCATAACTGAGCGGAAATTTGCCCCCATTTTGACGTACATACATACATATGTATGGACTTGTGATTTTTGAAATTCAACCAGAGTTTGAAGAAAGAAAATGGATGGACCGATTTTCTTTAAACTTCATATCTGGGGTTTGTGGGCTAATGCCCAGAGAGAAAATTTAATCTTCTTCGATAAATAAATAAATTCATATCTGGGAAAATGTGGATGTACTTTACTTATTAGCGGATTTTCGAAAATTAGCTGTTTCTCGGATGTGGCTTGATTTTTCAGTTGGGTGTACATATGTAATATAATTGATCGAAATAATACATACATACATATGGATAGCTTTATTCAGTGAAGCTGTTTTCAACAGTCTGGGACAGCAAATTGAAAATGTGTGCCTTTAATGAGGAAGAATGTGTTCTGCTTTTTATTCAATGACCCTGTTTATACGATTTTCTACATCTACTTTTGGGGTAACACACAGCTCCCTGAAATTACGCCAAAGGAAATTACACAAAAAAAGCCCGAAAATCTCAATACAAATTTGTGGCTTTTTTTCCTAGGAAAAAACACCCAAATATTTTGGCGTAACTGCTGCATTTTTTTGCATTTTTTTTTATAACTCTTGGTTTTTTTTTCATTTAAGAAATATGAAAAAACGCCAAAAAATTGCCAAGGGAAATTACGCCAGAAAATGTGTAAGGTGGTTAATTTCGAAAGCACGTACATAGGTATATAAAGTTTACGGCGTATAAACAGTGAGGTAGGTAGCAACCCCCCTGCTTGGTGCCACTGTTGGATTTGGAGTAGGTGCGAAGTTGGGTATATGCAAAGTTTCTTTTGGATTTAAAGAAACTCTGTTTATAGTTTAGTTTAGTTTAGTTTATTCATCTACCAGCTTTGCTTCACAGATTACATAGAGAGATAAGTATATTATCGGATAAATAAGTATAAAAAATTTGAATGTAAATCAATTATTAAAAAAAAAACATATTTCATAAAAATATGGATAGAGGAGGAAATCGAAAACAGATTTAATTTATTAGAAAACCGTACAAAATCTTTCTGAAGCGATCTCTTGAATAATGAAAATCTAAATGTCTACTAGCTTCATTGAAATTCATAAGGCTCCTAGAGAATAGTTCATTACGACCATAGTTTGTTCAATGTCCTGGTTGGAAGAGAACATTGCGATTTCTAAGACTCCTTTCAGGAACATAAATGGGTAACCCGGATAAACGGGCGACGCTATTTATACGGTAACACAGAATGTCTCTTGTAAACATAACATCATGGGCATATCTCCTTACGTTAAGGGTAAGATTACTAAGTAATTGACATCGAGCGCTGTAAGAGGGCTCAAAGTCCCAACGCATTTTCCAAAAGATATATTTGGTAAAACGCCTCTGCACCCTTTCTATGCGATCTGAGTGAGTCTGATAAATTGGATTCCAGATAATAATGGCGTACTCCAGAATCGACCTAACCAAGGAGATGAAAAGAGATATTAATGTATGTGGATCGAAGAAATCGTTTGAATTCCTTTTAATGAAGCCAACAAGTGAGTTAGCTTTAGCTATTATGTACTCAATGTGAGGAACAAAAGTTAGCTTAGTGTCAATAATGACACCCAGATCCTTAATTTGATTTACTCTTCTTAAAGATGTCAAGTCAAGGCAGTAGTCATAAGAGTATTGCATATATGATCTTGAAAGGGATATAGTCATGCATTTATTTACATTCAGCTTCAAGCAATTGTAAATACACCTATCAGTTAGATTGTTCAGGTCGGACTGTATCTTTAAACAGTCATTTAAGCTTTGTATTTTAAGGAAAATCTTAAGATCATCTGGATACATTAGACGTTGGCAAAATTGTATGCTATGGACAATATCGTCAATAAAAATAATAAAAAGCAGCGGTCATAAATGGCTACCTCGTGGAACTTCAAAAGTACAGGAGATTATTCTCGAGCAGCAGTTGTTTAGATAAACATTTTGGGTCCGACCGATTAAAAACGATGAGATCCACTTTAGCATTGCAGAGTGAAATCCAAAATTTTCAAGTTTCTTTAGCAATATTATATTGTATGATTCACAGATTCAAACGCTTTACTAAAGTCCGTGTATATAGCATCGACTTGGCATCCGCTTTCTACAGAATTGATGACGTAAGTTATAAAATGGGCCAAATTGGATGTTGTCGAACGACCAGAAACAAATCCATGCTGGAATTCAGATAAATGCTCTTTTACATGAAATTCTAACTTATTTTTAACAATACTTTCAAGAAGCTTTGGTATGACTGAAATTTGCATATTCCTCTGTAATTTTCGATGTCATTCTTAGATCCAGATTTAAAAATGCGTACCAAAAACGAATTTTTCCAATCTTCGAGAAAAATGCCAGATGAAAGAGATGCATTAAATATTTTTAGCAAAGGTATACAAACAGATACAATACAATCGCCGGAGTACCATCAGCTCCAGGCTTAGAATTAGGTTTGAGACTGCGAGCAGCAGACTGAATATCATAAACATCCAAAACCAGAAATCCGAAATCAATCTTGGATATCGAATTCGGTACAAAACTGCTGGGTGCATTACAATTAGAAAAAACAGATTCAAAAATTTCGCAAATAGATCAATTGTTACAAGATCATCGTTTTATTCAACACTATTGTAGCATAATAATAACTACGCCCCCTAAAAATATGACGCAACAAATTCCGAAGTGACTTCATTCTGGCAGAATTTTGGTTCGAACTGTCCTTTCATTCGAGGTTCGTGTCTGGGACGAAGTCTCCACAGCTCATGTCAACGAAAGAGACGAATAATATCAGGGATAAAAGGGAATTATAACTGCAAGAATTATTTCTCTTGTTCCAGTGGTCGAAGAATTTGCTAGAAGTTTCTGGCTATCAGAAACTTCTGCTATATAAGGACAGATGGCGATCAAAAAAGACACAGTTGGTTTAGAACCGTGGCGAAGAGATTGGAAAAGTGATAATGGGCGAAGTTGTAATTTGGTGATAAATTGAAAGTTGAGAGTAAACAAGAAGAAGTAATTAGTTTGGATTTGTGAATTAAGTAATTGAAAGGAGATAAAGTGATTTGAGAGGAAAGAGACCTTGTAAGAAAAGAATTTGCAAAGAATAGTATAGTGTGAACTTGAATTGTTCTATAGACTAGAAAATAAAGAAATAAATTTCACAGAATATCGTTTTATCTACTCGAGCCGTAGCCTGCATATTACATTGGTGTCAGAAGCGGGATAAAACTTATTCTGTGAATAACTATTTCCGTGGTGTGAAATTGCACAAACAAAAAAAAAAAAAAACGATTTCTGTGTTGAGTTAATTAGTTGCGCAAAATGGGTCGCAAATTGGGAAAACTAACTATAACTCAACTAAAGGCAGAACTCAGTAAGCGGAACCTCGACACAACTGGGGGAAAAGATGCCCTGCTGATTCGTCTGGAAGAAGCAGTAACGCAGGAAGGTGAAAATCCGCACGACGTAGAGTTTGACGTGGAAGAGGAACCAGCAAGTACAGCAGCCGACCCGGGTATAACAAGTCTGCTCCTGCAACTTAAGTTAGTCATGGACGAACAAAAGAAAGCAATAGAAGATCAAAGGAATTCTCTAGAACTTAAGCTGGACGAACAAAAGAAAGCGATGGACGAACAAAAGAAAGCAATGGGCAACCAAAGGAATTCTCTAGAACTTAAGCTGGACGAACAAAAGAAAGCAATGGACGAACAAAAGAATTCTCTAGAACTTAAGATGGACGAACAAAAGAATTCTCTAGAACTTAAGTTGGATGAACAAAAGAAAGCAATGGACGAACAAAAGAATTCTCTAGATGCTCTGGAAAGTAAACTTGATGAGCAAAACAAGAACTTGGAATCCAAATTCGAAGTGATCGAAGAGAAAATCGAGAAGGTCGAGACGCAACTCGAAAAAGTCGAAACTAGATTCGATGAAAATTTTGAGAAACATGAAACTCAGTTCGGGAAGATAGAGACTCAGTTTGAAAAAGTAGAAAAGCAAGTCGAAAATCTTGCTAAGGAGCTCAGCAACGTGAAGAGACAGAAAGCACGGGAATATTCCACTGACGGTCTGAGAAGAAAGGAGGTGCAGCCTCCTATGTTCGATGGTCAAACATCATGGCCAATTTATAAGAGGCAATTCGAAGCGGCCGCAATGACCAATAGCTGGGACGATGAAGAGAAGTCTATTGCACTCACGCTTGCACTGAGGGGTCCAGCTGCGGAGCTCTTGCAGACCATCCCGGAAGATAAACAGCAGAACTACGACTCTCTGGTTCAGGCTATCGAGATGCGGTTTGGGGATGAACACATGCAGCAGGTGTACAGGGTTCAGCTGCGTAGTCGAGTCCAGAAAAGGGGGGAAACGCTCCAACAGTTGCAAGCGGATATAGAGCGACTAGCCCATCTTTCATACCCTAAAGCCGGTGAGGAGCTTATCAACGAAATGGCGGTGGAAGCTTTTATTCAGGCCATAGAGGACAGACAACTGCAAATGGCTGTAAGGATGGCTGAAAAGCGAACACTCCCCGAGGCATTGGCATTCGCTTTGTCAATGAAGGCTGCGGACCAAGCATACCAGGGAATACACCGTGTCAGGGAAATGTCCGTCGTGGAATGCTCATGCCAGAGAACAGCCGTCATGGATGAAGACAGAGCTCGCGGAAGTCAAATCCGTTGCTGGAATTGCAACCAAACCGGACACCTACAACGGCAGTGCAGGAGTGCACCTAGACGAGGAAACTTCGCGGGGCAGAAGTTGGTTACTGGAATCGAGGCCCCCAGGACCACCATTCAAGTTTCGCAAACCAAACGGGGTAACAAGAGCCTGACAGTGGAGGCACTAATCAACGAGAAGAAGTGCGTAGCCACCATCGACACAGGTGCCACTGCCTCCATTGTAAGAAGAGATATCGTCAAAAGCTCCTGGCTGCACAACACCAACAGCTACTGCCTGAAGACTGCAACAGGGGAAATGGCGAAGGTATTTGGAGAAGTTCGTCTTACGATTACTCTGGCAGGACTGACGTTCTCCCATGAGTTTCTGGTGGCAGATATATGCGACGAGTGCATCATCGGAGTAGACTTCATGAAAGCAAATGAAGTAATCTTGGACATCGGGATGCAAGTACTGAGGTATCGAAATGTGGAGATTCCGATGGTGTACGGAAATGAGAATGCCGTAACTCTCAGGATAGTCATCAGCAAAGACGAAGTTTTGCCGCCGTCTTCAGAGACAATCATTTGGACGAAGCTGGAAGGTGATCTTGGGAGCCACCGATTCTACATAGTAGAACCAGACCCAGAGAAGAATTCTCAAGACTACATCGTGGGAAAGACGTTAGTCGAACCAAAGAACACCATGGTTCCAGTGAGGGTTTTGAACGCAAGACCACACACTGTCAAACTAAGGCGAGGGGAGGTGACTGGAAAATGCACGCCGATTACCGCCGTCGCAACAATATCTGAACGTGATGCTCCAAAACTTCTCCCATCACCTTGGACAGCGGAAGCGAGAGAGACGATTCTCCAGTCCAGTGAGCTGAATCAGGAGCAGCGAACTATGGCAGAGAATCTTATCAATGAGTACGCTGATGTATTTGCCTCACAGGACGGAGAATACGGCCGAACACACCTGGTACAACATCGAATAGACACTGGTGATACTAGACCAATTCGTCAGCCTGCTAGGCGCCTTCCATTGGCAAAGCAGACAGAAGTTGCAGAGATGGTGTCGGCAATGGAGAAAGAAGGTCTGATTGAAAGTTCCAAAAGTCCGTGGGCATCACCGGTTGTACTGGTTAAGAAGAAAGATGGCAGCACGCGGTTCTGCGTGGACTATCGGCAGCTCAATTACGTCACCAAGAAAGACAGCTACCCTCTGCCACGGATTGACGACACGCTAGACACACTATCAGGAGCCCGATGGTTTTCCACTCTCGACTTGAAGAGTGGCTACTGGCAGGTACAGATCCATCCAGAAGACCGGGAGAAAACCGCCTTCACCGCAGGAAATGGGCTATGGCAATTCACGGTAATGCCATTCGGGCTGTGCAATGCTCCGGCGACTTTCGAGCGATTGATGGAATGTGTCCTGCAAGGGTTAACATGGAAAACCTGTTTGGTATACTTGGATGATGTCATCGTCGTAGGAAAAACGTTTGCGCAACACCGAGACAATCTAAGGGATGTGTTTCAAAGGCTTCGAAGTGCCCATCTGAAGCTCAACCCCAAGAAGTGCGCCCTGTTTAGAGCGGAAGTCAAGTACCTGGGACACATAATTTCAGCGAAAGGAGTGAGAACCGATCCGGAGAAGGTCGAAGCGGTGAAAAACTGGCCAGTCCCCAAAGACAAACACCAACTAAGGAGCTTCCTGGGCCTAGCCACCTACTACAGACGGTTCGTGAAGGATTTTGCCGGGATCGCAAAGAACCTGCACCAGTTGACGGAAAAGGGAAAACAATTCAAATGGTCAATTGAGTGCGAGAAGAGCTTCAAGGCACTTAAACAACGGCTATGCGATGCCCCGATACTGGCTTACCCCACTCCCGGGGAAACGTTCGTTGTGGATGCAGATGCTAGTAATGTCGGGGTAGGAGCCGTACTCTCCCAGGTGCATGACGGCCAAGAGAAGGTGGTTGCGTACTTCAGCAAGGTGCTCTCTAAGCCAGAAAGGAACTACTGCGTGACAAGGCGGGAACTTCTAGCTTTGATCTTGGCTACGAAGCATTTTCACAAATACCTCTACGGGAGGAAGTTCGTTCTTCGCACAGACCATGCAGCCTTAAAATGGCTATTACAGTTCAAGAGTCCTGAGGGTCAGGTCGCAAGATGGATCGAAAGGCTGCAAATCTACGACTACGAAATACAGCATCGTAAAGGAAAACTCCACTCTAATGCGGATGCACTGTCCCGGAGACCATGCAGAACGGATTGTAAACATTGTGCGCGTCAGGAAGAACGGGAGCTGGTTTCAATCCAAAGAATGAGAGCCGAACCTATCGCCGGCTGGAGCGTAGATGAGATCCGGAACGCTCAAAAGGAAGACCCGGATATCGAGCCGATTCTGGCCTGGAAGGAAAACATGGAGAAACCGGATCATCAGGACATCTCTCACAGAAGCCCGACCTTAAAGGCATATTTTGCGCAGTGGGACTCCCTCCATGTCCAAGAAGGTGTTCTGAGAAGAAAATGGGAATCCTCCGACGGAAAGTCGTTTGTAATGCAGCTTGTCGTACCGCGGACGAGGGTCAAGGAGGTGTTACAGGAAATGCATGGCGGGGCGACCGGAGGCCACCTGGGAGTGAATAAGACGCTAGAAAAGGTACGAGAACGTTTTTATTGGTTAAAAGCGAAGGAAGATATCGAAGACTGGTGCAGAAAATGCGACGTGTGTGCAGCTAGCAAGGGTCCGAGAATCAAAACTCGAGGTAAGATGCACCAATACAACGTGGGAGCACCTTTTGAACGAATCGCCATTGACATCGCAGGACCCTTTCCGGAAACCGACAATGGTAATCGGTATATCCTCGTAGTGATGGACTACTTCAGTAAGTGGCCGGAAGCGTTTCCGATCCCTAACCAGGAAGCCAGAACCGTGGCGGAGCAGATCGTCTACAATTGGGTTAGCAGATTCGGTGTGCCCTTGGAATTGCATTCTGACCAAGGGCGGAACTTCGAGTCAAGAATCTTCCAAGAGATGTGTCAACTACTCGGAATCAAAAAGACAAGGACAACCCCGCTTCATCCACAGTCGGACGGTATGGTGGAGCGTTTCAATAGGACTTTGGACGAACATCTCTCGAAGGTCGTAGGTGACTACCAACGGGATTGGGACCGGCAGATTCCCTTGTTTTTGATGGCCTATAGAAGTGCCGTGCATAGCACTACTCGACATACGCCGTTCGAAATCTTATTTGGTGGAATAGCTCGTTTACCCAGTGAGGTGAAATTTGGATCTCCTACCAATGAGCCCACAAATGAAGGAGAGTACGTGGCGGACCTTAGGGAAAGGCTTAGGGACATACACCAAAGGACCAGAAGCCAGATTAAGATGACGAGCGACCGCATGAAGACCAGGTATGATGCCAAGGCAACAACGTCAGGATTCCAGGAAGGAGATCTGGTGTGGCTGTATAATCCCCATCGCCAAAAGGGGAAATCACCTAAATTACAGCGGAACTGGGAAGGTCCCTACAGAATAGTAACCCGCATCAACGATGTTGTCTACCGCATCCAGCGAGGACCGAGGGCCAAAATGAAAGTGGTTCATGTGGACCGACTGAGTCGATACAATGGCCGAAATGAGGATGCACTTGTTCGGGACGAACATGTCTAAGAGGGGGGCAGTGTAGCATAATAATAACTACGCCCCCTAAAAATATGACGCAACAAATTCCGAAGTGACTTCATTCTGGCAGAATTTTGGTTCGAACTGTCCTTTCATTCGAGGTTCGTGTCTGGGACGAAGTCTCCACAGCTCATGTCAACGAAAGAGACGAATAATATCAGGGATAAAAGGGAATTATAACTGCAAGAATTATTTCTCTTGTTCCAGTGGTCGAAGAATTTGCTAGAAGTTTCTGGCTATCAGAAACTTCTGCTATATAAGGACAGATGGCGATCAAAAAAGACACAGTTGGTTTAGAACCGTGGCGAAGAGATTGGAAAAGTGATAATGGGCGAAGTTGTAATTTGGTGATAAATTGAAAGTTGAGAGTAAACAAGAAAAAGTAATTAGTTTGGATTTGTGAATTAAGTAATTGAAAGGAGATAAAGTGATTTGAGAGGAAAGAGACCTTGTAAGAAAAGAATTTGCAAAGAATAGTATAGTGTGAACTTGAATTGTTCTATAGACTAGAAAATAAAGAAATAAATTTCACAGAATATCGTTTTATCTACTCGAGCCGTAGCCTGCATATTACACTATTATAAATCATTGTTTTGGGCAACCCAACAGAGCATCTCTTATAGTTTATAAATGTCCAGGAAACTATAGCATTCGTGGAAGTATCAGGGTGAAAACTCGATACGTGATACTACTTGAGTTTAGAAACGACGCGAAGATCAGAAACATGATCATTAGTACCTCAGCACCACGTTTAATTTTCTATTGGAAATAATCCGTACAGCATCACCAACATAGGAACTAGTACCATCACGAGGTGTGCCATTTTTTGGTGCTGTTAAAAGGTAAACTTTTTGTGGCGTAATTCCCGTTTTACTTTTTGGCTATTTTTCCAAAGTTGTGGCGTAAATTCATTGCTTTTTGGCGGATTTTCCTTTTTGGTTTTTGGCGTTTTTAAAAAAAACATTACGCCACAATTCTTTTGGCTTTTTTTCCAAAACACTTTGGCGTAATTTTCTTTGGTGTAATTTCAGGGAGCCGTAGGACACATTTGGGAAAATTATCAAAATCCGCTGGTTTGCGTGAAAATTACTTTGGTTTGTTATGAATTTAGTTTGTACTGAATTAAGTTTGACTTGAATCGCTAGATTTTCCTAATCATTGAGAAACAACATTTCATATTAATTTCACCGTTAATTACTAATTTCGGATTTCTCTCAATGGATAATGTGTTTGTTTTTACATTTTATATTTTTAATTGATCAATCAACTCCGCATTGTCATATTGAATCAATTTCCAATGTTTTTTTTTTTCATTTTCCTTCTACTAAGTTGTTGTTATATTTTTTTTAATATTACAATTTTGAAAAAAAAATTCAAGGAATTTTTGGCTTCATTCACAAATAGCAATTAGTCTCTTATATTCGGCGCATTCCAAGCACACCAAATTTGCTATCCGCTAGTAGCAAAATCATGGAACGCCCTTTTGATCTTACAACAGCTGATATCTATACTATATTTACTAGAAGTGGGTAACTATCGGTAGTCATCACTTTCGATTATTCCCGATACTATTCAATTGTTTTAATTGAACCTTTTAATAAAATCTAGTTAAACTAACAAAAAACTGTCTTAGGCTGTGTAAAATGCTAGTCAAATTTTAATTAATATCTATAATATCAATACCTAATCTACTGAACTCCAAATTGACTAAGAATCGTTTTCTTTAATGTGTAAAAACAATTAATATTAAAAACTAGTTTTAGAATAAAATCCCGAAGCGAAATAACGATTTCTTCCCAACTAACTAATTTGATACAATGTCATTGACTTTAGTTGCCAATAATTCAGAACATCTACTTGTTTTAATTATGGAATGATTCTATCGATAACACTTTCCGACCATCGATGTTCGATTTTTCATTCCATCGAAGACATTGAAATATCAAAGAGCAGTCTGAAATGAAATTTAATCAAATTACTAATCTGTAATAGAAAGATTAGTAAGTTATAAAAATTGTAAAGAATTTTAATTGGGAAACAAATAATTTCGAGCATTTAGTATATATATTCATAATTGTCGATAGTAAATGATAGTTTTTTTTTTTTTCTAAATGTCCACTGTTTCGGCTTTCATTCGAAGACACCATCGCTAATGGATTTTATTAACACAACGTTAATGACGTTTTTCTCTTGTTCTTATCTAGCTAATAGTTGTAGCGAGAATTTCTTTGCTATATCGCCTCCACATTTCCCAGCTAGCGCTAGTAGCGGAAAGTTTTGAAGACCCTGCCATCCTGTACTTGGAATGCGCGATTATTCTTCTGTACCTGTCGTTATTTTCAAAGCCTTTAATACAAGAAATTTATGCAAATTCGCTCTATGCGAAACGTTTTCGTAATACCTTTTTACCAACACTGACGTAATACACGCCTCAGCAATGATTACCTACTTTGTACTGCGATTGTGGTTTTAATACGAATAGATCGCATTCATGTCTTTGGTTAAGTTTTGCATCTACAAATGGACAATTAAGGACATTAACAAATATTTGTGAAAACAATTTCCAGGCAATAATTGTGCTTAAAACACAATCGGCTAATTGTTGGGAACTTTCTAAAACTACAAAAAATACAAAATAATAATTCTCAATTAAGCACTTTGAGAATTGTAATAGAATGAATTATCATTTCTGAACACACTCGACACCTATCTTACCGACACTCGTTTGACTTTTGTTTTGTCAATAAAATATAAATTGGCCGCCATTATTTTCGCCACACCGAGTACTTCTTGTGTAGTGCGAATTTCGTCAAAAAGTTTTTATTGAATTTCCGAAAAATAAACTAATATATCTGCTTAGAAATATAATTAAACAATAAATAAAGCTTTAAGCTTTCGTTTATTTATACAAATTCCCACCAGTTCGACGGAATAACCATACAAATTCATTTTGAAAGGGTAAAGGAAAACCAAAATGGTTGACGCAGCGAGGGCAATGCTCGATGAGCTCATGGGCCGCAACCGTAATTTGGGTCCGTCGGAAAAAGGCAAAAAAGTCAATTGGGATGATCCGGATGTAAGTAGAATTTTGTCAGATTTCTTCCCGAACTATTTATAGAGTTTACGAATACTTCTAGTTCTGCCAGTATTTCCTGGTAATGTTCTGTCCCCACGACTTGTTTGTGAACACACGAGCGGACCTGGGTCCGTGTCCGCGGCTTCATGATGAGGAGGCAAAGAAAATGTACGAAAATGCCCGACCGGGTGCTCGCAAAAGACAGTTCGAAGACGATTTCTTGCGCTTCTGCAACAACATGCTGAATGAGGTCGATCGAAAGATTCAAAAGGGCAGGCAACGGCTGCTGTTGATGAACAAAACCGAGAATGGGATGCCTGCGGCGCCGGTGTACATGTCCAAGTACCACGAACAGTTGAATAATTTAAATGCACGCATTAAAAAGCTGTTGAGCGAGGCTGAAGAGGCTGGCCATAGGGGAGATGTTGATCAAGCGCAAGATTTGATGACGCTTTGTGAGCAGCTAAAGGACGAGAAAGAAGCGCTGGTGGCACAGCATGAACAGAACAGCGGTAATCCATCGGCGGCTTCAGCGGGAGAAGGCGAATCTGGTCTTCATCCGGATGGGAGTTCGTCAGCAGCGCCACCACATGTGGAGAAGAAATTACCAGCGTGGATGATCGATTTGAATGGAATTCCCGAAAAGCAAATGGAGGTTTGTGAAGTTTGTGGAGCTTTCCTTATTGTAGGAGATGCACAGCAACGAATCGAAGACCATCTGATGGGTAAGCAACATTTGGGGTACTCCAAGCTGCGGAATGCAGTCGAAGAGATGCACCAAAAGAGGCAGAAAGAACGCGAAGAAGACGAGAAGCGACGCGAAGAGGAGAGAAAGATGCGAGGCGATATAGATTTCGGTCGAGAACGACGTGGTGGTGGTGGTGGTGATCGAAGGAGGTGAGTTGATAAGATTATTTTTGTATACTTGTACGTATTGCTTTCAATCTAGAGATTTTGATCCATCTTGGTATTACTATAATAGAGAATATAAAAAAAATCGATCAGTCTATACTTATATCTGTATGTATGGTCGATTTGCAGCCTAAAATTAACGGTATTTTATCATACTTATGTGCGATTTAGGAAAAAAATCTATTTTCTGGAAAACAACTAATGATTTTGATCAAATTTCATATTTATTTGTTTACCCTGGATATGCTATCAGACATGTATAACAGGGCTCTCATTGACAACAATCGTCTGACGATGTCGTTTCGACGACAGCAGTGCTTCATGTAATCATCAAAATCTATTATCGCCTGAACGCTATCGTTTTGACGATTGGTTGTTTCCTTCATGTAACGCGAGAAATGTCATTTTCCATCGTTCGAACGACATTGTTTGCATGAAGCAAACTGCAGACGATAGCGTTGAATGGTGTCGTCCAGACGATGATCGTCGGAAAAGTTACGTGATGAGTACCCAGGTTTGGCTGAGGTTTCCATTATCCGATTTACGGATAATCAAGGTTCTACTGTATATGTATTTTCAATGTAAATAATGAAATATTGTTGGAAAATTGCACAAAGTAGAAGACAGATAACGGTTCTGCAATAGATATGGTTTTAGCCACCAACGATCTACCAACTGAGCTATCAATGGAAGTTTTTCGTAATAAAATGAATTTTTATAAGGCATTTTGGCGATCACGGCACGATTGCTTTCAAATAGGAGTTTCCTTTATTCAATACATTGTCTCCACCAGATCAGACATAAATCAATAATCAGGAGCATGCACGTGACAGAATCAAAAAAAAAAAAAACGCTTAAACCCTAGCATTATGGAAAAGTACGCTAAAAAGAAAAGCACTACTCCCGTCAGGCACTACCAATGCTACGCATGGTTGTGATCGTGGGACGAGCAGAAATTCTCGGGTCAGAGCTATTCGGTTTCCGGGGAATAACAAAATAATGCAACGGCTTAGGCGTAACCTAAGAGTCGCGATTTGGAACCTTGGAAGTATAAGTGGTCGCAGCTACGAGCTTAGAAGACGAAACGCTATGGGAAAAAAAATTAAGGCTTGGTCAAAGTGCTCTTCTACTAATAGAGATTAAAAAGCTCGCCTTGAAGGGATATATATATGTTCATGTTGTAAAGGTCTCGTGAAGAAGAAGTGCCCCCAATTTCAAGCAAAAAGTGTGGAAGGCCTCTATCGGGAGTTGGAGCAAATATCGTCTTCGTCGTCTGATAGGAACCAGTCTATACAGGAGCTTCGACAAAACAACTTGATTAAGGGAACAACTATCTTCAAAATAGCCGGCCAGAGAAGGAGAAATGCTCAGGAGATTCGTTCCCCAAAGTTCATTAACAATGCCCAAGGCCAGCTTCTTGTGGAAGACGACAAAATTCTCCACAAATGGCTACGACATTACTGTCGAAGAAGTTAGGAATGCGGTCAAATACTCCAAAAAAAGAAAAGCGGTTGGGACAGACGAGATACAATGAATTTTGGAAAAAGATGGGAGACATCGGGTCCAGATTGCTCATGATTCTTATCTCCAAACTTATGAGCGGTGGCCCAACTGGTCCAATGCCTAATCACTGGAGGGAAAGTTATCTTCTTCCTTTGCACAAAGGAAAGGGTGATACGCGAAACTGCGACAACTACCGTTCTATTAAGCTGATGTCACACACCATGAAGATCGTTGAATGGGTAATAGATGTCCGACTGCAGAAAATAATACGGCTATCTGATGACCAGTGTGGGTATGGAAAACATCGTGATTCCTTAAAGGACTTGCATTTGGTGTTGGTTGGTTTTGAAAAAGCCTTTGATAGACAACCATGAGATCTCTTTTGGGTGGCGCTAAGACAACGAGGAATCACAGAAACCTACGTGTGCAAATTCATGGACATGTATGAGGGAGCAAGGACAAGAGTAAAATGTCCCACAGGAGTCACCGAAGAGTTTCCAATCAAAGTCGGTGTACATCAGGGAAGTGTCCTCAGCCCTTTGCTATTTATTGCAGTCCTTGATTATCTGCTTGAAGGAAAAGTGACGGACCCCAAAGTGCATCAGTTATTCTTAGCTGATGATGGAGCTATCATAAGTGAAGATCAAATGGCCCTGCAACCAGCGCTTGATGTATGGGTGGATGTTTTGGAGGGAAATGGGCACCGTAATAGTTCAAAAAAGGCAGAGTATCTGTGATGTGCTGTGTTCTCTGGTCCACACCGGCCTATTTCAGACATTTACTCGAATGGAAAAGTGTTTACCAAGTGCGAAAAGTCCAAATATCGGGGATCTATGATCAATAGCGAAGAAACTTGTGATGACGACATCAATCATCACATGCGTAGGGTGGATGAAAACTTTGCAGTCTTCTGTGACTGAAAAATGTCTCCTAGGCTCAAAGGAAGGTTCTACACCGCATTTATACGTCCAGCGCTCACATACGGTTCACAATGCTGGACAATGTACAAAAAGTATGAGTTCAAATTAACGGCGACAAAGCTTGATAGAATAAGAAGTTAGAAATTCACTAGCAAGATAGATCACGACCGGCTCAGTTAGTATTGTCATGTTCAAAGGAGAAATCCTTCGAACCTCGTCAAAAAGGCAATTTCAATCAACGTTCCTACACAATCGCTCAAAGAAGGCAGACCAAAAAACAACTGGGTCACACAAATGCAAAAACACCGGCATTTGATTGGCCTCAGTGACGAAGTGATTCGAAACCGGGAAGCCTGCCGGTACTTGCTGGGGTCAAACCGGTAAACCATGCAGGCAGACCAGTAGGGATGCAGTAAAGTGGGAGAGTTGTGATCCTTCTACTCCGGATCTTAACCTCGCCGTAAGGAAAAGAAGAGATACATTGTCTCCAACCAACACAAGAAACAATTTGTTTTATAATCTCTTAAGGAACCTATGCATAACGCTGTGTCAGGGCGGAGAAATTCCTGTCAATAATACTTTTGATTAGCTAGAGAATAAAAACTTCTGGAAATATGTACACTACAAGTTTAAGACCACAAATAAGTTCAACGAAATATTTATAATTATAATTTTATAAAATATTTAAAAAAATAATCATATTTATTGGAAATTAAATAACACAAATGAACAAAATAAATTATTTCTAAAAAAACCATTAAACTTTAACTTCGTCGGAGTTTTTTTCCTCTAGCTAACAGCTTTAACAAATCTGGATGTGCTCTATTAATTTTGCCTTTGTCTTGAGTTCTCATCTGGAATGGTTCTGTAGCCCTCTTTGTTCAAAATGCCTTCGATACGAACGAGTTCACTGGTTCCGATAAAGATATATAAATAAAATTGATCCACCTCCATGCCTTAGTGACAAGGCGGTTTGTTCTGCGTAACGTCGAACGAAAAATCGTCTCTTTGCGCCAAATAGTGCAAAGAGCCCCTTTCAATTTTGGTAAGCTGTAGCCTCGCTTTAGTCGTTTGTTTTTATTTTGCGCCCGAACGTTTTTTTTTTTTTTTTGCAAGACGTCCAAACAAATTTGTTTCACAAAGACGCCTTTTGATTGTTGTTTGATTCCTGTTGATCTCTGCAGATTTCTAATGCCGTAAGCCTTCGATTACACTTGTTAGTAATCACAATCTGAGAGGCTGCCACGGTGTAGTGGGTAGTGTGTTCGCTTGTGACCCGAACTGTGCAGGTTCAATCCCGGACGGGGAACAGCAACCACAGCCACACGAACATAAAAGAGAAACGAATAAAATCTAAGTTTCTCCAACCACTACACCAAAATGAGTTCTACCTGATAGTACAATGGACAAAGAAAATTGAGTCTGAGTGCTCCGGGATTTGGAAATTTCCTTTTATAAAAATAAATTAATCCCCTTCTCGGTCTGGGATAACTGCTTCCGGTTTCACAAAATCGCTTAATGGTGTAATGGACTCTAGATTTAGAAATATTTAGTTTCTGGGATATATGTATCTCTTCCGGATTGACTCGTATTCCTATGGATATTTGCTTCGAACGATCCATTATTTTATTTATATTTACTTTTTTTGTTTCTTAACCTTTCACTTTAAAAACTGTTAACTAACAAATTTATCGTGTGTAACCCTTTTAAATAAATTCTTTGTAGGACAAATTATACCTACTATCGTCAATAGTATTTATTTTAGCATGCAAGTAATAGATGCAGGTATAATGCAATTAGTTGTAAGGTTACTACATACATATTGCCACAATGACATGAGTAAAAAATGTCGTATCTGTAAATTGTTTGGTAACAAATTGTGTACAATCAAGGAAATAGTGGTGGTCTTAAACTTATGAACGATAGTGTATGTCTCCAGGGAATGAACTCCAAAGTTTGCTTATCCTCTAACAGAAGGTACTCGTATTTGGATGGAATGATGTTCGCGCGGTTGATTAGGAGAACGCTCTAATGTTGCATTTCTGGGAATTTTCCATTGCGGTCTCCGTAAAGTCTTCTATAGTACTATCTACCTACATATATAGTGTAGGCGTAGGTCTGCTACCAGCTTTCAATGAGCCAACCAAGCTGCGGTCTAATTTTGCGATGTTGGAGATATATGGTTGTACCATGTTACATCAGAGTTGACTGTAACGCCAAGAAGATGCATGATTTTCTTATATTGACTAAATTGGCCGTCCATTTGAGGCGGTGGTGCAGTAAACGTGTTCTTTCTGAAAAAGGCGGTGAATTGCGTTTTCTTCGCATTAAAGTATACTAAGTTAGGTTTTCCTCGCAAAAATTTTCTGCAGATTTTTGTTTAATGAGTGGTATTGGTCACATCTCGATGTGAGAAATTTTCAGTCGCGGACATGTTCAAGTAATGAGAAGCACGCCAGTGTTCTCATAAAAAGTGTTGGAAAAGACATCATCGACCACAACTTAAATTGACCTGTCCTAACCATTTTACACTCAGTGGTAAAGCTGTTCCGATAGTCTGTAGGTCGAATAGTCTCGGTCGAATGTTTTTCAGATATGCAGAGGTACTCAATCAAATTTCCAATTTGAGTGGTTGGAATACTTTGTTTTGCCCCAGCCTCTTATTTAAAATGGCCCACAAATTCTCAATCGGGTTTAAGTCGGACGATTGTGATGGCCACTCTAACACACACATGTTTTTTTTTTTGCCATAAACCAATCTTTAGGCAGCTTCGAAGAATGTTTTGGGTCATTATCCTGGTGGAAGACCCAACGCAGCGGCATTTCTTCTTCGACGTATGGCAGCATTACTGATTTTAGAATATATCTGTACTGAAAACGATCCATTATTTCATTAAGTTTATGTACAGGACCGCAACCTGCAGCAGAAAAACAGCCGCAAACCATCACGGAGGCCCACCATGCTTGACTGTAGAACGAACGTTTTCTGACTTAAGACGTGAGCCTTTTATGCGTCTTACTGTGCATGCACTGACGAATTAAATAAGTTAAATTTGCTCTCATCGCTGAAAAGCACAGTTTTCCATTTGTCAATGGACCAATCCAGATGATTTTTTTTTGCAAATTTAACCGTAAATAAAATCATAATTTGAGTATTTGATATTCTTTCTCAAATGCAATAAATGCATTATCCTTTAAGACGGTGATTAGCAGTAAGGAGTGGCTTTTTAGCTAGTCGAAAAGCATAAAGACCAACTTCTTTTAAACGCCTCCGAACAGTACTTGAGTCAATAGGAAGACTGAGCTCTGTCACTAGTACTTTTGAGGAAACAAAAGGATCTTTTAAGACCCTACGCTTTATGCGCCTATCTGTTTTTAGTGTTGTTTTACGTGGGCATCCTCCAGAATGTCTTATTTCGATTGGTTTTCTACTTCTAAACTCGTACACAGTTGAGGTTTAATCCGGTTTTAAAGTCCTCTATAATGCGATTTCTTATAAAATTATTTTACCGTGGTTTTGCCATTTTATTTAAACTTCTTAGACAAAAATATAACTCCAATGACAGTGGAAACTGTTACCAGAAAGACGAAATTGAAAATATCAAAAAATCCGGTTAGCTTTGCACAGGCATGTTATTGAGATATTTTGAATATTTTAATTTAATTTTTGTATGTAAATGTACATTAATATTGTTTTTTTGTTTGATTATCACGTTAAGATGAAAAGAGATTTCCAAAGAGATTTCCCCCTAACGAACATATTTGAGAAAAAAATCCAGAATGTTTTGCACTGTACGAGTATAAGAATGTATACTTTTAGGAGTCTACCGTTATTATTTCTCTATGCTACAAACTTTGTATTAAAATTAATGTACCCTATGAGATAGGGTATAAAAACGTCATCAATGCCTTTTTATGCAAAATCTTAAAGGACTACCTATGGTTTCCCATGATAATAAAAGTATACAACTCGTTAAAGGATCTTTACCAACTGTCCGGATTATCATGTCTGCGACTGTATGTATACATTTTTGGAATCAGCTAATTTGTTTTCGACTTTCACCCCAACCTCCTAAACAAAATTTGGCTAGTGTCGGTTGTTACTTTATTTTATATTGAAGTACCGGAACTGTAGTTGTGTTTGCGTCTCTTTACTCCAAGTGTGTGGTCCGTACTAAGCGGAGAGATTCGTTTATGATTAACATTTATAAGTTTCATTTACCATGCTAATTTTAAGAATCTGCGCAACACTGTTATCGTAGCGATACATAGATTCTTTGCCTCTAACTTCGGTAGTTTGTCCTCGAGCAAATTGTGGAAAAATATTAAGTCGTGTTATCAAAACAAAAGAATAATTCAGTGGAATGTGATGTTAACGATCTAAATAGACGGTTTTTATCTGCACCTTTATCTGATAACTCCCAGGTTGGTGCGGTGCCTCCAATCTGTGGTGCCCCCTTGGGAAGCATTTCTGACATCAGTTTCAGTTTCTCAAGAGTGGATCAGTTTCAAGTATCCGGAACGGTATTAGAAATTAAATCTGAAACTATTGGTCTAGACAACTTGCGCCCCAAAGGAATATCGCCCGATATCTATCTTACCTTTCTTGTCGAAAGTATTCGAAAAGCTGATTGGAAAACAGATTTCTGAGTTCTTAAATTCCTCAGGCCTTAGTTCGCCCATGCAATCTGGGTTTAGACCTCAACATAGTTGAGCAGCACTTATAAAGATTGTGGATGATATTAGACAAAACATTGATGAAGAATGCTATACGACGTTGGAGCTCCTAGATTTTTCGAAGGCTTGTGAAGGATTGTGTTTCGCATAGTTATCCTCCTAAATAAGCCCAAAAACAATTTCTTTTTTGATCGCAGTGCTTTGTATTTGATTCAAAGGTATCTAACAGGGAGAGCTCACGTAGTGTGACACTAACAATCAGTTATCTGGTTTTCTCCCAACTTATGCTGGTGTTCCCCAGGGATCGATCTTAGGCCTCCTGTTATTTTCCATGTTTATCAACGACCTCCCTAATGTCTTAAAGCACTGTAGGTCTCATATGTACGCTAATGATGTGCAGCTTTATTTAAGCTACCCAGCTGATTTAGTGGAAGACGCCACTGTCCGAATAAATGGGGTCCTAGCGAGCGTCCTTCTTTGGTCAAAACAAAATCAGCTGAGGCTGAACACTGGGAAAAGTCAAGCTATTGTTGTGGGTAGGAATTCTATGAATACCTCATGTTTTCCAACGGTCGAGTTAGGTGGCACCAATCTAAAATATGTTGCTATGGTGGAGAACTTAAGCATTATACGTAGGGACTAACAAAAGTTCGCTTAGTTGATTGAATAATAAAACACAAAAATAATTTTAACCTTAGATATTTAATCTTCATTTTTTTTTTTTAATTTCTCCACATAATTCCCATTTATTTCAATACATTTCTTCAGCCGATAGATCCCTCTTTCAAAACAGCTTTCAAAATCCCTTTTTTTTTTTGGAGCTTTTCGATTTCGGCATTGACTGCATTAATAATCTCCTCAATAGATGTGAAGATTTTTCCCCTCAAATCTTTTTTTATTTTCGGAAACAGCCAAAAGTCACACGGCGCTAGATCCGGAGAATAAGGTGCCGGGCGAATTTCATTGATGCCCGAGAGCGCAAGAAAGTTGTTGGTTTTTTCAGCAGTGTGCGCAGGCGCATTCTCGTGGTGCAAAAAGTAGCGGCGCAGCTCCTCTTTTTGTCGGTGTCCTAGTAAATTTTGGAAAACTTGTGGTAAGCAAGTTTCAGTATACCAATTAGCATTGACTGTCTAACCAGTTTTAAGCGGCAACCATTTTCGTCCTGGTGAAGTACATCGACATTTTTTTTTTTTTTTTTTATAATTTGCGCGTGTTAAAGGGGATATGGATACCCTTATACTAATTTTTTTTTAGAACACGTGCGTTTTGTGGAAAGAGGAAGAGACAAAGAGAAAGACAGAGTGGGGTAGTTTGAAACTCAGGTGGTATTAAGTTTCTGTAAACTCCAAGGGTGGCTGTCCAGATAACTGGGGAGTATTTTGTTTGTTTTCGCTATTATTGTCGTTGCTTATGATTCACAGTATTTTTTTCCGTCCTCCTGATGTCATCATCACAATCAAGTTGCATTTTAGCCATATGACCACCCTACTGCCAGTGTTATGCCTTCACAGTAGAGTTGACTTAGCTTTCGCAAGTGATCGACTTTTTTATTTATTTCATGCGAAATAAATAGATGATTCTTGACATCAGGATTCGAACCGTGAGTCAACAGCGTGACAAGCGATGATGTTACCACTACACGGCCACCATATCATCATACATTTTCTGGGCTCCATACCATGGACTGCTGTTTGGTTTCCGGGTCGTACTTGTAAAACCAAGATTCATCACCTGTAACGATCTTATTGAAGCAGCTTAACCCTACATTTTCAAACTTATTCAGGAAATATTGAAATAATAATATTTGCTACTTCTTCGAATATTTCAAGTGATAATTTAAAATTCGTAACACAGCCATGGCATTCAAGCCCAGTTCATCCGCTATCATCTCCTGTGTCTTCCTGGCATCTTCGTTAATTTTAGCCTTCACCAGGGCCACATTTGTATCGTCGGTCGAGGATTTGGGCCGACCTTCACGAGATTCGTCCTCCACAGAAAAATGGCCAGTCTGGAATCTTCGAAACTACTTTGAAATAGTAACAAGAGATGGTGCATTTATTTCGTATGCATTTTGGCATTCATGCAGAATTTTGACTAGCGTGAGTTGACGTCGAAATCCGAAGGGAATGGCAAAAGGAATTTCTTCCTGTGTTGGCGGTGGAACTTCAACCGAGCTTACGTCACTAATTTTTCTTTTTCTCGTCTCCATTTTTACCAATTGTTCTGAAATTTGGAAATAAATATTGTTAGATTATGAGATACATAAATGCATCTTTTTTTTCTAAAACTACTAAATTGACACCAACTAAGCGAACTTTTGTTAGTCCCTACGTATTAAACCAAACCCTTACGTGGAATGATCATGTAAATCTTTCACATTGGGTAAAACGTACGGAGCTTTACGTGTTCTCTACTTAACTGGAAGCTGCCTGCCAACTAAGGTGAAACTAATATAAGCAAAAAAAAACTCGTCCTGCCGATCTTGCTCTACGGTAGCTTTGATTCCTGCTGCATCGACAAAGTCAGTCTGCGAAAATTTAACGTTGTGTTTAATAATATCGCCGGTTTTATTTATGGCTTGCGCAGATATGACTTTGTCTCCGACTATACAAACACGGTTTTTTCCATGCCCCTGCAAAAGTACTTAGACCTTAAAATATTACTATTTTTACTTAAATTACGACAAACAAAAACATCTCAATATCTCTTCGATAAGCTGGTGCCCGCGACATCGCAAAGAAGCAGAGTTCTAATTGTTCCCACATTAAGATATAAAGTTTCTAAGCGGCAATTCTCTGTATATGCTGCTGGTCTATGGAATTCACTGCCAGCCAATTTGAGGAGGATGAGCAACGGCGGTGAATTTGGAAATAATCTGGAATGTTACTTTGGAGGTTAAATTATATTCCCAATAGATTTTTATTATTAAGTTATTTATATGTATATTTGAATTGTGAATTTAATGAATTAACCTATTGCACTAAGTATTAACTGAAAGGACACGATTTTATAATAAAAATACAAATACAAATACTCTAGATATTTGTGGCCATACGAGTAGCTGTACCAGCAACCTGTACTTAACAGCCGCAACACGTTTATCATTACCACGCCATAAATTTGTATTTTCTTGCAAATTAACACTGATATCGCAACCAGTTACTACAATTTGTTTTAATTCTAGGGACTTCCGTGACCGACGAGGATATTCAAGAGATCGTGGCGGTCGCCGTGATCGTTACAGCGATCGCCGACGCGATGACAGATGTAAGTATTGACAATTTCTTAATGGCTTCCAGTTATGAATCCCGTTGCAGATATGGCTAAATCACATCGACGTTCCCGTTCACGTAGCTCCAGTCGTCATAGCCGTAGCCGTAGCAGGAGTCACAGTCGCAAGTAAATTGATTTAATCCAGTAGACACATGCAACATTTGTGTTAGCCCTACAAATACGTTTCCCACAACAACACACCAACATACGAGGTACCCCCATAAAAATATAAAAAAAAGTATTAAAAAACTGTAAACAGTTTTTTTTATCCTCTTCGACTAAGGTGAGTCCAATTTGTCAATTATTTAAATTGATAAATACGAAATCTTTTCTAAGCTAGTTATAGAAAATTTCTTATTGCTAAATACAAAAAAAAAAAATGTGTAACTAAAACCACTCTACCATTGTCTCCTCTTTGTGGGTGTTCTAAAAAAAAAAGAAAGAAAAGAACACGGTGTGTGTGTGAATATAGGAATATAGCTATGGGCCAGGTTAGTGTAAAATCATAAAACAACCAAAAATATTCAATTAGAACTAAGTCTTGTATTTATATGAAAAAATTATCCTCTCTGGGCTGTCAAACGAGAAATAGAGAAACAGGGAGAGAGCTAATGAGTGTGTGTTGTAGTCTAACAATCAAAAAATGAAAGGTACTTGCACTTAAACAATTTTTTAATCAATTTGTTCTAAAAACGTTAAAAAATAATAAACTCAAGGTCATGCACCGAGTACGAGAGTACCGCCTAATTGTTGTGGTTGCCTTTCTACCTGCACCACCCCCAGAACACAGCTAAACTTACAGTTGAGGTACTTTTTACCAAAAAAAAAATCTCACATTCCATCAGCCGATGAGTGTGTTTTTTTTTTTTTTTTTTTTTTTTATTATTATTATTATTTTCTTTAATTTTAGTTGAGTTTTTATAGAAAGAGCTTTGTGTAAAGCAAACAGAAAATAAATCCTTCAATTCGATATTCTCTCTCGCGCGTATCTAAATCTCTACTCTAACCAATCACCAGACGACGTATGTACATGGGCAGGCTGACAAACAAAGATGTGTAGTAGACACCTTTTGTTGTCTTTCGCCACACGCTTAACGAGAGGTAATTGCTAAAATACCCAAAAACATTTAAATTAATAAAAAATCTAAAGAAATTAGAGACTTATCGTCGTCGTTGTCGTAAAATGGCGAAGATCGATCCCCCCACCACGATGTCAGTTTTTTTCACTGTTCACTGTTGAAAAAGGGATTCTTTTCTAGTTTTCCAAAGGAGACACACTTTAATCCGTTCGAACCGTACAAAATAAAAAAAGGTAATTTTCCAATATCACAATGCAATGCATCATTTTTTTCTGTTGTCGGTTGTGGTTAAGAGGACTTTCTTCTGTTCTGTCACACAAAAACGAGGTAATTTTCACAAAAAAAAAAAAAAAAAAAATTAATTGAATAAAATATTGAGGAAAGAAAAATGAGAGAAAGAGAATGAGAAAGAGAGAGAGGTTTCCAAAAGCCACTAACGAGGTAATTTGTTTCTTGTTGATACTTATTTTTCTCTTAGATTAAGTGCGTATAAGAATATTATTATGTTTTGGGTTTTTGGTGCGTGTAGAATGATAAATTAAACAAATTAAGTCGAATGGAAAAGAAGCAAAAATATTTAACCAAAGTTTTCTGTTAAAAAGAGGGTAGGTGCTTAAAAAAAAAGAACCTTGCAGTTGTGTAAGAAAAGAAAAAAAAAAAAACAAAATTACACGAAATTTTATTGAAAATATCCTGTAACATACACAATCCTACGTAGATAGCTAAATAACCGATTAAACCACGAAATTGAGTATAAAGACAGTGAAGATATAGGGACATAGTTAAATTTTTCAAAAGATACAATTTTCAAAAATGTTTTCATTTGATTTTCGATGACTTTAATGGCTAAGAAATTAAAATTTTCTGGAACGAAATCAAACAAATAGGCAGACTTAAGAGCCAACCATAATGGACTTGAATGAGCTTACGCCGGCTTAATGAAATGTCCCATTACATACAAATAGTATGGCATGACCATAATGGGATCATGCTCGGTTTCGTCAAGTTTTCGTTAACTTCTGTGGACTTACGGAATGTCTCAATGAAATCCAGTACGGAAATTTGATAGTTGACACAAAAAAAAAAAAAACAAATTCCAAGTCATTTTATTTTTGACAGAATATTTATCCCTTCCATTGAAAGATGCAGTAATTTTAATTTTTTTAATTGTATTGGTTTATTTTCCATTTTCTTTTTCCTTGCACTGAAACAAAACCGAATGTAAACATCTTGACAGAATATAATTTTGCTCAAGTACATTATGGCTAACTACAAACAGAAATTGAGTGGGCTTTTCGTTCGGTTTTGACATAAGGTTGATATTCGTTGGTTCAGTTTAAATCCTCCGCAAACTGCATTGCGTTAATAAAGAGGCTTGTCAGAAAGTGTTAAAGTGGTCATATTGATCAAAAACTTCAAAATAAAACAGACCACAGCTTATAATCCAAAGGGTTAAGATTTGGACTACCAGCCGGTCAATCGGCTGATGGTATAAAGTCCGGTACATTGATTTCGAGTCACTCGTATGTTATTTTTGCCTTATGAGCTGCCACGGAATCTTCTTGGAAAGACCATTGGTTGTTTGAAAATAAAAAGTTTGAATAAGAGCCTTCACAAAATATGCTGTCATCAAAAAGGGCAGTCAACATCGACGACTTGGACAATACGTCATAATAGACAGCTACAATTTTGAGGTAGTGAAAGACTTTGTCTACCTAGGCTCCGCTTTAAATTCAAAAAATGACACTAACACATAGATCAAGCGAAGAATCACTCTAGTCAACCGCTGTTTCTTTGGGCTGAGAAAGCAATTGAGTAGCAAAGCCCTCTCACGTACAACTAAGGCGACTTCATATAAAACCCTCATCATTCCAGTCCTGCTTAACGGCGCAGAAGCATGGATGAAAACACCCTTGTTTGTTTTGAAAGAATAATTCTTTGATTGATCCGTTTGTATCGACGGTGAAAGCAGATGAAGGTACGACAACAAACCATACAGATTGTACAGCGACAATGACCTAGTCAGAAGAGTCCGAATCAATCGCCTGAGATGGCTAGGACATGTAAAGCGAATAGATAGAAACACTTCGGCAAGGAAAGTCTTCGAATCCATCCCGAAGCGACAACGTGATAAAGGAAGACATTACCTAAGGTGGTGCACACAAATGCATGTTGGTGTTTCAATCAAATTTTTACTCAAACAGGCACTAGCAGTACGGCATTGCCCAGCTTTTCAGTAAAGAGGTCCTTATGTATAGGTATACGTGCAGCAAAATTATTGTTTGCGTATACCTACAGCGACGGCAAAGGTTGCGAGCAAATTTATTTTAATTTCCGCATAAGCCGCCGAGTGGCATCGAGAGAAATGAGTACAGTCCAATGAATTACAGAGAACCATACATACATATGTAGAGTCGACAAAAACCGTATCGTGGTACGTAGTCGTAACAGTACCACGGTTGAAGTAATGAAGCAATTGTGGTTTCAAGTTGTAATGACATTCCAATCACTTTATAATTCAAACTGTTTTTTTTATTAACGCGATTTTTACGGACATTGAGGACTAGGTGCATATAAATCAGGTACAGTCGAATAGTTTCAGGTCCTACATAAATCAAATTTTCCAATGCATATTTAGTGGATTAGAAGATTGATTCGGCATAATGCTCCCGTGGAGCTTAGGTTAGGTTAGGTACAAGTGGCTGCCGGCGCCATAAGCAGAGACACACTAAGACCAAAATAGGTTTATTGTGATACCACAGGATCAAGAGATTTCTCCCGTCCTACCTTATAACCAATTGAAGCTTCAAATGAAAAAATGGAGGTTCATACCGTTCGAAATAATCTCCTAAGTGAATCCTTTTGCTGACAGAGAGAGCTGGAGAAGTTCAGGTGAGATGGAGAGTTGTTTCTTCCTCCTCGTCCTTATAGCTTCTACAGAAGTCGTTTGAGAAGAGGTAAAGCCTTTTGGCGTTCCGTACCGTAATGGCACCAACTGTTGCACTAATATAATTCCTACTAAGAGAGACCAGACTATTCGAGTGCTTCTGATACAGCTTAGGCCGAATCTGTCTAGTGACGTGACACTTAATGCCAGTCTCTTACCTGAAATTGGTCTCCTTGATTGCATTCAGCCTGAGCTTGCATGTGGTGAAAGATAGGTAGAATCTGCAAAGTTGTGCAATTCCCTGGAATATCCCTAGAAGATGCTTATATCCTTGAATGATATTGCATTTCATTTCATCTAAGATAGAGCCTCTTTGATCGCCATTATTTCTGCCTGGATATTGTTACAATGATCTGGGAGGCGGAAAGAGATGGTAACGTTAAGCCTGTCCGATAAAATCCCGCCATCCACCCCATCGATTGTGTTTGAGAACCATCCGTGCAGAAGTGTATCTCGGGGTACCTTTGTTTAGTGGATTTTTATTTTGTCTATAAGTTTATATAGATCATTGTTATTTCTTTCGGCTAAGGTGTAAAATTCCGTAGATATATATTCTTAGATAAAAAAGTTTGTTGTTGATCTGACGTATGCTATTTATTATATGTTGTGGAAGAACTGTATTACTGAAAGTTTGGCATACAACAAATTTATATATCCCTAGCCACAACATTAAATTGTATAATTTTTCATCAACTTCTTAAACACTTTTCTTCAATGCTTGAGTCCCAATGTCATACTAAACGCTAAATTCAATACATTATAAAAAAGTGTAAAACCGATTATTTTCAGTTAAAATAATGAAATAAATATTTTGGCGCTAGCAGCCGGTAGACGCGCTTTTTGCAACCATTCGTGATGTGCGACACACGAATGGAACGAACCTGCAGTTTTATTGCGTTTCCGAAGGGCAATATTTTCGATTGAGGGAAGCCTCCATGAAAATTCTACTCTATAATGTTTGTCAGACGTTCGTGAAAGGTGGGAACGTTCAAAAACGGCTCATTTTCAGTTACTAATAGATTTTTGGTATATGTTTCCGAGGACATTTTTGAACTTGGTTATTGATCTTTACTTACATTACTCGTTCTTGTTCAGTGCTCTGTAGACTATATGTAATAATTTTTTGCGCATATCCCATACCTTATACAGTACATATTCGTATAATAGAGAATAATGTAATTATCCGATCGTCTATGCTTTCAGTTTATCGAAGAAACCAAAACACATTCTCCTATTCAGATAATGTTGACTAATCAAACGATCATCATGTCTTTATACTCATTTCGTGGACAGTGTGTTACCACTCCAATACAGCAAATCGTACTTACTATTCCAATATTAACTTCGAAGATTATTTAAAAAAAAAGACAGACAAGTTAAGCAAAAAAAAACTTCTTCCTGCCATTATGCTCGTGTTTTGAGATTAAAAAAAAATTGTTCCTTGACATATTTTTTGCTACTATTTAGATATGTGCCTCTATGATTGATTAATCTTACAGAACAACAACAGTAAAACAATCCGAATCCGGACAACTAAAAACTAATGGCCAATCACCGATATCGAAACAGGTAAACGAACAAAATGCTTAACCTATAAACACACAGTCCCAAAAATTTAGACAGCGATGTGTCTGGTCTTAATCCATCGTGCTCAACCACCGCCACTTCAACAACAACAGTACCACTGCAAAACAAACACAAGGATGATCCCTCGAATCAGGATCTCAGAAACAACGTAGCTGCTGCTGGTATTTCATCAGTAAAATCTCATAAAAAAAAAACAAAGGTGATGCTATGCTCCTCCTATATAATTAATTTTAAATATTTTCTCTCTTGAAATTAGTTTTGTTAAAAATATGACTAACATTAAAGAAATTAAATGAAACAAAAACTTTAAAATATTTAACTTAATAAAAATAAGTTGTGCAAAAACAACAACGATAAATTATTTAAATTGAGACGAAAAAATAGTTGAGCGTGCGGTAGTTCATCATAGCTAATAAGCAATTCCAATTCAAGTACTTGTCATTATTTTTCTTAAGAAAATAATCGTTTTTATCTTCGGTTTGTTTCTTAAAATATAGTTGAAGGTTTTCTCCTTTGCTATTTTTATCACTAGAGAATAGAAAATGAGTTTTCTCGTTTTGTAGTGCGAATAAAATACAAATTCAAAGAAAAGTACACAAAAGTTGTCTTATTTGAGGTGATTTGTCCTACAAATTTTGGGACAAGTAAAGGTTTTGCAATTTCAAAGTATGTATACATAGGTTGAATGAATTATTTAAAGAAAAAATGGAATATACATATGTGTGATATACATACTTCACTGTCATGCTGAAAATGAGGTAAGTACCTATCTTCACATTTGTCGCTTGAATCGACTATGGGAATACAAATGACCAAGAGAAATGGACATGAATAAAATATTTTTGTTCTATATAAGATGATCATAACAAAATTATCAATATTCTGGCAGCATAAACAGACGTGATTTGGTTGTCAATGATGCCATTAACGATGCTTGTCGATAAGGTCGACTGGAATATGTAACCACCTAATAGTAAACCAGAAGAAAGTTCCCTAGCTTTGCCTAATTAGAACCTTGAAATTCGAACGCGCCCATGGTCGTGTAACAGGCGGACATGTCGGCTAAGCTTTTTTAGCTGCTTATTAACGATTTTATGCTTTAGTTGCTGAAGTAAATCCGAGCAATAGGCCCCTTTAACAACTCCCTTTCTTTGAAGTCTAAGAGGATACCCTCACAATTCCAACAAATTGTAGTCATAATCATTTTGTTGGTTTGGGTGACTTTCTTTTTTTGGGTCTCCAGGTGCCGTTCCATTAGATCTCTTTTGGACGTTGGATCATAGTTTCGTCGCAATAACTCTCTTCTGGACTTCACTTCAAAGCTCCAAGAACTGCTCACTACATTGAAAACGTCGCTGTTCTTTAAACTTACTGGAGAATGGCTGAAGTAACACAACGTATAACTTACATAAGTCGAGGAGACAAATTCTTCCGCAGACACCCATTTAACAATAGAAGTTAGAACGCCCCAATAGGTAAATACTGGTGATCGGTGTGCGCTACAATTTTCTCTGCATGTTGCGATAAAGGAAAAAAAAATATAGAAAACCGTACGTCACTTGCATGAAATAACTGCATTTTTATTTGCAATGTAAATGGGGAAAACGAAAAACCCGCCATGTAATGACAAAAAGCCAGATAGCTGCGTTTCCCCAGGGTGGGTCTTTTGGGAGTTATGGATTTCCATTCCGGGATACAGCCTGCTCATTCATCAAGGGGAAGTGTCCAGATTTAGGTCCAACATCGCCAAGTTGCTGAAAAGTTGGAGAAATTAATTAATTTTTTGTGTATAGGGTGTTTCAAAATGGGTTTCTTGTTACATGTGGTGTTCCCCTTATCAAGTCAAACAAAGCGTATTGGTAAATATTTGTCCATTCTCCTACTGTTATGGAGGTGTAACGGTATTTATCCATCCAAAGCATCTAAAAGTGAATATAATTTGTAGTACTTTTATCAATTTGTGTTCCACTTTAGCAAATTTTTGAAGAAAAATGAATGCTTCTATTCCACGATATGAAAGGCTGCTAAAAAAGGAAACAAATTTGTTAACATAGTTTCAAATTCAGAAAAAGGAAAATAATATGTGGTAGCCGCCTTTCACCCCCGTCTTTTCCTTATTTAATGAGAGAAATGCAAAGTTGCAGCCTTCTAGGTCACCCGGCGGTTTCTAGAAGTCGTAGAAACACCCATACATTGGTAAATGAGAAATAAAATATTTCTTGCGACACCCTTTTTTGGAAAATTCGAAATACCTGTTGCACTAGGTTCTGCACTATGGTCTATTGAACAAGTGCGCAAAGTTTCAAATCATACCCCGCCAAAAAATTATGAAAACTGCCATGGTTTTAATCTTTTTTGCAAAATACGGTACTTGTTGCCCAGTTGATATGGACATACTCGTACTGTCAATTCTTTTTACTTTAATTTTAAAGTGTAGGCGCAAAAACGCCAAAACTTACCGAAGGAATGAAAAAACAGCGGTATATTTGGGCACAATCTTATCGCAGCTATGAAATAAGTGATTGGAATAAGGTACATATGAGCATGTTATCATAAGTCCTCTTCCATAATACTGTAATATGCGAGCTACGGCTCGAGTAGATAAAACGATATTCTGTGAAATTGACACTATACTATTCTTCGCAAACTCTTTTCTTACAAGGTCTCTTTCCTCTCAAAGTACTTTATCTCCTTTCAATTACTTAATTCACAAATCCAAACTAATTACTTCTTCTTGTTAACTCTCAACTTTCAATTTATCACAAAATTACAACTTCGTCCATTATCACTTTTCTAATCTCTTCACCACGGTTTTAAAACAACTGCTGCACATTCTCAATCGCCATCTGTCCTTATATAGCAGAAGTTTCTGATAGCCAAAAACTTCTAGCAAATTCTTCGACCACTGTAACAAGAGAAATTCTGATGTAATAATTCTTGCAGTTATAATTCCCTCTTATCCGTCTCTTTCGTTGACATGAACTGTGGAGACTTCATCGCAGACACGAACCTCGAATGAAAGGACAGTTCGGACCAAAATTCTGCCAGAATGAAAAGACACTTCGGAATTTGTTGCATCATACATTCCAGGTTCGTGTCTGCGGTTTCCACAGTTAATGTCTACGAAAGAGACGGATAATATCACGGATGAGAGGGAATTATAACTGCAAGAATGATTGTCATCTTGGAATTTCTCTTGTTCCAGTGGTCGAAGAATTTGCTAGAAGTTCCTGGCTATCAGAAACTTCTGCTATATAAGGACAGATGGCGATCAAAAGGGGGCAGTAGTTTTTAAACTGTGGCGAAGAGATTAGAAAAGTGATAATGGGCGAAGTTGTTATTTTGTGATAAATTGAAAGTTGAGCGTTAACAAGAAGAAGTAATTAGTTTGGATTTTTGAATTAAGTAATTGAAAGGATATAAAGTGATTTAAAAGGAAAGAGACTTTGTAAGAAAAGAATTGCTAAGAATAGTATAGTGTGAACCTGAATTGTTCTATAGACTAAAAAAAAAAATAAAGAAATAAATTTCACAGAATATCGTTTTATCTACTCGAGCCGTAGCTCGCATATTACAATACTTTTCGACTTCAAACTTGTGCATCCTTTTTGAATCATTTATTGTTTGTCATTTAAAGGTCATTTTTTTTTTTTTTTTTTTTTTTCCATTTTTATTAATTATTAATTCATTATAACTTACTTGCTAGACAAAAAATGCTTAAAACTAGCCTAACTAACTTATCTATGTTATTCTAACTTACTGGCCCTATGCGGGCGCTCTAAGCTAAACTTAATACTTAAAAATATGTCTTTCGACGTAACCTAACTTAAATTTGTATTTATTTGTTTTTTTTTTTTTTTTTTTTATTACTAATAATTACTAAGAAAAGTTTTATTTAGATAAAAAAAAACTTAGTAAATGAACTTTTTGTTTGTTTCTTATATATATAAAACTTATAGACTATCTTAAAATAAATACTAACCTACCTTATTCTACCTTAATCTACTTACTCCAACAACGTAAATATATACGTATTTTTTTTTTTTTTTAATAGATTCAAGTGCTGTGTTGTGTTTTTTTTATATATATATATATCATTTAAAGGTCATATTCAGTGATGAATGCCACCATGAGGCCGTCACTGAAATGGTATAATTCGTTCGAAGGAGGCCACAGGAGCGTTACAAAGGGGAATGTGTAGTTAAAACAGTCAAACATCCGCCATCAGCTATGTTTTGGAGCTGCATATCATCGAAATTGACAAAATATTGAACAGCGACCAGTACTTACGAGTACTCAATACAAAGACTTCAGTCCCCTCCAACAGACTACACCTTTATGCAGGATGGCACTCCTTTCCACACTTCAAAAATAGGTATAAATCTTATAAATTCAAGAAATGTTAACATCCTTCCTTAGGCCGGCAATTCTCCAGACTTAAACCCAATCGAGAATTGTTGGGCTTACTTAAAATCAAAAGTTTATTCTCGTAAGAATTCAAGAACACAAATGCTGAAAGGAAATATTGAGGATGTGTGGAAGAATAACATCAAAGATATGAGCAAGCATGCATTGCGAGTATTCCTAACAGAGTCACAAAGGAAATTTGACAAAATATTAAGCTTACGTACATTTACTAATTACAAAACAAAATAAAAAAAGCTATATTAAAAATGTAAAAAACATTTTATAAAAACGCTATCTTAACTTCGAAATAATAGCATTCCAACCGTGTTCATAATTTTTTTGCAGGGTACCGTAGGAGCTTTTAGAGAGAGTGAGAACACACATTTTAAAAATTCTAATCAGGGTGAGTTGTATAAAAATGTTATCTCGCTTTAACTCGGTAACAGGAAAATATGTGTAAAAGAAAAACACTTATAGCCAGAGTTGTATGGGTCAGGGGAAGTCGTTTCATGGTAGAAATATTTCAAATAACTAGTCGAAAACGCAACAGAAAAATAATGAAGTTTTAAATTAAATAACTGCATGTTTTGAACATCTATCAAATTAAAATAATTTTGGATTGTATTTCGAGGCATTTTTCCACCGATATCTCATAAACGGATTGTTATGAATACTGTGGCAATAAGACAGAGCAGCTTAAGTCGACATAAGCGGTTTTTCAGATTTTCAAATAGAATTAATCTACAGCTTGAGAACAACTATTCTATCTCACCCCCATTTTAAAGCAGTGTTCCGTTGAAGAAATATCGTAAGTTTCCTAAACACTTATGTTGTAACAAATATACGGTGCTTTTAACAAAGCAGCTTATGTTAAGCAGTTTTCGTATTGCAATATGCGGGCTACGGCTCGAGTAGATAAAACAATACTCTGTGAAATTATTTCTTTATTTTCTAGTCTATAGAACAATTCAGGTTCACACTATACTATTCTTCGCAATTCTTTTCTTACAATGTCTCTTTCCTCTCAAATCACTTATCTCCTTTCTTCTACTAATTCACAAATCGAAACTAATTACTTCTTCTTGTTAAATCTCAACTTTCAATTTATCACAAGATTACAACTTCGAACATTATCACTTTTCTAATCTCTTCGCCACAGTTTAACAACTACTGCTGCTTTCTCAATCGCCATCTGTCCTTATATAGCAGAAGTTTCTGATAGCCAGAAGCTTCTAGCAAATTCTTCGACCACTGGAACAAGAGAAATAATTCTTGCAGTTATAATTCCCTTTTATCCCTGATATTATTCGTCTCTTTCGTTGACATGAGCTGTGGAGACTTCGTCCCAGACACGAACCTCGAATGAAAGGACAGTTCGAACCAAAATTCTGCCAGAATGAAAAGTCACTTCGGAATTTGTTGCGTCATATTTTTAGGGGGCGTAGTTATTATTATGCTACAGTATGTTACATTATTTCAAATTTTTAGTTTTAACAGAAAAACTTATGTCTGTTTAAGTAGGCTGAATTTCTAATTTCTTTGGCTCCTTTTGTGTTTTTTTTAAAAATCTTATGTTCACTTAAGATGTTTTGTTAAATTCTTTATTTGATTTCATGGGCACTTATGTTAACATAAGTTGTTCTATCAAAATTAAGACAGTTTTATTTACAGACTTTTAGTATGACAGAAAAACTTAAGTGAACATAAGCTATTCTGTTGCAACACAATATTTAAATACCCGTTACTTATGTCAACATAAGTTATTTTTGTTGGATGCATACCAGTTTGCTCCAATCACTTAAGAGGAAAGGTTGTGTTCTTCAGTCTAAGCAAAAAGGGTTTCTTATTCGAAGTTTTTCGCGTTGAAGTGTTTTGCTTATGTATATTGTTCTTTCAAAAAGTGTGCTTATGTTTTCTTACATTAGCGTACTTATCTAGTCTCAAAAATGGAATGTGCAAGAAAAATGCTGTCTATGGCATTAAAAAAGCAATTCGATAGAAATTTGGAACGGTCTACATCTACATGCAATGAATACAATTTAGATAACTCAGCTGGTAAGTTCTGATCTTCTTCTAATGGTTTTAAATAAAAAAGGAAATGGAACCATACATTTTTTCTTAGGCACAAATAATAAAGTGCAAGACATATCGGTTAATCAAGATTTCAAGAACGTAATAGAGAACGGAGGCAATGCTGGTGAAACCCAAAATACTAGTTTAGTTAACGTGGCAGAAGGAGAAAATTCAGAAGATTTTGATAACGATGATACACTAGGCGATCCTGATTTTGTCCCATTTAATCCTTCGGAAATTTCCATCAATACAAGAATTGCTGGGAGCCAAATAGAACAAAATCTTTTATTTGGAGATAGCGGTTCATTAAGTTCTGAAAACGATGAAGAAAATACCGAAAAAACAGCCAAACAAACAAAGAAGATGAGAAAAGAAAAAAGGAACTCCGACAAAAGCTATATATCTACAACTGGAAAAGTTGTAAGTGAACGAACCGTACGAAGATTGGATGATTGTCGCAACAAATGTAGGGAAAAAATAACGTTTGAAAATCAACAGCTTATTTTTAAATCGTACTGGGAACTTGGCTCTTATGAGTTGAGACAAGCTTTTGTTGCCGGCTTTATATTGGTTGACGACACCAAATTTGTAAGAAAAGAAAAGAGCCTTACCAATCCGAGAAAAAGGAAATACACCAACAAATATTTCTTGGATATATGTGAAGAAAGGGTTTCTGTCTGCCAGAAATGTTTTAGATACACTTTTTGTGAATCGGAACAATTCATCAAAACAGTCGTTAAAAAAAAGCTGGAGGGCTTTGGTTCGTTCATAGGTGATTTGCGAGGAAAACATCCCTAAGAAACTCTTCCCTGAAAAGGAAAATGAAATTATTGAATTTAAAAAAAGTTTCCCATCCTACGAATCGCATTACACAAGACGCGATACTTCCAAAAGGTATCTGTCGAGCGATTTATCGATTGCAGAATTATTTCGGCTCTATTCAGAAATGTATTTTCCAGTTTCACTTTCTAAGTTTTCGAAAATTTTCAACACTCTGAACTTGAAATTTAAAAAGCCAAAATTATATACTTGCCATAAGTGTGAAGTTCTTAAAATGAAAATTGACGCTACTACTAAGGAAGAACTAGAGAACCTTAAAAATGAGCAAAATGATCACCATCTTGAAGCAGATTCTGCGTATAAATCGAAAGCAATGGACAAATCTAAAGCTGAAAAGTCCTTATCTATAAAAGTTCTAACGTTTGACTTACAACAATGTCTGCCGACGCCATTTTTAAGATCGTCAGTCTCTTTTTACAAACGCCCATTGTGGACCTATAATTTAACAGTTCATGACTGTAATACTGGACAGCCAATATGCTATATGTGGCACGAAGCATTAGCAAATCGTGGAGGAAATGAGATCGCGTCATGTGTATTTAACCATCTTCAAAACCTTCCAGCCGAAACTCGACATGTGGTTTTGTACAGTGATTGTTGCCCGGGACAGAATAAAAATTATTTTATTGCTTCAATGTTCGAGACTTTTTTAACACTGCAAAATAGTGTGGAAACTATTGATCATAAATTTCTTCTTCCGGGGCATACTCACATGGAATGTGACGTGGACCATGCCCTTATTGAAAAAAAGAAAAAGTTTACAACCGTTAAAATACACCATCCTCGTGATTGGTATCAATTCGTGAGAACAGTGGGCGTAAAAAACAAATTTGAAGTGAAGGAAATAAATCAAGATGAGATTTTTAATTTCTCAGCTGTTTCCAAAGAAAAATTTATGTGGCGAAAGGTGGACAATGACGGAGAGAAATTTTGTTGGCAAAAGGTAAAGTGGATGAGGTTCACAAAAGAGTTTGGAACAGTATATTTCAAAACATCACTTAATGAAATCGAAGAATTTAAATCACTTAATATAAAACGCCGTGGTTTCAATTCCCTCAAAATAGCTGACCTGCAAAAATGTTATTCTTCACCACTTTCAATCAATGATAAGAAAAAGCTAGATTTATTGGATATGTTGCCATTGATTGACAATATTTATCATACATTTTATAAAAGTTTAAATAGCATTGAAGTGGCTGACTTTCATCCCGATTTAACCGAAGGTGATAAAGAAGATTAACAATCTAACGTTAAAAAAAAATACTGTTTTAATTGAAATCATATGTTTATTTTGAAAAACCTAATGAATTTTGTACGGTTTGAGTTCCTTTAGTTACATTTTTATAATTATATAAGTTAATAAAAGTTTCTAATAATTTTCTTATGTTTTGTTTGTTTGTAATCTGCAATTCATCATAAAATCTTAAGTCAACTTAGGGACATCATAACAATTTCTGAGGTTCCGACAGAAGAACTTATGTAACATAAGACATTGCTAATCACCAAATTGATTTTATCAAAAGAACTTAATTGCTAAAATCACGTTTTATTTATACATTGTTCTTCAAATATTTTTACAAATTAAAAGAAAATACAACTTGTATTCTGTACTCTATACTTGAGCATTAAAAAAAAATCAAAATTTCATAAACAACAAATTTAGACAAAAACTTCAATATTTCAAAATCACGTTTTTTAACATAAGCTACTCTGACTTATTGCCACAGAATACAAAAGATAATTATTTGTCTATGCTACGTACGCTGGTAATCTCGAAAAGCCTATTTCGATACAAAAAAAGCTTTCGTTTTCGAGCAAAATAAGGTAACATTTAAAAAGAAAAAAAAAAAAGAAAAAATTCAAGGTTGTGGATATTATGCTCAATAAGAATAACCTCCGGGACATATTCTTAAGCGTCTGTGCATACAAGCATTCTAATATTTCCCCGAATATTCCACAACGCAGAAAAAAACTCTCCGCTTTGTGTCAAATACCTCGAACTTGGATTCATCCGTCTAGTCTTTATGCTTTTTGGTCCATTCTAGCCTTTTCTGCTTGCTTTGTGGTCGCAGCAGGGGTTTTCGAACAACATCTCGCCCAAATAGTCCAGCATGTCTAAATCTTCGTTTGGCCGTTGTAAAGAATAGCGGTTTATTCCGTGTTTCATTTATTTCGGGTGCTGGTTTCCGTCTACTTCGTTTGCCTGTTATGACTATTAGTCAATCCTCGTCTTTAGTTGTAGTTCTAGGGCGTCCTGACTGTGGTTTATCCTCAAGACTTCCGGTTTGAGTGTGTAGTTCAAAGGTACGTTGAACGCAGCACCTTAATACCTTCAACTACGAAGTAACTTCCCGCTGTGATTTGCCTTCTTTATGAAAGAGGATGATTGATTTCCCATTTTTAAGGAGTTTTTTTATTCAAGATGTGAACAATCTCAAATAAATTCTTATGACTTCAAAGTGTGGCTTTTATGTAAGACCCTTACAATCCAGGTTAACTAATTTTGGGATTTGAGACTCCTTTTGATGTAGGGTAGAGAGTCATAAGCAAGTGCTGAATAAACAACCAAAAGTCATAAAATTTAATAATTATGAAAAACCTAAACACTTCTTAATAAACCACAAAAGTGGTGTTTTCTATATTTGTAAACAAAACGCCCACTGTTCAAAAACGTGGTTGTAAAATCCGACTTTTATTATCTGAATGTGTTGTGTATTGTTCAGGTAGAGAATTTAGGTAAAAAAAACCCAATCTAATTCATAAAATTCAATCTCCTTGTTTGAATGAAGTCAGTTGACTAGGTAACCCACAAACTTTTGGCCTACAGTGTACTTCATAAATCATAAAATAAATTTTTAAATCTCAACTGAAATGTATTTAAATTTTTCCAATCAACCAATGTAGCATAACTTTAGGCGTTGAATAAATTCTCATAACGGTTCTTTCTCATTCTGTTAAACGATTTGCAGTGGTGAAATTCTTAGAAGTTCAAAGTGATTGCAAAAATTTAACAGATTGTTAATATTTGTGTAAAAGTCGCTTAAAAGTTTTAGAAAAGTTTGTAAACGTTTTCTAAATTGTGGTAAAGTATTTTTCTGTGCATAAAAGTATGAAAATCAGTGCGAAAATAGTGACAAAGTTGATTTAAATTCTTATGCATTTTTTCCCCCAAAATGGCCGAAACCAGGGTGCTTCGTGCGACATCAACATCAAATGTTCTTAAAAAAGAAACAAAAATATTAATTTATTGCTGTGGATGCGATTAATTTATCGTTCGTTATCAAACGAGCATTTGGGATCTCATTTTGGCGGTTTGGAAAGATATGTTCCTATTTTTCATTCACTTGTTGCTTACCGCCCGCCATTTTTTTTTTTTGTAAAATTGTTCGGTATGATATTTTGCAAATGGCTTGTTCAAATTGCGTCTCGTCGTTTTAATATTCCCGTTTTTTTCGCATGAAACTTATTCAATTTTGATTGTTACGAACATTTTTGATTTCAAGATTTTGATCAAACTTGACATTACCTACTGTGATATGAGAAGCTCAATAAATTAAGACAATTGCTTCCGAATTACTTTTTCAGTTAAATACATACATATGTATGTATGCTGGGTTCCAAAAGTTAAGACTAATTTAGTACCGGATTGGGGAGTTAATATCCGTAAGTACATAGTGTTAAGCGTTCACTTATAACCCTTCTTTGACAAGATAAAATGGGGCGGGTTTCCAATATAGGAAATTCGCTTTAATTTTTTTTTTTTTATTTAGTGTAAAAAGGTCTAAAAGGGATAAAAATAAAAATTTGAGAGAAAATTAATAATACTATAATAATTTTTTTTCTTCGGAATTCTATCTTTTTTTTTTCTAATTCATGTTGCTATTCTTTAATAGATATAAACAAATCAAAAACAAGATACATTCTCTGCAATGGAATGAACAATAAAGAATAAGTGTTTTTTATTATTATTATAAAATAGTAAATTACATTGTCAATAATTATAAATATAAAGCTGGAGCTGATAGTGCTTTCAGCTGGTAATACAGTCTATATAAGATTTTCTAAACAAAGTGCTGATATCAGCCTATATACATGGTATACGTTGTCGTATGATATTTGAGTTAGAAGATCAGTTAAATTTGTATGGTTAATAGTCTTACTTATTAAATTAATTTGGTTACGTGAAAAAAAGGCGTTCGGTTTTGGTCGCAGAAGTGACAAAGCGGGGGCGTTTCTTTAGTGATGAGGTGTTTGTGTGTTATATTGGTGTGGCCCGTAGTCTAATATATATTTTTATCTTTTTTATGTGACACATCTTTAGGGTATTTGGCTTTTTTCACCATTAGGGTTAAATTGAGTGTAGATGTGTTGATAGTTTAACCAGTTAGATTTTCTCTTGTATTTCGATGTCTTGAGTAGATGGTTTCTTATGTCTCTTTTGTTGTAGGCATGGAACGTGGTAAGAGGTTCTCTTGGAGCTGATTTGGCTACAGTGTCCGCCATTTCATTTCCATTAATTCCACGGTGCCCTGGGACCCAGGCAATTTTTAATTTTCCGCTGCTGGAGATGAGTTAGTCACGAATGGCTTCGATAATTTCAGTATGATTGCTTTCGTTTTTAATGGCTGTTACAGAGGACAGACTATCTGTGAAGATTATGGTCTTATTTTTTTTTTTAATAGTCAATTGCAGTGAGAATGGCAAAAGCTTCAGCTGTAAATATTGAAGTGAAAGCTGGAAGAAGACCTTTGGAGATGGTTGTTAAGTCTTCAGCGACAACAGCAAATGACGCGCCGTCTTTCGATTTTGAGGCATCTGTAAACAAGAGGTTCCATCCTTGTTTTTTCTAACTTTCTGCGATTTCGAGAAACATGGTTTTATAAACGTCGTTGCTAGTTGATTTGTTGGAATATTTGCTGAGGTTGAGGATTATGAACTCTTTTGGCAAATTCCAAGGTGGGTAGAGCATTGAATTAAATTTGTGAATGACAATGGGTATGTCAAGATCTTTGGCCGATGTAAGAGCGGAGCTTAGAGTTGATTGAAGTCTTGGGTTCTTCTTCCGTTTTATGATTTTTTTGGAATCATTGTGAATGGGCGACCTTCTGGAGCAGTTTATTTTTTGTATCGTGCATGCAGTAAGATAGTCTATTCTTTCGGTCAGTTGTGGTAAATCCAGCGTCTGTCAAGAGGTTCCGAATTGGAGTAGTGCGAAAGGCCCTCAAACCGCTTCAGATGGCTGCGTGGTATGGTGATGTGATGAGTTGGATGGATGATTTCGAACATTTACCATATATCGCTATACCATAGTCGATTTCTGACAAAATAACTGATCTTATTACATTTATGATGGTATTAACGTTACAGTAGCTGTTCTTACAAGAGAGGTATTTTACTAAGTTAACCCTAGTGGTAAGGCTCTTTTTTAAATTTGTACAGTGGTTCTTAAATGTAAATTTTGAATCGATTATAATGCCAAACATTTTTGCAGAGTTAACATTACTTGTGAACTAGAAGACTTTTACTATAGCTGTATTTTTTGCATATATGGAGCAGCTCACATTTCTGCATTGAAATTTTTGCATCCGATAAAGGCGACCCTTGTGGAATACCGTTTTTCAAACTATGGGTAGACGAGTAAGTGCCATTCGCCTTGATGCGAAAGTATCTATTGCTTAGGAAAGACTTGATGTAACTTAGCATTGTAGGCCCAATTTTCCAATTGATTAGTTGTTTCATTACGACATGCATGCCAATTCTGTCAAAGGCCTTTTCGAAATCAATCGAAAGTATTGAAAGGTGATTTTTTGCTGACAGGGTTGATGTGATGATTTCATCTAGGTGAAGGAGTGCGTCCATGGTTCCGCGTTGTTTTTTGAAAGCCACTTGCCGGTAATCAATAAGATTGTTTCTTTCAAGGAACCAGAACAAGCGTCTGGATATTAATTTTTCTAAGACTTTACCTGTGCAGGGGAGGAGCGATATTGAGCGGTACCCTGAGATAACAGTAGGGTCTTTACTCGGCTTAGGTATTGGAACAATCGTAGCCACTTTCCATGCATGTGGAATTATCCCGTCGTTGAATATTTGGTTGAACAGATCCAGTAACCTTATTTTAAAGGCTGTGGAACTGTTTTTAACCATGGCATAAGATATGCGATCAAACCCAGGAGTTGTTCCTTTAAGAAGGCGTAGACAGCTGTCTAATTCGGTCATAGTTAAAGGACTTTCTATTAGAGCTGCGGAAGGGCTGGTGGTATAAGATGGTATTGTCAGATTGTGCTTTTCTCTTATAAAAATAGGATGAAAGTTTGAATCATCGTCGGAAAGTTTCCATTTTTTTGCAAAAAATTCAACAATTTCCTGTGGGTTTCTGTTTCAGTTCTAATAACTTTGATTGAGTGAGGTACATTGTGGCCAGTGAGGGTTTTTATATCAGTCCATAGTTTTTTAGATGTGGAGCTTGGGTTGATGTTTGCCGTGAACTTTTCAAAACATAGAGCTTTTTCTGCTCTTACAGCTTTACGAAACATGGCGTTAGCTTTGCGATACGATACAAAATTGTTGTCGGTAGGATGTATTTTAAAAAGTCTCCATGCTCTTTGTTTCAACTGGCGGAGGTTACCTAACTCCATGTTCCACCAGGGGACAACTTTTTTGTAATTTTTGTTTGTTGATTGCGGAATAGCAACGTTAGCTGCAGATCTAATGCTTTTTTGCAGAAGGTCAGCTTCTTGGTTAATATTACGAGAAGCTTTCCTATGTAAAATTTATTTTGAAAGGATTGATTGAAATATTTCCCAATTTGCCCTATCCAGTAGGAATCTTTTTTGCAATCTTATGGGTGTTATATTCTCGCCTAAGGAAATGGTTGTGGTGATCGGAAAGTGATCACTTCCGTGTAGGTAGTTGGAGACGGACCACGTGGAGTTTGGAGTTAGAGATGGTGTAACCAGAGTTAGGTCAACATGAGTAAACGATTTATGTGTCGACAAATGTGTCGGGCGACCGTCATTTAAGATTGCAAGACCGGAGTTGGTGATAAAGTGGTCGATTATTTTTCCGCGCCTATTACCTGAGCTCGAACCCCAGGACGGACTCCATGAGTTAAAGTCCCCGGTGAGGACGATTGGAGTATTTATACCGTTCAAAATACTATCGAGATCATTCATTTTTTCATTTCATTTTTAATGCATTTTTATTTTTAAATTCATTATAACTTAATTGCTAGACAAAAAACGCTTAAAACTAGCTTAACTAACTTAACTATTCTTATTCTAACTTACTGGCCCTATGCGGGCGCTCTAAGCTAAACCTAACACTTAAAACTATGTCTTTCGACGTAACGAACTTGAAAATTGGTTCTTTATGTAGTTTTTCTTTTTAATTTTAATAATTTAATTTTAATTTTTACTAAGAAAATTATTATACAAAAATACAAAAAACTTAGTAAATTAACTTTTTTTTTTTTTATTCTTATATATATAACTTAACAAACTACCTTAAAATAAATCTTAAACTATCTTATTCTACCTTAATTTATCTTACTCTACCTTAAGTAATTATATACGTACTTTTTTTTTTTTAATTTTTTTTTGTTTTTATTTTATCAAGTGCTGTTTATATATATATATATATATTTTTTTTTTTTTTCTCATCGAAGTGCTGTGATGATGGGCTTATATTTTTTTTTACCTATACACTATATATAAAATACCTAAACCTAAAACTATGTAAGTCGGCCATGGGCAAGAATAGCCAACTTTAAATCTCAAACAGGTTACCCTGGATTAGGGGGAAATGACGTAGGAGTTTCCTCTCTTTCGGCTAGCCACCAGAAATGACCGTACTGACGTTGTACGTCCTCAACATCGCGATCCGATACTGCCCTATTAAACCGGAGACGCTCCACACTGCCGTGTGCAACGTCTCTGTCGTAGTTGAGTCGCCTATCCACAGCTGTCTCTTTGTAAGAGCAAAAGCACCTTTGGCTCTGGCCAGAGCAGCATCTATATGTTTGTTAAAATATAGATATTGGTCTAACCAGAGCTCCAGGTATCTGACTACACTTCGACTCGCAAGTGGCTGTCCGTGCGGTCCCACGATTGAGAACTTTCGCCAATTCTTTCTGGTATCCCTAGAGGCCCCAGACAACGGCGTCCTAAAAAGAATGATTTCCTATTTGAAGATCAACTTCCAGTCATCGCAATATCGCTGAATCTTATCGAAGTCACGTTGCAAGAGAATTGCAATGACCTCGATTTTTGGTCCTGATCTGTACGCGATCAAGTCGTCTGCGTACGCTATGGCATGGTGAAGTGATCCTATCAGATCGCTCGTGTAAATGTTGAAAAGGATCGGTGAATTAACCGCACCTTGTTGCAGACCGTTTTTAATTAGAAATGTTCCAGCAGAAGTCACATTGCCATTTTTGACAATGAACTGTCTACTGGTGAGCATGTTATGAAGTATGTACAGCAGTGGTTTGCTTAGGCCCAGCCTGCTTAGCTTGTAGAAGAGTCCCTCTAACCATACGGTGTCGAAGGCCTTCTCCAAGTCAATCAGGCAAGCACCCGTGCACTGTTCCTTGCTTTTGTTCCATTGGATATCCGATACCAGTTTAGACGCGGCATGTATTGTATCATGCCCCGCCTTAAAACCGAATTGGTTATCCGGAATTATATTACTGTTCTCAGTCCACTTAAGCAGGGCTCTATTGATCACTTTTTCGAATACCTTGCTGATGTTCGGAAGGAGACTTATCGACCGGAGATTTGCCGGATTGGAAGTGTCCTTACCCCTTTTGGGGATGGGTTGTATCACTGCTGTTTTCCAATGCGCTGGATAATGTGCATTATTCAGCGCATTGTTGAACAGAGTGCTGTAAATGTTCATCGCTTCTAGAGGGAGATGTCGAAGCACAATGTTCGATACTCCATCGATTCCTGCAGATTTCTTCCTCCTTAATGAGTCGAAGACTGCTTGGAGCTCTACCTTCGATATGTACGGGGGATGTACCCTTTCATCGGCGATGACATTGTTTGCCATGTTATCGTCATTGAACTCGGTAAAACCTATGTTCTCGGATCGCCAGTGCTCTATATCATTTCGAAGATAGAAGTTGTGCACAAGGACGCGATTTTCCAGGTCGTGGTTCGGGCAAATGGTATCATTCACCTTGTGCACTTCCTGGAAAGTCGCTCACATAGCATCTACCTTCTCCTGCGGATCTTCGATCACAAAGAAGTTGTCATCCTCTACTGCGTTATCTGGATCTATACTTGCTGTTATAAGTATTCGTCCATTGTTCGTCGTTCGCGGGATCTTAAGACACGGAAGGTCGTTTTGATTATTCCTCCGAAATATTTTATTTATTTGCGGGAACATACTCGGGTTGTTGGATTTTACAGCCCGAATTTTGTTGTTCAAATGCAAATTTACAGAAAGTCTGTAATTTTCTCTAATTAATTTTTGGGGGTTTTTAATCAACGACTTCAGCGTCCTAACCTTCGAGTTTTGTCTGTCAGTAAACTGTCTGTACAAGGTTTTTAGTCTCGACAGTAGTCTACTTTTGTGTTGGTGTAGTGCGTCAATTGTTGCATTGCGGAATATGTCTGCGTTGTCAGTATGTTGATACCGAGGTATCGTATTGTCCATAGTTCGTTTAATTGTTTCGTCCATTTGTTTTAGGTACCAGTCAATCTCCTCGTTTGACAGATTCCTATTGGACGGTGGGTAGAGCGAATTCGAGGAGAGTGCTTTTGTCAAAGTTCTTGAGAAGCGAGTACAATGCGTCCTACTATAATTGTAGGAGTACGTTTGGACAAACTCCTCCAACTCCGCAATTTCGTTGGGAATCGTTATTACGGCACTAAGTACGCATTGGTCACTGTCATACACAAATGTGTGCAGGCAGTTTATAGTTTGTTGGTCCATGTTGGTCAGTTGTAACCGTACGTCGAACAGCATAAGATCCAGATAAGAGCCGCTTCTAGGAAACGACGGACTATCTGTAGCTTTCAGATCGAGTTTATACTCGACACTGTGCCAACCCCACCAATTGAATAGTAGGTTCCCTCTAGGATTAGGTGTGTTATTTCCCCAATCTCTATGTTTGGCGTTTAGATCTCCGGACATGATGAAATAATTCTCCTCCGACTCCAGCCTTAGGTATGGAAAAAGTGTCTCGAGCTCTGAAATAAATAAAGTAGATTGAGTAGCTTCAGGTGCATAGAGCGCGACCAAGTACATCCTCTTTCCACTACGGAGAGGGATGCACACGATACACGCTTCCAGCTCCTGGAACCTTCGCACTTCACCGCTGTACATAACTTTAAATTGCAGTTGTTTGCGTATGAAGATCGCAACACCTCCTCCTCGTGTGGAGTTGGGTCGGTCTCTTCTGATAATATTGTATTTATTGTGCCCCAATTTGTGCTTCTGGGATAGCTTTGTTTCGCTAACCATAAGCACATCAGGGGTTTGGTCTTCTAGCAACTTAAACAATACGGCTCTTCGCTCGATCCTAATCAGTGAATTCACATTCACCGCAAGGATCTTCAAGGGTTGCTCCTCCATGTTCGTACCCATTACGACTGGAGGTGCGTAGATCTGGTCCACCCTCTTCGCCTGCTCCTGTACCTGACGCTGAAGCTGCTCCATCTGCCCTTGGATAGAGAGCAAGATGGCCAGCAAGTCAGTTTGAGCCTCCGGTCAGCAAGTCAGTTTGAGGCGCTGGGGCCTGAGAAGCAACCTTCGGTCTTTTCTGTTCCGCGTTTCCCCGACCTGCCGCCATTTGGGCGTATGTCACTTGGGGAGTCACGGATTGTGTTTGAATTGGAGCAGGTGGACGTTTCACTACAACCTTCTCCTGACGAACCAGATTTACTTTCTTAATATACTGGAACTTAGGACAACCCCGATAGTTTGCGGTGTGTCCCGAGTTTCTGCATAAAGCACACGAGAGCTGGCTCTTATCTGCCACTCTATCCTTACCCAGAGTGCATTCCTCTGCTTTGTGGTTCTTTCCACACTTGACACATCGAGGCTGCATTTCGCAGTTCGACGCGGCGTGACCGAACCTTTGGCAGCGAACACATTGTAAAATGGCAGCTTCCACTTCTCCCTTTTTGCCTTAGCTGTGGTGAATGGCTTGACCCCTACGAATTCGAGCTCGTTGCACTCTTTCTCTTTAAGCAGCGCAAGGAGCGTCTCCGGATCAGTGAACGGGTCTATCCCCCTCAGCAGCATTGTTTGCCGCTTTTCCCCCTTCGGGGTGAAGGAGAAGAACTGTCGAGATCATTGCGAGAGAATCGTTTGCTGTGGTGGAATGAAAGGACTGATGACCGTGAGTTTTATTTGTAATTCTATTTCTACTGCTATTTCTTCTATATTTGAGTTAATTTGAAAAAAACGATGTGGGATGGATTTATGGACAAGAAGAGAAACTCCCTGTTTGGAGGAAGTGTTTGAGTCTAAATTATGAAAACAGGATGAGTATTGCTTTGAACAAAAAGGCTGACAGTTTTTTCCGATATGAGTTTCTTGTAGGGATAATAAGGAGTTGTAATTCATGGTAATTGTTGAGAAACCCCCTGAGGTTCCATTGAAGAACCTTAAGTGAAGGTTCTACATTCGGAATAGATTTCTGAAATTTTTTTCCTGAAAGAGGCGGGTTAGACAAAGAATGGGTTTGAGAGTGTCTTCGCTGATCGAAAATCGAACCATCCGGGTTCCGAGAGGAATCGGGAATGTTCGTTTCCCGATCAGCGGAGTTGGTTGAGGAATTAAGATTATATTTATGGTTCAAAGTCATGGTTATCAGATTCTGACGGTTTAGTGAAATATGAGTTGTTATTAATTAAGGACTGTGTAAGGATTGACATTGGTGATTGTGTTGTGTTGTAGCTTTGAATAAGAGTATCACCAGGAATGTTCGAGGTGATTTTATAATAGGTAGAAGGATAGAAGGTAGAAGTGGTTGCGGTGATTGTGGTGGGGTTAGTTGCGTTGGATGTGGTTTCAGTGGATTGAGCTGCATCAGATGTCCCTGCAGTGAATCTGGGTTCGGCAGATGTGATTGCCGTGGAAGGTGTGATCTTGTTGCTTGAAGGGGTGTCGTGTATCGATGGAGTATTTGTTGTTGTATGTTCATGATTAACTGGTATATTATTGCAGGTAGGGTTGGATGAAGAGTTTCCTGTTTGATTTGATTGGATTAGTCTGGGCTGAAATGGTTGTTGTTTTAGTATGAGCATTGTTTGCTACTGTTGAGAAGTTTAGGGGTAGAAATGGTTGAGGGTTTTGTTCCTTGAAAATTTGTTTGGCTTCGGCCATACTGCATTTGCGAGTAGTTTTTATTTTAAGGGTTTCTTTAGCTTGCTGGTACCTTTGGCATAATTTGGAGGAGGCCGGATATTTCTCACTGCAGTTAGCACAAAGTATACGTGTACATTCATCGGGTTTGTGTGGTGGAAGGTTGCAATTTACACATACGTATTATTTTTGCATCTTTTTGTTGTGTGCCCTAAAATTTGGCAATTTTGGCAACGCATTGGGTTAGGGAAGTATTCTCTAACTTTAACGTTATACCATCCGATGTTGAGGGTAGAAGGTGGTCGGAACAGGTCGAAGGTGAACAAAATCAAGCCAGTAGCAAATTGTTTTCCGTTTTCAGTTTTCTTAAATTTGAAAACATCTGTCACCCCTTGTGCCTTCATCTCTTTCAATATTTCGCTCTCTGGAACATTGTTTAAATATAGAGCATATACTGTGCCTTTTGAGGCGTTTAATTGACTATGTAACGACACAGAAATTGGGCATAAATTGGAGAGTGACTTCTTGGACAGGAATAGATCCGCGATTTTTTTGTCCTACAGAGAATAAGGATACTTCCGTCTCGAAGTTGAGTTATTTGGTCATAATAAGAACTAATTCCATCAATTCCTTTTTTGAGAAGAAACACGCTGAAGGAGGTAAGAGGCTTTTTATCGTCAGAAGAAGAAATAACTATGAACTTAGGGTCGTTGGGAAGAGATTGCGTTGATAGAGCGTTCAATGGCAAGGGAGAGAGATTATTGTTTTTTTCCTTTTTTTATTTTTTAAATCAGGAGGTGGGTCTATATCAAGATCACTAAATCGATTGCCCGAAGGCACATGTGGCCCAGAGGCCATGGCACTTTAGTTTATATACACTAGTTGTTGTTTTTCAGTTTGCACACACACGATGCGAAGATAAGAAAATAAACGGTGTATTTAAGAAGCTTGTTGGTAACGGGATTACACAAGGAGAAATCACACACTGTCGGTAGAACGATGTAACCGGTGCGAGAGCTAGTCGGTGACTGATTATTATTATAATTTATTAGCAAGTAATTAAATTTACATGAGCCTAGCTGCGGAGACCATTGGCTCTATGATAGTTTAATGTTATATGGTTAAATTAGCATTTATCAGGAATTTGTTGATTTGGTCGATATTTACAGGATTAGGATTCTTAAGTACTTTATAATTATAGGACTTAGCTTAGTGCAGTTTTCTAATATATGAGATATATCTATGGTAATATTACATAAAGGGCAAGCTGGAGGGTTGTTTTTATTTAGCAGGTGCTGATGAGTAGCCGAAGTGTGACCCAGTCGCAATCGGACGAAGTTGGATATTTTAGCTTTTGAGCGGGTTGTTGGGCACCTGAGGTGGGATCTGTCGGAGTTCACTTTCTTGTAATGGTGGTGATATATGCTCCAATCGTTAAGTTGATTTCTCATTAGTACTTTCTGTACGGCTTTTTTCAGATCTGATTTGCTGAAAATGTCAAAGTTATAGACTGGAGCGTCTTTGGCCAGGTTAGCAGCGAAGTCAGCATTCTCATTTCCCTGGATTCCAACATGACCGGGGGTCCACATCAATTTTGTTTTGTGTTGAGATTTAATGACTTTATTTCTTATGTTGGCAATAAGGTCTGAGTTGTTGTTGGGGTTGCTTATAGCTTTAAGCACAGAGAGGCTATCGGTACAAATAACATGCTTACCGTGGCGATTACTTGCTGCTTTTAAAGCTTGTAGAATGGCGAAAGCTTCTGCGGTAAAAACCGAGAAAAATTCAGGCAGGATGCCGATGCTCAGAATGGAGCCATCTTCAAGTGCGACTGCAAAGGAAGTATTGTCCATAGTCTTTGATCCGTCTGTGAATATTAGGTTCCATCCTTCCGATTTCAGATCTGATGAAACAGTGGAGAATAATGAACGATATGCTGTACTGTTTGTTTTTGTCTTTTTGTGTTCAGCTAGGGTCATAATAAAAGATTCTGATTTTATGAACCATGGAGGATGTGATGATATAACGTTCCGTGCCCGTTTCGTTGGAAGTTCCATTTGTACAGCTTTTTGCAGGATGAGGCTGATTACGGATGGGATTCGACTGCTTGCAATCGATAATTGAATTCTTAGTGGATGTGAGTTTGGCAGGAAGTTTAGATGTGACTGCTTCTTTTCGGTCTTCGATACTCGGGAGTCCAGCTTCCGCCAAGATATTTTGAACTGGAGTTGTCGGAAAAGCGTTGATACTTCTTCTAGCTGCATGATGATAAACCGGTTTGATTATTTGTAGAGTCGATTTTGGACAGTTACCATATTATTATTATTATTATTATTAAACTTTATTAACAAATAATAAATTATGTGCTAATAGTACAGATTTACAGCGCTGGCTACCAGGGCCTACGGCTATACATTTACAAATAATTTATAATTTATTGATTAATTCTAATGAAGAAACTAGGGCATAAACTATTTTGATATTGTGTATGGAAGGAAGAGAAAGGAGTTGGGATAGTTGGGAGTTGGGAAATAGACTACTTAATTTAGCTTGAACGGTGGTACAATCATAAACGAGGTGTTGTATGGTAAGTGTTTGGGCGGAGTTGCAGAGGTGGCATTGGGGGCAGCTGTCTTTGGTGAAAAGATGTCCATGGGTTAGCAGAGTGTGGCCCAACCTAAGCCGAGTAAAAACTTTTCGCATGTTATTTGATATGTTTTGGGGGTAAAATGGTGCTGTCCCATCCGGGTTTAAAGATTTATAGTAGTGGGTGTATGCAGACCACTCCTCTTTTTGTTTTACTTGTGCATAGGCTTGGATGTGTCTTTTTGTATCTCTTTTTGTTAAAAACAAAGTGAGTGAGTAAAGGTTCATTAATGGCATTCTTAGCTGCTGCGTCTGCGTCTTCGTCCCTTTTATTCCCGCTTGTCCAGGGACCCATAGAAGTTTTATGTTTCCTTGATACTTGATTAGTTTGTCCCGAATGGTTACAATAATCGGTGTTTTATTTTTGGTGTTAGTAATCGCTGTCAGGGTAGAGAGACTGTCTGTGCAAATTACTATTTTTTGTTTGCTTGGAGCTGCAAGCGCCTGTGCAATAGCTGTGGGTTCCGCAGAAAAGACAGATGCAAAGTCGGGTAGTAGCCCTTTGGATAGGGTATTACCATTCTCGTCCACGACCGCAAATGACAATCCGAAAGCTGTCTTCGATCCGTCCGTGAATATAAATCTCCAATTGTTGGATTTGTATGTTTCCAAAAACTTTAGGAATATCTGCTTGTAGACAACATCCGAAGTTGAGCTTTTGTTAAACGTTTTAAGTGTGAGGTTTATATTTCCACTATTTAATTCCCAGGGTGGCGAAGATTTCGGGTTGCTAGGATGGTTCCAATAATTTTTCCTAACGCCACCGATTTTTGGATAGTTGACAGTAGTTTAGGTGACCAAAGTGTTGTGTGGAAGTTTGTGGCGGCCTTAAAATCGTGAGATTTTGCGTTGCGGTAATATTCAATATTGCCATTGCAGTGAGGACTTCAACTCTGTGATGGATTCCTGGTAGGCCAGATTCAACAATCATGTTTTTGATTGGTATTGATCTAAGAGCTTTTAGACTGGATCTTATTGCAGCGTGGTAGAGTGGTTCAATTAGGCTGAGGGATGATCTGGAACACTTTCCATAGATGCTAAGTCTGTAGTCTACTTTAGGTAGGATGATTGAACCGGTTATTGTAACTAAACTATTGACATGACAGAAACTATTCTTAGAGCTTAAATATTTGATAATATTGACCCTGATAGATAATTTTTGTTATAAATTGACACAATGATCCCTAAAAGTAAATCGTTTATCAAAGGTAATACCAAGAATAGATAAATTATCAACGTTTTTTTTACTACTATTATGTACATTAAAAACAATATTCTTTGTGCAACTAGTTTTTCTACATATATGTAATATTTTGCATTTTTCAAACGAAATTTTCGCACCTGAAGATTTGCCCCAGGTATTTATGTCCGCTATAAGCGAGGAAAAAAATCTGTCTACTGAGTTAAGGTCTTTACATTTAGAGAATGTAATAAGATCATCGGCGTAGAGAGAATGGCTTATGCTTTTGCGGTTTAAGAGAATTTTGCTTACGTCGTTAAATGCAATGACAAAGAGTACCACGGAAAGAAGGGACCCTTGGGGGACACCATTATGCAAGGGGTAGATGGAGGAATAGCACCCACTATATCTTACCCGAAATTTTCTAAAGGTCATAAAGGCTTTTATAAAGTTGAACATTTTTGGGCTAACTAATTTATTAAGTATAATATGTGCTCCAATTCTATCAAAAGCCTTTTCAAAGTCGATGGACAGGATGGAAACGTGATTTTTGCTTGACAGAGCTGTGGATATATAGTGGTCAATGTATAATAATGCATCTAGAGTTGACCGACCTGCCCGGAATACTGTTTGTTTATCAATAAGGTTATTATACTCCAAGAACCAGCTAAGTCGTTTTGCCACTATTTTCTCCAGTATTTTGCTTGCACATGGAAGAAGAGAAATAGGACGGTACCCGCTTACATTCAAGATATTTTTGTTGGGCTTGGGTATTGGGAGGACCGAAGACGTTTTCCAGCTTTGCGGAATTATACCTTGTGTAAAAATGTCATTATATAAAGCCAGCAGACGTTCTTTGCAAATTGTTGGGCTATTTTTGAGCATTGAGTAGGTAATTCTGTCGAAACCCGGGGATTTACCTTTGGAAGACGAGAGTTGGTCGTCTAACTCTTTTCTGGTAACAGGGCGATCGCAAAGGATAGCTGACGGGCGTGCGGTCTGGGTAGATGGTGTTAAATTATTTGACAGCTTCTTTTGATGTGAAAACTCTGAGGAGAAATTGGAGTCGCTGGAATAGTTGGACCATGTCTTTGCGAAGAGCTCTGCAATTTGAGTAGGGTTACCATAAATATATAGCCCATAGTCAATTTTACTTAAAATTAAAAATTTGGTTAAGTAAGAAAGGGTGTTAATGTGTACTCTACATTTTTTACCGTCTAAGTAAGTAACTATATTAGTTCTCGCAGCTAGGGATTGCTTAAGTTCTAAACAGTGTTGTTTCCAGTTATATTTGTTGTTAAAAACTAATCCTAGGATTCTTAAGTTACTAACGTTTTTAATTTGTACATTATTTAGATTGATACTAGGTTGTGAACAGAGGTGTTTGCGGCAAACATGAAGTGTTTTACATTTCTCTAGGGATAGTTTGGCGCCTGAAGTGGCCGACCACTCTAAGATGTAATTCAAGGCACTTGTAAATAAGGAATTGATTCTACTTAAGTTATTGGTTTTGCAAAGGATGTATACATCATCAATGATCTAAAAGTTTGTGCCTAGTTAAAATGTTACTTATATCGTCGAAGGCGATAAGGAATAAAATTACCGATAATGGTGATCCTTGGGGAATTCCATTGTGCAACGGGTGTGCGGAAGAAAAACAGTTGTTTGTTTTTACGTAAAACGTTCTATTAATTAAAAATTATTTGACGTACCCATACATTTTTAGACCAACACCCTATTTTTTAAGTTTGTTCAAAACAATATGAATTTTGTTATGTAGTATCGGATATGAAGAAACGCATCGACGCACCCATGGTTAGCTTTAAATGCTACTTGATTTGGACTGATGAGGTTGTTTGTTTCGCCAAACCAGAGTAAGCGCTTTGCGATAATCTTTTCAAGTATTTTTGACATGCATGAGATAAGGGAGATTGGACGGTATCCTTCGATTAAAGTTTTGTCCTTGTTTGGTTTAGGAATTGGGAATGTTGAAACTGTTTTCCAGCTTTGTGGAATGACTCCAGAGTCGAGTATGCTATTGTACAGTTGGACTAGTCTGGATTTTGTTGCTCGTGGCAAGTTTTTTAGCATTGGATAGGATATCCTATCTCTACCCGGGGTTTTTCCTTTAACCTGCCCAGACATGTTTCAAATTCAAGAAAAGAGATGTGTTGATTGATACATTGAGCGGTGGACTTGCTGGCTTGCTGCATCTGCGGATTTTTTTGTTGTTAAAAGCATTTGGAAAATTTATATCATCTGAGTACTCTGACCAAGTTGGGGCGATAAGGTTACATATTTTTTGGGGGTTTAGAAACCAGGCCAATGGGCGATTTGATGCAGCTGATGGTAAGTGAAGTACGGTTTCCTGTCAAGCATCGGATGTTTTGCCAGATCTTAGGAGGGGAAGAATTGGGATTAATACTGGACGTAAATTCGATAAAACTTTTTGCTTTGCTCGCTTTAAGCAGTCTTCGAAATTTCGCGTTTTTTGATTTTTTTTATTGCACTAAGTTTGCTTTGGGTGGGATGTTTTTGGAATTCTTTCAAGGCTATCATTTTTTCTCTTCGAAGTGATGTTAGTTCGGGGTTCCACCAAGCAATACCCGTCTACGCTGTTTTGGGGTTGTTTGAGGTATAGAAATATTTGCAGCGGAACGGATTGCTTTTAGCAGCAGTGCGGCTTCTTTATTGATGTTTGAGGTTGGATTTTTATCTGATAAATACGAAATAATTTTATTCCTAAAACGTGACCAATTTGCTAGATCTGTTTTGAACTTTACGTTAGGAGTGGTCTGCATGGTGGTATACCCAGTGTTTATGGTAGTGAGTAGGGGGAAATGGTCACTGTTGTGGAGATCATCGAGAGGGTGAATGTACTGTGTGTTGAGAGATGGGTGGGAGACCCATCGTTAAGGAGAATTTGGTTGGAGTGTAGAAGGAAATCTTCCAAAATTGCGCCTCTTTTGTTTGTGGATGGGGAGCCCCAAAGCACACTCCATGCGTTAACGTCTCTTGGTTAAGAATGTTGTCCAAGTCAGATCTGTGGATAATTTGGTCTTGGGGGAGGTACAAACCTATGTAAGCTATTTTTAGTTTAAATTGTAGTTCCACAGCTAGGACTAGAACATTAGAATTGAGGGGTAGGACTCTGTGTGGAATGTTTTTTTAATCAGGATGCCTATACCTTTGATAAATTTTTGAAGTAGCCAGTGAAGGCTTTCGGAATTATTAGGGAGTCGTTGAATGGGCAGTGTGTCTCTTGGAGATATACAAGACAGGGTTTGTGTTGTTTAATTAAAATATTTAGCTCATTAAAGTTGTTTATAAAACCGTTGATATTCCATTGCAAAAGTCTGAGAGCCGTATTTGAATAGCATTGATTCCACGAGCTTTTATTGCGTGAGGCAATGAAAGTGTGTTTTGCAGTATTTGGTTTGGCGTTTTGAGGAAATTGTGTAGTATTATTTACGTTTTATTGTAAGAAAATCGGGTTGGCGGTATTGGGATGTCTAAAGCTATGACTCTGCGGTTCAGATGTTGAAGCAATCATGCTCCCTGAAGAGCCGGGTTGATTCAATTTCCGAACAGCAGAGTCATGGTCTTGGGCATAAGGTTTATTCTTACATGTTGTTCTTCAGAAGTGTTTGGGTAACTGTTGATATAGGTGAGTGAGTAACTATTTGGGTATAGTTGACAGTGTTAGTGGTTGGAGTGGATGTGGGTTGAGTATGGGTTATGCTATTTGAGGGGTGGGTGGCATGTTTGAGTTCGTTGAATTAGAATGAGTGTAGGACAGGTTTGAGTTTGATGATGGGGTATGAGAGCTAATGAACGGTTTGTGTGGTTGTGTTGCAGCGTGGGTAAGTGACTTTTGTGAAGCTGTGTTGTTGTGTTCGTTTAGAACATGATTCTCTGCCGGAGTATTTACTCTTGAGCTGGATGATGCATTTGTGTTTGCAGTTGTAGTATTTCTTATCGGCGGAGGTGGAGGAGGAGTCAGATTAGGCTGAGGGGTAATAGGTGCATTTTGTTGGGTCTGGGTATTGCGCTTAACTTTTTCGGCGAATGTTTCTGAAACGGAAGACGTTTGAGACGGGTTTTGTTGTTTATAAATGCGTTTGGCCTCGGCCATAGTGCATTTTTTAGTAGTTTTTATTGTTATGATCTCTTTCGCCTGTTTGTAGCTGGAGCACGCTTTCGTGGATGATGGGTGGGGAAGGGAGCAATTGGCACACATGATGCGAGCACAGTTGTCCGGTAAATGTGGTGGTAGGTTGCATGACTCACATTTTGTGTCTCCGTTACAACGCTTGATGGTGTGGCCAAGAAGCTGGCAATTGTGGCAACGCATGGGATTCGGGATATATTCCGTTACTTTGGTATTATAGAAACCGATTTCAACAGATTTGGGCACTTGGAATGTAAATAACATCAGACCTGTTACTCTTTGTTTACCATTTCCATTTTTTGTAAATTTATACACTTCTGTGACTCCCTAAGGTTTCATTTCTGTAACGATCTCTGTTTCAGATACGTTAATTAGGCACGGGGCATAAACGATTCCCTTGGATGCATTTAAGCGATTATGAAGCTTCACTACAACGGGGCACACATTAGCAAGATTGTTTACCTTAAGGAAAATGTTAGCAATTTTCGGTGACTTCACCAAGATCAGCAAGTTCCCATCGCGTAGTTGAGATATCTGTTCATATTCCTTACTGATGTTATCTATCGCTTTCTTAAGCAAGAAAGGACTGAGTGATGAGATGGGTTTTTCAACATTTTTTGCAGAGATAAGAATAAATCTGGGGTTTTTCGCGTTTATTTTTGTTGGAAGATCGGGGTAATCGTATAAAGGTGTCAAGGTGGTTTTTTGTTTTTTGATAGGTTGGGTCTCGGGGGCAGGGTCTTCGTCTAGAACCCTGAAACGATTCCCGTACCTGTTCGGCCCGTGGGCCATTTTGCCCGTTAGAGAAAACACCCGCGTGTAAATAGAAAAAAAGAAACCAGTTACACTAAAAAACGAAGAGAAAAAAGGGGAAAAAGAACGCGGTGTTACGGGAGGTACCGGTATATGTGCTTGGCAGCAGAAAAGAAAATCAACACGAATAGACTGAGAGCGATGCTATCGGCTCGAAGATCAGTCGGTGACTGTGTGTGTGTTTTTTTCTTTCAATTATTTTTTTTTTTCAATTATTTATTAAAATTCCCGCAAACATGTAGAACGGTTTTCAATAACTCCTCAAAAGGATCCAGTCTATTTTTTTAATCATAAATCCAGTCAGTGAAGTTATTTGAGTAATTATCATTGTAAAACTCACGTTTTACCACACGCCACTGAGACTCAATCCTCTGTGTGAGTTCCATTGGAAGCCACGAACGGATTATCGGGAGTCTCTTGAGCCATAGTAGCAAAATTCACAGCACACGACAGTTTGTTATCAGAAAACTAAATGCATGCACTGCAACGGTTGAAATTATCATAACCGCCTATGATATTAGCCGTTATTAGACAACGAAATATTATTCTCATTGCAACTGCAAAATACAGTGTACTCCGTGTAATTAGGTGACTTTAATTTAATTATTTTAATCCAAAAATGAATTTATTGCCGAATTAAATTTAGATGATTATGCAGTGGGTAAGTGGCGATTCATTTATTTAAACTTTCCGGAGTGGTTTAGCCGCTCACGCGACGCCTGGGGCTAAGTTTATTAGAGAACAGTTTTGTGCCGGCCAACCTTAAATATATATATCAAAATTCTCAGAAAAATGCCTCCTAACTTACTTACTTACTTACTTTAGGTGGCACTACAGTCCGGGGTGGGCCTGGGCCTCAACCAATACGCCTCTCCAGTTAGCGCGATCTTTGGCTAACTGCCTTCAGTTGCGCACTCCAAGTTGGTTGAGATCCCCTTCCACTTGTGCGCGCCACCCAAGGCGAGGTCTTCCTCTACTGCGTTGTCCCTCCGGGTTGGAATCGAAGACTCTTCGGGCCGGAGCGTTGGTGTCCATTCGCTCTACATGTCCTAGCCATCTTAGACGACTGATGCCCACTTTTCTGACCAGGTCGATGTCGCTGTACAGCTCGTAGAGTTCGCTGTTAAATCTTCTCCTCCAAAGCCCGTCAACGCAAACGGGACCAAAAATCACTCGAAGAATTTTGCGTTCGAAACGACCAAGAAGATCTTCATCCGCTTTTGCTAGGGTCTTATATAGAGTCTCTTTAGTGTTTCTTGACAAGGCCTTACTAATCAATTGCCGTCTTAGGCCAAAGAAACAGCGGTTGGCAAGTGTAATTCTTCGCTTGATTTCTGCTGAGGTGTCATTATCAGAATTTACAGCGGAGCCGAGGTAGACAGAGTCCCTAACTACCTCAAAATTGTAGCTGTCTATCGTGACGTTCTGTCCGATTCGTCGATGTTGTGTGTCCCTTCTTGTTGACAGCATATATTTTGTTTTACCCTCATTCACCACTAAACCCATTTTTGCCGCTTCTGCACTAATACTTGCAAACGCACCAGTGACAGCTCGCTGTGTTCTGCCATTAATGTCAATGTCATCAGCGTATAGCGAGCGTTCTCCATCGTCATTCTGCACAATCTGACAAGTTTGGATCTGGACTTCTTGGGTTTTCTCCAGGATCTGCCGTAGTGTGAATATTTGATCGGTCGTGGACTTACCGGGCCTAAAACCGCACTGATAGGGACCTATCAGATCGTTGACGAATGGTTTCAGGCGTTCACACAGTACAGCAGACACGATCTTGTACGCAATATTCAGGAGAATGATGCCTCTATAGTTGGCGCAGTTTAGAGGGTCTCCTTTTTTGTGGATCGGGCAAACGATGCTGAGGTTCCATTCATCAGGCATACTTTCTTCTGACCAAATCTTGGAGACGAGTTGGTGTATGCTCTCCACCAGGTCATCTCCCGTCGCCTTAAACAGCTCGGCAGTTAAGCCGCCCGGTCCAGCAGCCTTGTTGGATTTAAGCTTAGATATTGCTATCCTCACTTCATTTTGGTCAGGTGGACCGAAATCTTGGCTTTCATCGTCCAGGTTGAATGGTTCATTCTGCCTGACAGCGGAACTTGTGTCCTCTTCGCCGTTTAGCAGTCTGCAGAAATGGTTTTTCCATGTCCTCAGCACCGACTGTGACTCTAATACAAGGTTTCCTTGTTCGTCTCTACAGGTCTCTGTTCGGGTCTTTTTGGCATGACACGTTCTTTTTACCTTTTGGTAAAACTTCCGAACATTATTCCTGGAGTAGCACCTCTTTATATCCTCGATCGCGCACTTCTCATGCTCTCTCTTTTTTCTCCGGAGAAGCCGATGTTCTTTCCTCCTTTTTTGCTCGTAGAGCTGACGAGCTGCTCTCGTTCTTCTATGCAGCGACGCTTCGTAGGCACTTTGTTTTGCTGCATGTGCTTGCCGGCACTCTTCGGCAAACCAGGGGTTTCGTGGGGGTGGACTGGTGACACCGAGCACATCAGTTGCGGCGTTTTTGATGGCTTCTTGGCATCGGCGCCACTGGTCTTCGGCACTTGATGCTGGCAGCATAGAACTTCTCGAGAGGTTTAAGGATACGCGATCGGCAAAGGTTATGGCGGTTTGTTGCGTTTGTACCCGTCCAACGTTAAATCTCCTCACAGTATTTTCTCGTTGTTTTGGCGTCCGGGATATCCGCATCCGTACCTTGGCTACAACAAGGTAGTGGTTCGAGTCAATGTTGGCCGCTCGGTAAGTTCGGACATCTAGAATACTGGAGGAGTGCCTTGCGTCGATCGCAACATGATCAATTTGGTTGACGGTTTGATGATCTGGTGACCGCCATGTTCCTTTGTGGATATTAAGGTGAGGAAACCGTGAACTAGCTATGGTAACATTACGTCCCGCAGCAAAATCAATCAGCTTAAGTCCGTTTCCAGACGTGGTGTCGTGTAGGCTGTGCTTTCCGATTGTGCTACCAAAGAGGTCCTCCTTTCCTATTTTGGCGTTGAAATCACCTAAGACGATTTTAACGCCATATTTAGGACATTGCATATATGCTTTATCGAGGAGCTCATAGAAACAATTTTTGGTAGCATCGTCTTTATCTTCTGTGGGGGCGTGAGCGCATATTAGGCTGATGTTGGCGAATTTAGCCTTGATGCGGATAGTTGCTAGGCGTTCACTTACGTGTCGAAAGCTCTAGACTTCTTGCCTAAGTCTGCCGCTTACAACGAATACGCATCCAAATAGACGCTGCTTCTGTTCCCTGTAGAAATCACCGTAGTAGATATCACAGTTTTTCATCTTCCTTTTGCCCGGCCCATCCCACCGCACTTCCTGGATGGCGGTGATATCTGCTTTGTAGCAGTCTAGGGGCTCCGCTAGTTGTTCGGCTGCACGCGGTCTATTCAGGGTTCGAACATTCCACGTGCAGATCCGAACGTCATTGTCCTTATTTCGTTTAGCAACAGTCAACAGTAAATTCATCCTTATCCGAAGCTATTGGTCGCTTCGTAACAAAATTTTTCCGCGGTAGGGTTGTTAGCCCCACGCACAACCCCCAACCTGGAGGACCAGGCCCTTTCTGCGACCCCTTGGACAAAATGAGCCGGAGTCAGTAACCCGCTGCGGGGATGTGAGAGCTGTCGTTGACCCATTAAGGGCTCTCCGCCACCATCTCTATTTCCACACCCTGACTAGTGTTGAAAATCCTCAATGACCTCAGCTCCAAATACGTCGAAGTAGCTCATTGAGGTATTTGCCATGTTGACTGTTGACGCCACCGTTGATTAAACAATGTGAATTCATCCGCCGTACGTCCTCTTTCTGAGGGGCTCATGTTAGACTTCTGAGACTCGAGCAGACAATCAACTCCGACAGAGCATTATAGTGTTGCTTTATTTTTTACTTTATCAACACTTGCACTTATAAGTTCAGCAAGTCAAGTCCGGATGGACATATACCAGTACCCGGTGGTGACCACGGGGAGGTAAAATAAGCACAATTGATGGGTATGAGATAGTTGCGACACTGGACATCGCCAGGTTGATGCCAATCAGATGCCCATCCCTATTCACACAACGCCCAACCACACCAAAATGCCTCCTAACACGTATTAAAATTTCATCGAAATAGGGGAAATTTTCGATTTTCTGAATAATTATCGTTAAAACTAATATTTTTTTAATTTTAACACCTTGTAAAGAAAAAATTAAGAATCGTTCCAAGTCCCTTTATCTTAAATTGGATATATGTACTTAGCACTATAAATCGACTAAACCCGTTAGTTGGGAAGAAAACATGCATTTTACTAGTCAAAACTCAAAACTTAAAAAATTTTTAAAAAATATAAAAATAAAATTCCTCTCCAAAATTTGTATACAGTATATCTTAGAATAAACCATTTTAAGTAAAAAAAATAATTTTAAGTGCAAAGTCGATTTCCTTTATTGGAAACCTCAGTCGATAAAATAGCTGACTGAGGACATTTCTGTATAGGAACTTAATTTTTGTCGAAAATGTTTTTTGCGAAAATTATTGAACAAATTTGTAAACTTGGTAAACTGAAAATCGCATACTAAAACTTTCCAAACGACAAATCAAGTGACTTCACATTCTCTCGCTTTTTTTTATGTACGTGAATAATTTTATGAATATTATTAGATTTTTTTTTTTTTAATATTGATGGTACATGCATAGACAAAATTATTTATTTTTTCTCTTTTTCCACCATTAAAATAAATTTGAAAAATTGTTCAAGAAAACAACGATTGAAGTTCAGTGTTGTAATGCTACAAACGATGCTAAAAGTAGGCATTGACAGCAGTCGTCTGCGTATAGAATTTCCGGCTACCCAAGACTCAATCGGATTGTTCCGCATAGAAATTAAACGTATGCAACTTTTCAGAATACGCTTTTCGTGATTCCGTAGACTTATGGCACTTATTAAAATTCGATCGTTTCGTTTTTAATGCATTTTTATTTTTGGAATTTATGAATCTTAACAGCTAGACACAAAATACCTTAAAACTAGCTTAACTAACTTAACTATGTTATATACTAACTTAATGGCCCTATGCGGGCGCTCTAAGCTAAACCTAATGCTTAAACTATGTCTTTCGACGTAACGAACTTGAAAATTGGTTCTTTATGTAGTTTTTCTTTTTAATTTTAATAATTTAATTTTAATTTTTACTAAGAAAATTATTATACAAAAATACAAAAAACTTAGTAAATTAACTTTTTTTTTTTTTTATTCTTATATATATAACTTAACAAACTACCTTAAAATAAATCTTAAACTATCTTATTCTACCTTAATTTATCTTACTCTACCTTAAGTAATTATATACGTACTTTTTTTTTTTTAATTTTTTTTTGTTTTTATTTTATCAAGTGCTGTTTATATATATATATATATATTTTTTTTTTTTTTCTCATCGAAGTGCTGTGATGATGGGCTTATATTTTTTTTTACCTATACACTATATATAAAATACCTAAACCTAAAACTATGTAAGTCGGCCATGGGCAAGAATAGCCAACTTTAAATCTCAAACAGGTTACCCTGGATTAGGGGGAAATGACGTAGGAGTTTCCTCTCTTTCGGCTAGCCACCAGAAATGACCGTACTGACGTTGTACGTCCTCAACATCGCGATCCGATACTGCCCTATTAAACCGGAGACGCTCCACACTGCCGTGTGCAACGTCTCTGTCGTAGTTGAGTCGCCTATCCACAACTGTCCGAGCAACGTGGAAGATTAGTGGCACTGCCAATCTGTCCTGGATCAGACCCTTCTTATCAAAATAGAGGAACGCCTCTGGGGGAACAAAGCCGTTAAGGCGCACTCTCTCGTGATACTCGTAATTGGGGTAATAAGCCCCGGAGATCAGGTTGTTTGTCGAGCTCATTGCTCTTGCAATGTGCCTTCGAATCAGCTTGATAACGAAATTATCCACTCTTATTAGGTTAGCCCTGTTGTATAGGACCATCCATCATTGGGATAGAATTTTATGTACTGGGACTCTGGTGTTCTGTACAACTGAAGACAAGCCCGAAGGCAAGCCCTCTCAAACACCCGAATCCTTTCCATCCAGCTTGCTCCCACATTGATCCACACGGGACATCCATATACGAGCATGGGCCGAATAAGGGCCATGTAGCAGATTACCTTCACCCTTGCATCGAGTTGGCTGCTATAAAACAGTCTCTTTGTAAGGGCAAAAGCACCTCTGGCTCTGACCAGAGCAGCATCTACATTTTTGTTAAAATATAGATATTGATCTAGCCAGATCCCAAGGTATCTAACAACACTTCGACTCGTTAGTGGCTGCTCGTGCTGTCCCACGATTGAGAACTTTCGCCAATTCTTTCTGGTATCCCTGAAGGCCCCAGATAACGACGTTCTAAACAGAATAGTCTCTGTCTTCTGGAAGTTGATCTTCAGCTTCCAGTCGTCGCAGTACATCCTGATCTTATCGAAATCACGCTGCAAGAGTATTGCAATGACATCGATCTTTGGTCCTAACCTATACGCGATCAAGTCGTCTGCATACGCAATAGCATGGGGAAGAGATCCTACGAGATCACTCGTGTAAATGTTAAAGAGGATCGGCGAATTAACCGCACCTTGTTGTAGACCGTTTTTGATTTCGAACGTCCCAGCAGAAGTCACATTGCCATTTTTCACAATGAACTGTCTACTGGTGAGCATATTACAGAGCATGTACAGCAGTGGTTTACTTATACCCAGCCTGCTCAACTTGTAGAAGAGTCCTTCTAGCCATACGGTATCGAACGCCTTCTCCAAGTCAACCAGACAGGCACCCGTGCATTGTTTCTTACTTTTGTTCCATTGAATATCAGATACCAGTTTAGACGCGGCATGTACAGTCTCATGACCCGCCTTGAAACCGAATTGGTTATCCGGAACTATATGCATGTCCTCAACCCACTTAGTCAGCGCTCTATTGACCACTTTTTCGAATACCTTGCTGATGTTCGGAAGGAGACTTATCGACCGGTGATTCGCCGGATTGGATGTATCTTTACCTCTTTTGGGAATAGGCTGCACCACTGCTGTCTTCCAATGCGCCGGATAATGTGCATTATTCAGCACATTGTTAAACAGGGTAGTGTAAATGTCCACCGCTTCTGGAGGAAGATGTCGAAGCACAATGTTAGATATTCCATCGATACCTACTGATTTCTTCCTTCTCAATGAGTCGAAGATCGTTTGGAGCTCCACCTTCGATATGAACGGGGGATGTAACCCCTCATCGGCGACGACATTATTTGCCATGTTATCATCATTGAACTCGGTAAAACCTATGTTCTCGGATCGCCAGTGCTGTATATCATTTCGAAGGTAGACGTTGTGTATACGGACTCGATTTTCCAGGTCGTGGTTCGGGCAAATGCTATAATTCACCTTGTACACTTCCTGGAAAGTCGCTCCTATAGCCTCTACTTTCTCCTGCGGATCTTCGATCATGAAAAAGTTGTCGTCATCGACAGCGTTCACGGGATCTATGCCTGCTGTTATTAGTATTTGTTCGTTGTTCGTCGTTCGAGGGATCTTAAGACACGGCAGGTCGTTTTGATTATTCTTCCGAAAAATTTTATTTATTTGCGGGAACATACTCGGGTTGTTGGATTTTACAGCCCGAATTTTGTTGTTCCAATGCAAATTTACAGAGAGTAAATTTGTTGTTTCTCTAATTAACTGTTGGAGATTTTTAATCAACGACTTCAGTGTCCTAACCTCCGAGTTTTGTCTGTCCGTAAACTGTCTGTACAAGGTTTTGAGTCTTGGCAGAAGTCTACTTTTTTGTTGCTGTAGTGCGTCGATTGCTGCATTGCGGAATATATCTGCGTTATCAGTGTGTTGATAACGAGGTATCGTACTGTCCATCGTTCGTTTGATTGTCTCGTCCATTTGTCTTAGGTACCTGTCGATCTCCTCGTTCGACAGGTTCCTATTGGACGGTAGGTGGAGCGAATTCAAGGAGAGGCTCTCGTCATAGCTCTGGAGAAGCGTGTCCAACGCATCCTACTGTAATTGTAGGGGTACGTTTGAACAAACTCCTCTAAGTCCGCAATTTCGTAGGGAATTGTAACTTCGGCACTGAGTCCGCAATGGTCACTGTCATACACAAAAGTGTGTAGGCAGTTTCTTGTTTGTCGGTTCGTGTTGGTCAGTTGTAATCGTACGTCGAATAGCATAAGATCCAGATAGGAGCTGCATCTAGGATACGACGGGCTATCTGTAGCTATCAAATCGAGTCTATACTCGACATTGTGCTGACCCCACCAATTGAATAGTAGGTTCCCCCTAGAATTTCGTATGTTATTTCTCCAATCGCTATGTTTGGCGTTTAAATCTCCGGCCATGAGGAAATAATTCTCCTCCGACTCCAGCCTTAGACATCGAAAAAGTGTCTCGAGCTCTGTAATAAATGAAGTAGTTTGAGTAGAACCCGATGCGTAGACCGCGACCATGTACATCCTCTTTCCACTACGGAAAGAAATGCACACGATACATGCTTCCAGCTCCTGGAATCTCCGCACTTCATCGCTGTACACGGCCTTATGTCGCAAGTTTTTGTGAATGAAGATCGCAACACCTCCTCCTTGAGTAGAGTTGGGTCGGTCTCTTCTTATAATATTGTATTTATTATGACTCAGTTTGTGTTTCTGGGATAGCTTAGTTTCGCTAACCAAAAGCACATCAGTTCTTTGATCTTCTAACAACTTAAAAAGTACGGTTCTTCGCTCGATCCTTATCAGTGAATTCACATTCACCGCAAGGATCTTTAAAGGTTTCTCCGCCATCGTATCCATTACGACTGGAGGTGCGCTAGACCCGGCAGAAATGGGTAGATCTGGTCCACCCGTTTCGCCTGCTCTTTTAACTGACGCTGAAGTTGGCTCATTTGCCCTTGAATAGAGAGCAAAATAGTCAACAAATCAGACTGAGCCTCAGGTGCTTTAGGCACTGGGGACTGTGCGGCAACTTTCGGTTGATGTTGTACCGTGTTTCTCCGGCCTGACGCCATTTGGGCGTAGGTCCATTGGGGAGTAACGGCTGGTGTTTGACTAGAAACAGGTGGACGCTTGACTTCGACTTTCTGCTGACGAGCCAGGTTTACTTTTTTCATGTACTGGAACTTAGGACAACCCCGATAGTTTGCGGTGTGTCCCGAGTTCCCACATAGTGCACACGAGAGTTGGCCTTTATCTGCCGCCCCATCCTTACCCAGGGAACATTCCTCTGCTTTGTGGTTCTTTCCACACTTTACGCATCGAGGCTGCATTTCGCAGTTCGACGCGGCGGGCCGAACCTTTGGCAGCGAACACATTGTAAAATGTTATCGCTCCTCTTTACTTTTTCCCATTTGACAATCTGGTAGTCTAGGACATTAATACTCCTTAGACCATCCAGTTTGCTGTTGGGAGTTATCTGAACAAGGAAGAACGGTAATTTCCGCTTCTCCCTTTTGGCCTTTGCTGTGGTGAACGGCTTGACTCCTACGAACTCAAGACCGTCGCACTCCTTCTCTTTCAGCATCCTAAGGAGCTCTCCCGGTTCGATAGACGGATCTACCCCCCTCAGTAGCATAGTTTGCAACTTTTCCCCCTTCGGAGTGAAGGAGATGAACTCCGTCGTCGTTTCCTTTAATAAATCTTTTATTTTTTTGTACTGGTCCACTGTATTACAGTGGATAGTATGCCTATCTTCATTAATACGTTTAATAAAAAAGTTGTTGCCTATGGCCGACTTACATAGCTCAATGGTGTCTTTTAATTCCATCTTGAAGGTGTTGATAGGTGGCACCTTCTCCTTTGGACTCCTCAGCTGCTGATGTTGTTGTTGTTGCTGGTCTTTCTCTTGATGTTGTTGTTGCTGCTGATTCTGTTTTTGTTGTTGTTGTTGCCGCTGCTGCTTAGTTGGCAACTGTTTTTGTTGTGGCTGCTTTGTTGGCAGCTGTTGATGTTGTTGTTGCTGCTTTGCTGGCAGCTGGTTTTGTTGCTGTCGCTTTGCAGGCAGTTGTTGTTGCTGCTGCATATCAGGCAGCTGTTTTTGTTGTTGTATTTTTTTCTGTGACTGGCTATCTTCTGCTCTTCTGGCTGTTTGTTTAGCCTTTATGGTCAGCACCCTCTGCTGGAGCTGCCGTATGCTATCATTGATGGCCTCCATCTCTTCGTCCTCATCCTCGGACTCGGAGGCCGCTAACGTGGCGAAGCTATTGCTACCACCTTTGTAGCACGTTTTTTTGTACGTTTTTCTGCTGCTGCTGTTGTTGTTGACGGCGCCCCCACCCTCACTTCTCCCGGCAGCTTTTCAGTCGAAGCTGATAGGGAGGGGCGCTTGCCTTCGTAGGGAGTCAGCCTCTGCTTCCTCCTCCTCTTTACCGTGGTTCCACTTTCGACCATTGCCAAGTGGCTTTCACTATCATCGGCCGATGTTTTTGTGTCCACTACTCCCGCTATGGGAAGCAGGAACCGTTCTTTTTTAAAAAAAAAAAAAAGTTTTTGTGTCGGTGGGAATTGAACCCGAACGACTCAGGTCACTGGACGCTAGCACTAGCTCTGCGCTACCGCGACACTTGATGAACCACTGTCTATTTATGTACTTAAAATCACAAGGAAATTTTAAGAGAAGCCGAAACACTTGCGATCTCTACTAAGGTCTGTGAACGACTGTATTAAAATTCGATATTTAAGTTATGGTGGACATACAACTGCGTGCACGTAATTAGAAACGATATACGAGTAGATGCTGCATTTTTTATTTTCACATTCCCTGTGTTTTCACAAAAATTCTTTTCAAAATGTTTGTGCTCACGACTACCAATCTTATGACAAAATATGTGTCATTGACATTTAATACCGTTACTTTCTTACAGCAACCTAAATTGGTCGAAGTGAGCTAAACGGGTCGTGCACGTAATTTGAAACGGACTATAGATATATATAAAATAATTCAAAGAGTTTAGTTTTGTATTCTCTCATTCAAATTATTAAATTGATGTTATTTTTTAAGTTTTGTGCAATGAGAAAAAAACAAGTCTTGCGATGCAAAAACTCGAAACTTTATTGTCGGGCAGAATGAAAAGAAAGTCATACGCGAAGTAGCAAAAATACTGAAGTGTTCTGAAAATAATGGTATTTAATGCAGTCCAATAATGTAGAGAAGATACTTCGATTGTGCACCAAAGTAAACACACCTTTACTCAACAGCAATGGAAATTGGTACACAAGTTTTCGGCGAAACAGAGCCAAACTAAAAAAAACTTTCGGAATACGCCATAAATAAAAACATTAAACTATCGCTTAATGGCAAAGTGTGCTTCTTTCCGATAAAATTAAAATTTTCATCTGATGGAAAAGCATGTGTTCACCGCCCGAGATCTAAGGATTTCGATCTAAGGTTCACTCGTTCCACGGTGAAACACGGTGGGCGTAGTGTTATGGTATCGTATGTTATGTCTTGGCGCGGCGTTGATCCAATGCACAAAATTGTGGGACATACACTCCATCTCACTTGATTACGAACAGGCAGTTTTTTGTTTTAATTTTACGATATTTTTCAAACCCTTCGCTAATCTGGGAAAAATCAATTGCACAAGGAATGAAGGATATATTATGTTTATATTGTAAAAAAGAAAAGGTATTAAGTTGATAAATGCAACTTTTATAACGCTTTTTCCAAAAAGGTCATAAAATTTACATGTTTTTTTTTTGTCTCACTTGATTACGAACAGTAGCTAAATCTACCTGTTACCATGTTTTAAATCAAATAAAAGGATACTTAGAGTGGAGTTTAGTTCAAGAAATACCTTCATACAATCCACAACTATGGGTAAAGGAAAGGCATTAACCAAGGAGGAAATAGGCCAAATTCGAGCTTACCGGGAACAAGGAAAATCCATCCTTTTCATAGCCAGCAAGATTGTAAGAGGCGCCACTGTTGTACACAGCTTTATTAAGGACCCGGAGAAGTATGGAAAAAACCGCAAAGGAAGAGTCAGCAAAGCAACAACTTGTCAGGAAAGGCGGGCCATACTGAGAGTTGCTTCAAATTCAAGGCTCTCCGTAAGTAAAATTAAGGCAGAAACTGGAGTTACAGCCAGCAGATCGACTGTTCATCGCGTAATACAGAAGGACAGCCATATTCGCCATGAAAAAATGAAGAGGAAACCACCATTGAATGCGGTACGTAAAATCCAGCGGCTTGATTTTGCAACAAGTCACATCTGGTGGAATCGAGATTGGCATACCGTCGTCTTTTCTGACGAAAAAAAAATTTAATTTGGACGGACCTGATGGATACAGATGTTATTTCCATGATTTGAGAAAAGAAGAAATACATCTTCAAAGGCGGCACAGCAAAGGAGGTGGTGTAATGGTATGGGGAGCAATAAGCTATTACGAAACTGTGGAGCTGGATTTCCAAAGCTCCAAAATGACGGCAATCTTTTACAAATCGATACTGGAAAGAGCTTTTCCACAGTTTTCGGAGATATTTGGTGGACAGCGATGGACTTTCCAACAAGACAATGCACCGATACATACCGCACGGACAACAAAAGCCTGGATTCAGAACCAAAATGTAAACCTACTTGCATGGCCGCCATATTCACCCGACCTGAACATCATGGTAAACGTGTGGGATTGGCTTTCAAGAAAAGTCTACGAAGGAGGAAGGCAATATGATGAAACGGAAGAGATTATTGAAGCCATAAAACGAGCCTGGTCCGAAATTTCGCTAGATAATTTGACAGCACTCTATGAATCTCTACAGAGCAGGCTACTTGAAGTGATTCAGCGATCAGGAGGTAGTACCCATTTACTAAATACTATTGCTACTCTTTGAATAAAACCAACATTTATTTATACAAACAAATTTTATATTGTTTTTTTACCTTTTAAGCTTCTAAAAGGTAGATTTAGCTACTGTTCGTAATCAAGTGAGACAAAAAAAACATGTAAATTTTATGACCTTTTTGGAAAAAGCGTCATAAAAGTTGAATTTATCAACTTAATACCATTTTTTTTTTACAATATAAACATAATATATCCTTCATTCCATGTGCAATTGGTTTTTCCCAGATTAGCGAAGGGTTTGAAAAATATCGTAAAATTAAACCAAAAAACTGCCTGTTCGTAATCAAATGAGACGGGGTGTATGGGTAGATTGTAATATTGTAGTGTCCCGCAATTCTGCCATATGTAGACGAATACCTGCCAATAAATTGGAAGTTCCAACAGGATAACCTTCCGATGCGCACGGCGGCTTAAACAAAAAAAAAAAAAAAAATGTATTTTACTGGACTGACCATCGTGTAGCACGGATTTAATTTATATTGCAAAAGGAAGATGAGGTACAGGAAAATAGGAAATCTTCACAATCGTTATAAAGAGACCAAAGGGGTTTGGGAGTCCAATCCAAAGTCATTATATGAAAATTGAATAGAATATATGCCGCCTAGATTGCAAGATTAGTTTATAATCATTGTTATTCCACTAAATATTAGGAAAATCTGAAATAAAATATCACATTTGAACAAATAGTACAAGCGTTTCTACAAGTCGTGTGTGTACGGCATGTTTTATATGTTTTCCCACAATTTAAGCAATGATATGAAAGTACCGAAATAATTTGACGATTAATCAACCATTTCAATACATTTGTATACTAATACAAGCATTATGACGTTTCCAATTTAAGCATTAGCAGCGTTTCTAATTACGTGCACGGCGCACAGTGGCGGGGCTAGGAACAAAAGTTGGCCAAAACCCCAAGTAAGTTTGTAACAATTTTTTAATCATTGTTAAGTCAATAAAAAACAAATATTTAACCTTTTTAAATAAGTTTAATTAATGAAAATGAATAAAGTTAAACAACTTAGGCTTATTTTTTGTCTGGTCTTTAATGGTTAGACTTGTAATGAACTTGAAGATATTAGAAGATTGTGAACAACATCTTCCATTGTTTTTGTACTTGACATTTTTCTGGCAAACTTCTCTCTATAATTTTTAATATCTTCGTTTCGGGATTCCTGCGCTTCCTCTGATAAAGAAGCAATGGGCACTATTGCGTGTTCTATAATGTTGTATTCATGAAATAGAATTTTGTGTACAGTGGTAGGCATTCTATACCAAGGGTAATTTTTTACGAAGATTTCTGCAGTTTTTAGACAGTACAACTTGAATTTGTTCGTATCTATGGTCGCAGTAGTGCTGGAGAGAGCAAGGAATATTATATATATAGAATCGATATATTAGATTTTCTGTAAAAAACCTTACCCACGAATGCAGTGTTGATGTTGCTAAGTCAAGGAATTGGTCCTGGCTTATATCTTTATTTAAACATTCTGAAATCTTATTAAAGTCCTTTGAAGTTAAATTGCAAAGATAGCACGTTTGATAAGATGGGGTATTCGGTGGGAAGCTGAACGTGTTAACTGCCGCCCCTTCAAATGTCTGCGTCCCGCAGATCAATCGCTGAACATATGGAACAGGTCAAGTTACTGCCAGGTTGCTGAACTTCCGTTGAGCTTGGAGCTGGGCGAGGGATGTGCTTCCGGCGAAGAGACAGACGAAGTTCCGGGATGTTGACCTTTCCGTAGATCTTTTTCCACAGTAGACAGATGGAGATAACTATGGCTATGGCGATAGGAATTTCTGTAACGATAGAAGAGTTAAGATTTTCTTTTAAGGTTTTGATGAGCTCTATGTTTTTGGCACTGATGTCGTGCACGGCGTCTAGATTAGGCTTAATCCTTTTGCTAGTTACGTTGGCTAGGACAGCAGGAAGCGCTTGCCAACTCGAGGCTGACCTGCTGTAGTATGTCTGTTCCTTGATTGTGACTGTATCATTGTCCAGTTGAATGAGGTAAGTGCCTTCTAGAGGAATAGAAGAATTTTTATTTAGAATTGAACCATTAAAATTTGTCACGAGGATTGTATTTTCCCCAATCAGTTCGATGAGCTCTTCATTAGTGCTTTTGAAATCGCATGCTGCGGTGCCACCCTTAAGGATCCTAGGCAGGCATGAGTCTTCTGCTAGTTTCTTTAAAACGCTATCCTCACATACTGATGTGTTACCTATATGGAGGCAGTCACCCTTGAGTCCGTAAGTCAAGTCATAGTTAACTAGTAGTTTCGTGTACTCTAGGTCGATTTGTTTCCCGTCTCTAATCGAAGCGCGAGCGTTTACCACATGGAAAATGTTGGTTCCAACCTTAGGGATTGATAGGACATATACCAATAGGGTCCCATTGCTATACACAGAGGGTCGTCCATATTCTACTGCTTCTAGGATGTTTTGGTAAGGTAAGGTTTCCAGCTTGTTTATGATAGCGTTAATCTCCTCAGAGTCTAATATGTTGCTATTAACTATTCCAGTCTTGGCCATCTGACAGGCCCTTATTAATTCATTTACCCCTTCCTTCAATATAAGTACTTTATTTAGTAAGTCGTGTCTTAGTCTATCCATTTCTCCCTCTCGTACGACGTTATTATAGCCATCAATCATCTTGTTAACCTTGCTCATAACCTCGTGCGTCGCCTCAAAAAGTCTCTCGTTGATCTTATATTGGTCGTTATTGTTCTCTACTAAGTCCGCCTGCGTTTGTAAGATTTTGCTGCAGTCAGTTGCGTCAGGGGAACCGGCCAGCCATTTCCAGGCGGTTCCTATCCAGTTTATAGATCTAGCCCGTCTCGTCTTTGGTTCGTCTAGTTCTTTTAGTCGGTCTTTTACCTGGTTCAGATGGTATGTTAAAACCAGATACATTTCTTGATCTGTTACATGCTTTGCAGCCAGCTGTTCAGTTTGTTCAATGAGCGCGTTATACTTCCTTAAGTCAATGACATGGACCAGCTTAAAGTAGCCATTTATCACCCAAGCGTTGCCTTCCCTAATGGTCACGATTGGTGACCTGTATTCGAAGATGTGCAGGGCCTGCACGGGAACCAAGAAAGCTAAACTGCAATATAATTTCATTACTTTATTAATTACTTTTAGGAATTATAAATTGTTTTACAAAACTTAACTTATCGTACGTTGGATGCGTAAAAAAAAAAAAAAATTTTTATTATACATAGGCTAGGGAATCTTCCCCCTTTTTTTGTAATTTCTTTAAATTCTTTTTTGGTTTTTTGGTTTTTGTTTATACTTTTATTGTGTTCTTTAAATGGGCTTTATGGATTCTTTTACCATGTTGTCGTTATGGTCACGCGATTGTCCTTTGCGACAATTTCTTTTCTGTACAAAGGTTTATTTTTACCTTTTATGCGTTTTACTGCGGCGAACACCACATCACCCGCACGGTACTTCTTGGGGATTTTTATCCCGTTTACCACATTTGGGTCGAGTTTTTCTCTCAATATTTCCACAAGGCTTTCGTGGTTTAATGTCCGTAGGGAGATGTAATGGCGATTATAGCCGGGATGCGGCTCCTCATGAGAGCGTAAATCAATGCCAATCTTAAAGATCAGCTGATTTCTGAAGACATTGATTGGCCCTTCCACGTGTGGTATGAGATCTGAGCTGTCCTGATCAGCACTGTGCATAGTACCGGATTCGGTGTCACTAGGAGAGAGTTCACAAAGTCCTTCATCAGCAGTGTCGGTTCGATTTTCCATGGAGACTTGACCTTCGCTTGCAGTGTGCGTGGCCCCCTCTGAAGGCGAGCTTACCTGGGCTTCATTAGCGGTTTCGGTACTAGTATCTGACAAGTGATTGCCCTCTGTTTTAAGTCGTGAAAGAGCGTCAGCCACAGAGTTTGATTTACCGGGAGTGTATATCAACTCGTAGTTGTACTCTTCGATCCTCGCCTTCCAGCGCTTAAGCTTTGCGTTATGATTCCACAGGCTGGTGATCTGTACAAATTCTTACCTTCCTGGCTCCATACAGATAATTTCTCAAATTATCGAGAGCCCAGACTATGGCAAGCATCTCCTTCTCGTTGGTGGCATAATTCTCTTCTGTTCGATTAAGGGAACGGGAGATGTATGCTATTGGCTTTTCCTTGCCATGCTCACCTTGAGAAAGGACTGCGCCAATTGCGTAATCGGAAGCATCTGTGGTCAGATTGAAACCCTTGGAGAAATCGGGGAATGCCAGAACACCCGCAGAGGTAAGTAGTTCTTTCAACCTCTCGAAAGATTTTATTGCTTCTTCGTTAAGGGAGACTGGAACGTTCTTTGATTGGTTGGCCCTAACATGTGAAAGGTCCCCACGTGTTATGTTGGTTAGAGGCTTTGCGACCTTAGCGTAGTCCTGAATGAACTTCCTGTAGTAGGAGGTTAAACCAAGGAAGCTCTTCAGTTCTTTTAGATTAGTTGGAGGAAGGATATTTTCGATCGCTTTGACCTTTTTTTGGTCCGGGAGAATGCCATCTGGAGTAACCAGGTATCCGAGGAATTCGACGCTAGTGGTCATGAACTTGGTTTTTTCCAGGTTTACCTTTAGTCCAGCCTCGTGTAATTTCGAGAATACGGTCTCGACGTCCCTCAAGTGATCCTCTTCAGATTTGCTAAAGACGATTATATCGTTGATATATACGTAGCATATCTTACCGATCATCTCTTTAAGCACATCATCTATCATTCGCTGGAAGATCGCGGGAGCGTTCTTGAGACCGAAAGGAAGCCTCAGATACTCGTACTTCCCATTCATCGTTGAAAAGGCCGTTTTTGGGATATCTTTCTCGTTCATCAAGATTTGATGAAATCCTGAAGTCAGGTCGAGTGTTGTGAAGAGTTTTGCATCTCCAAGACTAGCCAGCGTGCTATTGATATCCGGAATGGGATACGTATCCGGAATGGTTACGGCGTTTAAACGCTTATAGTCAATTACCATTCGGCACTGTTTTTCGCCGTTACGTTTCGGTTTTTTAGGAACAACCCATATAGGTGAATTTTACGGGCTGTTCGAGAGGCGGATGATGTTCTCTGAGAGAAGTTCTTTAACCTGCCGCTCGACTTCCTCCCTCATGGAAGCCGGATAGGGGTAGCTTTTTGCATAGATGGGTTCGTCTGTGTTTGTGCGGATTCCTGCTCTAACGTTAGTTCTTACCTTTTCATTGCCCACTGGACCGAAGAGATTGTCGAATTTTTTACAAATAGCTTCCAGTCTAGATCTTGCAGATATTGAAATGTTCCCAACTAAGGTCAGCATCTGGTTAATAGCATTTGAAGGGTTATTCTTTAGGATAATGACTTTGTTGGATTCGATGGTGAGTGTATTTTTATCTCTATCAATCACGGCTTTTAATTGTTTTAGCGTGTCATCACCGATTATGCCATCGAATGATGTTAAACCCGGGAGAACAAAGAATGTAGTATTTATCTCACAGCCTAAATCAGAAAAGAATTTCGGGCGTGGAACCAAACTTGGCCTAATAAAATTTTTATTAGCACCGGTGTCCACTAAGAATTTTAGTATGCCCCCTTCCCGCGTAACGTACTCTATATATGGTACGCTGGAAATGAGGCCCCCATCATAAAATTTTCCAATGTTGGCTCTTTGTGGGGGAGGTCGGAAGATTCTTCCCCATCTGGTGTCTCGGGGTCTACCCCATCTGGGTTCCCGTTTGAAAGGGTTTGGTCGGTTCATGTAATTTACGTTCTTAGATTGCACTGTACTGTCCACTTCCATTTTAATTGGCGGTTTTGGAGCCCACGGCCTTGGAGGCGGAGATTGTTGTTGGAACCTTGGCTTCCAATTAGGGCGTGGCCTCTGGGCAAAGTTATTTCTTGCAACGGGTGGCCTATCGATGTTGCTATAGGGTCCTGTATCAACCCTGAAATTGTAATTTACGGGGGAGGCTATCGTATTAGGTGCCTTTACGTGCACCGAGTTGCTTCGAAAATTCAGGTTCTGCATCTCCAGACAGGCTGAATATGCTTCAGGCAGGGTTTTTGGCTTTTGAATGACAAAGAGTCTTGAGAGGTCATCGCTTAACCCTCGTATGAACACATCTAGTGCGCGATTTCGATAAGTTTCCACCAATGCGTTCATTGTTTCGGTGGAGTAATCTTCAGCCTTGATTTTAATAATAATCAACGAAAACTGATGATTTACGGTTGCGTAAAAATCATCAACTCTCGAATTACCTTGTATCAGCTGATTAAGTTGATGTTCGAGTGTTCGGATGTCCCTTTTATCAGCGTAGTGGAGTGAGAGAACCCTTTTGATTTCGGACCAGTTATTGTCGAATATATTATATGAGATCAAGGCAGAGTCTGCCTTGCCTCCGACCTTCTGGCGAATATGTTGAAGTATCGCCCTGTAGATGGGCTTATTACGAACTATTTCGTAATCCTTCAACACCGTCTCAACGCTGTGAACCCAGGAGATGTAATGCACTGGGTTCCCGTCGAAGGTTTGAAGTTCCATAACGCAATCAGGAAGTTTAGAAATGTCCTTCAGGTCTTGTTCACTGGTCGGCCCGCACAATGTCTCTACTTGCTCCGATTGTGGATTGGGAATCCTTTCTAGATTCAATAGTTCTAAGGCTAAAAGGCGATTCGAGATATTGGTTAGCTGATCGTTTACTGTTTCAATTGCTTCCTGGGAAATGGATTGTTCAATCCTACCCATTCGGCCTTCAAACCCCCGGAGTTGTTCAATGACACTGTTAACAGCACCCGTGAGTTGGGTTACCGAGTTCTTTAGTTCGTCCACTATACCTAAGGGTGTGTAATTTCGCAGCAGAAAAGATTTTAAATAACTTAGCGTAACTAACGACGGAAGTGGATTTCAATACAATTTTGTATTCTATATTTTTTCTTGCCCTTGAGTTAATATTTTTTACAGTTTCTATTCATATAATTTTAATGGTTTTAATTAATTTAACTTTCTCTTTTTCTTTCAACGTATTTATTGTTTATATTCTTTTTCTTTGTTTAATGCGTTTTGTTTTATTGCTCAGCACAACTATTATTTTCCCTAGATGCCTGCTGGACACTCTTCTTAAACTTTCGGGGTAGTCATCTCTGTTTGAAAGGCTCGTATGTATCCTTTTTAGTCGTTAATGCAATAATATCTGCAGCGACCTACTAAGGTACGAGGATCTTTACCCCAGAATATTAAACTTAATTAATGCTTTAATGAACCGGCCCCTTTATTCTCAAGTTAGTCCCAAGGCATAATTTGTTAAGCTATGTGTTATTCGTGTGCTGAGCTATCGTCTATTTTTCGTGAACCAACATTTATTTGACAAGTTTTCTTTTAACTTTAACATTTATTCAGGAAATTTAATTAAATTCTTACTAAAATCCAAGAGTCAACTGCATCTTTCCTTTTGATTCTCCTTCGTCCCTCCTTTGTATTTGAACTTCACTGCTGGGTTCCTGGTTCGCTCACTTGAGTTTTCGTGTTCTTTTTTACTTTATAACCTTGTTTATCTTATTTCACTTTTCCTTTATCTTATTTTGTGTTTTTACTTTGCATAATTTTATATTTCACAAAATTTCACCAACATTTTTTTAAAATAATGTTAACTTGCACTCAAAAGATTTCTTTTGCTTTTTCTCTTTATCTTATCTATCTCTTATGATTTTTTATCTTAACTTTTCTTTATCTCATCTCACTTTCTCATTTCGCTTTTCTATAACTTATTTTGTATTTTTAATTTTCACTTTGATTTCACGGATTATATTATTGTTTGTTTTTTTCAAAAGGACATTTTTTTCAGGTCCCTGCTCGGGCGTCAGTAAAATTACTTCTTTCCATAAATCATAAAAAAATTACTTTTCAAGGGAACTCCCACTGTTCCCAATCAAACACAAGTTTTATACGTTATAAAAATTCCGTTTATTCTATTCGACAGTCCGAAAACGAATGCCCCAACTTAATCTCAATTACAATAATTCACTTTATTCAATCTAAACCTAAATTGCTGCGTTGCAGTTCCCACGCAGGCCCATCGCTACTGTTCATGATCAAGTAAGGTGATCCACCTGCCCGACGAATGCGCGTGCACCTAGCGGATGCGCGTGCACAGCAAATCGCATTGGTTGCACATTTTATTTTATTCGGTGGGAAGCTGAACGTGTTAACTGGCACAATTGAAATTAAATAAATACTAGCATCTGAAATTGTTTCATCCTCAAATATTTGCATGTATTCTGATTGGCCGAAAGTACCATCACAGCCCCATTTGGTTATCATACACAAATTTTTCCTCTCATTTTCTGACAAAGATGTGAATACATCAACATGAGCCTTTATTAATCTCTGAGCAGTATGATTTAGTAAATTTTGAAGAGGAATCGACGCTGAAGATTCCGTTACATTATTAAATTTTCGGGATAGCATTTCTTCCTAGATTCTGTGACTGCTTCATAACTAGGATACATATTGCAGTTGTGTTCATTTGCTGACTGACTCATGAAATTATATTGATATTTGGTGAGCTGGGCTCCTACAACAAGTGCTAAGGCTTCATCAGGTGTATAGGAAATATAAGATTGTGTAATCTCTCCATTCTCTAAAGATTGCTTTAAAATTTTTGCGGTACACAGCTTTCTCTCTGCCCTGAGTTTCATTTGAGTAGAATGTACTTGTTCCTCGGTTTCGACTTTTGATCGCAAATTTTCGGTTTTTCTACGCTTCGAACGATCGCTACATTCTGAAAATGAAACTGTTGGTCTACCGCCATTACTTGCTTGAATATTCATAGGAAAAGCAATACTAGTTTCTAACCAATTCTTTTCTTTTTTCTTAAAATACGCTTCGTTTCGTTTAACTTTGTTCCATTTTTGTTTGTATTCACTGATAAATCTAGATAATAACTGCTTTAAAGTAGGTAATAAACCGTCTTGATTAAAAACAACATTTTGAACCTTGTCCACTAAAAAGGTAAATTTTTCGGTTGGATTTTGAGACGAAAAGTCTCTATAGTAGTTTAGTAACGTTTGCCGAGATAAATATATGTGTCCCATAAATCATTATTTAAATTATTATTATTATTATTATTATTTTTTTTTTTAATTTCTTACCTATATTCGAGTTTTGAATGAAGTTGTTAGCAATTAGCACATATTAGCAGTTGAAATCTTCAGAAAACAATAGAGCAGACAATTTTTTTTTTTTGGTTGCGCCTGGAGGTGCAGGAATCTTCAAAAGATACCAATGGCCCGTACCATTGGTTATGCCCGATTCATATATCTGACCTGATGATTGATAAGTGTCGGCCAGTATATGCCTACGGGCTAAACCTCACCCCCCAGAGAGGCACTATGAGAACCGGCCGCTCGTGCCTATAGTAGTAGGAAATTCCTTCTTCTCATTTTTTTTGTTTTGTGGTGACTACGACTAAGTTACCTTAACAAGTAGTTTACGCTTCTGTAGTGTTAATCGCGTTAGTTAGGTAGCTTTCCAGCGGAAGCACCTACTAATACCGTCATTACATGCGGTTTTCCCTTACTGCGCCAGATCGTACGGTCTTGTTCTTTGTAGTCGGCGCTTGAGGTTTGTCACGTCCAGAGTACGGATTATTTCATTATTGCAATGATCATGAAGGCGAGTACGAAGTTTGTGAGCCAAGTTTGTTACTTCATCCTTCACGGTAGCAATTCCTAGATCTCTGTGAATATCACTATTCCTTATATACCATGGAGCATTCACAATTGCTCTTAGTGTTTTGTTTTGGAATGTTTGCAGAACAGTCATATTGCTTGGCTTGGTACAACCCCAAAGTTGTATACCGTATGTCCAAGATGGTTTTAGCACTTGCTTGTACAGAAGTAGTTTGTTATATACGCTGAACTTCGAGTATCTCCCGAGTAGCCAGTACATTTCTCTAAGTTTGATTTCGAGCTCGTCGCGCTTCTTTTTAACATGTGGCTTCCACTTAAATTTTGCGTCTAGTGTCATTCCTAGATATTTTGCCTCGTTTGCGTACGGTATTTGTACCGAGTTAATGGAAATAGGTAAGTTGTTTATCTTTTTGTACGTAAAATTGACATGCATTGACTTGGTCTCGTTAAGGACGATTCTCCAGGTCTTTGTCCACTCGCATACTTTGTTTAAAGCTCGTTGAAGTTTTCCAGTTGATGATTCGACTGACTCATCTGTTGCGAGGATAGCCGTGTCGTCTGCGAACGTTGCTACGACAGTCCCTTCATCTTGTGGTATATCTCTTGTGTAGAGGAGGAACAGGATTGGGCCGAGAACGCTTCTTTGCGGAACACCGGCATGGATTTCTTTGAATTTCGAATATTCTGCCCCATGTTTAACACGAAAGAGTCTGTTATTAAGGTAAGATTCCAATATTCTGTAGAGTTTATCTGGTAAGATTACCCTTAGCATATATCTCAGGCCTTCGTGCCATACCTTGTCGAACGCTTGCGATACGTCGAGAAAAGCGGTAGAGCATATCTTTTTCCCTTCTAGAGCTTTTTCAATTTCATTTGTAATTCGATACACCTGATCGATTGCGTAATGTTTAACCCGAAACCCGAATTGATGATCCGGGATCAATCGCCTTTCTTCAATTACTGGGTGCAATCTTTTTAGCAGAAGTTTCTCAAAGACTTTAGATATTATCGGCAGAAGCGAAATGGGTCTATATGATTTCTTGTCGTTTGCACATTTCCCCGGTTTCGGAACCATTATTACTTCGGCGACTTTCCATTGCCTTGGAACATATAGAAGCCTCAATGAAGCATTTATAATGTAGAGTAACTTAACTAACGCCTTTTTCGGTAGCTCCTTCAAAACTTCGCCAGTGATTAAATCATATCCTGGAGCCTTGTTATTTTTCAGTTTTCTTATTGTCATACGAAGTTCGGACAGGGATACAGTTTTTAATTTAAAGTTGTCGGGTGCCGTATTTGCATTCGGATCTTCGATCAATGGTTGCCCATCGAATGGCGTGAACGTTTCCTCTAAATGTTCGGCAAATAATTCCGCTTTCTCTTTGTCTCCTTTTGCCCATTCTCCGTTAGCTTTTCTTATTGGTGGCGAGTGCATTACGGGTTTCCTTATGGACTTCAAGGCTTTCCACAGAGAGTAGTTTGAACACTTATCAGCGGTCAAGCTCTCGAGGTAAGTAAAAGTCTCGCGATTTCTTAAGTCCTGCAGCACATTTTTTAGTTTGTTGCAAAGGTGGTTAAGATAAGTTTTATGCGGTGGCGCGCGGGGTTGTTGCCATCTCTTGCGCGCTCTTCTCTTTTCTCGTATGAGGTCTTCGATATCAGGCTGGTATTTGACTTTGCTGTTCCGTGTTGCTGTTTTTCAAAAAGGAGTATTTTTCCATGCTGCGCACTGAATGGCTTCCACGAGCTTGTCAATTTCGTCTTCTATTTCAAGTGGTGTCTTTAGCGGCACATTTAGAGCAATATTTTCTGAAAACGTCCCAGTTTGTTTTGTTACTAGTTAACTTAGGCGGTCCTTCTTTTTTTGCTAGACTTCCTCCGATTTTCAGAGTGACTGCTGAGTGGTCTGAGCATAAATCATAACATTCTTCTACTTCCGTTAGATTTTTAGTTAGCGCTTTTGCGATAAAGAAGTCGACGAGGTCAGGGATTTTATTATTATCAGTTGGCCAATACGTTGGCTTTCCCGTCGAAAAAAATTCCAAACCACGTTTCATACTGGCTTTGTACAATAATCTGCCTTTCGTTGAATTACATCTTGAACCCCAGAAAGTGTGTTTCGCGTTAAAGTCACCACCGATGATAAAATTAGGCCCGAGTGAGTCAAAGAGGCGAACGAGGTCGTCGTCCACCAGCCTATATCCCGGAGGGAAGTAACACGATCCGATCTGGTAGTCTAAATGATTTATTTTTACGGAAACTGAGCTTATTTGCATAGAATCCAGTTCTACTTTTATGTTTTCGGAGTGCTTAATGTATTCTTTAATGTACATAGAGGAACCGCCTCTCGCAATTTCCGAAGGATGATGCGCGTGATAATCACTGTAGCCTTTTATTCTGGGTCCAGGTCCTTTTTTTAAGTGGGTTTCCGATATCAAGCATATATCAATATTGTTTTTCCGTAAAAAGATTTCTAATTCGTCTATTTTTGCCAGAATGCCGTTTGCATTCCACGTTAGTATCTTTAGCACCTGTTTCATATTCATGTTTTGTTGTTTGTCTTACGAGGCTTGAACTCGAGCTTGCTCAATTTGTCGAAAATAACTTGATTAACCTTGGTTTGCTCCTCAAGTTTTTCCAATATCACAGTTAGTATTTGGCAGACCGGATCTGTTGTGGCTGACCTTGATGCGACTTGCGCGTACGATTTCGTACTTCCAGCCAGTGGCAGTTTTTCCGTTGGACTTGGACCAGCGACGTTCTCTTGTGCATTTTTTATATTTTCCTTTATCGGTCTCGTCCTTTTGACTGGCTTAACGGTCTTAGGCTTATCGATTTTAGGATCTTTTAAGTTTGGTTCCGGGTGTAGCGGTTTTTTTTTAGAGTATCGCGTCTTTTTTTAAGTTCTTTGGCGATTTCGCAACCTCGATAGTTCGCTGGGTGGTTTCCCATGCAATTCGCGCAGACCGCTGGGACTTGCTTGGTTATGTTGCACTCTCCGAGAGATGTGTACTGGCACATTTTACGCACCGTGGTTCTTTCTGTCAGTATGCCTGCGTATGGTTAAAGCCTTGGCATCGCTTACACTGAGGTATCGATCTCTTGCCCTTACGCATGGGCTCGACTTTTACCTTGATGTTTAGAATGGTTTTCATTTTGAAGATTTCGTCCACATTCTCTGTCCTATCAAAGGTAAGCATAAAAAGTGGGAGACCGCGTTTGATGACACTATTTTTGTCTCCTTCCGTACGTTGCTTTTCCTTCTTGATAATATTCACGGCGTCAAGAATTTTCAAGCCTTGGCTTTTCACGTCTTCCATAACGTCTTCTTTTGCGCACGACGGGTGAAGTCCCCTAACAAAGACTCGCAGTGGTTTTTCGTAATTATTCTCGTAAGTATACCATTGGATTTTCTCGGTGTTTAATTTTAGAGACAGTGCTCGGTAGGAGTCTGGGTCATCTGCGTTGATTTTCCACTCGTTGTTTCGGCGCGAGGTTATATTGTGTTTTGTCCTCAGCGTATTTTTGAGAAGATTACGAAGCTTTCCATAGTCCGCTATCTCGACGACATTTATTGCGGGTGGAGGGCGATTTTTCGCTTGGGTTTTTGCCTTGTTTGATACGGCGGGCTTATATTCCTTTTGTTTGAGCAGAAAATAATATTTTAAAATAAATTAATATTCAGGCTGGATTACGATGGATTTGATACTTTTGCACTCATTGAAATTAACATTTAGTGAAAACAAAACACATTTGTATACATCTTTGCATACATATTGCAATAAGTGTTAACTGTATAAAAATAACGGTGACATTTAATTCAGCATTAACACAAATAATTATTTACATCTAGGTTGGAGTTTATGTATTCATTAAATAGATTGAGGCCCAAATCACAACACACTTTTTCTTTACAATTAGACTTGTATTCACCGACTAGGCAACAAATAAATTCTTTAGTCGAGTAATCAAACTTTGGACTGATGTCGCCGGTTAGTTGTTTGGAACAAATGCATGCTCTTGGGCTTATTTGTTTCCCCAGCATTTATTCACTACCCACAAAAAAAAAAAAATCGGCGCTTGGACGATATTTTTTTAACGGGTTTTGGCCATCGATCCGCCACTGTGCGGCGTTGTACTCGTATGCTATCAGACGGCATATCAGGTTTCCACCTAAAAATAGTATAGTGGTACTTTACTTATTAATTGTTTCTGAAAAATTAGCTATTTCTCGACTATGGCTCTATCGATTTTGTTCAAAATCAATATTCGAACAATATTTGATATATACAATATAATGGCATACCAAGTCATTTAATTTCAACGAATTGTCAACAAATTTTGAATACACGCATTTTAAGCGGTCATTGTTTAAGGGATATGTGTCATTTTATCATGTTATGTAGACGCGCTGCTATTAAGTCGTTGTTCGTCGATCCACTTTTTTAAAATTATTCCACCCCATTTGCATTGGCATCAGCAAAGGTTAGGTTAGGTTAGGTAACTGGGTGCCCTTGTTGACAGGATTGTCAACAGCTCATTTAGACCACTATGAGTCTATTGTGCCCAATATTTAGAACCCTGGGAACCTACAAATTTCAATCTTCGATCGCTAGGCTAAACCACCCAGATAAATATATGAATCTCAGGAGTCTTCTTAGCTCAATGCTACCTAGCTCATCCAGCTCTGAAAAGAAACATCTGCCAAAAGCACGGCTTCTTTTGCTGGCCAGAGCTGGACAGTCACACAGGAGATGATGACTACGTCCCTGCAGCTTCTACAGTAGTCGTTATGAAGTAACCCTAGCCGTGCTGCGTGATAACCTATCACACAGTGTCCTGTCACGACACCAACAGCTATACAAATATACTCTATAAGATTGATAGATCTCTTTTTGTCATAATGATTTCACTGTAGCGCATGTATCTAATCGACAACAGCGTTCATTAGTTTTCTCATTAGACTCGATGTCCATCTCCCTGTATAGGGTGCTAAGCGGTATACTAGCCTCGGAAAGGGCCCGCGAAGGGCTTATAAGTGAACCTTCTCTGGCTAGTTCGTCCGCTTTTTCATTACCGGAGATATCCATGTCGCCAGGTATCCAGCACAGGGTCACCGTTTTGGCCGCTGAGATAACATCCAGTTGTTTTTTACAAATTTAAACGAGCTTGGATCTTAGTGATTTTGACTCTAACGCCTTAATGGCCGCTTGGCTATCAACATAGATGCTGATTATTTGCTCTGAAATATCTTTATTTAGTAGTAGGGTTTAGCTTTCCATAGACCGGCTTCCCTTAGTCTTAGTGCAGTTTTGGCTGCCGAGTTCCCGCAATATATGTCAAGTGGAAGAAGATTCAGTATTGTTTCCAGAGCAGCTGTCGGTGTTGATCTCATCTATCCCGTCACCCCCAGACAGCCTGCCCGTTGAATTTTTGTAACGCTTTCAAGTTGGTATTTCTTCTCGAGCGTGTTCCACCAGACAATCGAACCATAGGTCAAAATGGGTGTTACTATCGTAGTGTAGAGCCAGTGCACCACTTTAGGTTCTCCTGCATGCATATAGTGAAACTTATGCCTTCTTGATTCGATTGTCAATGTCAGCTTCCCAGTTTAATTTGGAATCCAATATTACGTCGAGATATTTTGCACTTACTTGAGGTATCACCTCGACACCATTCATACGAGGGTAGTTGTATTCTGGTATCGATCTTCTCCTCGTGAATAGCACTAACTCGGTTTTCGCCGGATTCACTTCCAGACCCCTGCCCTTGACCCAATTATTCACTTGCTGAGTATCGGGAGAAACTTTCCGGATACCAAGATGGCAAAATCATCGGGATAGGCCGCTACGTGAAACCATTCCTTTTAAGTATATCTAAAATCCCGTCCACTACTAGAAGCCATAAGAGTGGCGAATGGACTCGCTTTGTGGGGTGCCCCGCTTGACTCGCTTTCTTCCTCTTATGTGGAGTTGATTATGCGGGTACTAAGCATTAGTTCAATCCACCTGCATATATATCAGCAAAAGATATTATCTTTTGCAGTACACTCATACCTCGGTTAGCGGCTTAGATACGTTCCACAAAATCAGGTCGTAAAGCGAAATGCCATATAACGAGTCATTCTTTTTGATACAAACCCATTAGATTGGTTCCAAATCTTCAAAAAATAACCAAAAAATTGATAAAACGTTATAAAAAAATTAATTTAATGTGTTGAGTTCAGAGCATAGTTAGGTTTCAATTTAATATTGGCAGGAGCCAAACTAAAATCTTCATACAATAACGAAACAGAACATAATTTGGTAAGAATAAATAGAGAAAAATTAAGATGTTGAAGTGGAAGAAGAATCACTGTCATATACACGAGCTGCTGGGGGCTTAAAAAACCGTTCCAGCGTTGGTTGTTTTGCTTTATTCCTTAATTCTTTTTCTATTTCCTTATAGCAGTTAATGGCTACGTTAACAGCTCTTGAAACTTTAGTGCTGCGTTTTTCGTCGGGATCGTTTTGGTTTAAAATTTCCAACCCCTCTTCGAAATGGTGCAGTGCTTCACACAAATTTCTTGATGTCAACTGGCGACTCGTGGAAGGTTCAGGCTCTTCATTTGACTCTTGATCTGATCCTGGCTTGAAATCCCCCGCAGCGTTAGCACCAAGAAGAAGAGTCAAACGTTCTTTTGACACCTTATATCCTGACGCAGATGTTTCGTCCTTTGAAATAAAGGTCCGCTCAGGCATTCGTTTCCAATAAAGACCTGTCACGTCCGCTTCACCTTTCATCTTGATGTTATGCAAACTATGTCGATTTTTAAATTTTTCAAACCAACCTCGACTTCCTAAGAAAATTTCATTTTTCGACGCTTCATCAACATCCTCCAATTTAAGATTTTCAAAAATGCTCTTAGCCTTTTTTTGAATAATCATTTGACTCATTTGCATCTTTCTTTTGTTGTTGTCTTCGATCCATAGAATGTGCAATTTTTCCATTTTCTTTTCGAGTTAATTTTGTACAAATGCTTAAAGATGCAGCTGAATGTACCTGCGCCTTGATTTTGTCTTTATTATCTCGTATTGTTTGAACAGTGGATTTTGCAAGACCTAATGCTGAACAAATTTGGAAAATCTTCTCACCTGCTTCAATGCGACGTGAAACATTTAGTTTAGTCTCTAGTGTGATAGATTTTCGGCTTTTTTTTTCGCCCTCTACTCGTTTTGGTGGCACTTTGTGTGTAAATGCCTATGGTCTTATCTGCCAAATCCTATTAAAACATTAATCTTAGAAAATATTTAAAGGAATTTTGCAATTCCAAGATGAAATCTGAGAATAAAACTGTAACATACTCGTCCATATATACATACACAAGTAAGAGAGTAACACATCTTCTGACTTAAAAACTATGTCTCAAACCAAAAAGGGGAAAACCCGTGTCTAAGAAATTCAAACTCAGCGATGCCGATGCCAACTTTGTTGTGCATTATGCGTTATGTAAATTGGAGATATGTATATACATACTTTTTTGGAATGGGGTGCACAAAGATCGAAAGTCAAGAAAACAACAAGGAATAAAAAAATTCGCAGCGTAAAGTAAACACAGTAGGCTAATACCTAATACCTAATGTATATTTTTTTTTGGCCGTTGTAACGAAATATATTGGCCGTAAAACGGAAACAAAGTAATAAAAAAAAAGGCCGTTATAGCGAAAAGCCGTATAAAAAGCGTGTAATAGATTTTCCTTGGTTTAGTGTTCTAATACTAGTTTCTAGAGTTTCAAAAATACAATTCTGTTCTATATTTAAAATTCCAGCATTCATTAATATTCCGTCTTCCTTATTTTTACTACAGTTACAATGATATTTTGTTTCTTCAGTTACCAGAAATATAAACACATTTTCCTTAATTTTATGAAACATTTCAATTTCCGAGTTTACAGTTTTTAAAATACAATTTGTTGCTTTGTTTCTCAAGAAAATGTTAATTTCACAATTTTTAAAAACGAGTGTGCTCTTGAACAATTGAGTTTTACAAATAAAAATTTCATCTATCTCTTTACAATCTTCTAAATTTTTTCTTAAGGTATAATGCTCTCTTATCTGTGCTTATCTCGTATAAATCAAAATTTTCTTCTTTTATAATAGGGATTGAAAGAAGTACAATAATGTCTTTATTTTTTATGTAAGCTTCAATTTCAATTTCTTTCATAATCTTACAATAATTTTATATTAAGGGTTCAAAAATAAGATAATCATCAATATTTAAGCTTTTTAATTCTTCCACTAATTGCAAAGATTCAATTATCCTACGATAAAGTACACCATTTTGAATAAACAATAAATTATCTAGGGCCTGTTCAATGTCAATTTCTAATAATAAAATTTTGTAATTTACTTTATTTGTTATTTCATTAAAATATAAGTGTAGGAAACTATTTACTTAAATTATTTTTCCTTCCTTTTTTATTTGATTTATTACGTTTACTATCACATTTATCTTATTTGCTGAACTATTTAGAATATTTGCCACATCAATTACCTGCGTGCTTAGTCTGATCATGATTCTAACGTTCTCTTTCATTCCATTCTTGATTCTAACTTCATTGGACTTTATTGTGCTAACAGACGGAGAGCTGACTGTCACATCACTTACGTCATCGGGTACCTAAAAAAATTGAATATCAATGTGAAGTAGATGATGAGAGGAGATGTTATCAGTCGGTCTGCCTAACTTTGTCCTGCCGCAAAGCGCTTTTATTACGTCACTTCCGGGCGAATTTGTGGACGAATACTTATGTCATAAGACACCTATAAATGAAAATGTCTTTTAGATATAAGTCAATAAGTACTTCAAGAATAACTTGGTCTGCCTTGCCCTACCCTTCCGCAACATTCCGGCAGACCAGCCGGAAGTAACTGTTTTTTGACCTATCCTAAGCTACTCAAAATCGTCATCAGGCTCGTCAAAAAACTCATTTTCTTCTTCATCACTTAAATTGTTTTCTTTATGTATTATGTCATCAACATTAAGGGCTGTTGGATCTCCTTCAAACCAAAGAGGTTCAAGCTTTTCGTCCTTGAGAATCCAACCACAGTTCTCAAAACTATATTTTGAACAATCGACTTCTGTAGCATTTTGCCACATTGAATTTATATAAATGGTTCTTAAAATCTTTTGTTTTAATGAATTCCAGCACGGTGAAATAAGGCTGGAATCATAGTTCTTAATTTTTTTTTGTAAACTCTTAGAATTGGAGGAAGTAGCGTACAATTTGTGAAAAATATCAAATCTTGCTGAATTTACGTTTTTGCAGTTTTTTATACCATATAATTTGCATGTAAATTCCTGCAAAACTTGCATTTTCAGTTCATTCTCTGTATCATTTGGATTGTTTAGAGATTTAAAGATTTCTTGAAAATGTTTGTTTTTATGTAGCAGTTCAAAGGGTTTTATTTTGCCTTTCCTATAGAAACAAGCTGTGTAATCAGATTTAACTCAAAGATTTTGAGTTAAAGAGTTTATGCCACTGACATCTTTTAAATTCGATGTGGCGCTCGTAAGTCAAATTTCCGAATGTTTTAACTTGTGTATATTACCCAATAAAATTATTAAAACATCTGTATCGGATGCCTTAACAACTATTTTTGAATTAATTCTAAGCTTACTCATGTGAAATATTAGTCTTGTATCGGATTCTTCGTGATTGCATTCGAAATCTGTTTCTTAAATTTTAAGAACTCTATCACTCAAAGAGAAACGTCGTTCTTCCTTTTCCTTCTAAACTTTTTTGTTACGCAATTCTTTTGCAATAGAGTCTCTTGTCCAATCCTCACCCAAAAACTTCACTAAAGCTTCTTTGAATTTAATGTTTTTCAAGCTCTTTAAGAAGTCATTACGACGGATTTGTGATGGGTCCAAGATGTCGTATGGAACATCGTGCTCCTGACGACTTCTTGTCAATGTTACAGTATAGATAATATCCTGACATATCGATTTTATTCTCAAGCAATCATAACCTGTATTTTGTCTTCTAATATCTGGCCCTTGAACAAGACTACTGACGAAATCGAACAATTTTTCAGGAATATTACACTCACCTTCAAAAATATTTTCTACATCCAAATTTGTAGAAATTTTGCCGCTTTTTATTCCTTTGATTGTATTTCTAAGATCATACGCTACATCCTCGAGTTTTGTTTCCTCTGCAGTTTTTTGAAAAATGGTTTCATTAATCACTTTTTTGACGTCAATCCCCTTTTTATAAACTATTTTCTTTTGATTATAGGTATTCGAAACGTTTATAATTAGAGCATCGCTGTGAACTTGTAAAATTTTTTCTTGTAAATGCTGAGCGGTATAACCACGAAAATCCTGAAAACTTGGTCTCACTTAAATCTAACAAAAGAGTTCTATATCGTAAAAGTATGTCATTAAGATTTTTTCTTTTTTCCTTTTCTATTATTTCATAAAGCATAAAAGCGGAAAGAGCGTTAAACGCTTGCTTATGAATTTTTCTTATTTCGTGCCACTTTCCTTCAGAATTATCCTGGCTTACATTGCGATCAAATTTTTGCAGTGATATGTCCTACAAATTGGGTGAAATGCAAAATTACTTTCAGTTTGTAATCTACTTAACAATACATAATCTTTTAAAGATTCAGCATATTGTTTAATTTTGTTGTAGGAGCGACTTGATTGAGAAGTGCATATGTATTGCCTACTCTCTTTTCTATTTTCCAGCAAAATATGCACGGGATGAACATGAAGTCAGCAGTGTAGGTTGTGGTTCTGAGTTTTTCTGAATAGATTGAATAGATGCTGAAAAAATTGACGTAGCTGGTTGAACCTGTTGAGCAAACCAACAGGTAGAGACTCAATATATGTATAATTGATGCGCTAGAAAACAACATTAAGAAGTTTTAAAAGAAGGGAACGCTTACATTTTGTTCTGAATTTTAATATTAATATCAGACACTGCTCACAAAAGTTTAACAACAAGTCGACGATTAAACCTTGTACACCGTTATTTCTAATTTTGCGATAAGATAAGATGTAAGCTAGGTATGTTCTGTGCTGCGCGCTTTTTGTTAAATGCAAAATAGTAAAAATAACTATTTTTCGCGTAAATAATTTTTTTTTTTTACTGGGGACAATTCTTTAAGCAGCTGCCAATCGGAAGGAAAAATGTATGATTTTGGATTGGGAAAAACAAGGAATGTATGTCCCAAACTATCGCCAAACATTCCTTCTCTGTTGTGCTATAATTTCGTTCTGCTTTATTTAGCGTCCTACTTACAAACTGTATCGGAAGATCTCTTCCATTAGTTTCCTGGCTAAGAACTGCTCCTATTCCGGTATTTGATGCGTCAGTTGTTATTAAAAAGGTCTTAGTGTAATCCGGGTACTGTAAAATAGGATGGCTCGTGATCGCATTCTTTGGCTTCTCAAAAGCTTCTTGCTGCTCAGTACCCCAATGAAACTCTACGTCCTTCTTTAAAAGCTTATTTAACGGGGCTGCTATTTTGCTGAAATTCGGTACAAATTTCCTATAGTACCCTATCATGCCTAGAAAGGATTTGATTCCCTTCGCGTTAATCGGTGCCTGCATTTCGACATATCTTATTAGGATCCGGCTTAACGCCTTTTACGGTAATAATGTGCCCTAATGTCAATGAGGAAATAATTCTCCTCCGACTCGAAAAAGTCTTAGACATCGAAAAAGTGTCTCGAGCTCTGTAATAAATGAAGTAGTTTGAGTACAACCAGATGCGTAGACCGCGACCATGTACATCCTCTTTCCACTACGGAGAGCAATGCACACGATACATGCTTCCAGCTCCTGGAATCTCCGCACTTCATCGCTGTGCACGGCCTTATGTCGCAAGTTTTTGTGAATGAAGATCGCAACACCTCCTCCTTGAGTAGAGTTGGGTCCGTCTCTTCTTATAATCCACCACGTGAGATAACACGGCCATTGAATTTGTCGCGCAAAAGAGCCATTGTTTCGTTAGCTGTGTGGCAAGTGGCACCATCCTGTTGAAACCATATATCGTCCACATCCATATCTTCCAATTCTGGCCATAAAAAGTTCGTTATCATCTCACGATAGCGAACACCATTCACAGTAACTGCCTGACCGGCCATCAGGCAGTCATTTTGGAAAAAATACGGCCCGATGATGCCGCCAGCCCATAAACCGCACCAAACAGCCACTTTTTGTGGGTGCATTGGTTTTTCGACAATCACTCTTGGATTATCATTCGCCCAATTGACGAATCCACTGAGGTGAAAATGTGCCTCATCACTGAAGATGATTTTCTTCGAAAATTGATCATCCACTGTTGCCATTTCTTGCCACCATTGTGACCATTGACGACGCTTGAAATGGTCAAGAGGCTTTAGTTCTTGAGTCAATTGCACCTTGTAAGCGCGTAAATGCAAGTCTTTATGCATAATGTTCATCAACGATGAGCGTGAGAAGTGCAATTGTTGGGCGGTTCTTCAGCCACACTAACGCGAACAGCAGCAATATTTTCTGCAGTGCGAGCTGTACGAGCATGCACTGGTGTTTTCACATCTCCTACAGACCCGGTTTGCACAAATTTTTGCACGATTTTTCCGATTGTACGCACATTTGGACGATTAAATTGACCGAAAGGATCACGAAATGCACGATATGCATTTTGATTTGAACGCCCATTTTCATAATAAGCCTGAATAACTTTAACGCGTTGCTCGATTGTGTATCTTTCCATGGTTCAAATTGAGTTAGTCTGAAATTGAGAAATGTCAAATGAAATGCAGAAAAAAACTTGACGTTTAGGTGTGGTTCACATTCAACATCGGCCCTTAAAATTTAACCACCCTTTATAAGACTGTTGAACAGTACTCAAAGTGAGGTTTTATAATAGCATTGTATACATTAATTGCACAAAGCATAAACATTCTTCTTCTAATCCTTGCAAAAAAACCGACTTTTTTACTAATTTTTTTCGAAATATACTTAAAATCTAATTTGTTGTCAATTACAATTCCTAGGATTTTAATTTCATTTACGATTTCAATTATCTCATTAATAATTAAAATACTTTCGCCCGATTCTCCGTTAATAATCATGCCCTTTGTTTTACTTATGTTTAAACTTAACTTGTTCATCGTAAACCGCTTGCCCAGTTCATTTAAATCTAAATTTAACATATCTATACATTTATTTGCATTTTCACCAGAAACATATAATAGACCATCATCAGCAAATAATTTTAGTGATGCATGTTTAACAACTTTCGGCATATCATTAACATATTGAGCTTTGAGGAACGCCTAGCTTAATATTTATCATATTAGAAACGTTTTCTCCAACTTGTGTCCTCTGTCTACGCGCTCGCAGATAAGATTCAAAGCACATCAGTTCTTTGCCTTTTTACTCTATATTTCTCCAGTTTTGCTAGCAGGATCATTCTGTCGATTGTTTCAAAAGCCCTTCTAAGATCAATAAAAACAGCAACAATTGATCTTCTTTGATGCACATCAGTTTTCCAATCTGCAATAACTAAGTTTATTAGCGTCTCACAGCTGTGTTGTCTGCAAAAATATGGTTGTCTTCCATATAGTTCTGCACCATATTTTGTACAGTTTTCTCCAATATCTTGGCCTCATTGGGAAGCATATTAACTGGTCTAAAATCCTCAGGTTTTATGGAGTTTTTGACCTTCTCTATCGGAACTACTACCGATTCCTTTCAGCAGTCTGGGAAAATGCCCTCATTCAGCGATTTATTTATGATTTTACACAACAATGTGCCAGTAGTGCTAAACGAGTCACTTATCATATTAATACTCAACAACTTTTTATCGGTTTTATTTTTCATATTTCTTAAGATAGTCTTTAGCTCATTTATTTGTATACTGCCAAAACTAAGGGTACTGTTCACTTCTTCAATAATGCCTGTAATATGGTACATCGGGGTGGTCTCTATTTAACTTATTTATACTTTCAACGAAAAACACATTAAATTGATTTGCTATTAGTTCACCGTCTCTTACTAACACATTATTAAAAACAACACCCTTTATTGTGCTGTTTCTTTCTTTAAGGTCGAGAAATTTTATCATTCTTCACATTGACTTCTGGTTTCTCGCACCTTGAATTTTATGTGAAACATAGTTGCTTTTTGCCTTATCAATCGCGTATTTAAAAGTGTTACGCACAGTTCTGTAATTGCTCCAATCATTTACTGAGTTAGACCACACCGCTAAATTGTAACTAACTATTTTCTTCTCTCTCAAATCTCTAAGTTCACAACTATACCATTCATTTACGCAGCCTTCATCAACATATTTAACACACTTCAGGGAGCCAATTGCTTTTACCATATTCGAGGTGTAAAGATTTGCCATATAACTGACATCAGTGCATTCATTATTTCAAGATCCGATATTGCTATGTAGATAATTACAAAATCTAAGCTTATTATATTTTACGACTTGTATTTTCTCTTTACACGCCTAACTCTATTAACCGTTTCTATTGTTATTTTGACACTTTCGTGATCACTTATCTTCAGTCTATTCACAGCTTCCGCCCTTATTTTGTCACTGTTTGTCACTACGTAATCAATAAGAGTTCTCGTAGTTTGACCTGTGCTATAATGCGTTATTTTCGTTGGTTCATCGAATAATTAAACTTGCCGTAGATGAACAAGTATTTCATTGATGTTTGGTAGAGGATAGTTATCAGCTATCGTCAACTCATTGAGTTTCCGATAGTCTATAACCATCCTCCACTTCTTCTTGCCACTTGCATCTGCCTTCTTTGGAACGATCTAAAGAAGAGAGCTCCATGGAGAACTACTATTTTTAATGATGCCGTCTTTTTTTCAGTTTCTCTACCTGTCTCCTAACTTCCTCATCAAGTACTTTGGGGTACCGGTATGTTTTTGTAAACACCGGCTGGGCCCCCCTCGACTGTTCGAATCTCAAGTTTTATCGCATTAGTACAGGTCAGTTGTTCATCTTCAATACTGAATACGTCACTGTATTCTTTTATTATGGCTAGTATACTTTCTTTTTCCTCCTTATTCATGTGATCAGCCCTAACGTTCCCACAGACCTTAACTTCTCTTTTATCCTTTACCTCGAATTCTCTTAAGTTCTCTCCAACAATTCTAACCTAACTCAAGTCAAAAGTATTCTCTGTAGTGTTGACCACAGTTGCCACACAACAGCCATCCCTGTTTTTGGTTAAGCACTCTGGGACGATTATTCATTTCGCCAATTCCTGTTTAGGAATGACGATGTCTTCGTCTAGGCTACTCCAATTTTCTACAGAAAGCAATCGGATTACTTCTGTTCTACCTTTTAGTACCTGCTCTTGACTTAGGTGCTTTATTGTAATTTCCTCAGCTTCATTTTTCATCACTCCCTCCTTATAATCGATAGAATAGCCTCCTTCTTTTAAAAATCGTCTGCCTAATATTCCGTCATAATCACCTAGGAGGTTATTTTCTATAACCTGAAATTCCACTGTGTTTATCTTTACTTGTCCCTTATTGCTCGGGAATAACTCTACTTCCTTGATCACTTTTCCTAAGTATAATGCGGTTTTCCTCCTAACCCTTTGAATTTAATTTTATTTCCTGGCCCACTTCACGACGGAAGATGCACTTCGCAGAAATCATAGAGACCTCGGCTCCTGTATCGACAATCAACTTCCTAGCATCCTCATTTATTATCACGTTGACATGAGGGCTTTCCGAGTTACATAAATCACTTTATTTTCCTTGACATGTCTTATAGCCTGTTCCGGCTTAAAATCCTTTCTACCTAGTTTTGTACTTGACCTGGAATTTGGATTTTGTTCTTGACATCTTTGCGTATAACCTTACTGTCGTTTAGGTAATCGGCAATTCCTGGTGATATGGACGATTTTTCCACAATTGAAACACTGTCCCTGCAATATTTATTTTAGCTGGGTTTTTATTTGTGTAATCCTTATTTGGATTGGTTTTGAAATTTGATTTAACCGCTATTCCTCTTCCTTGGCGCAACGACTTGCCTCAACTAAGTCCTTTGGTTTCTGGGTAACGACATAAGATAATAGCCTTTCCAGCAAATTCGTGCATGAAAACAGTAAGTGCTTCATTTTTAATATATTCTATTTGCCCTGCAATAAACGTCTTCCTAGGGTATCTACTCACTGTGTATACAGCAAAACTGATTCATTCCTACCCTGATGTATGCTTATAAGCTCCCTATGCAATTGCAAACTGCTATGGGGTTCCCTAAATATATTACTTAATTCCGCTTTCAATGTTTCTCAATCCTTTATTTCTTTATTCATAAGGATCGTAGTTGCATTGTCTCTACTTCTGGTCTTAATAAACTTAAATAAGATGTTTTTTTGAGCTACACTGGCCAACTCTACTGCATCATTACATGCGTCTATAAAGCTAAACACATCTTCACTATTGTTATTAAAAACGGGAACGAAAGATGTCAAAACTGCTGTTGGTACCTTCAGCCATTACTGGCTGATCTAAGCTGTTCCTAATTTCGGGAGTATTTTCTGGAATAATTTGTCCACTACTTTCCGCGCTTTCACTATCACTTCCACTATCTGACATATAAGCACTTCTTGTCATCCAACTAGACAAAAGAATCTTATAATTGCCTTCGTTGTTTTCTATCCACTCTAAACTCTTTAATTCAATTTCTCTTGAGGGAAATTGAACCTTATATATCTACTCGTACTATGGGAGTTCAAATGTTCTACTAGGAGAATCTCTTATTTGATCACCGTATTACAAAAGAAAATACTTATGTTAACTTTGATTAACTTACAGTAAGAATAAAACTGCGGTGATCATCCTTTTCTGGATCGATGTGGAACTTGGTTTTTTTTCTCAGTTATCCCGCCGCTGCCACCAGAAATTTAATGTTACGTCTTGCGCGTTCACTAAAAAAAAAAAACAATATCCCCGGTCGCGGACAACGTCAGGGCTGGCTATATGACGGAATTTCGGTCACCAGTATTACCCTCAGTAATATCGCGCCGAAGGAAGAAAAAAAAAAAAAAAACAACCGACAACAAAACAATGATTAAAAGCGATGAGGAAAAAATAAATAATGAAATCGAAACAATTTAATTAATTATAACGTAGTTTATTTCACAACTGATGAACAATAAGTCATCTAAAAATAATTTCTTAAGTCTAACTTAACCCTAACTGCACACACAGCAATTCTAATGACGTTGAAGATTCTCACACTTTTGTGGGAATGTATTTTTTTCTGATTCGACGTTTGGTGTGCAATCTGAGGTGCATTCGTAACGATGGGAATGTGGATTTGTTGATGGGACAGTTTGGTACAAAATTTGAGGTGCATCCGTAACAATATAGATAAACACAAGGAGGAACCATCAAATTAGTTTTTCTGATAAAATTTCTTACAAATCGCGAAAGAAAACTCTCAATAGAACGTACGCATATTATTGAATTTCACTTCAAAATTTCAGAACGCCATGCCCTTTTTATTAAAACTGGGCTAGAACATGAGAGATAGGATATCATACGATCCGTTCTAGACAAATTGTAATTTTTTTTTTTTTTTTTTTAATGCAAACTTTCTACGGAAATGAAAAATTATTTCTGTAATATTACAAAATGTACGGTTAGAATGGTGGATTTACATTGTTACGCCACCCAGCACGCGCAGAAAACCAAAAAAAGAAAACTTGTGGTTGATCACCAATGCTAATTCTAGAGCTAGAGTGAAATCACTATTCTGTCTCACCCAAGTGCTATAAGGACAACAACAATTATTCAACTTCAAACGTTCTGCAAATACTCAATTTAGCAAGAAGTTAGGGGAATGAACAAATCAGCGCTTTGATTTTGTACGGCTATCTCTACCTGTTACGAAGGAACGTTCACAAACATTTGTTCCATTCTCAGCGCTCTGTTTCCACCTTACATCAAGTAATTGTATAATTGCATTCATAGGGCTAAGCTTATGCTTCCATACAAATTGCACAGAATTTTAAAATTAAGCAAAGCAAAGGGTATTTTTTTTTAGAGATTTTTCTTCGAATTGGCAATACTTTTTACTTACTTACTTACTTAGGTGGCGCTACAGTCCGGGGTGGACCTGGGCCTCAACCAACAAACCTCTCCATCCAGCCCGGTTATGAGCCAGTTGCCTCCAGTTGCACACCCCAAGTTGGTTGAGGCCCCCCTCCACTTGATTGCGCCACCTACCACGAGGTCGTCCTCTACTGCGCTGCCCATCCGGGGTGGATTCGAAGACTTTCTTGGCTGGAACGTTGGACTCCATTCGCTCCCCATGACCCAGCCATCTTAGTCGCTGTATATGAACTCTTCTGGCCAAGTCGATGTCATTATATATGCCGTATAATTCGGCGTTGTATCTTCTCCTCCACTCATCGTCTATGCAGACGGGACCAAAGATCACTCGAAGAACTTTTCTCTCGAAGTAATCAAGGGTATCCTCATCCGATTTTGACAAGGTCCATGCCTCTGCGCCATACAGCAGAACTGGGACGATTAGTTCTTATAAAGAGTTACTTTAGTAGTTCGAGATAGGGCCTTGTTATTCAATTGCCTTCTTAGCCCATAGAAACACCGATTGGCAAGACTAATTCTTCGTTTGATCTACCCACTGGTATCATTTGTGGAGCTCACCATAAAGCCTAGGTATACAAAGTCTTTTACTACCTCAAAATTGACATTGGGGGTACAAATTAATTCGGTCCGTTTCAGGAGATAGCGCCACCTGCAAGTTGTGGCTGATCTTGGAAGCGATTACCTACTTCATTGGAAAGGTGTGACATTTGTCAGCAATAATTAGTGTGCATCAGCGTCTGTTTTAAACAACAACATTGTTTTTTGCCTCTTCGAAAATGTCAGAATTTGTCTTAAATAGACAGCATTTGCGGGAAGTTTTGATTTTCATTTTTAATTGGAAGAAAAGTGCAGCTGAAGCCCATCGAATGCTTGTAGAAGTTTATGGTGAATCTACTCCGACCGGTAAATCATGCAGAGAGTGGTTTCTATGCTTCAAAAGTGGTGATTTTAGCGTCGAAGACAAAGAGCGTCTTGGCCAGCCCAAAAAGTTTGAAGATGAGGAATTGGAGGCTTTACTGGATCAAGATCCATGCCAAACGCAAAGTGAACTCGCAGAATCGTTGGGAGTGACTCAGCAAACAATTTCCGTTCGGTTAAAGAAATTTGGATTTATTTGAGCCGTGCATTGCGTGAAAAACGGCCAGAAACGACCGAAAGGCATGACAAGGTGATTATGCAACATGATAACTCTTGGCCCCACGTGGCTGTAGCGGTCAAAAACTACCTGGAAACGCTGAAATGGGAGGTCTTACCCCACTCGCCGTATTCTCCAGACCTTGCTCCTTCCGACTACTGGCTTTTTCGACGGATGCAAAACGATTTGGGGGGTCACCGGTTCGGGTCTTTTGGAGAAATCGAAGAATGGCTCAATGATTGGATCGATGCCAGAGAGGACTCATTTTTTAGAAATGGTATTCGAAAATTACCAGAGAGATGGGAAAAAGTAGTCGCTTCCGACGGACAATACTTTGAGTGATGTATTTTTTACGTTTTTTCAATAAAAACAAATTTTTTGAACACAAAAAAACGGACCGAATTAATTTGTACACCAATATATCTGTCTGTTGTGGCGTTTTGTCCAAGACGCCGATGTTGGGTGTCCTTTTTTGTTGACAGCATATATTTTGTTTTGCTTTCATTGACCTCTAAACCCGTCTTTGCTGACTCGATCTCAATACGCCCCACTGACGGCCCGCTGAGTTCTTCCGACTATGTCAATGTCATCGGCGTAAGCGAGTAGTTGTACAGACTTGTAAAAGATTGTACCTTCGATGTTGGATTGTGAGTTTCGTACAATTCTTTCAAGTACTATGTTAAAGAGATCGCATGATAGCGTGTCACCTTGTCTAAGAACTTTCCTGACATCGAACGGTTCGGTGGTGTTTTTACCGACTTTGATGGAGCAGCGAGAGTTCTCCATTGTCATCCTGCACAAACGAATGAGCTTGGCAGGGATGCCAAGACTGGACATGGCTCTGTATAACTCGTCTCTATACCCGCTATCATAGGCAATTTTAAAATCGATGAAAAGGTGATGCGTATTGATTTTATATTCACGGGATTTTTCCAAAATCTGCCGTAGTGTGAATATTTGGTCAATGGTGGACTTACCAGGCCTGAAACCGCACTGATAAGGACCTATCAGGTTGTTGACGATCGGTTTTAGGCGTTCACTTAATACGGCAGGCAGGATCTTATAAGCGTTGTTGAGAAGACTTATGCCTCTGTAGTTGGCGCAGTTTAGAGGGTCTCCTTTCTTCAGGATCGGGCAAACGGTGCTGAGGTTCCATTCATCGGGCATACTTTCGTCCGACCAGATTTAACAAATGAGTTGGTGCATGATCCTTACCAACCCATCTCCACCTGCCTTGAAAATTTCGGCGGCAAGGCCGTCGGTTCCAGCAGCTTTGTTGGCTTTAAGCTTAGATATCGCTATCCTCACTTCTTTCTGTTCCTTCCATATCCTCAGCCCCGACTGCAGTTCTATTACTATGTTATCATTTTTATCCCTGCAGGCTTCTGTTCTGGCTTTGAAACCCTGGCATGTTCTTTTTACCTTTTGGTAAAATTTTCGAACATCATTACTGCAATAAAGCCTCTCAATCTCCTCGATCGAACACTTCTCATGCTCCTTTTTCTTCTTTCTTAGAAGTCGATGTTCCTCTTTACTCCTCCGCTCGTAGAATTCGTGAGCAGCTCTAGTCCTTCTATGCAGCGCCGCTTTGTACGTCTCTTGTTTTGCTGCATGTGCTTGACGGCATTCATCATCAAACCAGGGGTTTCGTTGTGGTGGCCGAGAGAAATCCAGTACATCAGAGGCGGCATCCCTGATGGCTTGTTGGCAACGCTGCCACTGGTCTTCCGCATTTGCTGCTGGCGGCATAGGACTTAGATTGAGTTTAAAGAAGACTCGATCGGCAAAGGCTCTGGCGGTCTCTTGCGATTGTACCCGTCCGACGTCAAATTTCCTCACAGTATTTCGTTGATTTCGCTCCGTTCTGGATATCCGCATCCGTACCTTGGCTACAACTAGGTAGTGATCCGAGTCCACGTTGGCTCCTCGGAAAGTCCGGACACCCAGAATACTGGAAGAGTGCCTTGCGTCGATCGCAATGTGATCGATTTGGTTGTCGGTTTTTCGATCAAAAGATTCTGGATATGAAGACGTGGGAACCGCGTACTAGCTACGACAACAATTCGCCCCGCCGCGAAGTCGACTAGCCTGAATCCGTTGTCGGATGTGATGTCGTGTAGGCTGTTCTTTCCAACCACGCTACTAAAGATGTCCTCCTGTCCTAGCTTTGCGTTAAAATCACCGAGGACAATTTTAACGTCGTGGCTAGGGCATTGCTCATACGTTTTGTCCAAGAGCTGGTAGAAGTCATCCTTCGTCGCGTCGTCCATCTTTTCGTGAGGGGCGTCAGCTCATATTAGGCTAATGTTGACGAATTTAGCTTTGATGCGGATTGTCATGAGGCGCTCGTTCACATGTCGGAAACTCAAGAATTCTTGCCTAAGTCTGCTTCCAATGAAACTTGAAGAATAAGGCTCTCAAACGGTATAAGAACTCGCTAACCTTGATTGATTATGCTACTTTTTGTACCTTTAGCAAAGAGTTTAGCGTGCTCAGTAGGTTTCTTCATAAAAATTATATCATGGATATCGAGAGTAAGCTAGTAACAGATAGTAAAAGTTTTTGGAATTTCATTAAACAAAAACGTAACACGTATGGTATTCCGGAAGTAATGAAATACGAAAACACGGAATCGAACAATGTTGGATCTTCCTGTGAATGGTTTGCTCAGTTTTTCAAACCTGTTTATGTGAAAAGTGCTCATGTCCAGTTCACACCAATAACCAATATCGATCCTAAAGTGGATATTGGATGTATTAATTTGGACCTGCAGGACGTCACTCAACTAATGCAGGTGTGGATGGAATTCCTGCACTTGTCTTAAGAAGATGTAAGGATAGCATTTGTTACCCACTGCTGCAAATTTTCAACACGTCGCTCAAGCATGGCATTTTTTTAGATGAGTGGAAGGTATCGTTTTTAGTTCCAATTTATAAAGCTGGCTCTAAAAATGATGTTAAGAACTATAGGGGAATCTGTAAATTGTCAGCCATTCCTAAACTTTTTGAAAGTATTGTCAAAAGCAAACTGGAATTTTTCGTCAAAGAGCTTATTTCAGTATCTCAGCATGGATTTGTTTCAGGGAGATCTACTGCCTCTAATCTTGTATATTTTACATCGTCTGTACTAAATTCGTTCGAAAGGGGGTGTCAGGTGGACACGGTCTATACTGATTTTAGTAAGGCATTCGATTCTGCGAGTCACAATGTCTTAATACATAAGTTGAAGTGCTTTGGTTGCCACTCATCCATACTGAGATGGATTTCTTCGTTTTTAATGAATAGAGTGCAGTTAGTTAAGCTCGATTTTGTTCATTCAAACCCGTTTCACTGTTGCTCAGGCGTACCTCAAGGTAGTCACCTAGGGCCTTTACTTTTCATCATATTTATCAATGATATAACATCTGTTCTTAGCTACTGCCAAACCCTTTTGTATGCAGACGATTTAAAATTGTTCTTAAGTATATCAAGCATAAACGATTGCATAAAGCTTCAATCTGATATTGATGCGTTTTCAAATTGGTGTAAAGTTAATTGCCTCCATCTTAAAATAGCGAAATGCAACGTAACAACATTCAGTAGATCCTTCAACCCAATTATTCACCGATACTCAATCGATTCTAAAGATCTCACTCGGGTAAATAAGGCTAAAGATCTTGGTGTTGTTTTTGATCAGGCATTGACTTTTTGTGATCACGTAGATTACATAACAACTAAAGCGAATTCCATGGTCGGCTTCATCAAAAGAAA